>JAPXFQ010001412.1:0-1200000 GCA_028564705.1 Apricaphanius iberus
GTTTATTTATATAGCGCCATTTCACAACAGATGTCATCTCAAGGCACTTTACAAAAAGAGTTATTACAATACAATGTTTAGTGTAGAAATGACAGAACCACAGAAGATTGCGTCGTGGAATTCTCAGCAATCCCTCATACTGAGCAAGCATGCAGCGACAGTGGGAAGGAAAAACTCCCTTTTAACAGGAAGAAACCTCCGGCAGAACCAGGCTCAGCACAAGCGGTTATCTGCCGCGACCGTCTGTGGCTTGGAGAATACACAACAGAGACACAGAAAGAGCAACAGAACCGATGCACAAGTTTGTTGCAGGACGTGGAGAATTTTCCGTCACTGCAATGCCATCTTAGTCAGGGTCGTCAAGCAGGGCTAATCCGGAGCACCTACTATAATAGAAAACAGGTTAGTGCTTGAATTGACAGCACATCATGCAGTTGGGGAGAAGTAGGAGAGAAAGTAGGAACAGACCCTAATAATGTCCTCCAACAGCCTAGCCTAAAGCAGCATAGCTACTAACATTAACCTGTCTCCTAGCTACTAGGAGACCTGGCTACCAACACTCTGTCTGAGTCCTCCTGACCCGTGGACGGTGTAGGGCCGGTAACGGCCCCCGTCATGCCGGGGTCTTCTCGGAGTCGGGTTGTTTGAGAATGCAGCCCAAAGTGGGTGGTAAACTCCATCTAAGGCTAAATACCGGCACGAGACCGATAGTCGACAACTATCTTAAGGAAAAATAGACAGAACTGAGAGGACAGAGTTGAAGAGGGCGAGAAACGTTTAAGAGATAAACGGGTGGGGTCCGCACAGTCTGCCCGGGGGATTCAACCCGGCAGGTAATGGGCGGCCGCACTGTGCGGGAGGATCCCCTTGAGGGACCTCTCTCCGGCGCTGGCTGGCCCCTGTGGGGCACATTTCTTCCGCGGCGGTAAGCCGCGACCGGCTCCGGATCTTTACCTGGCTTACATTAATCTATCTCTACCTAGCTACTCTACCTCTTCCTATCTCTTCCTAACTTTTGACACTCTGCCTGACTACTAACATTAACCTGTCTCTTCCTATCTACCTGTCTGACCTGACTCTAACTACCTATAAACATATCTCTAACTGTAAGCTTTGTCAAAGAGGAAAGTTTTTAGCCTAGTTTTAAAGATAGACAAATTGTCTGCTTCACGAACCAACCCTGGGAGCCGGTTCCATAGGAGGGGAGCCTGATAGCTGAAAGATCTGCCACCCATTCTACTTTTAGAAATCCTAGGAACTACCAGTAAACCTGCAGTCTGAGAGCGAAGGTCTCTGTTAGGAACATATGGAACAATCAGGTCTCTTATGTATGATGGAGCTAGATTATTAAGGGCTTTATATGTCAGAAGGAGGATCTTGAATTCTATTCTAGATTTTACTGGGAGCCAGTGAAGAGAAGCTAAAACAGGGGAAATGTGATCTCTTCTTTTAATATTCATCAGAATCCTAGCAGCAGCATTTTGAACTAACTGAAGACTTTTAATTGTATTCTGTGGACTACCTGATAATAGACAGTTACAGTAATCCAGCCTTGAAGTAACAAAGGCATGGACTAGTTTTTCAGCATCATTCCTGGACAGGATGGTTCTAATTTTTGCAATATTCCTAAGGTGAAAAAAGGAAATCCTACAGACTTCTTTAATGTAAGTTCTAAATGACATATCTTGGTCAAAAATGACACCGAGGTTTTTTGCTTTATTACTGGAGGCTAATTTAATGCCGTCCAGGTGAAGGGGCTGACTAAGTAGTTTCTTTTTCAGAGCTTCTGGTCCAAAGACGACAACTTCTGTTTTATCAGAATTTAGAAGCAAGAAGTTTAGAGTCATCCAAGTTTTTATGTCTTCCAGACATGCCTGTAGTCTACCTAACTGATTGGATTCATCAGGATTTATGGATAGATATAGCTGTGTATCATCTGCGTAACTATGGAACAATAGGAAGCATATATATAGTAAAGAGAATCGGCCCAAGCACTGAACCCTGTGGTACTCCGCAAGTAACTATTGAGGTTGAGGAAGATCTATTGTTTACCTGAACAAACTGAAATCTGTTAGACAAATAAGATTTAAACCAACCTAGTGCTGTTCCTATTATACCGACACTTTGAAGCCTTTCTATGAGAATATTGTGGTCAACAGTGTCAAAGGCAGCACTGAGATCTAACAGGACCAGAATGGTCACCAGTCCATTGTCTGAGGCTATGAGAATATCATTAGTAACCTTCACCAGAGCTGTTTCAGTGCTGTGATGAGCTCTAAAGCCTGACTGAAACTTCTCAAACAGCTCATTATTGTTTAAATGCTCACATATCTGGTGTGCAACTATTTTCTCAAGAATTTTAGATAAGAAGGGAAGATTAGATATCGGTCTATAGTTAATTAAGTCGTTTTGATCAAGAGAGGGTTTCTTAAGTAGAGGTTTAATTACAGCAATCTTAAACTCCTGTGGTACATATCCATTGACTAAGGATAGATTCATTATATTTAAAATTGGAGCAGCGATCAGAGGGAAAACTTCTTTTAAGAGTTTAGTTGGGATTGGGTCTAAAACGCAAGTTGAAGGTTTAGATGAAGCTAATAATTTTAGTACATCACAAAGTTCGGCTGCATTAAAGCAGTTTAAGCATATATTAGGTTCCACCATTTTTGAGGCTGCCTCATTAACTAAGGAGGAAGCAAGCATATTGGGAAGGTTCCCAATTATCTTATTCTTTATGGAGTCTATTTTATTTATAAAGAATTGCATGAAGTCGTCACTGCTTAGAGCTTGGGGAATGGTTGGCTCGATAGAGCTATGATCCTGTGTGAGTTTGGCAACTGTATTAAAAAGAAACCTAGGATTATTTTTATTCTCCTCGATTAAAGATGAATAATATGCTGTTCTAGCTGTGTGAAGGCTCTTTTTATATAGCAATAAACTATTTTTCCATATTAAAAAGGAATCATGTAAATGCGTGGAGCGCCATTTTCTCTCTAGTTTTCTAACATTCTGCTTTAGGGTACGTAGCTCTAAATTAAACCAGGGAGTTAATCTTCTATGGCTAGCCACCTTCCTTTTCAAGGGGGCAACTTTGTCTATTGCCCGACGCAGGGAGGAATTAACGCTATGAACTAAAATGTCAAGTTGTGAGGGGTCACGAGTTAAATCACTGTTTTCTGTTCTGCATTTATAAACTGAGGAAATTAAAGTTGGAAGAGCTTCTTTAAAATTTGCTACAGCGTTGTCTGATAACGTTCTGGTATAATGAAGTTTTCTTTCAGGTTTGATATGATCCATTAGAGTAAGTTTAAAAGTGATAAGGAAATGATCAGACAGGATAGGGTTATGTGGAAAGACTGTTATTTCTTCACAGTCAATGCCATAAGTCAGCACAAGATCTAAAGTGTGGTGACAAGAATGTGTTGGTCCCTGCACATTTTGAGTAAAGCCTATTGAGTCTAGGATAGTGTGAAAAGCTGTATTTAGACTATCACTTTCATTATCAACATGAATATTGAAGTCTCCGACTATAATGACTTTATCAGTGTTTAAAACTAAGTCAGATAGAAAATCTGAAATCTGATCTAAAAATTGAGAATAAGGTCCTGGTGGACGATATAAGACCACAAACAAAAGTGGCTTTACTGCTTTGTTATGTGTATGAGGAAAGCTAAAAACTAGATGCTCAAAGGAACTGTAACTATTATTTTTTTGGAGATTAATTAGTAAATCGGAATGAAAGATAGTTGCTACTCCACCTCCTCGACCAGTACTTCGAGGGACACTAAAGTTTAAGTAGCTAGGGGGAGTTGACTCATTTATTGTGACATGGTCCTCTTCCTGCAACCATGTCTCTGCAAGACAAAACAAATCAATATTATTTTCACAAATTAAGTCATTTACCAAGAGTGTTTTTGAGGGGAGAGATCTTATGTTTAGTAAACCACATTTAATTGATTTGTTTTTATGTTCAGTCCGAGTTTTATTTATCTTTATGAGATTTTTATACTTTGCTCTAGTAGCATTAACTTTTAATTCATTAGTTTTGGGTAGTGGACGGGAAACTATCTCTATAGGGTAGTGGGTGGGTGGCAGTCCCTGTTCCTTGACCTGGACTCTGGGTTCCCTGAGCTGGACTCTGGGTTGTCACGGCTTTGGGGAACTAGAGATAACCCTATCAATGTTCCTGGAAAGAAGCGAAGCTCCGTCCTCGGTGGGATGGATGCCGTCTCTACGTAACAGTCCAGGTTTTCCCCAGAAGGCCCCCCAGTTATCAATGTAGCCCACATCGTTTTCTGGACACCACCTTGACAACCAAAGGTGGAACGAAAGCATACGGCTGTACATGTCATCGCTAGTACGATCAGGCAGGGGACCAGAAAAAATTACAGAGTCAGACATCTTTTTGGCAGCCCTACACACCGAAGCTACGCTAATTTTAGTGACCTCCGACTGCCGTCGCCGGGTGTCGTTGCCACCAGCATGGATAACGATCCTGCTATACCGCCGTTTGTCCTTGGCCAAAAGCTTCAGATGGGACCTAATGTCCGCAGCCCTGGCCCCTGGAAGGCATTTGACGGTGGTCTTTCGTGTCTCTGGAGCCACATTCCTAACTATGGAGCTGCCAATTACAAGAATCGGCCTCTCCTGCTCGGCGGGTGCGTCGCTGAGCGGGGCGAACCTATTGTTCAGAGAAAGGGGCTGGAGGTTGGCCGCGGACTGGGGTCTGGCGCTAATCTTCCTACGAACAGTCACCCAGCTCGCCTGAGGTCCCGGCTGCACGGGAGCTGTTGAAGGACGGCTAGGTCCTGTCCTAGTTGACTCCGCGCTAGCTACTGCTGGGCCTGGCTGTTCTACAGCGCGGAGCCGGGCCTCTAGCTCAGAAACCCTCGCCTCCAAAGCTACAAAAATGCTGCACTTATTACACCTACCAACTTCACTAAATGAGGCGGAGGAGTAACTAAACATCTGACAGAGAGAGCAGGAAAGAGGAGGAGGTGTAGAGAGAGATGGAGGGACAAGAGAGAAAGCTGCCGAAGCCATGCTAGCCGTAAAGCTAAGCTAACCAAGCGGTACCTTACCTTACCTAAAAACAAAGTAATTAACCCAGTAAAACGCTTAAAGAGTCCTAAACCGTGAAGAAAATTAACGTTTTAATGTGTTTGTGTGTTAAGCAACTCAGAAAAAACTTATTGACAGAGAAAGTTAGATCAGTTCAAGAGAGAGAGAAACACCGACTTGCTACAAACGAGTTAGTCACAAAACAGGAAATGACGCGATACGTCTTACCAACGCGATACGTCTCCACCAATTATCCACCATTATCTTCCTATATATTAATATCTTACTTTTCACATATTTATCTGCAAACAAATATTAGAAACCATGCTTATTTTTTCATCTGCTTCTATATTCTACTTTTTTTTTTTATCTGTCAAAAAAAGCCTTCCAGATATCAAAGTTTGTACCGTTAATATGACAAAACTTAATCAAATTTTGGCGGAGTGAATCTTTTTGCAAGGCACCTCAATCTGTCAAGGGATAGGCTGGACTGTCTCTCAGAGAAATTGGCGTATTTGTTCAACAAGCACAAAACATTCAGACACAAACATTGTTTAAACGTCTCCCTGATCCTAGTTGTTTGTCTTTTCACTCATGGGGGCAATATGATTTCTCCATCGAAGATATTTACATGTTTAGCCGGCAAACAATAAGAGGTAGGTCGCTACTTCCTCAATCACTTCCAACAGGAAATTAACATGTGGGTCCTCCACGAAAAACCTCCGTATCGCAGTAATCTCAACTTTTCCAAAGACAAACTGTATATTCTTGAATGAGAGACCCATTTAAGTCTGTGTTCAAAGCACATTGCACGGGGCGATATCTCAGAAAAATAATTACAGAAGCTGTAATCACGTGTTCTCAGTCAGAAAAAAACAAAAAACAAATCCTTTCGTCAACAACTGTGCTGGACACCATACCATATGGTGATGATAAGACAAGCAGGTAAAATCTAATTTTAATAAATACCTAATCAGCTTGGAGGACCACTGAAACAACATAGTTAATGCAAATGTGTAGAGTCAGCAAGGTCTTCCACAGCTGGGGTTTTTAATAAGATTTTAGAGGCATTACAACAGCATTGCAGTCAATGTCACGTTGAGCAGCTCCTTCTGTCTGTAACTCCTGGTGGGTGGGGGGAATCAAACAAATAAGGGAGGAAAACATGGTCATCTGTTTCAAAAGAGCTGAAATCTGATCTCTGGAGAGGGTGAGAGAGGCATAT
The DNA here is from genome assembly GCA_028564705.1 of Apricaphanius iberus. Classification (NCBI taxonomy): domain Eukaryota; kingdom Metazoa; phylum Chordata; class Actinopteri; order Cyprinodontiformes; family Aphaniidae; genus Apricaphanius; species Apricaphanius iberus. The sequence goes on from JAPXFQ010001412.1 coordinate 6,287, forward strand.
TTCGAGGTACTGTATGGCACATATCATCTCCCTGTGATCATTCACGCTTTCTAATTACAGAAGGTGAGGAGGGCCATAATTTTATCGTATTTGTTTTGCATCACTGCAAAAATAGAAAATGAGGGCTTGCCAAGCTGCAGCAATTTACTTCATTTCGACCTAGATTAAAAGAAAATTAATTGCCACATTTCTCATTATGTTGCAAGCAGCATTTGGTGACGTGAATGAAAAAAATGCAATAATATGCTATGGCTCAGAGGGAGATGACCTGGTTGTTTTAAGAAATGTACATGTTGCTTTACTATTCTTTGTGTTGCAGATGTTTGATATTTACCACTCTTTTCTGAAAGAGTATACTTTTTGAGCCAAAGTTTATCCAGTTCTGTAAAATGTATATTTTGCAAAAATTGAATATATACGCTATCTATTGTACTTAATTTAAACCCATCGAACATTTTCACATACTAAATTTAAAATCTGAAATGGATATTATTCAGCAATTGCAAAAGCATAATTTCTACATATGAATATGCTTTAATGTGAATTGTTCCATTGTATTTCTGTCTGTATGTTTAGCATCTCTCTTTAGTGTCCTCTTATAAGGAGAAAATTCATCCTAGTTTTCCAGTCTTTTGCCTTTTTTAGAGGAAAAATTGCATTTTATTGCTCTTCTTTCAATGTGGCTGTATTTCCTTCAAAAGTGCAAAATATAATGTTTTTGCAACAACAGTTTCACCCACCAAAGCTGTGGATCTCTGCAGCTCCTCCAGAGTTACTTTGGTTACTTATTTGATTAATGCTGTTCTTGCTTTACACGTTTTGATAGTAGTAGTATGCTTGATATTTTCAGGTGGCGGATGGAAGAGAACTCTGTGAGATGTTGAGAGCTTCAGATATTATGATCTGACTCTACTTCAAACCTCTCCATGTCTTTCTCCCTCACCAGTCTGCTGTGATCCTTGGTCTTCATGATGCTGTTTGTTCTCTAATCTTCTGTAACAAACCTCTGAGACCCGCACAGAACAGTTTAATTTAAACTGAGGTTAGATTTAAAAAATGTGAACTCTAATCACAGGGCGTGTGAATTCTCATTAGATTTTATTTAGGGGTATCAATGTAAATGGAGCTGAAAACAAATGCATGCCAAACTTTTTTAGATATGCACTGCATTATGTTGGTCTGTCATATAAAATGCTAATAAAGTACATTGAAGTCTGCGGTTGTAACCTGACAAAATGAGAAACAGTTTAAGGGGTATCTTTGCTTTAGCAAGGCACTGGGAATCATGTTTACACCCCTGCAGCCTCAGCGTCTCCTCCTCACCCTGGGGCAGCACATGTCTCTGTGGATCAATTTCGGGAGTTTTCAGTAACCCACGGTGTACCATTACATGAGAATTTGTCCCAGAGACGGCTTCCAGGAGAAGTAAAATGCTAAACGCTATTTTTGAACTGAAATTCGCCATCATGCCACTGCACCTGTTTTCCTGGGAGAGTAAACAGAGCAGATGCTTGACAGAGAAAGGCCCGTCCCCTAACGCTCACCGAAATCTGAAATATTTATTAGGTTTTGACACTCCTTAAAGTCACAGCCTGGGACAAAGAGTACCCTGTTCCTCGTGCACTTGTTGGCTATACATAACCTCCCGCCCCTTTACATCACAATGCTGCTCTAGCTGACCACAATGACAGAGACAGGTTGACCCGACACCTTTTTGCAGTTGGGTCCAATGAAAAGCTCTAAAACTTTGTGTTCTGGTCTGAACATATCCCATGTGAATATTTCATGGTCAGCCTTGAACTTGCAAGAGAGCGTGGGGGCGCCGGGATCACTATTTGGCATGCCTCGTCAAGCCAGCCATCGTGACAGCAATGGGGACATTTGAATAATTGATTGAAATAATGTAAAGTAATCTGGCCCGCTTTCATTCTTGGCTCACCTTCCCCTAATTCTGAGATGGCTCTCAGTTGACAGGGGACAGTAGGGACATTTAAGGACATGGGAGTAACATGGAGGAGGACATTTTACCCACCATTACCCATCGTCTCTTATTTCTCAACTGGTCTTAGCAGTGAGGTTGTGGTAAATAAAATGCCGTATTACACCCACCCCTCAATGAGGCATGCCATCTTTTAATATGAGCAAGAAAACAAGCTGTCTTTGTACATAATATAAAATAATAATATGTAGCAATTTGTTGTTACTTCATTGGAGATTTACTATGCATTTAAGGTAATACTTCCCCTTTGGTGCAGCAGTACGTCAAAAATGAGTGCAAATACTTCTCCTGCACTTTGTTGCTCGAATTGATAATTTTCACAAATAAAACAAAAACTTGCATCAAAGGTCATGCATGACTAAGTATCATTACTCACTGGTTTTGAGCAATCCAACAGCTGTCTCACTCACTGATGGAGAAGTTAAGAGAAAAGATGACATGTAGTAAAATATCCAGTGCCTTTTAAATTTATCCACACCCCTTAATCTTTTTCTGCTCTTAGATAAAATGTATTTTATTGCGACTTTGAGTGATAGATCCACACAAGCTGGCCCTTAATTGAGAAAAAGAAATCTGGAATCCTCTTTTCTCTAAAACCCCTCAAAGTCCAGTCTCTGGTAGGTCACATGTAATCATGCTTCTTATATAATTGCAGTATGAATTCAGATGCAGTGTGAAGGTGTAAGAAAAGTTTTGAACAAACAGTATAGTAAGTAATAGCAAGTAATAAGTAATAAGAAGTAATAAAAAACAAACTTTTCTGACAAACAGCTAAAACCCAAATAACACTGCACATCATCCCCATGATTAAATATATGATGGGCAGCATTATGCTGCAGCCAGCCATGCTTTTTTTGAGAGAAAAATTGGTCTGAGTTTGGGGATGCAATTAGACCCAGGTACAGGTTCACCTTCCAGCAGGACATTAAGTCTATAGCCAGAGCTACAGTCAGTTAGTTGGATCAAAGAAACTTTGTGTTTAAAAATGGCCCAGTAAAATCCAATGGAAGGTCTGTGACGAGACTTGAAAATTCATAACAGTGCCTCTCCATCCATACTGAGAGAAATATTTTGTGAAGAAGAAGGACAATATTATTAGTCGCTGTAACTGCAACTAAAGTCTGCTCCAAATAGTATTTTCTTAGGGGGACTGAATACAAATGTTCAGGACACTTTTAATATTTTTTAAGAGATTTTCTCTATACTTCATACTTTGTATTTGTCTGTCAAAATTAAGGTTTGTGGCTCTAGCTTGACAAAATGTGAAAATTCTCATGGAATAGTTGGCCCTCTGCTACAAGACACTTTTGAACCCCCTCATTTAAAGAATGAGGAAATTACAAAAATTGTGTTTTTGTTGGTTCAACCAAGACTGTGATCTTTGGCCCCAATCTGGCTTCCCCTTTATCCTTTTTCTGCAGCCGTCCCTGACTGTGAGAAGCTTTTGTGATCTAGGATCACTTTACACTTTTAAGTTTCTTCAAGGATAAGCCATTTAAATGTTATTATTTTGTATTGGAGATACATGAAGATGAACACAACTGTTATGGCACTTTATTTAAAAGAACCGTAAAGGGACATATGATTTACCTGAAGCTTGTTCCTGCTGTTTTTTTGGCTCAGCTAATTCGCAATGCACTCTAGCTTTTCCCACTTGTTAAGATTGTCAACGCTTAATATATTTGTTCTTAACTCTAAATCTGGGTCTCCTTCAGGATTTCACTGCCAACTTCTGCAGCCATTTGCTGAAACACCGCAGGGACGTACTGCTTTCTTCACAGTGTTCTGGCGGGTACAGCAAATCACCTGATAGGCTGTTTATCCTTGAAAGCTTCATTGAATACCTGAAACTCCCTTGGCAGGAACACAACTTGACGTGTCTGTCCTCGCTACAGCTGCTATTGTGTGCACAGACCTGTGTCATTTAAACCATGGTTATAATTCGGAGAGGATGTGAAAAAGAAACAAAAAGAAACTTTAAAAAAAGGCAGGGTTGCAGTTTGTTTTTGATATGGCAGCCAATAGTTCATCCACTCCTCCTCTCTTATGGAAAATAGCGGGCAGCCACTGAAAGTGTTCAGTTTTAGGACATGGGGGTCACACCTGTTGTGGAATATGATAGAAGGCTTATTTATAAACTTTCTGAGCTCTAAATTCCTCCTTCAGAGAAAACTCTGACGCTCAGAGGGTAATGGGGGGGGGGGGGCTGAAAAGCTGGTGTAAAAGCTCCAATTCAAATGTACGACTAAACAGAAGAAAATAACAAACTTATAATGCAAAGTTACACATTTGGGGTGAAAGAACAAAATCTAACCATTCAGTCAGAGCCATATCTTTATAGACTTTTTGTAGACTATACACTGATAAGCATATTGTTTCAAAAATAAACATACAATGGACAATATAATAGACTTCTAAGCAGTGTCATCTAGCAGTTTTCCCTTCCCAACCTCTACCGTTGTGAATACACTCTTTAAATCATGTCACTTTGTGTATTCTGAATGACCTTCACTGAGGCTTTGTGGTAATTTGAAAAGCAAACGCCACACAAGGATGGCCTCTGCGAGACGCTACACTTTGTTCCCTAAATAAGGCAAAAAGGTTCAGTCGGGTCCATGGCTGAGTGTCTTAACATATTGCCTAAATTTAGGTTCTGAGTTATAGCTCGGGAGATATCTGTGTGAACTCCAGTGAAGGATGAAAAGGTCGCACAACGCTGAGTGGATTCTGAGAGGAAGACGGGAGAAGTTATGGCTGTAGGGGAGAGTTCTCAAGTGACTGAATGAGATGACAGGTACTGCTTGAAGAGGTTCTGAAAAAGATTGCTTTTGTAGTTGGAAAGATACATGTTTTCTTGCCATACTTTCAGTTTTAATACACATGGATGCATGAACTTTAAAAATATTAATAAATAAGTTTTGTTTAGTTCCAGTTCCTTGTTAAACTAATCATGCTTCTTGAATATTTTTATATGATGCCATTATATAGCCTCAAACTTAAATGTATGTTTAATAAGATTCTGTGTGTTAATATAAAACTATGAAGCTGCGAGTAAAATATACATAATTTGAAATGTATTATAATTTTTTTTGGGGGGGTGGGGGGTTACAAAAGTCAGAAAAAATGTGACATATAATGATATTTATCACTTTACTTTGATACTTTTCAATAATACAACCAATTGCCTTACGTCACCTAATTAGAAAACAAAGTCCATGTTTGAGTAATTTCATGACAAACATACATGGACCCTGAAGCCAACGCAACACAGCAGACAGGTCAGGAACAAAGCTTAAAGTATGGTTAAGTAATGCAAAAATAACCAAAACTTTTAAAACTATTTGGAGCACTGTTCAATTCATTATCATGAAATGGAAAGGGTGACATAGCCATCAAGCTAAACTGTGATGTTGATTGGTAGCATCATAGTATGGGGATGCTTTTTTTCAGCAGAGTTTATCCAGAGGAGCTAGACAAAGTTAATCAATATGGAGCTGAATACATGAGAGTTATGACAACACCCAGAGCTGCAATAGGATGGTTTAGGTCAAAGCGTATATATGTGTTAAAATGGCCTAGTCAAAGTCCAGACTCAAAGTCCATGCATAATCCTTTATGAAACTTGAAAAGTGATGTTCATGGATGCCCTCCATCCAATCTGAACAATCTTCAGTTATTTCTTAAAGCCGAGTGGCCAAAGATTTTTGCCTGTAGATACACAGAGCTGGTAGAAACAACCCCAAAGTCTTAAAATAGAATAGAATAGAAGATACTTTATTAATCCCTTTGAGAAGTCCTCAGGGTAATTCAGGTACCAGCATCAGTACAGCACCACAGTGAGCAAGATAAAATACTAGTAAAGCTAGTAATAAATAAATAAAATGAAGTAAAATAAAATAAAAAAAATTGGACTAAATAAACAAAATATACAACATTGCACACTACCATGGATGGTTGACATATTGCACTGATGAGAAGTATTGCACATGTATTTACATTATTGTTCATGTAAAGTGGAGTATCGGCGGCTACACTCCTCCCTTCTTGACCCTCCCTCTCCCCCTCCTGCCAAATGCGGCGTTGAACAGTTTGATGGCTCGGGGGACAAAGTCTTACAACTATGACTGCATTATATGTAAAGTACTGACTCGAGTTAAAATGCAAATTCCTAATTTTTGCAGTATATATTTTGAAGTTTTCAGAATCATGTATAATTTCCTTTCTCCTTCACAGTTTTGTATTACTTTGTGTGACTTTATCACATAAGATATCAATAAAACGTATTGAGGCTTGTGGTTGTGACATGACAAATGTGAAAAAGTTTAAGGGGTGTGAATACTTTCAGAAAGTATTGTACATGTCACAAAGAAAACCTGGAAAACTAATCATTCATTTAGTGTCAGAGGTGTCACAATCCAGATAATTTACAGAGTTTGGTTCTAGATCTTTCAGCAGGAAGACACTAATAGAAGTGTCATCATATTCTGCTGAGCCCCTCTCTCCGTCACTCTTGCTGTGCCATGCAATGTTATGTTCCCTTAACATTTAGCAGGGTTCAAGTCATTCTGCACTGCTCAGGGAGCTCCAAGGGCCGGATCGTGCGCAAGTAAGCAGACACTCTGCACTTTATTATAGACGTCTTGGTATAATATTAGTCACCACTGCCAATACCAGCAAACCCTAACAGGCAAACCACGTGACAAGGTGCAACAGCATACAAATCGATGGTAAAAAACTGATTGCGTTGCAGAAGATTCCCCCTTTTGCTGACAGGCTGGGGGACAGTTTGGGCTTTTAAAAAATAGCGACATCTTTTAAGGTGACCCCCAGAGTGCTTCTTATAAAATTACAAGAGACAGAAATCCATTTGCAACTGTGCTATAACACTGAGATTACATTGTTACTTTAGAGCCTCGGCGCAAATTAATTTGAGGTTCATTTCATGTGTTATATAAATGGATGGTGGCGAGAAAATTAAATCCCAGCATTGCGCATTTCTTTATATTGTTTTATTTTCTGCAGAGGGAGTTTTGGATCACTGTGCTCTGCCATTCAATTGGCCGACGGGGCAAGGTTCCAGCAGATTTAACTCTTTTATAGCCTCGGCTGTCAGAAGGAGGAAAGGACAAATATAATCAAGGATGCATTGTTTGCAAGAATAAAAGAAAGGACTGAATATCTACAGGACCATACAATACTTTAGATAGTATTTAAAGAGAACTTCTGCATGAGGATTGCTAAAAATTTGGAAAAATATCATGTTTAAGAGAACCTTTGGTTTACTCGCTCACTTTCACCTGCCATTGATGTCAAGTTATTGTGTCCAGATGATTTAAGGGGTATTTACCCAGAGGAGACTGCGGTACTGTAAAATGAAAAGTTCTGTTATTGGATTACTTAGTTTGCCTTACACTTTTATTCTCCCCCGTAACTCAAGTTGTAAGCGAGGCTTGTCAGAAAGAATAAAGGCCGAGCTTTTCAAAAGTCCACCAAGTGATGAGACTGTTTGATGCAGTTTAACAGGAGAGTTTAAAAATATGAGTCATGCATGTATGAGATTTACAACTGTAATATATAGATCTATATATATATATATATATATATATATATATATATATATATACTTTTTAAATGTGGTCAAATCAGTAAAATAAATATTTTCTTTGATGCTTTTTATTCTAAAGTCTCACATTAACAAACAACTTCCTGTTTCATGCACTGCTGCCTCCAGGATTCAGAAAAATTGCAAAATTACATATTTTTCAAAACTTCCGTTTAGGCAACATTTACGTACTTGAGTTTTATTATTTTACCGTTCTAAAAAACTCGATCAGATTTAGCAGTGTGGTAAAAGATGAGCTCAACTTAAGGGGGTGATTTAAACACTATCTGATAACCGCTATTTCAAATTCTGTTACATTGAAAAAATCTGGAATAAATACAGCACATTTAAAACACAGTTAATGATCCCAAAATGTTAATGCTAGTACCATGCAGCATATCTAGGGACAAAAAAACAACAATAATATATATTTTTGAGTGTTTTAATCTGTGGGTTTCTGTCAGTAATTCCCAAAATAATTGATTCTGACCTGATGAATCAAAGATTTTTTTTTAAAGTAATCTGATTAAAAATCAATTGGAAATGCCCCCCCCCCACCCCCACCCCCACCCCCACAAGATTTAGATGTTTATTTTTGGAGGATAAAATAAAGTTAAAGCCAATTTTTATATTCTGTTTTGTTACTTATGCAGCTTTGAAAAGTTATATTATCAAGCTCCATACTTTTCAAGTTCACACAGAACACTTTTGGGCTCTAATCAATAGTACCTGTGGTGCTGCAGTAGCTTCTTTCTTCCTGGGCCCGGCACCCTTTGGACCCGACACCAGTCACACATATGGAAAGAGTTCAGAGCGTGTCGACGGGGCAGCCCTGTCAGGTAAGAGTATCTAAGCGTCTCATCTCCTATCTGGGGACCTTGGAGCCATGTGTCGACATGCATCGCAGTGTTAGCTACATCGCCTGGTCATATTGGGGACAGGAAAGAAGTGGCGGAACAGAAGTGCTCCAGATGTTCTTCATCAGTGGGCCACAGGGGAAGTCTGTTACCACAACACCTGGCTCATTCTGCTTGGAGTTCGGCGGTGCAACAGTGACGCTCTGCCACAGTCTGGCTACCTAACTTGAAATAGACTGCTTGAGGATAGCACACAATGCACAAATTGCATGGAATGTGTGTCAGCAAAAAATATTCTATAAAATGATTCAATATACATATAAACTCCTCATGTTTTAATTTACAGTCAAAGTCTAAACAATTTAGATCTACCTTTAACCTGTTAATATAGATTTGATCTGCTTTTGCACAAAGCTTCCAATAATGCACATTTTAAAAGGACCAAAGAGCAAGAGATTTTACTTTTCTTTAATGTGAAGCTGTTTTATTCTGTGTGATAATAATCTAGAGCATACTGTACACCCCTGACTCCCAGCAATAACCTTGCCCACAGACAGATTTGGAGCATTCATACAACGGAAAGAAACGTTTGTTTTCATTCTGAGGGGAGAGCATGCAGGGGACAGTGGAGAGGGCAGAAGCCCAGGTGAAAAACGACAGATGCCACGCTCAATAATACCAATGTTACTATCTCCTTGACCCTGCGGGTCATCAAACAGCGATCCAAATTTGTTCATATATTTTTCTTTGCTAGATCAATGTTGGCATAAATTTGGGGCCTCAATGACAAGAATAATTTAAAAGACATCTATAAATGATGGAATGCTTCTCTCTGTGTTTGATACATAACATTTGTCTTGAATCACAGTAAGAATGGAAGTGATTGCAAGTATCAAGATGTTGCACATTTTCAAAAATGATAAAATTTCCTATCATATCTCTCTTGCGGTTAAAAGACTCTTAATGTGATCAGGGGTTTTCCATGCTGTATGGAGAAGAGGAGTGTAGTGCTTCCTTATCCGCACTTGTTGCTGCATACTGCTCATCAGCTGGCTGAAAGAAGAGAACTACAGTATTCCCTTGCAGGGCTAGGGTTTGGAGGGTGACAAAAGGGCACATAATCTATAAAAAGTTAAAACATTTTTCAGAAACCTTTCTTTTCAAACTTGGAAATTAAAGAAATATTTTAAAATAGGTATTAATGTTGATTATATAGAAAATATTGAATCCAAACATAAATCTAAAAATGTTGTGCACATGCATGTGGTACACGTTACTATCATGCTAAATGTATTTAATATAAATATATAAATCATATATTGAATATTATTTATCTTTGTGTAATTCCAAGGCCTCAATTGTGTGACTTGAATAATCATGTTCTAGAGTTAATAAAGTGGCCTCAACAGTCCAGGACTAAATAAGATGTGCATTGGATGGAGGAATGCAGCGTACATGTCAGGCCATGGCCTTAACAGTTTCAGTCAAGATTCTGATAAAATATCTATTTTCCCAAATTACATTTTGAATTCCAGCTTGGACTAAACTTCTGCATTTTAAATCACAGTTATTTCAATATTTATGCCTACAAATTTATCTCCTTTTCAATTAATTGTAACTCATTCCAATGCAAAATTTTCAACTACGAATAATAAAATTCTCCACCCTGCCTTCCTATGAAAAGTAATTTTCTATTTTGCAATATTACTGTCAAGAAATATAAATTCAGATATTGAGAAACAATTTCTGGTCACACAAAAAAGGTGAAGCTTGGAGTAGAAAAAAAAATAAGTGTCCCCCAATAATTCTATTTTAAAACAACAGCTGCCATATCTGTTAAAAAGTTGTTTGTTAAGCTTGTATTAGTCTATAAAGACCTAAACTACATACATTTCTGCCCAAAGAGCATCGTATACCACCAAATTAAAGGAGTATTTACTTTTATCTTAAGTCCATGTTTAAAAAACAAAATAACAATGAGTTAAAGTTAGTAAAAGTCTAATTATAATTGCAATAGCCAGTATATAATATTGTATCAGTCAGAAGAATAATTGTTTGTTTTTTTGTTTTAAATATAAGTAGCTAGAAAGTGAGGTACATTATGATTGAAAATGTTTGTTTAAATATCACAAAATCTTAAAATGCAGTCATTTTATGCAAGGTTATCGTAAAGTGAGCCTCATGCCTGCTTGCTATAAAAAATTCATGACAGCTTTGAGTAAAAATGACCTGATGAGACATAAACTTGAAATCTTCACATGCTGTTAAACGTGTGTGTGTAAAGAGCCCACCTTATCGTCTTTCTTGGCTTCATCTGATGAGTTAAAGTGTGTTTTGAGTAATCGATGCGTTCTGATTTTCTTCGGCTTTTCTGCTCTGATCAGCAAAGATAGGAAGGACAAATTGTTTAAGGTGTCTGAATAAATTATTACATTTATGCTGAGCCTACCACACCCCCCTTACTTAGGTCAAATGAATCTGACTTGAATCCCCTCCAGGGATAACAAGAAATGCAATAAATTTGTAAAAGGTAAACTGTCACTAATGAGCCTCAGAATTAGCTTTAAAATTAGAATATATATATACAATTTGTTTTACTGTTTCATATTTGTGTGCCTTTTCCTAAAAATGTTGTGAGGAAACAGACATCTAAATAAGGAATTAAACTGCAAACCTGTCTGATGGAGCCTGTGCAGACACCATTTTCCTGCTTAGAGGACAAGATTATTGGACTTCACGCTAATACTGTTTTGCAAAGCATAAAAGCCTCTCGCTGATAAATATTAATTTGAGCCTTCATGATGTATTTGAAAATTCCAGCTAAAATGTCACCACATGGAACATTAATGTAATATTTCAAGGCCTGAGAGCAATACTCATATTGATTGCATTTATTCGACTCTGGGGAGGAGAAATAATTCTTCAGTGTAGAGACACATCTGGTAGCCAAAGATGCGGAGCAGGGAATGAGAAAATGCAAAATAACAATAAAAAATAATAGGACTTGTATTTAAATGCATTATCCCTTGGAATTGTTTGGATACTAGTGCCCTCAGACTGCAGCCCAGAAAAAGACAGATGCAGCCGGCTCTTTTTACTGCTACCTCTGAAAGGTTTAATTTTCTATAAAGTGTTTAATAACCAACAAGAGAGGAGCAGATCGTTGGCATTCAGCTATTTTCTTTCTCTGCCGCCTGCTATTTGCAGCAGGTACCCCCACCATGTGATCAAACTCAGCAGCTAAGGAGGCATCTCATGAGCTACAGTTTGCATCTGTGTTTGTTCATCTGGAGACAATTTCAAGATTCTGTCCTGTGTTAGCGATGATATTGACTTTCAGCGAGTCGAGGCGTCAGTGTGTCTTTGTGCAAATGAAGAGAAATCTGAGAAACAGCACTTTGACCCTGAGCCAATCCATCACCAGTTCTGCAGCCTGTATTAAGTGAATTATTTCCTTGTTTGGTTCTTAAATTTGCTACCTTGTGTTTTAATTAAACAATTTCCTTTATTTTCAGAGGAAAATTAGGAGGATTTCCTCCTCTAATTTCTAAAGTGAAAGACAAGATAGACATAAGAAAGTGTCTGTGCCCTCAAACCAAAGATTAAACAACTGAGAGACGCTTCCCTCCAAGGTGTTAGTTATTATTAAGGGAGATGTCACAAACTGCTCTTAAAACATGTGTGAAGGTCTTTATCACATATTAACATCCTTACAGTAGATAATATACCTATAGTTTCAATCAAATTCACCAAATCAAAGTCACTTAACAAAAAAATCAAAAACCTTTTTCGTGTTAAGCAGATATGTTGCTGTCTGCTGTACTTACAACCAATACGACACGGCTAAAGCGCCCCCCACTGGCATATCTCAGTACTGACCCTTCACGTGCATGGTTCAGCCTCTATTCTAAGAAAATTGTTAAACTTTTAGGGGCTCGTTCAAATGACCTGTATGCATGTAAAATTGTCTGTCTGTCTGCCTATCTATCTATCTATGAGTTTTGACTTGTCAGGCAGGAAGTGGCCCAGAAGCCACAAAACAGTGAGAGCAAAACTGTATGAGTCTTCAGCCAGCTCACCAAACAGTAATGTAGACATTTTTTAATGTCATAAATTACAGTTGTGTTGTCAAAAAGCTTTATTTTCGTTGTATAATTTGTTGCATGTGAATATACAATGACACACTGTAAATATTTTGATATATGGTTTTAAAATTAAGGTTTGAAGAAGATACTGTACGGTGTAAGCTGTGACAGTATAAAATATCCCTTGAAGTGAATTTACTCTGATGTAAAGTCTGGGACATAGGTCTAAGAAAAAGACAAATGTTCTGTCTCTGCACCCCATTGTAACTAAAATAATAAAAAAAAATCATGTTGAGACCATAAATTATGTGTTATTTCTTCCATCTTGTCCTGAAATTATCTAAACTGTTAAAACCATACTGATTTTTAATTGTGGCACAGTTTTTCTTAACAGAGATTTTTTTTTAATTCTGAAAATGGAGGATGATACTAAGATCCTGCTCCAAATGAACTCTCCCTGTCAAATGAAAACTTGAATAGAGGAGTATATGAATGTATATTAATTACCAATATGCTAAGAAATCAAACAGATTTCCTTAACAAAAAGTACTTATACATATATACTCAGATACCCTTTGAATTTTTTCCACATTTTGTCACCTTACAACCATCTTGAATAACCTTAAATGAAAGCCTGAATGAAATCCAGTGCATCAATTGCCTGCAGAAGTCACAAATTAGTAAACATACTCTCCCTTTGTTTAAGGAAATATCAGTATAAATACAAATGTTCTCTGAAGGCCTTTTTTTGAGTAACCTTAGAGTTTAAGAACATTAGACAACAAACTACATTAAGAAGACCATTCAACATAGTAGACACATCAGCGATGAGGTTGTAAAGTTTAAAGCAAAGTTAGATTATCAAACATTTTAATCTACCCTCCAAAAACGAGCTTAGAGCCTTGTCACAACGACCAAGAATTGGCTGCCCACTAAAACTGTCTGGCAAGAAGATTGTTACTCAAAGCAAAAGACGCTCATGGTAACGCTGGGGGAGCTACAAGAATTTTCAACACATCTCAGAAAAATACTATTAATTTGTTACGCTTTATGGAAGAATTGTTTAAAAAAAAGCCCATAGGAAATCCTAATTATTCATTCTCACAAGCTACCAGGCCCCCCCAAAAAAAAACAAATAAAAGAAAGTGCTGTGGAAAGATGAAACTAAAATTCCTTCTTTATCCCTACGTGGCCAATGTGCGGTATGATGCTGCCAACACTTTAAAATGTGATGGCAGCTTCATGCTGTCGGAAGACTCTTAACGGGATGCAGAAGATTTTACTTTGGGTTGGAGGGTCACCTTTTAGTGAAACAACAAGTCAAAATATGGTAAACATTAACAAAACCTGTGTTTCATTTTTCATCTCTAAGCTTTGATTAAACACAACCTAAAGGTGTAAATGTAACAAAATGGAGTTCTGCTAATTATTGACTTTGAGGAACTGGTTACAAATACCAGCCACACCTTTTAGATTTTTAATAAAAAAAAAAAAACATAATAAAACATGATTCACTTTTCTTTCAAGTCACAGTTACTCACTGCTTTGTGTTGGTCTATACTACTGGGCATACATACATTTTGCAATTCATAGTAAAACGAGATCATCACTCTCGGTGCAGACAGTGCCGTTCACGTCTCACTTTTGACTCAAGTCTCATTTTCAAACTTCCACCATGGCTCAGCTGAACTACCCACAGGGTGTTCCTTCGCTGTTCCACGTCACCGGGAACCAATAGGTTTTCTTCAAAATCATAACAATAAACATTCAGCCAAGAATGTGCTAAATAATGGATTTGCACTAAAACCCAAGACAACTCCTTCAAAAAGCAAATACCTTTTACCACCATCTGCAACTGGCACCTGGGAAGATGGTCTTTGTGAGCAGCAGAGTGAGGAGGGAAATCAGAGTTTTGGCTCAGACAATGTGAACATTTAAATAAGAAATGGAATCTGAGCTCGACTGTTTACTTTGTTCCTCAATTCCCAGATTGGTTTATATGAAAGCAACTTCGAAAAAAAGGAAGAAACTGAAACTTTCAGTGTGAAAAGGAAATGAAAAGGTCTGTCTGTCCTTCCTATCTACCTTCCTTTTTGTAACACAATCCATCATAAATGAGAGAGGTGCCTTTTTGTGAACTGTTACAACATGTGACATGTACCAGAAGTATGTAGCAGACTTGTTTTGGCTAAACGGGTCGGCCAAGGCATCAACGGCTGCATCAGTGAGGTGGCTTCACAATGACAGGTGATTTAATGGCTGTCACAGCCGCAACAAAAGAGCATAGACACAGGATTCCAGTCAAAGCTAATATTTTGTGATGAATCGCTGTCACGCCAGAGGTAAATGTAACACTAATAGACACATGGATATCTACCATTAGCCAGTTTTGCTAATGAGCGTATTCTTTCAGAGAGGTGGTGTCACTTCTGTGAGTTGGATCCATACAGTAAAGAGAGAAATGAGGGGGCTTGTTTTGGACTGGGTGTAATGAGAGTGTCACAGTCAAGCGGTAGTGAAAAGCTCAGCGAAGGAGCTCAACATTTATTTTAATAATGAACAAAGTAGACATATTTTAGAGTATATATTTCAATTAGATCAACTGTGTGATAGAGGCAATGAGAAGAGCTGCGCTCAACCATAAGAAGAACTTTTGGAAGCCCCAAAAAAAATGTTCATAAAGAAAAAGAAATGTCCGCTTCCACATAAATTCTGAAACTATGACACTATGACATATTCATATTTTCCCCTTTAAAGATAGTCTTTGAAAACTTGTCCACCATGAAATATTCATGTAGGATATCAAGGGGCGGTGGGGTCAAGACCTTTAAAGATCTAGGTCTATATGTCTAGTCTTCTTCACTATGGTTAATATTTTGTTAAAAATTTCAATTCAATACTAAATCCAAAGTTTTTGTATCGTTACTAGGGATGCACTGATACCGATACAGCTAACCAATACCATAAACCGATACAGAAAATGTTCATTTGTCAATTGAAATGTTAGTTTTTCTGGTCATTTTTATTAATATTTAATTTATTTGATCTAATTCACCATCAGTTGTTGCAACAAGGAGAGAAGAAAATAAAACATGTCTTCCAATTCATTGCATTTTTTTTATTTTGGTGTGGTAGAAGTATTGGTACTGGTACTCGGTATCGGCAAGTACTCAAATCCGAGTATCAGTATATAATCGGTTTGAAAAAAGTGGTATCGTTTCATCCCTAATTGTCACTAATAGTATTAGGCATAAGGATTGGGGAATGTTTGGCAGCAACATTCTTCTGCTGTAACATTAACACAATGACTCTTATTTTGTATTATATTGTCAGATTTAAAAAAGTCACACTTCAGATCCTAAGAATGTTGCTTCTTGAAATCGGCTTTGGAAAATGATATCTATGAATAGTTTTTCATTAAAATTACCATAATGATACACTTATTTAAAGGATTTTTTTAACCCCTCGAAAACAAACTTGCTTACATAGTGTAAACAGGATAATTCAGATATGGACAATCAATTTGGTATAATTACATGTTTTAAAAGTTTAGATAGCGTAGGTAGTTTTATAGTTACAGTGTATATAATACATAAGTTAAATAGGATTTTATTTTTAAATGAAGCATTAAATCTGTTAACAAGCTTCAAATACAAGGTTATTCATCACATTACAAAATTTCTAAATGTTCAAAATAATGGTTTCATCCATTAATAGCTTCCTTTCTTTTTATAATAATAATAATAATAATAATAATAATAATAATAATAATAATAATAATAATAATAATAATAATAATTTATATGAAAACATTTCCTGGTGTATATTGTATATTTTCATCATGTGGCCCTTGCATTTGAAAATGATTGGTAAAAACATTTATATTAATTATTCACAATTTTTTTGCTGAATCATCTAAAAAAACATAATATCCTAATAAAAAAGAGTATGCACATTTTCTCAAAATGGCTGTAATAAAATATATGTTGATATTTTTTCCACTATAAATGAGTCAGTCTATTAAAACTACTTTATACAGTTACAAATAATAAATGTTTTTTAGTGTTTAATCTCTTCAGAAACCAGCATGTTGACATAACTTTTTTTAATAAAAGAAATACCTGAAAAAAGCTAAAAACTAAGATAATTTACTTAAAATACATTACACACTCTCTCACACACTCACTATCTCTCTCTCTCTCTCTCTCTCACACACACACACACACACACACACACACGCAACCACACACAATATTTGTTTTTAAACACCCATAACCCAACACGAGCAGTATCTTGAAGAACATAGTAAGCATTTTTTTGCCTGCATGTTTTGAATAGGGAGAAATTAATAGCTTCAATAGGATGAACATAAAATAATAAATGTTCATAGCTAGTAGTCTAAAATGTAAACCTAACATACAATAATACACTGGTTTATATCAAAATAATGTTTAAAAAAACTTATGTTCCCAATGGTTTTCTATTGGGCAGTACTGTCCTTATGAACAAAGTGTAATTTTTTGTGTATTTCAGTCATTTCTGGCTAGTTAAGAGCCCAGACGACAGTTGTAAAAGTTTCTAACGTATAATATACTTTGAAAAATATGAGCTACGATAATTCAAATCAAATCAAATCAAACTTTATTTATAAAGCGCTTTTCAAACAAAGAAAGTTACTCAAAGTGCTTTACAGATTTAAAATAACCCCACAACCCCCCCCTTCAAAAATAAAATCATCAGTGCAAATACAACCCCCTCCCAACCCAACCCATCAGCCATACTCACTCACACACACATTTAGAAGCTACAAAAAGCGGGCTGAGTACAGATGAGCCAGGAAATGCCATCATGGGAGCCATCTGCATCAGCAGCAGCAGATCAACAGCAGCAGCCAAGGCTCCGACCCAGGGCGCCCAGAGGAGGGAGGGCTGGTACCCCCACCTCCACCCAAGCGCTACCTGGGGGGCACCCAGGCAGCCACAGCCGACCACCGCCCCCGATGCAGGGGGCCCCCAGAGAGGAAACACTGGCAAGAAAGATTAAAATACATTAAAATATAAAGTTAATAAAATATAAAGTATAAAACAATAAGTGTAAAACAAATAATAAAAATGCAAAGCAGATTAATAAATAAACAGTTAAAAGCTGAACTAAAAATTAAATCAGGTAAAACATGCTGAGCGATTAAAAATATACTAATAAATAAAAATTAGTTAAAGGCTAAGCTAAAAAGGTGAGTCTTGAGTCTGCTCTTAAAAACATTAACGTTCTCTGCGGCCCTGAGGTCCTCTGGCAGCCTGTTCCAGAGGTGAGGGCCATAATAATGGAAAGACGCCTCACCATGAGTCTGTGTCCTGACTTTGGGGATGACAAGGAGACTGCTGCCAGAGGAGCGCAGAGACCGCGAGGGTTCATACGGTAAAAGCATTTCTGACAGATACGAAGGCCCAAGACCATTAAGACACTTAAAAACCATTAAAAGAACCTTAAAATCGATCCTAAAATTAACTTTGGGCTAAATTTAAACAGGACTGCTGGACTAAAAATGATGACTGTCCAACATAGAATACATTTTGAAAATACGACAATGACAGGCCAATCTAAAATAGCCATAAAAATTTTCATATATCCTGAGTGTTCAAAGGTATGTGTGAGAAATTAAAGTCCACCTTTTCTTCTTCTATAGAAATGACGCAGATGCAGCCAAGTGCTGCCAATCAAATGCATCAAATTAGCTGATTATCACCAGTATGAGGGAATCCATAAAACAGGTTAGAGCTGTTTGCTTGTCTAGAACATTTAGTCTGTCAACACAATACCAAGATTGTAAGATATCAGCAATGATCTAAAAAAAACAACTATTGGTGCCTATCAATCTAGTATGGCCATCTCCAAACAACTTGGAGCCCAGAATCTGTGGTAAATATAATTTACAAGACATAAACTTTAAAGACAGCCGCCAATCTTCCCAGACTGGATATTTTACAGCATTGGGTGGCAGCATGTATTGCTTGAGAAACTGAAACAAAGCCAAGAACCTCCTCTACACTGATGTCCTCACGTAGAATGGTATGATTTTGTCACAGTAAATCTTGAATAAGTCAAGTAGTTCGTTTTCAAGTAGAAAGACTACCTTCTTTGAAATTAGAACTTAGATTTTGAAAGTTGCATGTCAACAAAACCAAACAAACTTTTGAAACTATTTTCTCTGGACAGAGGGGCGTTTTATATGCTTTTTGTTATTGCTGTTGTTTTATCAGTGATGTTTTGTTTTATTTTGATTTTTACATCTAATTTCAATGGTTCTCCATACTAACTGTGACTTCCTCTCACTTTTAATTAAAAAATACTTTAAAATAAAATAACACTTTTTTCATGTAATGTAGCTTCAGGTTAAACTTATTTGAATATATTTTGGGTGGTAGATGTTCAGGTATGTGTATTTTGCTATTGGAGAAAAGCATTTTACAGAGTTTTAATTTTCATTCTTTTCACTTGTGGTGTTCATAAATGAATAGCCAGTGACTTGGATAATTTTTGGCATGTTTACTTTTTTAGACCTTCTCACTTGGAAAGTATTTAATGTTGCACTGCATAGTGTCTGTCTGTAAAGTAGGAGGGTTTCTTTCTGCTGATTGGTGAAGGGTTTAGTTTCCTGCTTAGATCAGTCAGCATTAAATCAGGTTCAGTGATACTTAGAGTGGAGACTTTCTTTAAGGAGGAAGGTCATGGGAAGTGTTAGTGTAACACCAGGGCAGAAGCTGACTCAGGCAGGTACAATGACTATTAGGATGACTTACAGATAGTATGCCTTGCTAAACTTTTCATACCCCTTGAGCTTTTTTCAATTGTGTCACATGATTACATTTTATTTGAAAAGTCTTCAATAGACCACATAATGTAGTGCATAATTGTAAATTGGAGAGGAAATGATACATGGGTTTCATAGATTTTTAAATCAGAAATGTGTAGTACATATTTGTATTCAGCACCTTTGAGTCAAAATTTTGTATAAACACCTTTCCCTGAAGCTAGAGCTGCAGGTCTCTGGCAGCTTTGCACATCTAGAGCCTTTTTAACAGATTCAATTTAATTTAGATTTGACTTTTGAGTCAACCATTCACCCAAGTGAATTGTCATGTTTTGTGATGCAGACTTAAATGCAGACAGGTGTGTATAGTAAAATAACACTCTTTAATGTAGATGGTGGAGGGACACAGTGGAGGAACTCACAGGGAACTGCGGACTGACAAGACCAAGAAGGACAACAAATGACGAGCCAGCGAAGACATGTGAACACAGAGTGGTATATATACACAGGGAAGGTAAGCAGGGAATCAATCAGGGAAACTCGGGACACCTGGGGGAAGCGGGGACAGACAACCCATAAAAGACTTTAGGGGCGACAGAACCCGGCAGAGAGTTCAGGTGGCCGGCCATGGGACCAGTGGACGCCATGGAGGAAGACCACATCTGGAAACCGGCAGTGGAGGGAGCCAAAAGGAGTAGTGTAAGACTTGAAACCAGGAGGAGACTATGAAGACTTTGGACTTAGGAGACTCAGAAAACTCCAATGCCGGGCAGGATTGGATCCCCAGACTCCTGGGTGAGAGTTGGTCCCACTTACCACTCAGCCAAAGGGATATACCAGTGGACAAGTAGCCAGGTTGCATAATCAGTCGGAATTATACTGACACGATCCTCACTCTGTGACAGACTCAGGAGACTCGAAGCCAGAAAGACACACTAGAGACTTGGAACCAGTAGAGTCAGAACCAGACTATGTACCAGAAGCACACTCTGGAGACTTGGGGCAGGAAACACACTCTGGACACTGGAGAATGGCTACTGTGCCTGCCTGCCAGACAGGAACCACAGCAGAGCACAGAAGAAGAAGCGGATCACCTCAGGAGGAGACAACACGTGAAGCCAGCGACACAATCAGAGAGGGATCATGTCTGACACGCAGAGGAGGAGTGGTCCTGCGGACGTACTTCATCCATCACTTACTCAATGTTGTCAGCCTAGGTGGAAGCAGAGACAAGAGTTTGGGCAGCCTGAAAAGGGAGGGAAGGCTCTGCGGCCTGAAAGCCAGCGAGAGGAGCTCAGACAGGAGCTTGGGCGGATCCGACCAGAGAGAGCAGGAACGGTTGCCTCAAAGCTATGAGGACAGGCAACCCTCTGGGGCTCGGGTAAGACACCAGTCTGGCCTTCCTGAAGAGGCCCATGGCTAAGGCGACGGCAGCTGGAAGACTGTGAACTGGAGTGCAGAGCCATCTTGTGTCTCCATTGACCAATTCCAGGACGAGAGAATGCCAGTCGGTTGCTCATAAATGGTGAGTCTTTACTCCAGTCGGCAGAGTATTTGTGGCTGGTTTGTTTTTTCATGTTTTGTGGTGCAAACAGACGTAGAAAGTAAAATAAGACTCTTTACTTTTGATCTGGGTCCCCATAGACATCAAGTCAGAGGTGGAAGAACTCAAAGGGAACTGAGAACTGATAGGACCAAGAAGGGCAATAAATGGCAAACCAGCAACAACATTAGAACACAGAGGGGTATGAATACACAGGGAAAATAATCAGGGAGACAATCAGGAAAAATCTGGGGACAGCTGGGGGAGGGGGGTTAAAGAAGCAGGGACAGACAAAGAAAGGGACAAATGTTAAATCATACCATGAATATACTGTACTTCGATCTAAACCTTTTCCTTGTAGATCTGGCTCTATGTTTAGCCCATAAAGACCCGGACCCATTTTTATCGCAAGGAAAATTAAGGGGAGCATAAGACAGGTTAAATAGGGCACATAGAACACATTTCTAAGAAAAAAAAATATTACAATAGTAGGTGGCAAACATCTCAAAAGTGACATAGATTTCACTACGGGCGTTAAATAGTTAAATTATGTGTTAAACCTAGCTAGCTACTTGGTGCCCAACAGGTCTTACTGCAACCGATGAAGGAAATTACATAACTGATATTGGTTCGATTAAGCTATTACATAAAATATATATAACTTAACTTAATTGAATCAGCCAAGTATACTGATCATATCATCATTAGTTTTCTTATTGTGACATGTACGTCACAACATTTTTTTTCAACCATTTTTAGACTGACTGCCCGATGTGACATATGCGTCATGACAATTTTTGCTTGATGGTTTTATGCAAAGTTCTTAGAGAAACTCGTAAACAGTAGTTTATTTTTGACAAACAGCATTATGTGTAAACATTGCAACCGTTGAATTGAATCAATCAACCTTTTAGCCTCAGAAAGAGCTTGCTCCAAATTAGCTGGCTAGCAGGTTTATTCACATGCAACTTTCAGTCAAGTTTGATTGGTTGTATTGAAACACATGATAACCCTAGTGGTCACATGACCTATTATAAATGTGCTATAGGTTTTATTCTGGGACTTCATGAGAGAAAATCAAGAATCTAGGTTAACATGGAACCATCCAGAACGTTGATAGGGCACGAGACACCAGTGTCACTGTGGGTCCTTATGGGTTGGGGTAATTGTTCCATTGCTGACTTCAAGTCTTAAGCCATTTGTAGCTTCTGACAATCTTCCTTTCCTGGATTTCTCATCATACAACTCTGTCCTTTTTTCAATCAACTCTGACAAGTGTCATTGTCCCAGCTGAGCAAAAAGCATCACTTCACAGTGGTGGCATGACGCTACCACCACCATGGGGGGATTTGATTCTCAGGCTTAAGCGTAGCATTTGGGTCCAAACTGCAGGATATTTTGCAGACCACACCAGTTTCAAGGAAACGGAACACTACATGGGTGGGTTCGTTCTTTTTGGTTTACAACACATCATCACCCAATAGCATTAAAAAAGTGGACATGCTTGTTTAGTTTTTTTTTTTTTTTTTTTTTTTAAGAAATCTTGCCCCATGTTCCTTTAAAAAGATTGGATTAAATCTTTCTAACTTCAAAATTTATTCCTCTAGCATCTTATTGGAGGCTGACGGAAGGCTATGTACATTTTTTTCAGCCGAAATTTGTTTTAAAAAGCCAATAAATAAAAAAAGAATAGGCACCTGTGTGGCCAGTTGCAGCCACTACTTGACTGAAGTAGGACCCCCACACACTCCCAACCACTGTGAGCCTGCCCACTCATATTTTACTCTTAAGTTTGGTTTCTAATCTTTGACTCTACTATTTTTATATATATTTTTGATATTATTATTTACTACCATGTGGTAGTGGGCTTTACTTTGTGGTGATTTTTTCTTTTTTGATACTGAAAATACAGATTCCTCTGGTCTGAATTTAACTTGATTTTGTACTATTTTCTATTGTTCAGAAAACCATTTGCACTCAAGTTACTGTTTTGAGTTTGTTATTATAATGTCTTAAATTTGAAGTTCAATAAATATTTAAAGAGTTTTATTGAGTTTTTAATTTATATTTCACAGAGTGATTGTTCAGTTGTCTTTCACAATCCATCTGCCACTAAAAAGTATATATATATCTGCCTTGGATATCGCCTTAATAATTGGCTTCAGATATCAGCCATCGTTTACCATATTTTGCAAAAAAATCGCATTAGATTTTTTGCCTTTAAAAAGCCATTTCGGTCAGCCTCTACATTTTATTATTTTCCCTTAGAAATGTTCTCTTAAAATTAAACATGGTAGCATACAGTATATGTACAGTATATGTATTTTGCAATGAAATTGAATAAGCAATCTAAAAATAAACACTAAAATAAATAAAGTAATAAAGTAAATAAAACCTTGCTTTGTTATAACAAAAACAGGAGCTCTTTTGAATAAGTCACCTTTAAAAATACATGTAACCAAAGCACTGAAAAAATAACCATATCAGCTTTACTATGTTTTCATCATTACACACACACACACTCACATATATATATATATATATATATATATATATATATATATATATATATATCTTTAATGAGACACCTGAGCTTGGTTATCTTTGATAAGCTCTGATAGATCTGGGGGCAGAGAGTTCTCCAGGCTGTTCTCCACATTCAGTCTGTTCCTCTGGTTGGTTTATTATTCATTTGGGTGTTCGTTAAGCATAACACATCGCCATCCTAATTTTCTTTTACCAAGGCACAGCGAATGCTGTTGAATGCCCAATAGCCATGATCTGGGAAATTAAATGTGAAATGTTTCCATGTACTCCCTGTAATGTGCTCACGTACCACTAGGGGTATATGTACCCCTGCTAGAGATGCACTGATACTAAGACTAGTATTGGGTATCGGTATCAGGCTGATACCCTTCTAATGTACTCGCCTCAGTATCGGATAAAGTGTACCAATACCATAAACCGATACATAAAAATGTGGAAAGTTTGCAATAATTTCACAAAACATTTTTATTTTCATCTCAAATCTTTGTTTAATTTTGACTGTTAGTAACATTTTAGTTTTTATCACCACAGCACCATTGTAACAAGGAGAGAAGAAAATAAAACATTTCTTCCAATTCATTGCATTTTTTTTTATGTGGAAGAAGTTTTGAGATTGGTACTCAGATCCAAGTATCGATACTGTATCGTTTTGAAAAAAGTGGTTTTGTTGCATCCCTAGTCTCGGCAGGTCTACCCAATTTGCCATAGGCTTTTAGTGACTTCTCTAATAAATGGTGTTCTTGTCAAACTTGCCATCTTTGGTTTTCATGACAGATTCTTCATTAATCTGACTCTTCAGTAATATTATCTCACAAGCCTTTGATACCTTCACAAACAGGCCCGACAGTGGCTAATCTGGAGCACCTTGAAATTTCCCGGTGGGCCCAGCTGATATTTGGACTGCACTATGGCATGCAGAGTTATACTAGTGTGCCAAATGTGCAACTAGGTAAAAAAGGAGTTGCTAGTGACAGAATTTCTGAATGAGTTTGACAAAATGTTTATGTAGCTCCATGTAGTCGCATACTATTCTTTTATACACAACAGTGAATCTCAAGAATAAAGAGTTGCCACACTGCCAGCTGGCAGCTCGTTTTTATTTATTTATTTTTTATTTTCCAGCACACCTTTATATTAAATATCAGAGCACCAAGTCAGCGGTGTTTAAAAGGGGAAATAACAGCGATGGCACACAGAGGGGCTACAATTACAAAGAGGAAAGCTCAAATGGACACCCATTTTTGGTCATACGAAAATGAACACTAAGACAAGTAAGACAAGAAGCTGAGCTTTCCCTGCAAACCACCTTTCAAATTAATTTATCAAGTCAATAACTTGGGTGACGTGGCAACTCACATAACATGTAATTTTAATAATATTATGGTCTGACGCCACTTGACTTGGAAACTTTGTCTTGTAGCTTCCTAAGAGTTAGAAGAAAAATACAGAATATACAAATATGAGTCCACAGGTCTAGGGTGGAACAGCATTATTTATTGAGATAAATATAAATAATAATTATAAATTAGTACTAATATAATGAAGAGTATGGCATAGACATGGTATGGAAAGTGCCCTGCAATACTAGCTGATTCAGCACTACAATAATAAAACTGAAATTAACAAATCAAAGGCTTTGTAAAATTGGGAGATTTGTGCTGAGAATTATGACCATTTTCTAATGTCTGAAGTGGAGTCAGGAGTCAATAGTGATGAGAGAATTTATCTTTTCAGTATAGAAGTTTAGTTCTAATAAAATCACTTGCTATGTCCAAATGACAGTGTGACATATTTTATTTAAAAGTGTGACAGTAAATACACAAAGTTCAGATTTGAAAGATAACAAAAAGAAAGTAATATGCATGTTTTGCCTTTGAAAATATATTGATTAGTTAAGTCAAATGTGTTTTCCATGTGAAATGCAATAAAGCTTTACAGTATATACATAATTTTTCATTGTAATGTGCAGCAGACGTGTTTAGAAAACCTGGAGGAAGTGTGAAAGGCAGAACAGTCAGGGATTGATAACAGAGGTAGAAGCTAAAAATATAGATTCTGATACAGTTATTGGATGTGTTGTAAAGAATAATGTACATGTGAATTCATCCTGAAATAAATCTACCTTGTGAAACAATTATCCCTTATTTGTACTGAATTTCACTTTTTTTTTTCTTTTTTTTTAAATACTCTAAATTACGGGGCTTTACAGAACAGTATACTGTTGTAGCTTTAACATGCAAGGTTATAATTACATGAATTTAATTGGGAATGCAGCAATACTACTTTTTTCAAACCGATACAATGGCGATCCTTGGATCTGAGAACTTGCCAATACGATGGTGATACTTAATTGAATTGGAAGACAGGTTGTAGGTTGTGTATGTTTCCGGGACATGGACCAGGCCCTCCCTGGCACAGAGCTAGTCCCTGCGGCCTCCTGGGCCCCAGGATTGTAGCTGCTGGATGTTCCCCTGGGGCTTCCCTCTGTTCGACTCTTGGGGGTTACGGTCAGCACTGTGTTAGTCCGCCTGTGGCTCCCAGGCTCTGGGGCCCTCTGAGCATCTGTACCGCTGACTTCCTTGAAGTCTGCGTCGATTTCTGTATGACTGATTGACGGCTCCTCACACCAGCTATCAAACACTTGTATGGGGAAACCTTATAGGCACCAGCATGCTCACTCACACACATAGGTGTGGGAACATTGGTATCTACATATGGTATCGGTTGGTGGTATTGGTTAAAATTAACTGTTACCTGAGTACATTTGAACAGTATCGGTAAATCCCTAATTTAAAATGGTAAATGGCCCGTACTTGTATGGCTTTTTATTTAGTCCCTACAAACCCCAAAGCACTTCAACCTACATTCAAAAAGTCACCCATTCATGCAGACATTTACACACTGATGATGGCAAACTACACTGTAGCCACAGCTACCCTGGGGCGCAATGATAGAGGCGAGGCTGCTGGACACTGGCGCCACCAGGCACTCTGATGACACGCAGGCAATGGGTGAAGTGTCTTGCCCAAGGACAAAATGACCAAGACATTCAGGGGTGGGGCTTAAACAGCCATCCTCCTGATTACAAGCCGCACTCCTTCCTCCTAAGCCACGGTTGCCCCAATAAGATTCCCTCCATGGGATAAATTTTAATAAAGATGGGTTGTGATAAAAAGTGGGCCGGTCTGAGGCATGAACTTCAGGGCTGAAGATGAGTCCCACTCCAGCCCTGTGCACAAACCAGCTGGATTTATACTTGGAATAAAATAAACATCCTACCAATGGAAGGATTTTATTCAGGATTGTAAGAATAAAATGCTAAATACAAATGCACAAATGCAATTTCAAATATTTACTAACAAAGCATTTTTGAAAACCATGTATCCATTTCTCTCCATTTTGTGTTAGTATTGTAACGAAATGTAAAAAATAAGATTCCCTCCATGGGATCAAATTTGTTGAAAGTTAACAAAGAGAACTGATTGTAAATCAGGATTTCTTGTCATTAAGGGTTATCAGGATTTCTACTTTAAATTTCCAAACTCAATTTCCATTGTTCAGAAACATAGATCATGAGAGAAGAAAACAAGAACTAAGGTCCAGAACCTGGAAGAAGTTGCTGGCCCATTTTTATAGGATCTTCTAACATTTTGTCAAATCACACTAAATAAAAATGTGTTGTCCAAAAAGAAATGCACTGGCTTGTCTGCTTTCTACCCTCTGTGCCTCAGCTAATACTCAGGATTTCTGATCCTCATACAACATTTCCAATCTCTCCAGCAGCTTTAGTGGGATCACACAGTCGGAGTGCTCGTATTTCAATTTCATGTACCGGAGCCAATGTAGATTTACAAATGTGCCGATATAAACTGAGAACCACAAAAAAGCTTAAGCCACTGATCTCACAATTACTTAGTCCTTCTGGCCATCCTCCCAGCCTTTGAACTGCATCTTGTGAACTTAGAGCGCCTTCCTGCACTGGAACGAGATGTGGCAGCAGCATATGACGTCGCTCAATTCACAGAGGATTCACAATTACTTTGTGGTCTGTTGAGAATACAGAAGCCAAAAAAGAAAGTCCTGAAGCCTGTTGGCCTAATTTGTCTTGTTGAGGGTCTAGTTTGGCCCCCCTGCACCCGTCTAACTCACCGTCTGCCTCGCACCCAACCCTATCCTACAACTCCGACACCACACCCTCCAACCCAACACATTCAGCCCCGAGCCCTCAATTGCTTGTTTAACTTGACACATAATTACTGTGGAAATATTTGTGTATTTTGTATGAGTGCCACAAACTGCCTTGCACCCGACTGCCAAGTCCTCGCAGCTCTCCCTCTGCAGCTATCGCAGCCAGAATCCCTGATTAAAACAAGATGCTTTCATTAGAGCCAGCTTTGGAAGAAATCACTCCCAGAGATGGGCCTCTCCCTGCCAAGCCTTGCTGCACTCACATTTGCCATGTGTGGCAAAGCAGACACGCTCATTCTACCAAAAAGGGGCTCTCTTTTTTTTCTCTCGTTCAAACCCAAATGTGCTACTGAATCCAGGCTCCTCCATCAAAGTGGCGCTCTAAAAGCCCACAGTGGAACACCACTCAACATGAAACATTGCTCCTAAAACCAAAAAGGGATGTTATTACTGTAAAAACCCCTTGGAGTTTGAGGTCACAGCTATAATTTTTCACAAAGAACCCTTTAATTTTGTACTTATTTAATAGCTTTTTATAATACGATTATGGTATTATGCATAAAATGAGCACTTTTAAAAAGACATAAAAGGAAATTAAGTAGACGCCTTAATTTTAATGACGCTCCTCGGTTTGTGCTGGCATTATTTCGATTGTAATTTTAGGATTTTTCAAAGAACTAATTTCTTTTAAATTAAAGAAAAGTTCCACACATTTATTTTCATATATGAGGGAGTATAAAAGTCTATTAGAAACCAGTTTTAATATAAATTTATTGCTGTATTTTCTACCTGAAGCTTTCCAACATTGAGCATTATTTCAAGTGTTTAAAAATACTCATTAAATGTGTTTTGGTGACTCTTATGATGCCAATATTAGCTGCTAAGAAATAAAGAACATATATGGGCTTTTGCTAAAGTAAACATACCTGTAGCAATATATGACATTTTCTTAGGTTACAAACATAAACTATTTTTGTTTTCCGCTATCTACAGATTACTCAAATGATTAAAACCTCTCCTTAAGTGATCAAGCTCTGCAGAGGCCTTGTACATGAAGCAAACCATTCGTCTCTGCTGAACCAGGGAACATCCAAAACATGCAGGACACCACTGAGGACTGACAAAGGACATTAATGGTCTGAACCATTCCCCTTTGCAGCCTCTAATAGGTTTATTTTATGATACTTCTGTATTTATTTTCGTTTCATGTCATCAGAGGACCTCCTTTATCACGTTTCCTGTGTCCTTTTCATAGCTTTAGGCAAACTCCAGAAGAGACTTTTTCCTATTTACTGATGCTTATATGACTTATCTTTATGACTAATCGTTCTGTCAACAACAATGTCCTGATGATTTCTTGTCGCATCCTCTTTTATATTTTGGGGAGATTTTCAAAGTTTAGGGCATATATTTATGAACTACTTCTACTTTTAACTTTATCCCTGACCAGTCTGCTGTGTTCTTTGGTCTTCATGATGCTGTCTGTTCTCTAATGTTCTCTAACCTCTGAGGTCTCCAAAGAACAGCTCGAGTTAAACAGATTATATCACACAGCTAGGCTTCTGTTTACTAATTAGGCAACGGGTCGCCTTTTTAGGAGTATCCGAGTAAAAAACAGAAAAAAATGTATGTAACTTTCACACATCGAAATTTGAGATTGTAACTTGATCAATTAAGAAAGAGTTCAATTGAACACTTTCACAAAGCATTGTAGTGTATATTCAGCAAAAATATTGAGTCTGCATTCAAACCAATAAATATAATGCAAATAAGCAGTTTTGTGAGAGATGTGACTATAGCTGGTGAAATGCTGTGTGACAAGCAGTGAAGTCACTCTCCAGAAGCAGTGACAGGCGTTTGAGGAGTCTGGATCCACCCAGCCCGTCAGCTTTGACTCATGATGGCCCAGAATCATCAAAAAATTGGAGGAGTAGCTTGACATCTGTCATACAACTTAAGAGACCACTTTTTTTTCTTAGTTGGTTCACTTATGTACAGAAAATAGAGAAAGGAGAGCATACGGCATCAGATCGATCAGCAAAATACTGGTATCTCAAATAGGGCACTTGAGTCAGTGCTAGGGGGCACTTTCGGGTAAATTGGGACCTCATTCACTATATCCAAAGCAAATTATCTTCATTAGATTTCCAAAACCATAGTCGTGATTTGTCAAGCTGTGAATGATAATGAAGTTGTCTGGTTAATGAAGGACTGAAGATGCAGGCTTCCACAATCATGATCATCTTCTATATAACCCTTATGAATATTTAAGGATCTTTAATTCAGTGTACAGTATAATTACGTGCCGAAGCCTGGCGTCGCCACAGACTTCACAGATAAAGTATGTAATGGAGGAAGACAGACCTGGCTATATTTTATTAATCATTGGGATTAATTAACAGGTGATAATTTCGGATGTTACAGGATCGACGGGGGAACCGTGAAAGAAGGAAATGTGCGACGAAGAAGATGAACACATTTCTTTGAAATTTAATTGTGAGAACAGAAACAAAAACTCACCTTCATCGCTCATGCTGATGATGTTCAGTGTATGTACAAAAGGTAAAGCATAGCTTTAAGAGACTTTTAATGTAAAACAGGGATTAGGTACCTGAATGTTT
The DNA here is from genome assembly GCA_028564705.1 of Apricaphanius iberus. NCBI lineage: Eukaryota > Metazoa > Chordata > Actinopteri > Cyprinodontiformes > Aphaniidae > Apricaphanius > Apricaphanius iberus. The sequence continues at coordinate 36,540 of JAPXFQ010001412.1, forward strand.
TTTATCCGTTGTATTGCTCACGTTATTTAGAGTTTTAGTTTTCCTACTTTGTAAGTAAACCAGAGTAGATTTGAGTCTCATTGTGGAAATCCTCAGTCAAATAAAACAAAGTGGAGCTGCATTGATGCTCTGTCTTGTTTTATATGATGCCTTGAAATAAATGAACTTTAAATGGAACCTTGGCAGCGACTCGTGCTATTGATCGATTGGAGCAGAAGCTGAAGTTTAAGGGCACAGCTTTGCCGGGGCTGGAGCTGTAACTGGAGTAATGAAATTGATTAGGCCAAGGGAGGGGTTGACAAGCCAGTAGAGTCAAGCCCTTGATGTAAGGAAACAAGAGTGCCATCTAATTGGGGTGTAATATGGGTCTTTAGAGGACATTAAGCACACAAGTGGCGGAAGGAACGCCACTCTGCTGGATGTAGCCAAGATGATGTTGCACCGGTATTATTATTTGGTAATTATTCACTCAGATGATTGGATTATGAGAGTCAAAACTGAGAGTCCAGCCAAGGGTCATCTAGTCGGCAAACTGTAGAAGTGGCCTGCACAGTCTCTAAAATGGAAATGCTGGTCAAAGAAAAACAGAATAGATATTCATTTGTCAAACAAAGGAAGTATAATTTCACTTGAAAATGTGTCTTCCTTTAAAATCAAAAACCCATCAAACTTTAAAAATTCCAGAGTTATATTGTTAAACCTTAAGCTCCGGATATTGTACCCCATGATTAAGGTATGTAACTCTTTAGGCCCTACACAGTGGCTCTTAATAACAGAGTAATTAAAAAGGAAGGTAATCCTACCATCTTGAAAACCCCGAAATTGAAATAAAGCTGTAGTTCTACAAATTAATAGGCAAAAAAGAGGTTTCTAGAGTTGGCAGTTACATAAATTGCTAATGTATAGCTTTTTTTAAAGGGTTGTGTAGGACAGGGGACAAAAATGTGATCATAGTCCTGAACAGACAACACATTCCAATCAACTTTTGATCAAAGTAAAGGATTACGCCTTAAAATTTCTTTAAAGTTAACCCTTAATTTAGCGGGGCCTTAAAGAAAAGTTTGTCACAAGTAACTGAATCCAAACTGGGATTTTTTTTTTTTACTCCAACATTCATGTTTTTCATTGTAAAATCTAAACATTCAAGACCCTAAAAAAGGCAAATTTGGTAGCAAGTAGTTTTTCATTCCTTACCATGAGCCTAGTTTATACTTCTCCATCTATGTCCTCTCCATCACCTACACAAGGATGGACAGAGTAGAGCCCAAATTTCTAATTATCTATCTCCATCAAAAGAGAGCGTATGCCTCTGATTGGTCAGCTCAACAACAGCTAGAGATAATTTCACAGAACTGTGCTCTAAATTAGGGTTATTATTGTTCAAGAAATCGAACTAAATAACGAAACCTAGATGTAAAAAAACATGTTTGTTACCTGTAATAAAATAAAATCAAGAATTTGAAACAAAAAGAAAACATACGGAAACTGCGATGAGTGTTCACATAACAAATTAAAACTAACTGAATATGTTGAGAAAATGTGATTGTTTTTCGTTTCATAAAGTGTCTCATAAAGTCTAGAAGAATTATTTGTATGTCACTTCCTGCCTACTGCGCTGTCACCAGAAACAGATGGGATCATGTGTTGTACTACTGGTTGCACAAATCACTTTGATAGAAACAACAGAACTGGAACGTTTTATAAAATAACTTCGACTTGCCCCCTTTCAAAGCAAATAAAAGACGTCTTTGGATAGCAATCTATCAGGAAAAAAAACAACTGGAATGATGATCCAAGAGTCTGCAGCAAAACTAAGTGAGCTACCAAAAAAGCTAACAACACTGCTACTGCAAGGAAACTGTAAACATTAGCAATGGGAACCGTAGCTGTGTACGCTGGTGTAGGTTGTGTGAGTATTCGCTGTGATGATGAAAAAATATTCCCTCTCTAGTTTCTGGCTGTTGGTGGTTGTTTTTACTCGCTGTGCCTATTATTTTTACATGGCGGATGGGTCAGTCAAGTCGTCTGTGTTGCCGTGGTCCGTCTAGTGTCATTTCAGTAAAGGTTGAGAGAAAGCGCCAGAGTCCAATTTTGGATTACTTACTACTAGAATATGTGCAAAATGATCAAAAGCATTATAGTACTTATGGTAGTTTGGCTTTTGTTTTGATGTGTTGCTAGTCAGTGTCAGTGTTTTTATTGAACTGTACATAGCATCTGCATTATTGTTGTGCTTTTTAATACACAGTAGTTGTTATTGTGTTTACAGAACTTTGAATGTTACTCTGTCATATATATTTTATACATGCCTGCTTTGTATGGTTGTTAATCTGGCCTATGTCCACACATTTTTTAAAAAGCATTATCATTTCCTGAGATTTTGTTTTTTTTGTCTCTTGCCCAAGTACATAACTTGTTTAACGAAAAGACTAAAACTTAAACTGATACTATTAAAAGCATGTGTTTTTAGATAATTCTATGAGCTGCACTTCTAGTAAAAAGCTTTACAGCTCAATCAAAACTTACTTTCTGTCATCCATTGCGCATTAAGGAGGGAATACATTCACAAGCTGAAGAAAATAAAGCCTAGTTAACCAGAAATTACACTGCAATGGTAGGCAGACCCAGCAGAAAAGCTCAGCATCCCCTGCTGTCCTAGTGGGGAATCGCTTTGCAACACTGACACACCAACAGACAATGTTTCCATCAACACGTCTGTGTCTGGGTGCAAACTTGCTGAAGTATAAACTAGGCTTTAGGGTTACTCACCTTCCTAAGTACCACAGACTGTTTATGTTCGGGCTGCCCCGGGTCCTTCAAAACATATTTAACTTTATCGCCAGTGGAGTGATTGATCTAGTAAAGTGATGACACTCACACACTTACTAACGAAGTGATAGCCACTGATTGGGCTGGCAGTGTGCGTGTGATGTGATGTCACAGAAAAGCGTCTGACCGCTGCTTGCCGAAGACAAATCCTGATGGAACTGTTTACGAGGCTTGTAGTGCTTCAGAATGACATCATGGACCTTTTGTGCCACTTTACTTTCCCATGTCCTCGCCCACTTCTATGTTACTAAGATGGCAATGTAAGCGGGCTGGGGCTGACAGAACCGATTTAGCCCAGGCCACACAGACCCTAGTGGAAAAGCGGTATTAAAAGACAATAGTGTTGTGCAACACCATAGGTCCTGCTAGAATCTTTTGTTGTTTGCCTGAGGAATGAGGGTGTCAGCAAGTCAGCACTCTGCCCTAACAAAATGACAAATAAGTCATATTTATCTATATAAAACATATCTAAACTTCCTTATTTGATATATTTGGTTCTAATTTCAGGTAAAAGATATTTTTCCTCCCCTGTCTTTTGTCTGTGTACCACTGACAATGTCGCTCTGTGTTGATAATAGCTGCTTAAGCTAGCAGACAGCATGGTGCCCTGCAAACTATTGAAGTATTACATCAGGCATCCCTAAATCAAGGCCTCAAGGGCCCGTGTCCTATATTCTTTTGTTATTTCCCTGGTTCAAAAGACGGGAACAAAAAAATGGCTCTTAGCAGGTCACTGCAGAACTTTGCCATGCTGAGGAGGAAGTTGGACAATTTGAATCAGCTGTGTTGGAGCAGTGATACATTTAAAACTGGTAGGGCCCTTGAGGCCTGGATTTGAAGACCCGTGTCGTAGATTGTATATGACTATTTGTGGTCTTATGAAGTGACTAAGAGTTTGTATATATAAATGCGCGTAAATATACTGCACATGCCCCTTGTGGTTCCTTTTAATTCAATTTTAAACTTTATTGGTGACTTTTCAATTAAATTGTAAGTATGTTTCAAAACGTTTGCATATATGGTGTATGACCAAATTACAAGTTGTGGGACTATTAAAGGATTATTCCATTCTATTCTATTCTATTCTAGTCTATCATGCGTGAAGATTATATGCAACCCAATAAATACTCATTCGGCCCTTTAACCACAAACAGTACTAGCAGTGGAAGAATAATTTTATTGCACATTTAGCTGAACAATGTGGACTTTGATATAATATCCAGGGCAACCCCCTGGCGGGACAAATGAAATGACTTGGGGGGGAAGCTTTGGCCCATGGGCCCCACTTTGACCACCCCTGATTTAAGCCATTCACTTTCTCCCACTCACTGTCCGTTCCTACAGTTTCATTCCCCTTTGGTCTCATGAGTCTGTTGTCCTGTCATCCTGTCTCCCTCCCTACCACAATCTCTGAATAAACTGCACAAAAGACTCACGTGCGTCTGCGATTAGGGTCATACAACCCCAAAGACTCCTGACAGAGGGTTACGATATATAATAACATTTCTTCTGTCGTTTGGTTTCAATCCGACTGACACAAAAGATAAAAAAATCTGAGCATTTTAAATCAGTGTTTCTCATTTGTTCAGCTGCTTTTTGACCTACAAAAGAAAAATATCCCTGCTCACATCCGGATTGCTGTTATTAACTTGGAAGTAACTCCGGCTGGGATCACAGTGAGTGCACTGTCCCACTGCCAGCAGAAGACCTGTCCAGTGCATAGGGGCATTTATCTCCTGGTCTGAACTGTCTCACTCAACAGGATGGCCAGAAGTTACGGTGCATTACAAGCACTTAGCGTAGTGATATCAAGGTTCACCTCCGATTTTCAATCTCAGGCCAGAATAGTGGGCTGGGAGGCCGTCATTAAAAAGCCATTACATGCCCATATTTCATATACCAGTCTCTCCTGTGTTTCAAGGTGTTAAAAGCTCAATGTATATTTCCTCTATATTTAAGCAGCGGGACAACGGAGCAGCATATAGCATCTCACCAGCAGCCATTGACCTTGGCCTAGCCAGCCTTCATTAGCTTTTAGACACTTATCAGTCATAACTGGGTTTGTCCTCTCCGCAACGTTTCCTCCTTCACTTCACTTAGGCTGGAAAATAATGGCTGAAATCCATTTATCTGCCATTTCCAACAAATGCGTGACATTAACAAATTATCTACTTTTCACTAAGTATGGCCAAGGTACCCTCTAAAGGATTCCTCCAGTTTGCTGGCCAAGGTCGGACCTTTTTAGAAACTGCCTTTTTTCCTTCCTCCAAAGCTATTTCCTTTCCAGCCCATCTTTAAATATTCATTCTGCTTTTGCATGCCGGGCTGAGATTTTATGAGCACCATCAACCGTATTTCTCCAAACACACATCTTTATTTGTTTCTGAATATTTATGCTCCACTCCGACTTTATAACTCACATCCTAGGAAAACATTGATCCAAGAGGCAAATGAATCTAATTAGGACCTCTTTCTTCTGTGCTAGATATTGACTCGTTTGAAAGGTGCCTCTCTCCATTCCAACCAAATGTCTCTGGAATGCTAAGTCCCAATCCCTTTAAGGAAAACTTCTAAACACTGATGAGATATTCCAGTCCATAAATGCTGTCCTGCTCAGATCCACTGTGGCGCCTTGATAATGTATTGCTTTAATTGCAGGATGTCATCAGTGACCTAATTTCCACTTTTCGGCAGCATAATCTTTTCTTCCCTTGTTGCAGACTTTTATTGTTCTTTTTGAGTACAGTAGCCTATTATGAAAATGTACTTTCCTTTTACATTTTTCTTCTCTTCTTCTTTTTTGTCACACTGAAATGATTAAGATAATAAAACTAAACTTAAATCATACAAAGCTAACCCAAGTAAACCGAAAATGTTATTTTAAAACAATGATGTGATTCATTAGGGGAAATAAACTATGCAAACTGCCACAAGCTGTAAAACCAAGAAATGCCTTTAACACAATTTATCATACAGCAAGAACCTAACAGAAAATCCCAAAAAGCAAACCAAATACTGAGAGTTAAATAAAGAAACTGACTTCTGGTCAAGATTACATCAATAGCCTATTACACATCTTAAGCATTCTTTGAGCCCACTGGGGAAATATTCTGTGGAGTAACAAAAGTAGAAGGTGTGTGTTTGGTTAAATCTTACCTAAAACTAACATAGCTTAAAAAAAGAATAACATATCAACCCCTAAACACAGTAGTTTGCCATCAGTTTGTAGATGGTGATGCAAAGCAACTCCGGAAACTTCCTTCTAAATGGCTTAAACTAACAAAACAAAAAAAATAAGTTTTAGAGTGGCCTGGACAAAATGTGTAAGCTTATATCTAAATGGGAAATCCCTCTAATGTAGCTGAATAAAACAGTTGTGTAAAGAAGAGTGGATTAAAGTTCCTCCACAGTTAGGGCGTGGAGGATATTGAAAAAGAGCACATTGATAAAGACAAAAGTCATATTAATCGACAATGATTACTACTGATAACTATCAAAGAATGTGGAAATATAGTTTAAGTGCAGCATTTGCCATTCTTTAATGTTCTTTAATTAACTCTATTCATCCCTTTATTCAAACACCTGGTTTTTTTAGCATAACTGAAAATTTGTCAGAAAAAAAAAATCAAGCTAAGAGATTTAAGTGACATACTGACAAACATAAAGACTGATGTTATTAACTATTATGTTATTGAATAAAATATGGAATTACGTCATTATTCATTCATATTCTAGACTTATGTTGATGCTATTTTTATTTCCTTTAAAGGTTTTATAGCACTGATTCTGATTCAGTACAGCTGGTTAAGCTAAGCTAAGAAGATACTCACCAATGACAGAGTGCTGATGCCAGCAGGCCTTTCCACCCACATTTTTATTTTTTAAAGCGTTTTCGATTCTAAGGACGCGGTGGAGAACCAGGTAGACATTTTAAAAGCCACAGATGTTGTTAGCAGCGCGGCCCAGGTTTGTTGTGTCTGTCTCCTGTGTGTCAGCAGCACCAGTTTTCAGCGGGCTGGGGGGAGTGTCCTACCCAGGGGTCACCTTAGAATATTTTTCGTATTTGACCTTTTTTTTAGAACGGTGACGGAAATAATCTGATGGCTGTCTATCATTTTTACAGATTAGCTTTCACACCTCCCTCTGAGTGCTTTAAGTAATGCACAGATTTATTTATTTTCTTTATGCACGGAGTCCAGGTAAATAAATTCCATCCTTTATCTATTCGGGTGAGAGGTGTGGTACACCGTGGACATGTCGGCAGTGCGCCTGGTTAGACACGCTCCATAGAGCCCGATGTGCACCAATGACAGGCCGTTTTGGCATGTTTTGCAGCACCTGCTGCTGCTTTAACTGCAGGCTTTCCTCCGGTAGTTTATGGGTCGGGAAATGGTTCGAATTCTAGTCACCTCAATGGAAATAATCTTTCTTCATCGTCCTGCAGCAAAGCTTTTATGCCTGCAGATCAACAGCCAAAGCCCCATGAAGAGTAATCTATTCTGTTCGAGGCAAAAATCCAAAGCCTCATGTCAATAACTTCTGCAACAATCCGACTATTAAATTCCAAGAAAAAAAAGTGAGCATTTGTGTTTTATGCCATGTGGGAACATAGTTTTTAACTGAGGGCTAGGTTGATTTGGCTACCACTTTTTCACTTTTAAACTGGAATCAGCATTTAATCAATGCTTTTTGTCTGATATGAAACTTTGAAGATCTACAGCACAAAAATCTGTCAGTAAAGGCAAAACAGATAAAACCTATAAAGAGGTATGTTCTCTCTCACAACACTGTACAATGACTTGATATTACACTTTTCAAGCTTTCTGTGTAAAAGCAGAGGCACAGTGTAATCTCTGCAGAGCACACTCGGACATGCAGAGTTTCAACCTGTCAATCTGGCCAGCAAGGACACCGGGGGGAAGTGATGATGTACCATTAGTCAAGAATCATCTCAGCTGAGAAGAATCTTTGTTCTTGACACAGAAAACTTGTGCTCCGTCTCGATCAGCAAGGAAATGGGGCCTGGCGAGGCGTGCGTCGACTTGCATTTGTCTTGAGTTGCTCTCCCAAGGCACCGGCGCTTGTTCAGAGCATTACGCCGTCGGCTTTAGATGTAAAGCCCCTGCATTTTTGCCATTTCGCACAAACCCGAATCTAAAATATTCTGTCGCATTCCATGTAGCTGATTCCTATTTAAAATGGTCATGATTATTTTATTTTGCTACATTAATGGAGGTACATTTGGGCTGCAGAAGGGTGGTTGGTGAGGAATTTGCAATTCACATTTCCCTGCATTACATTAAGAGTCTGTTGTGTCATATTTGATTAATGTATCGTGTTTTGCTTAAAACAGGATTAAAATATGAAAAGAGACAGAAATTATTCTATTACAAAGAATGATCAATTTTTAATCAACCACTCAGAGGAAGAAAAATGCAGCGGAGGAGTGCACTGATCAAGATTCTGCAACATTTTGTTATTACGTTCACATGCACATTTAAAAAAAAAATCCAGAATTAGCATTTATTATGTGGAGCTTGACTAAAACAGATGACTAACGATGCCTACTGAAAGTAAATGTTGTACAACACTGTATGGCACATTTATGTCTCGCCTAACAAGCTCATTGTAGTGTGTAGAAACTATTTCAACTAGTATAATCCTGTTATTTACTATAGACATCCTTATAATTACAGAAGCAGTCTTAAAATTTAATGAGCTGTCTTTAATTTCAAGGAGTGACCACTCATGAAGGCATTAATAACAGAAACACAAGCCTGACAAGTGCTTTAAACTGGCAAGAAAGTGTGTTTTTTAATGAAATGTTCTTTCTCTTTGTAAATAGGGTCATATAGATTAAATGGCCAAATTTAACAAAGTCATTAATGTGAGTATTGCAGAGTTGCAGTTCTTTTGGTCAGTTTCAGGAGCTGCTTTTAATAGACAAAATGTACGCAGTTATAAACACAGACATCCAATCCCACTTTCAGCCATTTAGCCTGACCATGGGTTACTATGAATTAAAAACAGGGGCCTTTATGTGCGACCCCATAGCACAAAAGGGTACATCCATAACTTATAGAGACAGCAAGGCCATTAGCCGCCAATGCCGGGCCACCTTTACATAATACCGGGTGGGGGAACTTATCACTGAGCTGAGAAGTCAAACTGCGGCTGGAAATCTGCTTTCACAGAATGGACATTATTTACAAATGAAGGGATCCAAAAATTATTAGGGGTGTTCAGAAATATTCTTCTCATGTACAGTGCCTTACAAATGTATTCATAACCCCTTGAAGTTCTTCATAATTTATCATAGCAACAAACCATTTTTTTAATCTTTTCTTTTTCAGATTTTATGTGATGGATCAAGTCGATAAAGCATTTTCGAATTTATAGAAGCTAATTTCACAGCAAATACAGCTACAAGTAGGGATGAAACGATAACACTTTTCTCAAACCGATACAATATCGATACTTGGATCAGAGTACCAATACCTATACTGCTACCACAGAAAAAAATTGCAATGAATTGGAAGGCAGGTTTAATCTTCTTCCCTGCTTGTTACAATAAATGACGGTGAATCAGATAAAAATATAAATAAATTTACCACAAAACTAACATTTCAAGCTCAAATTAAAATTTCTGTGAAATTATTGCAGTGTTTCCATGTTTTAAGTATCGGTTCATGGTATCGATTAACTTTAACCGATACCGATACAAGTATATTAGACGGTATTGGGCACAATACCAGTATCGGTATCACTTGAATCCCTTGAAACAAGTCTTTTGGGATAGGTCTCAAACAGCTTGGCACAGCTAAAAATTGACAGTTTCTTGTGTATTTTTCATTGCTCAATAGCTTAATCACAGTTAGATGGGATGGACTACATCTTTGAAGATATTTTTTCAAGTCTTGTCAAAAAAAATCTCGTTTGTATGTAGGCATGAACTGTGATTGGGGCAAGCAAACAGATGAGCAAGCTTTGATCTAGTGCGTCATTGTAGTTCAGACTCTATATTTAGGGTTGTTGTCTCACTGGAAGGTGAAGCTCCACCCTGCTGTAAAGTCATTCATAACTTCTGCCAGGTTTCATTCTAGGATTGTGTTACCACAGCCTGATTCTGCACCACTCTGTTTTGCCATGAGGATGGGGTTTTCTGAGTTAGTTTATTATTGTGTTTGTGGGCCAGAAGGTTCTATTTTGTGTTTCATCTGTCTAGAACACCTCTTTTCATATGTTTGTTATGCCCCCTACATCGCTTGTGGTGAACTACTTATGGGAATGCCTATGGCTTTTTTTCCCCAGTCTTCCATAAAGGCCAGAACTTTGGTTTCCAGCTATTTCTCCATCCATCCATCCATCCATCCATTGTATATACCATCTACATGTAGGGTTGCGGGGGGGCTGGTGCCTATCTCCAGAAGTCATTGGTGAGAGGCAGGGTACACACAATCCATCACAGGGCAACATCAAGACGCACAGGACATACAACAATGGACATACACAGTCATACCTAGGGGCAATTTAGAAAGACCAATTAACCTGACCGTCATGTGTTTGGACTATGGAAGGATCCCTTGGTATCCATTTTTTGGAAACACATTTAACAGCAAAAAAACTTCTACACTGTAGCACAGACCTGTCTACTGTGTCAATTGGTGTTCACAATGGTGGTTGTTCGCTAATATTCTCTGAAAAGAGCCCAACCGAATTCATATTGGGAATATATTACACCATTACTTATTTAGTTACTTCTAAAGTTGATTTGGTGCCCGGGTTTTATTTAAGCGTATCACTGTAAATGGGGTGGAACATAAATGTACAGCAGATATTAAAGGTTTTAACTTGTAAAAATATTTTTTATTTACTATTGATTTACTTACTTATTTATTAATTTACTACTTAACAATTATGAGCTACTTGATATTGGCTCATTAGACAAAGTGATCAATCTAAAAAGCCTAAGGAGACTGAATACTTTTCCCAAAGCACTATAGCTCTACTTTGGGTCTCCTTATTTTCATTTTAACTTTCAGCATCTGAGATCAGTTTGTGGAAGCCTGTTTAAGATATAAAAAAAAACGCCAATAAAATTGAATCCATATGACTTTCCAAATGTGGGGACAAATCAAAATGTATCTGAAAAGCCAATTAATAATGCTGATGTAGCGCTTTGTCAGAGGGCAAGTAAAGACAACAAAGAGTGACTGCAGAACCAGAACCACATGGACCCGGGTTGATGATACTGACAGAGAAAACAACAAACCATTAGCAGAGAGAGTCCCATCTGAGCTGCAAGTTGCCTCAACATTATGACTGCTCTGTGACTTCCTACACCTACTTTTAGATTGTCTTTATTTACTGCTATTTATAGGCCATATTTTGTTACAACTAAAGATCCCAGGAAAGCAGAAGTAGCCACTTTAACTAGAGTGAATTTTGATGCCCCTTTTCTAATCTTTTTAAATAACACTTGTGTGACACAAGTGTATTTTCGATTTTGCTTTTTCTAAAATGGTTATGCTCACTGTAAAGTTGCCAGTTCTGCAGAAATCAGGTAAATGATACTGCGTGTCCTCCTTAAAAAGGGTTTGCAAACCATTTGGTCTGACTGCTCTTCATATTACCTTAATGTCTCCCAAAAGGCCAACGCCGGGAATGAATTATTGATAGCCATCATATGGATTGCACACTGTGGCTCCACATGCCTATTAGAGGGTTTTGTTCATTCATTTACGCTAGCTTGGACTGCTGCCTCAAACAACGCATCACTCGTCTTCTTTTACTTTTATCCATTAACTGTTAACAATAACTGACTTCATGCAGGTTGCTAAGACTTTTGCAAACAGTTAAAACACAGGAATGCTGCTGGGTGGGGGGGTTGTCTGTGGTGTGGTTAGGTGGTGCTTCCACTCTAACTTGACCTTTGACATCTCGGGTTAGCCTGCAGACAACCTGAGACAATCATTTGAGGTGAAACAAAAAGCTGGGACATTAATTGCAAAGTTTAACAAAACAAAAAAAGATGAAATCTAATTTTGCTTATTCCCCCCGGGAACTAATGTTGGACTGTCCCATAAAAGGTCCCCCAGTCTCCCAGCAGTGATTTATTGCTGAATTCCAGTCATTTTCAATACATTATAGTTTCCAAATTGTGTTTAAATTGAGTGTAGAAGAGAAAAAGCCATTAGGAGATGCAGAAATGAAGATTATATTTAAATATTCATGTAGATGGTACCTTATTATTGAATCTGTACACTAACAAAATCAATATTAAGTGCAGCTTGACATAAATTTATTTATGAATTTCGACTTTCTAAGTACTTGCGTTTTTTCACTTAAAAAAGGATGAGCATAATGCTGTAATGATATCAAAACAGAGTGTCAGGGTGCATTAGTCTGGGAGTTTATGAACCCGCACATAAAAACTCAGGAGCGTCCCTGCAGAAGTGCTTACTGTGCAGAAATGTCGCTTTTTACAAACATCAGTCATTTTATGGCCCCGTATCGCGACGCGCTCCTCGGCTGTGGGTGATAGTTAGAGAAAGATGCAGTCATCTTGCTTGTCCTAAATCAGATCTTTGCAGTAAGCCTACTTGTATTAAGGCATGGGAGTGGGTCTGTGTAGCATTTAATTATAATGGATGTCTCTCGGCGTGCCTAACCTGTCCTCCTAACTCCTCCTTGTTTCCAGGCCATGTCTTTGTTTAGACAACAGCCCAATGTGACGTTTATGGCATGTGGATGCTGCAGTTCAGAGGATTTTCTTGGTGCAGGAATCTTAATACAGCAACGTAAATATCATGTGAGTGGCTGTCGCTTGCTTAAAACCTCAGGGATAATTATAAATGTTTTGCTGGTAATTAAAGATCAGCTCACTTTCTTTTGTATTTCAGTTAGTGTCAGAAGAGAAAATGCAACATTTTTCCCTGAATGTCGAATGTTTTAATGTGCTTTGGAAAGATGCATTTAAACTCTTAAAGATCATCAGTTTTTCTTTTTGTTGCACTCAGAAATTTAACTTCATCCCCCCAAAAAATTTATATTTAACAAAGATAAGTGGAGTAAATACAAAAGGTATGTTTAATTCATAATTTAATTTATAGAGCCATAAAAAAGCAATCTGAACCAGCCTAGCTATAAGTTAAAAAGCAATTGCTCCCTAAATTTAATGACTGGTTTCACCACAACTGAGAGCAAAAGCTGCCATCAACTATTTGTAATTACTTACAATGAGTCTTTTACATCGCTGTGGAGAAATTTTGGTCTACTCTTCTATGCAGAATGGTTTTAATTCAGGCAGATAAGGGGGATTTTAAGCATAAAAACATAAAAGAAAATACCACTTTAGATTTTATACCACGTCAAAACTTTATTTTAGCTTTTCTGTAGATGTACTTGGTCATAGAGAACAGAATTCATCATTACATCAAGTGTGGAAAGTCACACAGATCCTAAAGCAGCAAAGCTTCAGTTTACCACCAAACAACTACTATGATGTTAGCTTGTCATGATGTTCTATTTCTGAAAAGTCATTTTGCCCAAGTCATGTCTTATTTTTGAATCATGAACACTGACCCGGTATGGTATGCCTACCAGTCCTGAAGGTTCACCACTTTTCTGTTTTCCGCACTTGTGGATATTGGCTCTCACTGTTAAGTGCCGAAGCCTAGGTGATGACTTTGGGAGCTTTTGCAGCTTTATAGACATCAGTTTGTTGGTTTCTCATCTGTTTTTGAATTTCTATAGACTGGGCCATTATGTATTGCTATTTGAAACATGTTGGTCTAAATGTTTTCAGACAGGTCATATTCCAGGGATTTCTTGATTTTATGTGTCTGACAGTAATCAGTGCTAAGTGGGGATTGTGAAATGGACCTTTGCAACAAATGTAACTGATCGCTGCAAATTAATAATCTAACAAGGTGTGTATTTTCATCAGGTCAGATTTGTTTTGAATACCATTTTACCTTAATAAATCAAATACTAATTTTAAATCTTAATGTTGTATTTACTCAGGCTAACTTTGTCTTATGTTACAATATATTGGGTGAGCTAAGACATTTACAATAATTTAAAAAAGAAAAACAGAATAAATCTATCAGGGAGTAGATATTTTTAACAGCCTGGTATGCTCACAATAGTTCTCAAATCATTTTCAATTTTTATACCTTTTCAAAACAGTTTTCCCTTCTTCTATTTTTATAGAAATATGAGCAAACTTAAAAGGCTCTTTATTGGGGCAGTCACATCTCTGGCACAAGATGGTGCCATAAAAGCAGGAAGGCATTGAAAAGCAAAACATCAATCTGAACTAAGAGGGGGGAAGCAATAAATCAGTGAATCATAGCCTTCAGCCCCGCCTTTAAAATCATTTAAACAGATTCAAAAAACCCTGATTCTGCTCAAGTCTGTCTGTAAGCACCCCAATAAAGTCTTTATGTGCCTCAGATACAGGATATAAAACTGCAAAACCCTATTGAGAGACAGGAAGGGAAAAAAAGACAATTGTTCCCGAGAAGTGGAGACTTTAAATGTTAGTATCGGTATCAGCATCAGGAGGCGAGGATGAGTGAGTAAAGATCGAGGAAGTCATCTATCCAAAGCAATCCTCTCTAATAGGTTTTACAAACCCTTTCAGGTCTCTGTTTCAGCGCAGCAGTCTGCTTATATCCACAGTTATAGGATTTACTTAGGTTTATCAGATACACTGTACATCCGAATTATGACAATTTCCTTATTTTCCTGTTTAGAAACATACCTGCAGCTAAGTTTAGGGCCGGTGGCTGAAGTGAATAAGGATGTGTAAGTGTATCTGTGAGTACAGAGTTATCTGCCCCTGAGATTATTAGATTAGAACAAAGTGATAGACAGAGTAAGAAGTACTATTTATGTTTTTACTTTTCAGAACTTCTGTAATTATACAGAATTTCAAGTAGTCCTGATAAAAAGTTGACAAATGAACAGTTTGAATAGACAAGCACATTGCACTTTTTTGGAAGTTATATTCTACTTCACAGGACATTTCATTTTTGGTTTAAATTACAGTTTTTTATGTTTCATCCTTTTAAAGCTGCTCTAAATTTTTTACGTATTTTGCCAAGAGTGTTCACACATCTAAAAACTCATGTTTTGTCTTAAAGTGAAGAAAATAAAGTTGTCTTTTCAGACATTAAGTTTTGTACAGTTCATAGTGTTTCACTTTGTCAGAATGGGGTACGTTACTTTCGAAGTGTTGTCACAGTATTTTTTTTTTTGGTGGGTTTTTTGTAAGGGGGGTTATTCCAAAACATCTAGCATTACCTTCTGGGAATTATAGTCATTCCATACTGCTTCAGTGCTCCCATGTCAGATAATTATTTCCAGGATTAATCAGAAAGCAGGTTTTTCAGTCATCAGTTGGTGCTGCCACAAGCTTCAAACATGCCAAGGAGAGTGAATATTCATCTTTATAGACAGAGCGTCAGCATAGAACTGAAAGGAGAGGAGCAAAGTTATCTGCTCTGTGTTTGGGATTAAATGTTTGAATCAGCATTTAATGTTTGAAACCTAAAAAACAAAAGAGAACATACAGTACCTGTTCCTTTGAAATTACCTGAATTTTCACTATGGAGCAGACGTTTTTAGAAAATAAATAAGAAATAAAAAATAAAAAGCACCTCTCACCTAAACAATATTTAAACGACAGCTGTGTGAACTAAATGTGGGTTAAAACTTATTTAGGTCAAATGGAAGCCTGAATTTCAACGTCTTTGTCTGAACTTATACATAATATGCAGGCTAAAATTACAACTTTCATTATAGAGCCATTGTCTGACTGTCCTGTGACTGACTGCAGATCTGTCCAGGGTGTACCCCGCCCCTCACCCATTGATTGCTGAAGATAGGCACCAGCCCCCCCATTCTGGATGTGAGACGATAGGGCTAAGAACTGCTCCACAATGTACCTGGCTAGGTTTAAAAAGATCCCAAATACATACATTCAGTTATTCACCCATTCATTCACACAGTGGTGATGACAAGCTACGATGTAAACAAGGTGGCTCGGGGACTCTTCCTGGTCCTCTTGAAGCAACGGGGCTTCTGACCACCACCAGTAGGCAATTTAGGTGATGTGTCTTGCCCAAGGATACAAGGGTACTTAGCAGGCAGAAGCTGGAACTAAACTCAAGATTTCCAGGTCACAGTGATTTTTCTTATTTTACATAATTTCCCACAAAAGTTTTAAAGAAACTGTTTTGTTTTTTTAAACAAATTGGAGCTACTATTATTAAACATTTTTAAATGCATTAAAAAAACCAAAAACATAGCTTTTTGTGTAATTGATCCGAAACTGCTGAAATACTGTTCACATTGTTCAAAGCAGTTTAGTCAACTGTGAAAATGCAGGAAAAAGTCATTGAAATGCAGTGTGGATTTCTCATTTTGAGAGGGAATGTGACAAAAGTACACACACCTCAGAGGGGTAAAATATGGGAGGGAATGTGTTAAAGACTGTGAATAGTGAACAGTGTGTTAAATGTGATGCTTTAACAGGAATCTGTTTTATTCAACGTGAATGCAGAAAAACAGAATCTGATAATAAGGTTATAAATGCATAGCCAAACAAAAATGTGCAATCTGTTAATAAGGGATGTGTACAGCTGGAAGTTATTAGCAGTAAAGCTTTGGTGTTTAGAGGAGAAGCTCATTTAGTTTCCTGCTCTGTTCATTCAGATTTTTGCCTGAATATGAGGTGTTTTTGCTTGAATCATGGTTTTATGCTGTTGATGACACCAGAGTTTGGTATTTCTCTGTGCTGCTTATGTGTCCTCTGTCTGTTTCAACCCCTCAGTCTTACTACATCCCTGTTCACCCAAGAAATGAACTCATAAAAGCCATTCGTGCTAAATGAAAAAGGGCACCGTAAAGCTGCATTACACCAGGATACACTCCTCTGCACCTTGCATCCTTATCAATATCACCCTTCGTCTCCTCACATATCTGTCCTCTTCCTGGTCCTCTTGAAGCAAAGCATAAAAGCCTTAGAAAGAGGCACAATCTGTCATTCTTGTAATATAAGATAAAAGTCTTTAAGAGCTAAAGCACAGCTTTTTTCCTCCTTCGGCGAGCAGCTTTAAGACTTCTCCATAAGATTAGCAGCATAAAGAACTATATATTACGTCCAGAAGAGCTTAGTGAGCACTGTCTGCTCCCATACGTATAAGTCAATTTATATTAGAATTTCTATACATCCATTTTCCTGTTACCACCAATATGCAAAAATGGTATTTACTAACAAATACTGCATAATGCACTAGAAGCAGGGCATCAATAACTGTATTTTAGGATGTTGTTTAGGACTTAGGAGAAAATGCAAAAAGGCAGAGCGTAAAGATGGCTCCTATAAAAGTGCACCACATTAAACAGGAAAATGTCAAAAATGAAAAAGATGGCTCTGTGCTCAGGAGACGGCAAGTCATTTATCTGTAAAGAGGGAGGAGGAAATAAAGAGCTTCCATGGCATCTCTTGTGTATTTCATTCACTAACAAAGTCAGGTTATCTGTTTCCTGCTGCCAGTCCTCCAGCCTCCATCAGAGACCGGCAGAGAAAGAGGAAAGGCTAAAGACATACTTCATCTCCTAAGCTTCTCTGTTAAGTAAAAAAAAAAAATGATTGTTTTCTTGCTTACGTATTGTTGTGCATATGACATCTGATCCGTTGATCCAGAAGGGCTTAAATAGGTTCAATTTGGAAATTAAATAATGAATACAAAACCTTTCAATATACCTAACTCAGGCACACCAGTACACCGTATGACATATGTTTTCTTCTCAGTGGAGAGACAATGCAGTGCAGGTTTTGTGCTGAGGTGTACTGTTGCTTCTGTTGCATTTTCTCCCACTGATTTGACATTCAGAATCCCTCAATTATGTATGAACGGCAAGCAATATCCTTCACCATCAGGCCCCGATGCAACATATTTCATTTTCAGAGGCTGCAGAGCACAATCAGACCCTCTGTATAATTACGACTTATTAAAAATGATCCCAAATTATCGGCAGGATCTGAGAGCTTGTGCTCGTGTCCAAACCGAGAACTGTTTCCCAGATTTACTCCAAGACAACTTCCCATGGGTGAAATTTCTGTCACTAAACATCACTGTCCGTAGATCTCAGAAGACTGCATCTTAATTAACAACAGCAATTTAATTTATACGCATGTGTGTATTTATTCCAGGAAGCACCGAATGAAATATTCAGTTTTCTTGGATGGACAGACATGATAGGGTTTTGGGGAATAAACATAATTGGAAAAACTATAGCAACCTATCTCAACGGAAGCTTTAAATATAGAAATGAATTGGTTGCAAAGAATGTTGAGTATTTCATCAGTACATTCTGTACTTTTCAAACTATTCAAAATATTTTAATTATTTAAAGATCTTTCAGTATCCTGCTCTGTTAGTACACCACAACCTGAGTTTACCAGTGTATCTGTACTTAACATTAATAACTGTACAGTACTCTGTTTTTGTTACTATTGTACATGATGTAAATATTTTTTCTTCTGTAAAAATTGTGTGTGTTTCTGGTCTGTGTCCTGTTTGTATATCTGTTTTGTTTGTTGTTGTTTTTTTGCTGTTGTTACGACCAAATATCCCCTTGTGGGACAATTAAAGGAGTATTCTATTCTAATTAAAACAGAATAATATGTAATGAGGGCAACATTGTTAGGTACTCAACTGTATGAAGATAAAAGTGTGCGTCCATGGTTATTTGTCTTGTGTGTCTTTGTGTTGCCCTGCAACAGATGGCGACCTGTTCAAGGTGTAAGCTGCCTCCCGTCCAATGATCAATGGAGGTACGTTCCAAAGCCTCCAACCCCCTCCATTGATTTTGCTGTTACAGAGCAATTCTCGACCAGGACAGCAGGGGGTGCTAACTTTTTCATGTCGGCTTCTGCCTACCATTGCAGCGTAGTTTGTGTTTTTTCCTTCAGCCTGTAAACACATTTCCCCCTCAAGGAGCAATGGGGAGCCTGAGTTATGCCCTTCTACATATGATATCCGTGAATTTTAAAAACTAATTTTGAATCAGAGAAAACAGATTTTCGACAGGAGGCAAAAGTTACTTTAGGCTTTGTGTGAAAACGTTTAGCAGACTACAACTGTAGAAGAAGAAGGAGAGCGAGCGTCGTAGCCTCCAGGCCAAAGAAAGGAGCATTAAACACGGAGAAAACCACTATAATGTGACCATGTGGAAAGTAGCAGCTATGTCGCAGGTAAAGCAGTCGGTGGAGTGAGAGTCAGCATGGAGGAGAAGCTCTACAAGCTCTAGGTGACTGTTTTACGTGATATAGCTAGTGCTAGCTCCCGTTAGCCAAATGGAGTCATATATGCGACTTCTGATTTGAAGGCAATTTAAATGCGAATTTTTACAATCAAATAAATCCCAAACACATTCGAAATGTACATCATTAGTTATCATTTAAATCGTACAAGTACAAGATATGTGTGATTCAGGATGTAAGACAAAGCGGACCAGAAAATAACTTTTATCGCTTCATTGACTTCCATTCATAATTTTTTCAGTTTGGGGACCCACGGGCCGACGGGAAGGGGAGAAGACTTAGGCTCCCCATGGACGACAGAAAGTAAGTTTTTATTAAGCTTTAAAGCTTTTTACTAGAAGTGCTGCTCATGGAAACACAAAAAAAACACAGCAGCCTTTTTTATTGTTTTCCTACACCTCCTTGTGTTCAAAATTGCCACAAGACCAGATTAGGTAAATTATCTGTTTAATATAAAGCATGTAGTTCCCAAACGTTGCAGTGACTGCTGATTATAGCGACGATAGTAGAGCCCGTTCTGGTGAAGCGATCTCTGGCTGTTACTGAGTTGACCAGTCAAAGGCATACTCTCTCCAGAGACAGATAGTTAAAAAATGGAGCTTGATTCCGTCCGTTGTTGCGTAGGTGACTGAGAGCCCTTGCGTCTGCAGATAATGGTGTTGCGTCAATCCGTTTCCGTCAAACGGAGTAGTATAAACTGGCCTTTAAGAGTGCCTGGCAAGCGTCTCTACAAACATACAGTGCCGGGATTTGCACAGCCTACACTTAGCCGAGCAAATGGTAGACCTCCTGAAGCTGGAATAGTGCATGGCTAGACCAACATGCAGAGCAAAATTTTTGCAACTACTACGGTTCATCTAGAATTCTTGGCTAATTCCTTGAAAGATAAGGCAAATATGTTTTGTTTGACTGGTTTTTGCAGTGTGCTTTCGTCAAACATGCAGAAAACTGATGGAGTCGTTTTTTTAATCAGAGTTTAACAACAGAAAGAAGGTAATTTTATAACTGAATTAGACCAGCAAAAAAGCTTTACGATTTTTGTGATTTTTTTAAAAAGTTTAATCATAAAAAAATGACGATGCATGGAGGTTTGGCATAACGCAAAATTAAATAGTCCTGTAAGTGTAATAAATAGTAGTTGTTTACACAGTAGCAACCCGTTGTTCTAATGGGTTGTTTTTCATAAAATCTCTGTAAATACCATCAATCAATGATTAGTGAACATGATTTAATAGATTTTGAATATGTAAATGTGAAAAAGTAGTCTTCCAGTAAATTATTTTGTTTTTTGAAGATGCAAATGGGAAAAAAAACAGGAATTTTTTTTTTCTTTTACTTGTATGGAGCATAGAGTAAAGCAGACTTGCCCTACCACAACCACACATGTTGTTACTCACTGCCAGGCAGCTGGCTGAAAGAAAGCTGTCATGTGTAATTTTGTTGTCCTGTTTACAGAAAAGATCAATTCAGGCAGTTGCATAGAATATAATATAGTCAAAGTATTATTTGAAATTTCTGGTTTAAAAATACTTTTGGCAAGCTACATGCTGGTTGGAAAGCTGTTTTAGTCAATTCTGTGAGATCATGTTCTCATGTGTTGCTGCTTCGAATCTTTGTCTTAACATCATGATATTGTGTTATTTTATTCAACATTATCATACTAATTAAATCTCACAGCAGTCTATGCCTAGTTGTTATCAGCTTGTGTTGTTAATTTAATTTATCACAACAAAGAACCAAGCTGTAACTTCTTTTTTTTTAAGTTATTATTGTTTTACAAGTTATGACATCTGAGGGAAATCAAAAGCAATAACCTTGAATTAGTTTATTTGCAGCAATCCCAGACAAGAAAAAATGAATTCCAGCATGTCTGACCCTCAGTGCCTTGTTACACTTACACCGTGACTAGTTTTCACCCCCAATACTCAGTCTCACAATAAGGAAACACAGTTCAGCACAGAAAAGACATCTCAAACATCATGTTTACCCTTCACACAACACGGCGAAATTAAAAATGGATGAGGGCCCCATCCATTATTTCAGCCTCCAAATGGCAAAATCTGTATAAAGCTGAGTATCCGTCTGGGTGAAAATAAATAAATCAAATATGCACTCCAGCATTTCCTGATGTTTTATTTGTTTTTTTTTCCTGCAGATGATGCGTGTTTGTAGAGGGCACAGCCTGCTCTTGAAAACATGATGAGCTTTCCAAGCATGTATAAATAAAACAACTGTTTATTTTTTCCTTAATTATATTTCACTTCTTTTCTGTTAATTCAGCCGATTTTGTCACTTCTCGGAGGCAGCTCATGCAAAATTAAGACAACTCTGTATTTTTCCCAGACCTACTCTTCCTCTTGAATCCTCCCAATCTGAAGTCCCCTAATTTGTGAACACGCCGATGTCAGAAATGATTTTGCTGTAAAGTCACTAATTATATGCAACATCAACGCAATGTGGGAGGGAAACGTTAAAAATTTAGCATCACACGACAAATGGAAAAATGTGTGCTGAAACAAGGAAAAGAGGCTCTAACATTCACAGTTTTCCAATAAATAATACATGACTTTTTAAATATTTTTTCATACTTCCTTGCTTTACAAGGACTCGCCCAGGCTGGCTCCAGTGTCACTCTCATTTCTGTCCCCTAGAATAAAAAAAGTTTGTGTTTATGACTTTTCACAATCAGCCCTGCTGTTTGCATCCACTCATTAAGGGAAAAGTTTACTATATGAGGCATTGTTCTCCGAAATGGATCCATTAGCAGCCTGTGTGTATAGAGCTGGAAAAACAATGGGAGGAAAAAAAACAAAGTGTGTTCATTTTAAACTAATTAGTACATGACAAAACCTGAGTGTGTTCTCTTCCTCTGCAATAAAGCATTTAAAAATGTGGCAGACAACCTGGACCTGATCCGGCCTGCAATCTGGAGAGGTACGAATCAAAATTAGTAGAGTCAATGTTATATTTACTTTTTCTATTTTACAGCAGCAGCTTTATTGTGGGTCTGCTGGGAGTGATGTGTGC
This sequence comes from Apricaphanius iberus, assembly GCA_028564705.1. Taxonomy (NCBI): domain Eukaryota; kingdom Metazoa; phylum Chordata; class Actinopteri; order Cyprinodontiformes; family Aphaniidae; genus Apricaphanius; species Apricaphanius iberus. The sequence goes on from JAPXFQ010001412.1 coordinate 58,735, forward strand.
AGCATAAAGGTGAAAGAGAGTCTGATAAACTGTCAGTGCATCAAGTCGACGGCAGCAAAACACAGCCTGGCCTCTGACATGCCGGGACAGACACGCAAACAACTTTTTAAAGACATTTCTCACAGCTCTCTTTACACAGTAATTATATTCCAAATCATTATGTGTTGTAAAATCTATTGACCCCTGGTAAACTTGTATTTACCAAGCTGGAACAGTTAATGAAATAGTCTTTTAATTAGCTCTCCTCTTAAGGGTAGAACTTCTGACGAGGGTCCCTGCTTTGTCTCCGTTTCGGAGCCGACTGAAGTGTGCAGATCCACTGTTCCAAGATAAAACAGCAATATCTTAATTAAGACTCGCCGTTTAGCTGTTTGCAGTTGAAGTTGAGCGGCGCCATTGTACCATGGGGACGGCACCTGCCGTTACAGAAATACTCACCACTCCACAAATCAATAACACTGTATCATAATTTCTTCTTTTGTTGTTTTGTTTTTCTATTTATGAAGGGTCGTTTTTCAAGCTTGACTGATTGAAAGTGGCCGACTACTCAAGGTAACAACTGGAAGGGGTGGTGGTGTGTGGGGTGGGGTGGGGCGGTGGTGGTGGGAAGGAGGGTCTTTGCAGCTTGTATAATGCAGTCTTTGGCAGGCTCTCTCTTTGTGTCGGATACATTAGGATGGAAATGTGCACCAACTTAAAAATGCTCATGTGAAAAAACATGGAATGTATTAAATTAATGGTCTCTTTTGCCTCGGGGCAAGTAATGAAAAGGGACCCCCAATGAGTTCATTTTTCACGGCTTTGGTTATGCGTTCAACACTCTAATTGAATTTCAGTGTAAGTTTTACAAAGTCTTTATTATAGCAACTCTTGATGTAAATTACATGTGATCTGTCGCGGGACTTTCGCCCATTAAGTAGTTTAATTGTGACATGCACTTTCTATTTGCACACTTCTTGCCTTTATGCCTAATTCTTCCTCATCCTCTTTGTCAGTTTCTTCTGTTATTGGTGCCTTTCATAAGGATAGAAGAAAGTAGGCTGCAAATGCTCTGTGTAGTTTTTCTAGTTAGGAAAGAGAATGAGTATATGATAGATGAATATTGTACTGTGCTTACCAGGGACGTTGCTACATATAAAGCCACATTGGGCCATACAATCTTAATATAAATAAGCTCATCTATCTATCTATCTATCTATCTATCTATCTATCTATCTATCTATCTATCTATCTATCTATCTATCTATCTATCTATCCATCTATCTATCTATCTATCTATCTATCTATCTATCTATCTATCTATCTATCTATCTATCTATCTATCTATCTATCTATCTATCTATCTATCTATCGGTCCGTCCGTCCGTCTGTCTTTCTGTCTGTCTGTCTGTCTGTCTGTCTTTCTGTCTGACAAAATGAAAAGGTGCTTTAACAGATTATTAGTTTAAGCAAGTGCAGGGAGGTGTAGACTATTTATAGCTGTGTTAATTATATCCCTGGAGGAATTTGAAATTATATATATTCAGTAAAGAACTTTGTTAAACTTCATTTTGTCAAAATTAATAAAACTACGTAAAAGGAAAATTGCATAATATAAACAAAATCTGTTTTAATGTATTTCTATTTATGGCCTTCCTAATGATCAGGGGGAAACAATCCTTATTGGCATTCCAGTGATCAAGCCCTTCCTGTAATTGCTGACCAGTTTTGTGTGTGTTTCCACTGATATTTTAACTGATTCCCTTTGGTAATTAGCTTCAAGTCTTTGCGAATGGCACAGTTTGTGTTTTCAATTCACCTTTGCGGCATGGCAAGACCCAAATATTCCGACATTCTTGCCCACATGCTTGCTAGAGATATAATAATATCAATATTGCCACATCGCTGGTCATATGAATGAAGCCTTGGCGCAACCGAATATTAAGCTCCATCCACAGATTCTCTTAGATTCATATTCCTGGCTCTGGTCGGCTTGCTCAAAAATATATTACATTGGTACATTGGTAAACATTGGTGAAATCGTAGTGCTTCAGATACATTTACCTGCTTTCAAGCTTTATAATTTAAATATTTTGCTTCAAGTCATCATTAGTTCAACATGATCATTTTGTAAAACTTTATTCCCATTTAATATTTGGATTAGACATTTTGTTTAACTTCCAGTTTCCAGGTTTGGTAGTGTATAACAGCACGTATAGCAAGATTAGGAACATTTTTAGAGCATTTTGCATCCAACTGGCTTCACAATCAAGTCTCCTCCACATAACCACAACTAAAAATAGAAGTTTCTCCTTCCTTGTTCCATTATATTTTCCTTGCAAGCTGTTGCACTTTCTTGTAATAGTTCAAAGGGGATTTTTCAGCACTTTATGAACAGTGGAACCTTTACAGTTAGAAGTTTTTATTGTTTTGTTTTTTTTCCTGAAGCCAGGTGCTTCTGTAAAATGGGCCTGGCAGCAACTGGTATGTACAAGTAAAAAGAAGGATATTTGCAGATGAGTGCACACATTTTATCTGAAAAAGTTTTTTCTGTGAAGCAAGTGATTTTACCTTTATGCCAGATTTATTCCTCTCAGAGATGGGTTTCTCTAACTTTGCATGCATGAAATAATTTAAAATAGTGACACTTTATTCCTTTTGAGGACCATTCCAAGCTGGTGTCAGCTTTCTGTCTCCATCTAGTGTTTCTGCCCAAACTGGCGTTTTGAGCCCTCAAACGTCTTGAACATAAATAGAAAACCTCATTTTCCTGTAACATTTTAGAAACAAAAAGCGTTTAAAATAAAAGGTACACACTCTGTGATGATGGAAATCTTAATCAGAAATTGTACACAGAGCTGCATTGACAAATGCAAGCGATCCATCTGAAGAACAGAGGCCGAACTGGCCCGATCATTAAGAAGGGAGGAAGAGGCTTGACCTGATATTTCCTCTGTTGTTTGGTCAGGAAAGGGACGTTATTGTAAAAAGGCCTGTAAAGATAAATAACCCTTCTGTTGCCATGGCAAAGGCACAAACAGTGGTGACTGAAGACAAAAGAGTGCAGGACGATTAATCCAACACTGTCAATTTTGTTTAGTTTTGAGGGTGTTTTTGTGGGAAATATATTTTCAAAACAAGTGGTCACGTCAACTTTTCCACACCGAAAGGGAAATCGGATCATTTTTTCAGCCTTATTTTTTTCTTTTGAACTGGTTGCATTTTCTTCTTGGGCCTTTTTTCCAAGGCCACAACATCCTGATTGGTAATAGGAATACCTGACAGCATATTTTGCCTATGAATCAGGAAACTCCTTGAACAGCTGTATACATGTTTTTATAGCCTTTAGAGGAAAGGGTATTGTCTCTAAAGAAAGACCCGTTATTCAGCCTTCAAATTCTAGTGGAAAACCATCCAAGGAACTACGTTTTTTCTTTCACATTCTCAACAATGATGAATGTAGCACACAGATTTTCGACATGCTTCGGGTCAAACAGAGTTCAACTTGTTAGAAGAGGTCCTGGTTCAAACATTTGTCATCAATTCCGCATAAAAAAAAGGAACAAACAGAGGGTGTTAATCAAAAATCACAGATCAAGAGTGGATTCATTGCTCAAATACAAGAGTGAGACACCAAGAAAGTGAGATCTCTGCCTACTAAGAAATCCTAAGACTCCGCCAGAGCTATGCTTTAACTTAACAGTTTGCTGCACTTTGTTTGCTTTTTGTCTGTGAAGCTTTGGGATGAAAGACAAACCTCTGTGAGCTGTGTCTGATTAGGATCTAATCGTTAACATTCGATGCGCGACATTTAAAAAAAAAAAATTCTCCTATCGTCAGGTGGAGGCCGCTTCCCTGTTACGATGGGGGACTCTCCCCTTTCTGCTTGCTCCTGTGTTTTACTCAAGTACTAGTTAGCACCAAAGGTGGCAGGAGAGGAGCCCCCAGCTTGACAACATAGACAACAACAACAACAACAACAAACAGGAATTGATGGCGAGTGTTTATTATCTGGTTTAATTGCTCCTCATCTGGAGGATCTGACAGTTGTGGTTAATGAGAGAGGGAGGAGGCACACGCTGCTGGCAGCCTGTTTCACATTGGAAGACGTGGAAGTCTATGTGGGTGAGGGTTTGTGGTGAGAAAAGGATGGATCACATTCCAGCTCAATGGAAGATGAAACATCAAACTGAATTAGGCTGCAAAATCTGATTTTTGTAGCTAATCTTCTGGCAGCATCACCTTGGAAAAGTATTCACACCCTTTGAACTTTACTTAATTAGGATTTCATGTGACAGACTAACACAATTAGCTCATAACTGTAAAGTGGGAGGCAAAAGATTCATTGCTTTCTGTTTGTTTTTTTCAATCTTGCCAGTGATGCCGCTTAATAAAATCCAGTGCAACTGTTTGTCATATTGGTTTGGGTACACCTAGAACAGGTCACCAGTCCATCTAAGGTCAATGCAGAGACACACAGACAGACACTCAGACACACACTAGTATTGGTAACCCTAATTGACTTCCATTCATTTTAGTGACGGCATCATGCCTAACCCTGACATTTTTCCTAGCCCTATGCTTAACTTAAACTTAATTCACACAATACTTTTTAAACCAGGCAGTAGAGCTCAGAAGCTGTGCAAAATGTCCTCACTTTGTATTAAACTGTCCTTACATTAAAGTTTTAAAATCTGAAAAGCTAAAAATTGGTCCTCAGTCTGAATTACCTCCATAAGCAGCCTAAAAGGGTAATTCTAAAAAGAGTTGGATGATCCGAAAGTGCCGTATGAAAGCAAATGAACAGAAAGGAAAATGGAAGGAAAAAAGTGTAGAAGACAAAGGTGCACAAGCAGCATGGATGACCACAGCATGGAGAGGATTTTCAGGAAATGCTTATTAAAAAGTGTTAGGGACCTTCACAAGCAATAGACTGAGGCTGAGACATGGGCTTCAAATGTCCTATTCCTCTTGTCAAGCCGTTGCTGAGCAACAGACATCAGAAGGGTCTTACCTGGACTATAGGAAGAAAGAATTAGTCTGTTGCTCAGCGGTCGAATTTGCTCTGATGAGAGCATATTCTGCATCTCATTTAAACACCAAGGGCCATGCAACCAAGTATACTTGAAGTCCATACTGAAATTTTCATAGTCTGTGTTTATTTGTGGAGCTATGTCATTTGCTGGTGTCGGTCCAGTTTGCTTCAATAAGTCCAAAGTCAACGCAGCCATCTATCTTCTACAGATGAGCTTTATGGAGATGCTGACTTCATTTTTCAGCAGGACGTGGCACCTGCCAACACTGCCAAAAGTACCAAAACCTGGTTTAATAGTGAGATCAATGTGCTTGATTGGCCAGCAAACTGGCATGACCTGGACCGCATAGAGAATCTATAGGAAATTGTCAAGAGAAGGATGGGGGGGGTGGGCTAGTGTTTCTCTCCAGCGGTCACTGAGTGAGAGGCGGCGTACACCAATCACCGGGTGATGCGGAGACAGACAGGACACACAACCATCCACGCGCACACTTAAGAGCAATTTAGACTCTGGGAGGATGCCAGAGTACACGGTGGGAACCCTCGCATGCACAGGGAGAACATGCAAACTCCATGCAAAGAAAGACCCCAGGATGGGATTCAAACACAGGACCTTTTTGCTGTAAGACAACAGTGCCACTAACTGCACTGTGTACCAACTGTATAATATGCCTGATTATATATTATACATTTCAGAGGTTATTTCTCTATTTAAAATCCTTGATTTATTGATTCTACATAATATTCTAGTTTTTTGAGATTTAGAATTTGTTGTTTTCTTAAGATGTAAACCAGAAATTACAATTATATAATCAAAATGATGACAAAGAAAGGCTTGAAATGTCTCACTTTCCATTTATTGAGTCCATATCATATATTAGTTTCACCTTTCAAGCTGAATTAATGAAATAAATGAATTTTTAAACAAGATTCTAATTTTTTGAGTTTCACCTATATGGTGTGGGGAGGTTTTTTTCTTAACCAATGACAGGGAAGCTGGTCATAGTTGACAGGAAGATGGATTGAGCTAAATTCAGGGCAATTGTGGGAAAATACCTGCAAAATACGAGGCAACTGGAAACCCACAGCCAGAGCTATAATTTGATGGTCTTGATCGTTGTTTGTTCATGTTTGAATGGCTCAGTCAAACAAAATGTGGTTATTCAGAGTTAAGAAAAACAAAAGATGTTCACAGATGCCATCTATTCAAAATTATGGTGCTTGATACAGGTTGTGCAGATGAACTAACATATTCCAGTCTCAACATGTAAAAACCTGTTAGAGAGACCCCAAAAAACGTGCACTTTTATCTGAGGTGACATCGACTCAGTGGGGCTGAAGACAAATGTACCACACACTTTTCAGATGTTGGTCAAATAACTTTCCCTCCACTTTACAGTAAAGCACTGCTTTTAGCCCATCACCTACAATCCTAACACACCTGTACTCAGGTAGACATGCACAGTATCAACACAACACTTATAGGTCTTAGCTCTGCTGTGAGTTCTGTACAGTAATCTGATCATCTGCAAAGCCAGGATATCATTGCAGTCGAGCCTCTTACTCAGTTTTTCATATGGCCCACAGCACATCTGGCTCACATCCAATCAAGGACCTCACATTAAACAGGCACAGTTGTAATCAAAAAGGCATTGTGACCAAGAAAAGGATGCTGAGAGGAGACCTGGAGGTTCAGAGACCTGAAGAAAGAGGAAAACTGGTTTTGAATTGGGCAAGGGAAGTCTGCTTCTACGCATTACACAGAATAAACACACACCACCACAGCTATGCCACCAGAGACTCCCTGTCCCATTCATAAATTTCTCCTCCTGAGAAAAACCAGCATTTCTCAACAGGCCGTACCCACCCCTCTCCTTGCCTTTTCTTGCACTGCTCCGGCTCAGTGGGCCCACATGGGAACAATTAGTGGTGTTCATAAGTTTGGCCAAGATCTGTATAGCAACCGGCCACATCTGTTTTTATTTACCTTTTTTTTTTTCTGGAGAATGCCAAGAGGACATCTGCTACTGTGCAACGCAACTGTGGTTACATGCGTGGTTGACCCATGATTCTGTAATTACCCGCTGAAAGAGATGAAGAGGCTCGGCAAACCACTCAGAGCCACACATAGCCTTCCTTCAACCTCCTCTTCCTCCCTCATGTGTTTCTCTGCTGGCATGAGAACCCTGTCTGCATGGCAGAATTGTGATTTAATGACGTAAAGTTGCACACAATAGTGATTTTAACTTCACATTGGTGTCATTAAATTTTCTTCAATGACTCCTTATTTCAATCAAAGTGAGATTAAACCCATCTGTTTGAGAAGAGATGAAATGAGATAAACTCACAAATATTCCGGATCTGATTGCTTGTTTGTGGTCACATGACAGAAGCTGCACAGTTTGTCACAGAGCGTTTTGGTTTTACAAATGTGCAGAATTTCTGTGGTTTTGCACTTTCATGGTTGAGTCTGCAGAAATGTTCAAACAAAACACGGCAGGCGAAGATGCACAGCTGAACACAGTAAAGGATGAAACTAACCTGAATCTTGCACCAAGTACTTCTAAAGAAAAGTCTTAAATAGTTTGAATTATTTTGCTGAAAAGCTAAGATGACGAACAAAACCGGATCCATTCAGAATAATGATGAGTAATTATCTGCAATGGCAATGAAGACCATATAAGCTATGGGTCGCTTCACAGAGCAATGTGAGCTTGTGTGTGTGAGGGGCTGGATGCTACCATGCTTATCATCTCCGAGATGTGCAAACCATATGCTCTTACTGAAATTACAACAAAAAAGAAACAGTGGAACATGAAAGCGATTTTTAACTTTGTAAAGACAATTAACAGTCCTAAACGTTCAGGCTAATCGCTGCAAGAGGCCACATGAAAAGGAGAAGGATGTTGGTGTGTCTTTTTTTCTTTTTCTTTTTTTTTAAACAGCTTATTCTATTTCCTGCTCATAAGTTCACAGAGCAGATGGAAACCAAAGGCACCAGGAAGTTTAGATTTTCTGCCCCATGGCCCATTGTATATGATCCATGTAACTGCAAAACACTGCGCTGTTGTCATTTTCAGAAGCTTTGGTGCATGTCAAGAGGTCAAGATGACAAAGGTGAAAAGAAAAAGGCTGATAAAAGAAGGCAGAATCTTATTATTTTTTTGTCCTCTGATTTCTTTAGAAGTATGTAATTCTGTTGAACACATGTATAAGTTTGTCATAAGATGAAAGCAAGACAACACAGGAGAATATGGCAGCATCGCCCGCCATAATTTATTTGTAAGTTTTGACATTTTTGAAGTAGCCTATAACATAGGATTTATAGTTGATTAAAAATTAGGCCGCTTAATGCGAGTGCAAAAATTCGAAAAACCGGTTCGCTTGGAACATGCCTTAAGGGAAAGCTGCAGCATATTAAAACATTTTCTTGGGGGAAAAAAAGAGGTGATACTGCCCTCTCCTGGTGATTAGGGATACTGCAACGATGACAGGTAAACGCTTCAATCAGGATATTTTCTTCCTGGTAAATAAAAACCATGCTCCCTGAGACAACCAGAAAATTACATTAAAGAAGCAGAACTTGTTGTACGCAAAGACTTTGGTTTTATGCTGTTGGGCTGTGAAACACAATGAGTCTGGTGTTCATGTGGTGCTGCTCGGAAAAAAAAGGGGTGAGTTTATTCTCTGCCCCCGTTCGTCTGGATTATTTCCACCGGCTGGCAGAGGTCCACCCATATTTCTACTTGTTTAATCAACCTAAGCGAATGTAAACGTAGGCCCATGTGTCACATGCAGCAAGGACGAAAATTCAAACAAAATTGTTTAAAAAAACTATGCAAAATACCTAAAAATTTGCAGGAGTTAAATTTGGATTTTAAAAGGCAGGACGAAAATACCTTACAGAAGTATTCACATCCCTTGATTCTCATACCCTTATATAAACCCTAATGTCAGGCTGTAACCACAAATTTTGTTTTACTTGTGACATGAAACTAAGAGTTATTTCATATTTTTTTCAAATGCAAATCTTAAATGTGTGGAGTGTATTTGTATTCACTATGTCTCTATCATGTTTGCACATCTAATGACTCAGTGCTATGGAGGTGGGGGTGTACTTTGCAAAAAATACCAACATTTAGTGTGGATGGAAAGCAGCTGTAAACATCAATTTTATAGTCTTTTTGGTTAGACTTGGGCTTACCTAACACGGAGGCTGTATGGTTACGGTTGCCTCGCCACCCCTTTCTCAAGTCTTTTACAGCTTCTAACTGTTTTTCTGCCTAGATTGATTTTGATGTAAGCCCATTCATCTTCATATTTTTCGAAACCAGTCACACATTGCACAAAAAAACAAAAAAAAACAGCTGCAGTGCTTCCCTTAGAAATGTTGTGGGTCTAGAATCTAGATCATATGTTCATCTCCAGGCTATGATACCATTCTGAGGCGATTCCTGAAATTCTAAAAAGCTTTCAACGCTACTGGCAATGAACCAGAACTTTCAACTTACTGCAGATGTTCTTAATTAAACTTGACTCGTCGTCCAAAGCTTTTGCTGGCAATGCAAGGACCTGTTTGACCGTAGATCTTTAGTCCTAATGTTAAAGCCTATTAAATATAACTTTAAGCTGAAGCTTAAAAAAAAATTTGAGCAGGAAGTGTTCAGCTTAGCCATGAATGAGTGACAAACAAAAACAGATCCAAGTGTGGCTGCATTAAATGCAGTGGAGGAGCTAATGGTCACAATAACATCCAATAATTAATCACCTCTTTAGTTTTACTGTGTTCGTCAGTGACTCACTCACCTTCGCATGCCGCTGTGTTCTCCATGCTCCAATGCATTTTGTGATTGGTCTCTTTGAAGGTGACCACATCTACTTTGTAGAGTCTGCAGAGGGCTGTAATTCCTTATAGCTGCTTACTTTTTAAACAAATGCTTGAACATTTAGTTGATGCATAACACAACACATTTGTGTTGTTATAAAGTTTAGCAAAAAAATGTAGCAGCACTGCGTCACTAACCTTTATCTGCAGTATTTGAGTTGTGGAAACAGTCAAAGTCACAAATTGTCTGATCTCCTACTCGCCGATTGTATTTGTTTCAAAGTATGGACCAATGTCCCATTTGGAATGGATGTTATAATTACGTATTTGTAGGCAACAATCTGTGTTCTTAGTGACTGAAAAAACAAGAACAAACACCCAGAGGAACAACTACCTAAACCTTTGGTTCTATAGGCCTATATTGATTACAAACTGCCATTAAGACATTCATACAAAGCAGGATATTTCAATCCTTCATATCTTAGAATTTTGATGAGTGTGGCTTACAATTTATCTAAAAAAAATTAAAAATCTCAGAAAATTCTAATATTGTTAAAGATTCAATATTTTAGGTTTAAAGTTTCATACTCTGATCAGCTAATTAATAATAATACTAAAAACCTGCAAAGGGTTTGTGAGCCTTCAAATGGTCTCAGTCTGGTTTAGTTGGAATCACAATCGTGGGGAAGACTGCTGACCTACAGTTGTTCCATCAACACCCTCAATAAGAAGAGAAACGGCTCAAAAATTAATTGCAAAGGAAGTTGGATGCTCCCAAAGTGCTGTATCAAAGCATATTAATTGAAAGCTATGTGGAAGGGAAACATGTGGAAGAAAAAAGTGCACTAGCCACATGACTGCAGCCTGGAGAGGATTGTGAGGAAAAAGACATTCAAAGATGTTGGGGACATTCACAAGGAGTGGACTGAGGCTGAAGTTAGTTCATCAAGAGTCACCACACAGAAACGGATCCTGGACATGTTGTATTGCTCTGGTCAAGAAGCTGCTGGTTTGTTGCTCAATGGTCCAAAGTCCTGGTTTTATCGATTTCATGTAATATTTTCAGTTGCTGAGATTTTATATTTGGGGTTTTGATAAACTGTAAGCCCTAATCATCAAAACTGTAAAAAAAAAAAAAAATAGCTTGAAATATCTTGTATGTAATGAGTCCATCCATCCATTACCTATGCTCATCATCACAGGCTGTTTTTTCTTTTCAGTGGTCATCCGATGAGAGACGGGGTACACCCTGGACAGCCCATCACAGGGCAACATGGAGACAGACAGGACAAACAACCATGCACACACACACACATACACACACACACACACACACACCTAAAAACTATTTAGGCAGTGGGAGGAAGCAAGAGTACCTGGATGGAATCCACGCATGCATATGGAAAGCATATAAACTCCATGCAGGAAGACCACAAAACGGGATTCAAACCCAGGACCTTCTTGCAAAAGTTCTATGAACTGCACCATTATGCAGCCATGTAACGAGTCTATATCATATATCATTTTCACCTTTTAAGTTTATATACAGAAATACATAAACTTTTGCATGATATTCTAATTTTTCACGTTTCACCTGTAGGTGGCACTGTAAAAGAGGCACAAAAAAAATTATTTGACAGATTAGATAAAACCTTGACTGTTTTAGACCAGCCTGAATTATAATTTTTATTTCTATTTGCCAAATCAAAAATAATGAGAGGGGGAATTTGATAAAGATTCTTTTTACTTCTGCACTAAAATTGTATATTTAGACTTTTTATAATGAAACATGCCTCTCTACCGACTTTCTGCACATACTTCTGGTTTTCTTTAGTAATTAAACTGTGAGTTATGCTGTCAAATCTGAGTTTTAGAGAATTTTGTGTAACACTATATTCCAAGTCACCCCTGATAGGACATACATAAGGACAACACAAAGAGCACTAACAATCAATATATTGCTTTTATATATTTTTAAGTACATTTTTCTTTTCTGTCAACCTTCTTTAGTATTATATTTGTAGTTGTTTAATTTAATAGGCGGAGATTTAGAGGAACTTTTCAACAACTAGAAAAAAATTGTAAGAATGGATCATTATTTTACAGGGATGAATTAAACAGAACCCACATTTTCTTATCTGTTTTTATGTATTATGATGTTTAGCTTTCTTATTTAGTTTTTAAGAAAGTTATGCAGAATAACAGACATTTTGAGGGGATACTTTCATATATATATATATAGTAGTATGCAAAGTTCTTACAACGGCGGAAAAAAATATAAAAACCTTTATTTAAATTGAAATATTTATTTAATATTAAGATAAACTAATTCCAGAGAGAGAATATAACAGAAATTATAATCAACATATAAAGCTAAAGTTTCATATTCAGTTTGAAAAGTGTAAGAAGAAACCAATGCTACACCTAATTAATTCGTCCTACAAATTAATGTAATCATTAACTACACTGAATTTAAGAAAGTGTACTTCAAGATGACTGCAATTATTTTCATTTTGCTACATATTTATTAATATTTCCTTTTTTCCAGAATATTAGCTGAACCACTTTTGTTTTGGTTTTTAAACTAAATCGTCGTGGTTTGGCCTTAAAGGGGAAGCGACTTGAGTAATGAAATTTGAACTAAAAACTACAAGAAAGGATTTCCTTTGATGCAACGTAAAAATATCAAATATAGCATAATTTTGTCAAACTTCTTATAAAAAATAGTACAATGAATACAAATATTACGTAAAAATTATTATTGTTTACGTTTTTGACCCCTCTAGAGAAACATGATAGTGCGCCCTTCCGACCCGGTGATGTCATCCTTCCAAGGTGAGCGCTCCTCGGCCATTTTGTTAGCTTTGAGTAGCTGTGCAGATTTCGTTGATCAAATTTCACCGAAAATAACAACTTGTGGGCGTTTTGGTTTACAGTGTGTTTTCGATTACACATTTGTAAGGGAGAATAAGACTTGTTTATTCGCTGACACTAAACACATTCATTCATTTTCCGAGCTGCTTCGAGTTTGCTAGCTCTTCAGCTAGCTGGCTAACTTGTTTACGTGTTCCGTTGAGAGAAAACGAGAGAAAACATCGGGCTTTCATGACCGCCAGCTGTTGAATGTTACAGCTGTCGAATGAGCTCGGCGTGTCCGCTCTTGACTCCAGTTGTTTTGAACTTGTTTTTTGGTGTTGCTTTAACAGAGGAAAACTTGAGGCAGGTTTAAGACCTTCAAACTCGCCCCACGCCTCTGTGGTTAAATAACAACTTGAGCTCCGACATCAGCTGACTGCTCTCGGACCAGCGCTCAGCCATCTGGGAGCGACATGTCAGAGCTGTACATTCGGGTGGCTGAGGATGAGAATGAGGAGCCCATGGAGATCCCCTCGGAGGACGACGGGACGGTTCTGTTGTCCTCGGTGGCAGCCCAGTTCCCGGGGGCTTGCGGTCTTCGGTACAGAAACCCGGAGTCCCAGTGCATGAGGGGGGTCCGGCTGGTGGAGGGGGTCCTGCATGCACCAGAAAGCAGCTGGGGAAACCTGGTCTATGTCGTCAACTACCCCAAAGGTGAGACAGGCTACTGCTTTCTCTTGCTATTCGCACGCAGACTGTCTGCAAACTTCAACCCCGTCTTCGAAGTGAGTGCAGTCAGATTTGGTAGCTACTGAGCAAAACCTACTGTAACTTATGCTATTTTTATCCTGTTTAATTTGATTGCATTAGAACTTAATAATGCACCTCAGTACCCAAACTTTCTCCTCAGGTCCTTCATGGTTCGTCAGGTTTCATATCAGGGGTGCCCACATCTAGTCCTCTAGATCTGCCATCCAGTAGCTTTTAAATGCATCCCTTCTCCAACACAAATGAGTCAAATGAACTTCTCCTTAAAAGGTCTCTGCAGAGCTAAACGACTGCTGGTCAGGTAATTCTGCCATGTGATTCAAGTGTGTTGGAGCAAAGATGGGTCTAAAAGTTCCAGGATGGGAGCTCTGGATGTTCCCCTGCTGCTACATACCTGGTTCAAATGAGCATTGGATGCTGCACGCTGAGGAATTAATACAACTTGTAAGTCAAATGTCCTGGGCCAGGTAGACGTTTAAAAAAAGACAGGACAATGGTTCCTGAGGAGCAGGGTTAGAAACAACTGGTCTAATTGTAGAGCATGCCCAGTGCAGTGGTTTTGTTTTAGCGTTTCCTGTGAAGACAATATTTAGAAACCAAATCGGTGCTCCAGCAAAAATCCCTCAACCTTTTTCACTGTTTCAATGTTGTGTGTATATATAAAGCAAAAGGTCGAGTGTTAAATCAACTCCTATAGAGTTGATTTTAACGTTTTTTCAGGGTTTATATAGCTCCACACTCTGAAGAGTTGATTTAAAATTTCTTGAATAGTTAAATATTTAACACCACACCAGAGTTCTGTCTTTAACTTGCATTAAAGAGTTAAAAACAACAAGAGGGATTCAAAATCAATACTGTTGGTTGTTAAATGTGAACTCAATCAACACTGCAAAGTGTAAAGACAAACCTTCATAATTAACTCATACAAGTGTACATATAAGATAATTAATACTCATTGGTGTACATATTGAGCCAAACCCAAATACGATTTTCAGAAAGGCACAAGTAATGTGTGTTTTACAAATATGTATTTCTATCAAATAACTTGTGAATTATTTGTAGTCATGAGCAAGAAAGAATTCTAGTGTGACACTACTCGTGGAATCAGTCACTGGAGTGAAAAGTTCATTCACACTTCTCAAAGTTATGCATTGCATAATTATGATGGTCAAGGCACAAACCGAACTCCCGTGCACCGCCGTCTCTATGATTGTGCGCTGACAACAACTGACAACATAACTCAATGGATAACTAAGGAGCACAACCACATATAGGGGACAAACTGTAATGCACAAAGGAGAACTTCTACAATTAACCCAAACGCATTACCCATAAGTCTTCGCGGTGTACAACAAAATCTATGGGCTCTGGTTGGAGCTTATATTTGTCTGGAAGGAGTTAAATTAACTCTGAACTGGCACTCTTCATTCATTTAACACAAAAAAATAACAACACTTAACTGTGAATTGCAAGGATGGAGGTTTATTTAACTCCAGACATGATTCAAATTTTACACTGAAAAGGTCGAAGTTACTCTGCTGGTGTTAAAGTTAACTCCCATTTTTTCTATATATATATGTATATATATATATAAATGTATTTGTCAAACCCGATTTATCAAAGTAGTACAACAAAGAAAACACAAAAGAATGATAACTAAATGTTCACTTGTCTATATTTTATTTCTATATTGACACGTGATAAATTACAAAACATAAATGATAAAATAGTGCAGTAGAAAAATGTCAACGCTTTATGAACCGGTGAGTTTTTAGATTAGGCTTAAAACAGTGAGAGCTGGAGCTCTCCCGTGTTGGAGCAGTTTGTTCCACAGCTTCAGAGCTCCAACTGCAGTGGCTTGTTAACTTGTTAGCAACCTTGATTTACCAATTTATTAAGAGTTACAGTAATCCAGTTTGGATGTAATTAAAGTGTGGATTTAAAACGCATAAAAAAAATTCACTTTAAAAATGGATCCCCCTACAACTGAACGGATCTCTTTGTCTAAATTGAGATTTGGATTAGATATCACCCTAAACATTTTATATGTGACTTTAAGGAATGCTTCAAGTAAGAGAACTACCAGAGTCACCAAATTAATGAAGCACAACATTGTCTGTTTGGAAGATGAAGCCTAAAGGGAGCACCTATATGGAAAATAAAACTCCATAAGTGAGAGGAGCTGAAAAAAAGAAGCTATTTCCAAGTTTACGGAGAAAGTCTTATCAGGCAGACAAGAAGTACGAGAGAACTTCTCCAGCCACCCGGGTAGAGGATGTGGCATTACAGGACAAATTGGACTGCAAACAGGAAGCTGAAGAAAAAACGGTTTAGTCTCCTGAATTAGTAAAAAAAAACAATAATTCAAAAGGGAGACAGCTTGAATAATTTAACGTCCTGTGTTTAACACTTTCAAAGAAAAATACAAGGTGTAATAGTGGTTTATAAACAGGTAAGATTTTAAATGATCTTTAAACATTAATTAATAACCTGTCATTTAGTCCTGATGGTTAACCTGAAGTCGTATCACTCAGAGGAAGCCATGTATCCACATGCATAAACATACAGACTAGCTGTTTTCATTCATCAGAAGTTCATCTCAGATAAACAGTCCATGAGCTTCCCTACTTATAAGAATAATGTCAGTCAGACTGGCATTCAGCCTTTTAAACAGATAAATGAATAATTCAATAAATCAATTTTGGAATAAGTACATCATAGGAAAAGTTAACTTCAAAAGCTAGTCTTTTAGTCTTTTTTTGTACTCAGTACAGCACAAATAATTATTTGCCACACAAAATATGGAGTTGACTTTGCTTGAGTTCATCTTAAAGTAAACTCTAATACTATAGTCATAATCTTCTGCAATAATATTTTTGGGTCATATGGTTCTAAATGAATAAATGGTATCACCCAGTTGGAGGTCACTTATTTATCTTAGAATCTATCATATATTAGATAAACTGTTTAAGATCAATTGGGATTTGAACCACAATCCATGCAATTCATTTTATTATTGCAACTCAAAATCAAAAAAAAAAGATGTATAATAATTCAGTTCCTCGTGAGTTGTTTCTGCCTATGTCTAATTAGATTTTCATAATTTTAAAGTGTTTTTTTTTTGTTTTTTTCTTATGTCAGAATCTTTATTTTCCACAGATAACAAAAGGAAGATGGATGAAATAGACGCTGCATCAGCTGTTAAGATCAAAAGAGGTTTTCAGAAAACGTCAGACCTCATAGTCCTGGGGTTGCCCTGGAAAACAACAGAACAAGACCTGAAGGATTATTTTAGCACCTTTGGGGAAGTCATCATGGTGCAGGTATTAATGTCTTATCCAACTATAAAAGCTCTTATTTAAAGTTCCAAATACACTGTATATTATGTTTAAAATGGTACTTTATGTTGTAGTCTTACTGTTTGCTCTTTCCAGGTGAAGAGAGATGCAAAAACTGGCAACTCCAAAGGTTTTGGGTTTGTCCGCTTTGCAGACTATGAGACACAAACTAAAGTCATTGCTCAGAGACACATGATTGATGGACGATGGTGTGATTGCAAACTCCCGAACTCAAAGGTATGCCAAACACAGGGGTCGCCTTAACCGAATATTTTGCGTTTTGTCCAAGCACAAATCCAAAACCTCATGTTAATAACTGCATCAGGTATTCTTATAAGTGCAAGAGTTCAATTTCCTTTTAACGTGTAGTTCTCTGGTCGGGTTTTTTTGATCGAATAATACGTAAAAAATAATATTCCTGATAGGATTTAAAATTTGATGAATAAAAATAGATTGTGACCTGACTTTTTTTTTTTTACCCTGCCGATCAAAATGACGGACAAAAAAATCTCAAACACAATTTATTTTGGTTAAAATGTTGAAGAATTTGTTGATTTCATGCACTGTTAAGATTCTTTATCAGTGTTCCAAGGTTCATAAAAAATCCTTTTAAAAGCCATTACAATAAATTTGGGGGGGGGGGGCATATTTTTCTAAAATCTTTCCGGTCTTCTTTATCTCCTCAGGCGTCTCCTGATGAACCGATGCGGAGCCGTAAGATCTTTGTTGGCCGCTGCACAGAGGACATGACGACAGACGATCTGAGGCAGTACTTCATGCAGTACGGTGAAGTCACCGACGTCTTCATTCCCAAACCTTTCCGGGCTTTTGCATTTGTCACATTTGCTGATGATCAGGTAAGAGCTTAGGCATGAATATTGGCACATAACATCTTTTTTAAAATATCAAATATTCATACATGTCGAACCTTTCTTACAATTTTGTTTTACAACCACACACGTTTGTATCTTGTGGGTTTCTATGTGATTAATCAACATAGCTGTAACGTTAAAGTGGAAGGAAAAACAGATATTGTTTCATATTAACTTTTTTACAAATTAAAAAAAAAGTTAAAATGCATTTTAACTTCAAAAGCCACATTATTAGGAAATAGTCCACCAGTGAAATCACCATCCCCCTGTTAAGCATGGAGGTGTTGGCATCATGCTGTGGGATGATTTTCTCCTTACGGGACAGAAGAGCTACGAAATTGGCAATGCTAGAAGAAAACCTGCTAGATTTTCTTCCCCCTTTTCTAATTGTGAGCTGCTTTATAGTTGGTCTATCACAATGATAAAAATAGATGGAAGTCTGTAGTCGTAATGTGACAAAATGATCAGCTGGTGTAATAGATTTGTAAAGGATTGTATTAATAAACAGAGCACAAGCTGTAGTGATTCACTGGGGTAGAATAAGGTGTGATTGTAATTGTTCTCCTTCCCTTGTTCCTCAGGTCGCCCAGGCACTGTGTGGAGAGGACCTGATCATCAAGGGCGTCAGCGTGCACATCTCCAACGCCGAGCCCAAACACAATAACAGTAGGCAAATGATGGATCGGGGGAGGTTTGGGGCTGGCGGGTTCAGTCAGGGCTACGGCAGCAATCGCGGGGGGCTAGGCAGCGGCAGCGGCGGGGTTAACTTCGGGGCTTTGGGCCTTAACCCAGCCATGGTGGCAGCAGCTCAGGCAGCGCTGCAGAGTAGTTGGGGAATGATGGGCATGCTGGCTAACCAGCAGGGCCTAACCACAGCGGCAGGCACAGCCTCCACCACCAGAGATCAGACGTATAGCTCGGCCAGCACCAGTTACACCAGCCCCAGCTCAGCTAGCCTCGGCTGGGCCGGAGGCGCTAACACCCCCTCCAGCAGCGGCTTCAGCTCCGGCTTTGGCACCTCAATGGAGTCTAAGTCTTCTAGCTGGGGGATGTAGATAGCAGAGAGTTGATGTTTTCTCTTGCTGTTAGGCTAACCTGGTAAGTATACCCACAGGAAGGAATGGCTTATATCCTATTTAAGAAGGAAACACTGCCTTTTATTTTATTAAAGCGAACATTTCTACTTGTGTGACTGGCTGTGTAGTCATGCATCGAGTGGGTGAATCGTTTGGTTTGTGTGGAAATCCTCCCAGCTACGTAGTTTTGTTTGTGTGAAAATGTTACGAAGGGATGACCGTGCATGCACCATAACTATTTTAAACATGCACGAGTATGTTGAGGTCTCCCCATAGTCCTTTGTAAGCTGGCCGTTAGATTATTGTATATTTATGCATCATGTTGTTTTTTTTCATTTGGAAACCCCTTCATGAACGTTTCTTCCGCAGTTCACCAACTCTTTCACAATTTCCCGGGAGGAGTCGCGTCATTGGCTGCAATGTTCGGCAGATCTCAGTATCCCTTCCCCTCCTCCTCCTCCTCCCACGTGTAAATGCTTTATCATCCGAGAGCACAGCTTCACTCTGCGTTTACGGTCTTAGACGGTGGGTGTTGCTTTTCTTTTCTTCCCCCTCCCCCCGCTTTTTAATTTCTTTATTCAATTTTTTTTCGGGATATAGAAATTTTGTCTCCCCCACCCCACCCTGTCGCTGTCTGATCTCGATGAGTGGATTTGGTGTTGGGCCGAATGAGAGTGAGCAAAGGAAAGAAAGCAAGTACTGTCTGTGCTTTGTTTCGATTTCTTGAAAGACAAAATGCCTGGGAGAGAGAAGAACCTGTGGCTTTGTGCGAGTGTGAGAGGAAGAATCAAAGTACGTGTGTGTTCTCAGTGACCATAACAAGGACATTTCTTGCATCTCAACATCCCTGAGTTTTCTGCTTTCTCATATCATTTTCTATCCAACCCTGATTCTTAAAAAACGTATATATATATATATCACACTGAATTGTCAAGTGCTATGAATATCTGTACTTTTTTAGTAGCTCTTTTCTTGCTGTCCGATTCAATGTGAATGCTTGTCTTATTTTCTGCTTGTTACCACCCTCTTTGTGTGAAAATGTGACTTTGTTTGTGAAGTCTGTGTGCAGGTGGGGGGGGACAGAAAGAGTGCTCAAGTTTGGAAGATGTTCCTGGTGAATGTTTGAATAGTTCCCATTGAAAGTTTGTGTTTGAAGTGGTTTCGAATGCATTTTCTATGTTTTGTGAATCAAAGGGAAGTGTGAAATAAAACTTTAATTTAACTAGGGAAAATACCCTCTTGACAAAGCCTTGTTTTTTACTTTAATTGAACTGCCAACACTTTAATTCACATGTTTAGGATCGTCGGATATGGAAAGGCCCGATTTTTCTTCTGAGTTCCCGTTTGGAGTCGGCCACAGTGAAGATGAAGCCAAAATCGCCTTAATTCTGGGAAGGATCTACACCGCCTCATTAGCAAGAAACACTCAACCACTCTCCTAGATTGATTATATTAGAATTATATTGAAATGTTTGTTTTTTTTACATATCCAGACAAAAGTCATCTTGCTTGTTTTTCTCTCCAAAAACTGTTAAATTCTACCTCGCTAGACCATGCTCATGAATACTTCGCAGGCTACAATATATGCGTATCAAAGATGCAGTTATTAATGTGGTCCAGAGTTGTATTAGAATAGCAGGATGTATTGATTGATAGCTGTTAACTTTCATGATGAAGTGTATTGGCATTTTACCGTTTAAAGATTTGAGCGCAAAATCACACTTTGTGTATTGAGATACTAGTGTTTCATTGTATAATAAAAATGTAGTTTTTTTTTTTAAAGTTCTATGTGGTCTTAGTTTTGGTAAACATTTTATTATTTTACTGGAGAGACCTGATGGTTGTCTTTTTTAGTGTTATTTAATTAATCTTTTTATTCCCTCGGTGCTGTGACTTTGACTTTTGGAGCGCAGATTAATAACATTTGGGTTTCAAATTTTTTCAGAAAGTGAATTTAGGATATTTATTACTTGCATACAGATGATTCAAGTGTTTATTTGTCTCCATTTTCACAATTAATTAAAACCTTATATTCAGTTTCTTCATGCAATTCTACAAAATTTGCTACAGTTTTTCTCTAGTCGCTTTTGCATATTTCTCTGCTCAATCAACATTTTCTTCACTCTTTGTTCCACCAACACATTTAGTCATTTGTTTACATCATGGTAGCAATTTTTAATTATTTCCAACAAAATGCAAATGTGTTTAGAGATGAATCAATTGGGTCGATGCTATTCTCCACTGTTTTATAAGTATTTGCTTGTCAGTTAAAATGAACTATGAATACTGGATCGTGAGTCACTATAAAAACATTTTGTTGCTTGAGACGGTACATACGATGTTGAACAATTCCACAAAATCTGGCTGGTTTATATATTTAAAATGTCTGCCAAGATGCACGTTTTCTCTCAGGTAAACCTCCGCTTTCACTGATTATGCTCTTTATGGTTGTGCACAGCTTTACACAAATGGAATAAGTTCATACTTTAAATATCACATGCAGTAAAAATGTGAAGGGAAAGTATTCAGAATCAGCCTCAGCGATAAAAACTGAGGACAAACAAGGAACTTTTTCAAGGGTCACAGTCTAAAAAATAAAACCTTCAAAGGAAATAAAGTTCATTAAAATGATTGATTTGAGTGCAAAAATGCTTATTTTGTTTCACAGTTGTGCAGCTGACTTTTGGCTTTAATGGGTATTTTACTTCACTAAATAAAGTGATTAAATTGCAAACTACAAATAGCGGTGGAGCTAATGTGCTTTACAGCATTTTTAGGTAGTGTCACCTAGATCTGACTTTTATGCAACAGGATAAAGCAAACCCATTGAAAACATGACAATTGATGTTTGTCTTCTAAACATGGTGTCAGGACTTTTTATTTAATATCACTTTGATTCAAATGGTTTTTTGCTTTTGATTGAACGTTTTGAGAAATTCACTAGCTGGTGTGTAAATATTCGTGATGAGAGATTATCAAAACGATTGAGAAAAACTAAAACTGCATCACCAGACCTTTCATTTATTTGTAAGAGCACTTTTTATCCTCGTTCGACATATCTTTTTCTAAAACATATATATATATATATATATATATATATATGGAAGGAGATTTTCTTCACAGTATTTTAAGACCCAGATAGAATCGCTGGTCTGCCAGACAATGATCGTGGCGCTGTAGGTTGTTAGCACCAACACGTGCGCTCAAATGAAAGGCTGTAAATGAAACCGCGGTGCTTTGTGGGTGACGGCATAAAAGTTTTAAGTCTTATTTATGATCAAAGCTTTTCAATTTTGTAGCAGCATTTATGTCCTATTTTAGTCCTCGTGTTACGTGTAGCTATCTATATAATTATAAATTGAGGCAGCTTTATGTTTTTAAGCATATATAAAAAATTAAAGTATATATAAAATTTAAAACTAACTAAAGGATCCTTTAAAATCGTAAATATGATTATATTCATGCCTATAACTACGAGGATTGATAAGAGTATACTACATGTATTAATTTGATTTGAAATACTCATAGACAGCTTTAGCTGTTTTCTCCACCGTCACTGAGAAAGGTAGAGCGTTCCTTCTAGTAGGTATGGAGACCTCTTAGAGGTTAAGACTATACTTTCAGGGATCATTTCTATAGTTTTTGACTTGAGAAATGTGTTTCTAATCTGTATGGTCTCGCTAACCACGATGACGAGAGATTGATACTCCATCTTGAGCGCGAAGCGGACAGGGAGAAGTGATTTATATCACCATTCCCTGTCATTGATGACCGTTCACTGTTTCTTTGAGACAGCGATGGATGGAGTATGATCAGAGTGACGCTGCATATTGTTAAAAAAAGATAGAACATTTATTAATGACTGTAGAGTCACAGAATCCTAAAGAAACAGTTCCGGACCTGAGATCAAATTTCATACCATCACCTGTAACGCGAGATGGCATGACAATAAACGTTCTGGTGTCGTTGAATGTGCAAGAGTTGTTTCATCTATGTCGTGGTATATCTTTACTAATATAAAACAATAAAAAGTCCTGTCAAACTTTTCCTCTTTGAAATTCTGCTAAACATACCTTCTGTAAATTACTCTTCCAGATATGATTAAAACTTACTAAGACAAAGTGGTCATCATCTGACCGGCTGCTAGTTACAGGTTTTCTTTTTTACAGTCTATGGTTACATGTCCGCATCATGGCTAATGTAATGTTTTCAACTTGACTTGTTGGAGTGTAGTTATTATTTTATACCAGCAGGTTGTGCTGTTTCACCAAGATTGTTTCAAAATATCTTTTTTCAACGTATTTAGGAAGTTGAAAATTATTTAAACTGATTTCAAGATACTGATATTTTTCACAGCAGAAGAATATAGTTAGTTAAATGTATTAAGATGCTAAAAGCTAGTATAATAGTTACTTCTTAATGCTGATGAAAAATATTTGTGCACAAAGACTTTAAGAAAAATATATAATAAACTTGGTAAGGCAAGACAAGGCAAGTTTATTTGTAGAGCACAATTCATACACAAGGCAATTCAAAGTGCTTCAAAGTTGCATAAATTAGGAAAACAGATAAACAAAAAAAAAGATCAAATAAAAAAATTATTAGTTACAATAAAGAGCAGGAGTGCAG
Source organism: Apricaphanius iberus (assembly GCA_028564705.1). Lineage (NCBI taxonomy): Eukaryota > Metazoa > Chordata > Actinopteri > Cyprinodontiformes > Aphaniidae > Apricaphanius > Apricaphanius iberus. Next base: position 82,113 of record JAPXFQ010001412.1, read on the forward strand.
ATAAAATACTTTCAATTGTCATATGCACGGGTAAAAATAAATGTTTTCAGCCTGGATTTAAACATTGTTAGAGTTTGGGCTGGTCTCGCATCCTCTACCAAACTAAATTCTTGTGTCAGAAAACCTACTGGAGCCTTAGACCAAAAGATAACCTAGATGTTCATAAATGTATAGCATATGAAACTACTTTTATCGTGAAACCAAGAACCCATAATTCAACTTATTGATCTTTTAGTATAATGATCACATTTTCTATACCCATATTTCTTTGCAGCTGCAGTGGGGAATAGTGCCTATCTCTAGCGGTCAGTGGGTGAGACATTAATATACACCCTGGACCGGTCACCAGTCCATCAGGATCAACAACCATGCATATACACTCCTAAAGACATTTTAAAGAGACCAGCTAAGGTTACAGTCATACTTTTGGACTGTAGGAGGAGGCCGGAGTACCCAAAGGCAATAACATGCAAACTCCATTTAGAAAGACCCCAGGCTGGGATTCAAACACAGGACCGTCATGCTGCAAGGCAACAGTGCTACCAGCTGTGTCACCGTGCAGCCAGAGCCTATTCTATTCATTTATATTTATGGATAAAACATTTTAAAAGACAATAATATAGTTTGCAATCCAATGGGATTACAGAACTGAGAGAAATATTAGAAGTGACATTTAAATGGCCTATATCATGCAAAATCAAGTTTTTGGAGTTTTCAACCATCTGGTAATACAATTTTGTCATAAAAAAAACCCACCATAGTGTTTTTTTGGCTTAATTCACGCATGTCTGTGTAATCCTCCTGAATTAGGCTCTCTGAGCAGCTGCCCCTTCCTCTCCTAGAAAACGACTGAGTGTTCATCTAGTGACATCACTGGTTGAAAACAAGGTGCTAGAGGTGTCTGCACTACCCGTGTAGGCAAAGCAGCTTACCCCATGTAGATTTTCAAACACATCCTCCTCCTCACAGCTGACGGCTTCAGTTTTTGGCAGCTTAAAATTTTTTTTTTTCAATTTGTTAATTTATCTGTACAAACACCCATTTGGCTGCATGGATTACTGGAGTTCATTCTACATTACTAAAGAACGGCAGCTGGATCAAAGAACAAAGACGCCTGATATACAGAGAAGTAAGTGGCTACATGCTAATGCTAATGTGTGTTAGCCATTTATCAAGCTGCTTATGTGATCTTATAACAGCATTGTGTGGTAATTAATTGATCTGTAGCATCTCAGAATGTTCAGTAAACGGGTTACTGGGCTAGAAAGATTTGCTTACTGGACTCAGCTGTGTTGGTTTGGGCTCTGTCTAAAGCCTCAAGTTTTAGCAACTGAGATAGGCTTTATTGATTACGTTTTTTTACACAAAAATAAATAAACCAGACGTCTGAGCCCTTTATATAACAGAGTTTCATTGATGTACTTCATGCTTTTCAAATTCACTGTCAGAATACTGTTTGAGATCTGCACCGGAGCGGAGAGGAGCGGAGTGGCGCAGGAGTGCAGGAAGTGGGTTTATAGAGAAATGAGCCGTTTTACTTCGTGGTTCAACATTAACTACAGGATACAAGTTAAATTTTAGGACAAATTAATACTGTATAACACCCATGGTAACATTTCAGCACATATATGTTTATCCCACAAGTTGACAGCTGTACATGCATGATATAGTCCCTTTTATGTGCAAAATATGGATTGGAACCATGAATGTTGCTGATTTCAGCAAAAGGACCTTTTATGTCTCTTTTTTTCAAGCGGATATCGCTTAACCCAAAGTTCCCTTTATAAACCTTATAGATAGTTTCCTTTTGGCCCCAATTGGGGCCACCGGTGAGACCCTGGTAGGAAGTTGAGCTAAATCACTGGAGCCCCATAAACCTGAAGACAAGAACACCACGCCCACAGTGTAACATTAAAGTGGCAGCATCACGATCTAGAGTTGCTTATCTTTAGATGGAACTGGCTCTTTGACAATATGAACAGTTTCTAAATACCTGTCGAACACAGACTTAAAACTTGCAGGTATCTGATGGAAAGCTGTAGTCTGAACGTACATCCAACTTAACAAGAGAAAGAGTTCATAAGAGGAAAAAAAGTTTTAGAGTGGGCTACTAAGTGCTCATAACTATAGCTGATAAAAAAAGAAAAATCTTTGCAGTCACTCTGGGGAAAAGAAATCAGTTTGGAAAGCTATTACATGTTAGCATGCCAAGATGCCTTAGTGGTGTCATCAAATCAAAGGACGATTCAACCAAGTATTAGTGCTCAACTGTTGGTACAGTATTTATGCACACAGGTTTTTAAGTCTTTTGAAATATTTTAGATTATCCCCGCTAAGCTTTTCAATTTTGTAGCAGCATTTATGTCCTATTTTAGTCCTCGTGTTACGTGTAGCTATCTATATAATTATAAATTGAGGCAGCTTTATGTTTTTAAGCATATATAAAAAATGAAAGTATATGTATATGTAACTCATTTGCTTGTTTTTCAGTTGAATTTTGCATGATAAATGTCACATGTAGACATGTGACATTTATCATCTAGAGGTTTTTAAATCACAAACCCCTGGAATTGTAGCAGGTGGTAGTACTTTTCTGAGCCCTAATATACAAGACATTAACCTCAATGTAAAACATGAGACTTTCAAACTTCTGAACTTGTTCAGATTTGTTACAAGTCAGTCTCAGTGTGGATAAAGGCAAATCAATGCAAGCATCTGTTACTTTATGCATCATCTCTGTGTCAGCTGTATGCGAGTTTCACTTCCAAAAGGCTTCACTGAGCTCTGACAGCCTCTATGCTCTGATGCAACAGCTGCTAGTCTTCACGGGTCTACAAGAGTAGTGTAGCACAGTAGCCCAGATTACTGAGGCTAGATTCCAGATTTAAAGTGTTGGTTCATAAATTAGTGATGAGATTTATACTGCATTTGTACTGCTTTAAGATCAGAGCTTTAAAATGGAGACAAACAGGGAAGTCTGAAGTGTCCCGTGATGTGCGCAGGAGTCACCTAAGGTTTGTTTGCCGTTTACCAGTGAGTGTGGTAACAGCTGTGTTGTCAGATGCATCATCCCTCACTGTAGTGGGTGTAACAGCCATGAGATGCTCCATCTACTTCAGAAGCTGGTGATGTAACGCAGCATTTCTGAGGAAGACGTCAGACTTGAAGAGTCAAAAGTAGGCATCATTCTAACAACCAATCTGACCATCGGCTTGAAGATGTTTGATGAATCCACAGATGAACATCAGGTTGATGTCGGGGCATTAGGGAGATTATTGAATAAGTTTAAAAATAGCCTACTTTATCCATTTGAAAACCAAGTTCAATGTATTTTGGACCATTGTCCTGTTGGAACATCATTCAAGTTTCAACCGTCTGGCTCAAACTGTCACCCTCAGATGCAAGTAATTCCAAAGTACTTTATTTATCCCTAAGGGAAACTAAATGTCAATTTATATCATCAAAGTATCTTCAAAGATTTGTTGTAGACGAAGAATCACCGGCAGCACTCTTGCAGCAAATCTAAAGAGGCCTCTGACTGAAGACGCAGTTATTTTATGACCATCTCAACAGGTCAATTTTAACAGAGATATGTTATTCCACAGAAAAGCTTCTTGTCCTGGATGAAAGTTGTTCATAAACACTGCTAATCCACCTCATTTGCTTTTGCCACTCCCCTTTAAATCACTGTCTCTCCGCATATTTAGAAAGCAAGGTAGAGAGAATATGATCTCTGCCAATCAGGATAGAAGAGATTGTTTGAAAATCCTCCTCTTTCTGTTTTTTTTCTTTCTTTTGGGGTGGGGGTGGGGTGGGGTGGGGGGGGGGGGGTTCTCTGCACAAAGCCTCCTTTTCAACTTTTCTAGAATTTAGTTTTGTGGTTCAGGTGTTAATTGAGGTTTGGAGATGCTAATCAGCTGCTCCCAGTCGTGAAGAAAAACAATATTGCCATGGTTACACGACTGTCCAAAAAAGCAAAAACGTAAGAGCAGAAATCTTTCCGGCGCCACAGCATCCAAAACCAGAGTTATTAACATACAAACAATCAGCCTGTGGTGGAAAAATTAATGTTAAGAATAAACTGTTCTCTGTATTCAACTGTAACTCATAGTCAGTGTGTGCTGAATTCTTTATTATTGTGATCAGTCTTATGGAATGACGCTGTAGACTTAAGACATGGTCAAATGGACTGAGAGTAAAATCCCTACATCATGCGTTGTCGTGGAGACGACCCTCTTCAAGTGAACGACCTGACATCCTACGAGATTGTGGCTTCCCAATCAAGCAGAAGGCGCCTCCAAGTCTCACCCTGAAGCTGATAATTGCAAGGTTAACTAAATTCATAAAAGGCTGTGCCAGAGTGAGACAGGTCAGTATTTTACATGTTCCAATGTACATGTCTGTTCCTCCTCGGCTTGATCAATCAGATTCATTAAACCTCCAAAACTTTGACGGAATCTTCTCTCATTTTATGTAAGCGTTTCTCCGGTAACAAGCTAAAAAAATAAAAAATAAATACTAACTAGACTCTACAGACAGGGAAAAAAAACTGAACTAATGTGAAAGAGCTAACATAGTGCTATAATCTTAATCTGAACCCCATTGTCCACAGTAAGGTTATTTTAACTACAGCACTGACTGAGACACAGCCATCCAAACAAATACCTCACGGCTCCAAAATTCAAAATTTCAGTTGCCTGTATGAGTAGACCAGATATCTTCAGAGACGTAGTTTGACCAATGGCAAGAACTAAGTTTAGTCAATCAAAGCAAGGCTCTTAGACCAAAGAACACAATACAAACTCAAGTACGGTGGAGTTGCATCATGCTGAGGTTCTTTTTTTGTTTTTGCTTCAGGTGAAACTTCCATAAAATAGACATAAACTAGGTCAGAAATAGATAAAGCAGGCAAATGTTTAGCTTCTGGAATTGCCTACAAGTCAAGTTCATGGCAGAAAAATCAACCAGATTGTTGATTTACAAAAGCTTGGTGATGGTTACAAACTGTGTGGTAATTTCTTTTGTGACTGCTTTAATAATAGACAATCCACATTAACTTTAAAACGTAAAAAACTACTAGCATCCAATGAAGAGTGGATGTGGTGATCTGACTGAACGTTGTGTTGTTGTTAGGCACCAGAAAGTAGACGAAGTTAAAAAAGTAAGATGTCAAAATGAAGAGCGGCCATTTTGGAGCTGTCCCCCTTGAATGTAAATCAGTAATACAGAAATGGCAATCGTGGGTGATGTTAAACATACACAACTCATAGTTCTATGTGTTGCACATTTGTGTAGCTGCTACTTGAACACTTATTTAAACCAAACAGCACAAACCAGCTTTGAAACGACCCCTCTTCAACAGGAAGTCCAGAACAAGCTGCTTTAAACTTGTTTATGGAGAAAAACAGAAAATATTTTGCTTTTATCTGCTCTTCACATTCTCATGATGCCAGTTAAAGCAGCTTTTTTCTTCAGCCTTTGTGGGAAGCTTTTTAAAGTCATGTAGACCAAACTACAAACTCATGATCCAAACGATGTATGACTATCTTTGCCAGATCTCTTAAAGCACCTGGAACTGGTGCATATTCTGACATTTTGGAGTCGTGTAATTTAAGTGTACATTTAGTCCTCGTCAAATACTTCAACATCCAGTGAAACACACTAAATTCCAATGAAATCTGGAAAAAATGTCTCTACTGTACAAGATGACTCAGAGGTTTTACACTGCAGCCTAAAGTGACCGAGTCCCCCTGCTGGGAAAAAAAGAATGTTATATTCTTTGTCTCAAACTGAAACAAAAAAGGTGAATTGGCAGATTATGACTTTTGATGCGTGAATTATGTTTTAAAAGAGTGATCCGAACGTCATTCCAGTAGTAGACTAGTCGTCTGCCTTTCTCTGCCTACCAGTCTGTAATGTGCTGCCTAAATTAGACCTACATACAAACAACTCTTACTTAGTCTTTTCACAGTTCACATGGAGGAAGGACCATCAAAGCTAATTATAAAGGGATTGAGATCTTTATTTAGCCTTTTACAGATCAGTGCAACGCTTCACCTTAATCCAGTGTTAACGCTGGCCCCCACATGACTGATGAACATTAGCCTGATATCCAGAGGAAGTCAATAGGTTGTTGCCCCCCTTCGTGTGATTGTTGCTACATCAGAAAGGAGTAGAAGTAGAAAGGCAACACATAATCTATGGTTCCACTTCTTGATAAATAAAACTGTACGCAGGTCTCCTGAGAGTAAAAGTCTCAGTCACAGTCGCTGGCTGTTGAGGTTGGTTGTGAAGCAGGAATGTGTAACACGGGGGTCTTCTTTTTCCAAACATCCTTTTTTACTCGACCTCGAATCTTGTTTGTGTTTTCGAAGCAGGTGAAGATGGTTTTTAAGCGTTATAGGAAGAAGAGGACACGTTTCCGCCGTGGCCCGTCCAGTTGGTGTGGATATAATGACCGGGGTTTGAAAGCAGCTCATATGTATGAGCTCCAAAATAATCCCTCTGGGCCTGAAAAAACAAAAAAAAAACAAAAATACATATATATTACTTTGATTTGGACAACTGATGATCAAAACTGGTAAATTACATTAGTTTTACAATGTTTTGCAAAAATATTCACATCCCTTAATAAATCAGATTCAGTTGCATTAAAACCACAAACATCAATGTATTCCATTGGGATTTTATATCATAGATCAACATAGAGGTGCATAATTGTGAAATGGAATGAAAATTGTACTTCGAGTATTTTTGCATTTTTGGGATTCAACTTTTTGAATGAATACTTCTGCAAAAACTACACATCCAGGTCTTTTAGAGAAGATTTCTACCAGTTTAATGTAATTTGAGACTGAAAGTTTAACCCATTGTTTGCAAATCAAAACTGGATTTAGGTCTGGACTTTGACTAGGCCATTCAAACACATGCCTATACTTTGTTCTAAACCAGTGGTATCCAACACCAGTTCTCAAGTGAAATAAATGTTTTTTTTTTTTTTTTTTTATGGTTTCTTAGCAGGCCTTTGCAGCACTTTCACATGCTGAGGCGGATGTTGGACCATTTGAATCAGCTGTGTCAGAACGGAAACACCGGGGCATGAGGATCGGAGCTGAAGACGCCACGATCTAAACCATTCTGCTGTAGCTCTGGCTGTATGTTTAGGATAGCTGTCCAGTCTCTGGAAACTAACATTTTTTCCTCACAGGACTGATTTAGCTCCATCCATCTACCCATAAACGTATACACCTTATAAGACAGATCATCCTTGCAGCATCATGCTGCCACCACCATGTTTTAATGCCTGCTAGAGGTGGCTCAACCTCTTAAGGGATTAGTGCTAAAATTGTCTTCAATATGAGGCTACCAAAAAGATTTGTCTCCGATTAGTAGTCGTCTAGTTGACAAATTTTTCAAACCAGGCTGCTGTCTTCTAAAACCCATTGACTGCACTGAATTTTATTTGGGGTTATTCCAGTAAAGAGGGGTGAATACAAATGCATGCTAAACATTTTGGACCTCAATTGGTGAGAGATTTATCATCTTCTTTTAACTTAATTGAGATCTATTACCTAAAACAGTTTGTGGTTGTAATATTTATGTATGTTTATGTGGTTAAGCTGTCATAAATCCACTCCACGCGACACCAAGCGCGTACATGTGCTCTGCTTAATCTGATCCAACCCCAAAGACTCGACCAGCTGCTTGGGGGTGGAGGGTGGCCGTGTTTACCTGCAGCAGATTGGCAGGCAGCATGTCGTGTCTGTATCCGTCGTAGAAGGACAGCGCTGTGGTGAAGCAGGGCATCGGGATGCCGTGCTGGACGCCAGAGCTGACTGTTCTGCGCCAGGACTCCTACAGACGAGACAGTAAAATTACAGCTTCTTCCAAGCTCATTCAATACAGCACACATCGGGTCAGGAATGACCGATTTCACGTTCGCTGCAAGTCTCAAGTGTGTGAATCTGTCTCAGTCAAAGTGGGTTCAGAGTATTACAACATAAGACTGCGACAACTTGGACTGAATTCCCTTTAGAAAACAGCAGAGGGAAGAACGCTACACCAACAAGTCGGCGTTTGCTTCACTGCTTTTCTTTGTAAAAACGAGGAAATAAACTTGGTCAATGTCTCTGTTGCAAGTTTGGGTTTTACGCAACTTCCTTCTTCCTCATACCTGGCAGTCTTGCACAGCGTTGCTGAAGAAATTGTCCAGCAACAAGTTCTGCAGGTCAGCGTCTCGGTCAAACGCCTCTTTAATTTTGCCAAGGAAAACACTAGAGAGAGACACAGAGGAGGCAGATGATTAGACAAAAACTGAAACTATCACTTTATTTGAGATAACTGAACATGACTCTGCAGCAAACAGCCTCACTGGAGGTTTTGCTGCATCTAGTTTAGATTTCTGCAACATTTTTCCTGTATTGCAGTCATTTTGTTGTCATCCTTCAGTCTGATTATAAAGGAAAGATCATACCGTCTTTCAAAAAAAGTCCCACATTACGACAAAACAATAAAAAAAGAAGAGATTTCACTTGCGCAACACTAAAATCAGACATAAAGTTGCCTTCCTTAGCTACCAAATAAAGGAGGAATAAAACAAGCAGGTTATGAGGATGAAACAAGGCTGAGCAGCACCTTCGGATGATGCAGCCTCCTCGCCACATCAGGGCGATGGCGCCGTAGTTGAGCGACCAGCCGAACTCTTTGGCAGCCTGACGCAGCAGCATGAAGCCCTGTGCGTAGGAAATGATCTTGGAGGCATAGAGAGCCTGCAGAAACAACAACAAACACTTCAGCAGGACAGAATATTCTGATCCACAGTCTGCTGTGTTATCCAGGACATCCACCAGGAAGTTAAAGAACAAACAGCTTTGAAAATTTTTATTCTGACTGAACCAAGTTTTAAAGCCAGACTGTGTCAAGACAAAAAGAATATTTAAAAAAGGAGTCTCCACAAAGCAACTTGAAAATGAGAAAAAGTTATTTAAATTGATATCTCATCTTAAAGTCTCCTTCAGACTTAAGGAACCCCTGGGTAAGGGAGGTTCATTCAAATTTTAACACTGGACCTCCTAAGATATCCTACAACTGCAGTAAAGCTAAACCAGGATCCTGTCTTTAAAACCATTTGTCAGACTCTAACTTTATGTGGATACATTTATAGTTAAAAAAGACTTATGGATTTAGTTTCGCTTTATATTTTCAATGTAACTGGAGCACAATAAAAATATAACAAAGCACAATTTTGGCAGCATTTAATATGTCTTTAAAACTCTGGGGTCCATGGACAAGATGATGCGTCTTTTCACTATGTCAGATTTGGGATGACATAGCGGCTCAATTTCAATTTAGGTTTAAAGTGTGGATTATAAACTACATACCAGTTTTTTGTTAATTGGCCAAGTAAAACAGGAGTTATGCTGAAATAATTAAACCACTTTTTTTCAGAATAGTATAGAGACGTTAAAAAACGGTTATTCTCTAAGCTCAGAAAATGAAAAAGGGAATGCGCTGGAAGCATGAAAAATATAACCAACATGAGATCAATTTGATATTGATGGCAATGTCACATATTCTATCAACATGAATGGGAAGCATTTTACTTCTGACGGATGGAGAAATCTTGGGCAACAAAGTCGTGAGGAGAAGAAAGCAGAGTAACGCGGAAACGGTATAGCGGCAACACCTGTTCATCACCCCTGTTTTTCTTTTCTTTTTTTAAACCAATTGCAAACCAGTATGGACTAATAATAAAAGACTGCATGTGCTGCCCAGCTGATGTTGTTCTTTTAAGGTCTACCTTTCTGATGTCCTCCAGGAAAGCAGTCTTGTTGCCGCTGAATTTGACCCCCTGGGGGCCGGAGAGGCTGCGGCTGGCCTGGACCCTCTCCTCCTTCAGAGACGACAGGCATCTGGCAAAGACGGCCTCCCCTGGGAGGTAAAAGGGAAGGGAGGAAAAAAGAAAAGGCAGATGGATATGAAAACGGGTCCAGATGGCATTTAGCTCTCCTGAAATCTCTCAGAGCATAAATATAGAAGGGAATGAATGGAAAGACATGGCAACACAATATTATCTAAAAAACACTGCTATATGACTGCATTATTTATTAGTATAAGCAGGCGTGACACCCTGACACAGAAAGTTAAAATAAATCCTAAGTTTTGCCTCTTGCCTCATAAATAATAAAATCCACTTCTACTGTGAGGAGTCCGTTTAGTCACCATGACTTTGCAAAAACAAGCTGCCCAGTAAGATGATGCAAGAGAAAACTGTGTAGTAAGGCCACTGAAACCCTCCCAATGCGTACTACTCCACACAGGCTGGGTGGCCTCTCAAACAATGAAGCTCTTATAACGCAGCACCAGCTGACAGCAACCGAGCAGACAGGATTAAATAAACCTAATCCTAACAACGCCTGGATGGGTTTGGGTTCACGCTACAAAAAGAGATCAGCAGTCATCTCTCCACCCAGCTGATCTCTGAGCTGCTTTACTTACAACCATGTGTCCTAAAGTGTGTTCTCCCCGTTTTAATATTAACTTTTTCTTTTGTCTGATACAAAAAAAAATCTAAATCATAGTTAGAAAAGACTTCAATCTTCAAACATTTATTCTCCTCTGAGTTGACTTGAAACTAGTTTGACCTTTATCCTTTATTGCTCGTCTGATGCCATAATCCCGCAGGCGTGGCCTAATCCTTTTTTTGTAAGGAACAGAGTTTACTGAAAGAAACCAGTGCAGCAGGAAGATGAGCGGAAAGAAGAATACTTCCTGGTTCCTGGTTTCCTCTTACCGATCAAAGTAACGGGCGTGCCGTACTCCAGGGCCGAAATGGCCGTCCATTTGCCCGTGCCTTTCTGGCCCGCGCTGTCACGGATCTTGGGCAACAGGTGGGTCCCATCAGCGTCCCTGTATTTCAGGATGTTGGCCGTGATCTCAATCAGGAAGGAGTCCAGCTCCGTCTTGTTCCAGCTGTCGAATGCCTGGCCGTTTTAATAACAAGTTAACGTGAAGATTAACGTTCACAGACGCCCTCCGATTGATGTCTTTCGACAGCACAAAAACTTGAGTAACAGTGAAGAGTAGCACAAGCCCACCTGTGCCATCTCATCATGGTCCATGCCCAGGATGTCCTTCATCAGGTGGTAGGCCTCACAGATCAGCTGCATGTCACCGTATTCGATGCCGTTGTGGACCATTTTAACAAAATGACCCGCGCCCTCGTCTCCAACCTGCCCCAGAGAAGCACAGCAACTTCACACGACTTGACGGAAGCAGATGCTGCTGAGAAATATTTCTGAAGGAAAGAAAGCTGCATTCACCCAGTCGCAGCAGGGCTCTCCTGTCCCGACCTTGGCAGCAATGCTCTGGAAGATGTCCTTAATGTGGGGCCTTAAATAGGACCATCAAATGTTCACATTGACCAGCTTATGACAAACAAATACTTTTTAACCATGGGAAGAAAAAGCAAACTTTCTGTATTTTTTTTTTTTAGGACCCACCAGGCCTCTTTATGTCCGCCTGGCATGAGTGAGGGTCCATAACGAGCTCCCTCCTCTCCACCGCTCACCCCACTCCCAACGAACAGCAAGCCCTTCTCTTTCAGACTCTTACAACGCCGCTGTGGGACACAAACACAGAGAGCGGCTTTCAGGACATATCCCGGGAAATAAAGGGTTTCTCTGCCAAACGCTGATCCTCGGTAGCTTACCGTCGTGTCTCTGTACTCGGAGTTGCCTCCGTCAATGATGATGTCTCCGGCTTCTAGAAGAGGAACCTGTAGAGAATGAGCACAGCGGATTTAAGCTTAACCATAAAAATGCATAGTAATGTTTTAAAAAGGGAAATCAGAGATGCTCCAGTCAGCCTGTTATCTTTTATTTAAAAAAAAAATGTTTTAAATAAATTAGAAACTGAAATGAAAAGATTAACCAATTTTTTTAAACCACACACCAACAGTCTCCAACCGCAACATGACTTTTTTTCCCCATTGAACTTAGGGCTTCGTGGTGACATGGCTTAAAAATTAAATCTACAAGGATTTTCAAACAAAATCGGATTTCCAATTTTTTTCCTACCTGTTTTATTAAAAGGAAATTGCAAGTGACAAAAAATACTTCCTTTATTTCAATCATCCCATCCTGAAGCTGACCTGAATTCAAAGTCCAATTAAAAAACAAGCTGTAAAATATCCTTATAAAACTAGATGGTACACCCTGCGAGGATTAACATCACTCTGAGGTATGGAATTCCAACTAGTCGACAGGTTAATTTTCACACACAAAAAAAACCTTCATAAACAGAAAATTCGATCAATAGATAATTAATTTTTTTGCTCAGTCCTAACTGAACTCTAACAAATTGTGTTTATAGACAAATTCCTCAATATTTAACCTGGGGATCAACTGTGAGATGAGATCTCAAAAGAATTTTTTTTGTGACAAATTCCAATTTCTAGCCGATTGATTCATGTGCTACAGTATTTTAAATGAGATGACAGAAAAAGCAGCCACTCCCTTACCTGTAGCTGAACACTGCCAGTCAGCAGGCTGAAAATGCGGCTACTACACTTTCCTCCTGCTTACCGTAATGACCAACTTGTAACTTGGATTAGAAATAGTAATTAAAGGAGCCCCACCTTCTCATCACCACAACACATTTTTCAAACAATAGTTGGCAAACAGTGAGCAGCATATCGGTTTATTGGCAGACTGTGGAATATTTCTGAGCAGAAATTATGACTTAATAAAAACCTAATATCAGATCTTTTTTTTATACTCTTATGTGTTACTTTCTAAACAGCAGAGCAGCTAAGGGGAGTAGTATCCAGCACAATAAGCACTTAAACATTGGTGTTTATTCGATCATTTCAACAGCAGTCGGAATAATTGTTAATTCTCTGTTTAAAATAAAAACGCTGAGATCAGGTTGTACATTTGTGCCCCCATGTATAAGAAAAAAAAAATACATCAGAACACTTTTTCCTGATGTTTTTTTTAGAAGAACACTAACCAGTTTATCAATAAAGTCGTCCACAGCCTGCCCAGCCTTGACCAGCAGGATGACCCTCCTGGGCTTCTTCAGCTTCGCCACCATATCCTCCAGGGACTCGGCTCCAATCACCTTTGAGCCCTTGGCCTCGTTCTGTAGAAAGTCGTGCACCTTGGATACAGTTCTGTTGTAGGCGCAGACCTGTTGAGAAGAGATGCTGTTCTCATTGAGGGAACAACAGAACACGATATACCAGGATAAGTGTAAACTAAAGGATGTCAGGGTCTTACCACAAAGCCATGGTCATTCATGTTCATGATGAGGTTCTGGCCCATGACAGCCAACCCAATCAGTGCAATGTCTGCTCTGTGAAAAACAAGAAGTCGCATATAATGAGAGGACCTGGTGGGCAGACTGGCACCAGACTGTAACACACTGAAATAATCTTTTACATCACTTTGTGTTAGGAAATCCTGACTTTATTACTGAAATCAATGGCCTAAAGATCCGAGTCCAAGAGGACATCGTTTCCCAGAGTTCATCAGGCTCTAATGCGTGAAGTTTTACACGATAAATGTCATGTCACGTATTTGCTAATATTTGCGACAAAAGCTTTTCAGCTACTTTCAAGAAAACTAAACTACTCAAATTAAGAGACCACTTTTTGTCAAACCAGACTAGGCTAAATCTAGAATATAACGCTCGCCCACTATCGGTAGTCATATCACTGTCAAAATAAATAAGTCTCCCAAAACACTTACTGAGCCATGTTTATCCAGGGGTAAATTAGCTGAACGGTAAGAGAAGATTCAATGAAAGTCGAGCTTCTTCTCTATGGGTTTTCCTCTCTCGGTGTTCGCTTCCTCCTTCCACGGCTCACATCCAAAGCTGACTCGACAGCTTACGCACGCCCACGTACAGCGTTAACCAATCACAGGCCAAGTCAACGACACAACTGATGTTGGCCGAGAACTGTAATTGGTCAACAACAATGACCAGAAGCATCCCGTCTCCTATTGGCTGGTTCGGTGCTCAATTTTGCTACACACCAACCTACCAATCTGGCTTGGCGGAAGTGCGCCAGTTGAAAATAATGCGAAATAAAATGTATTAGCTAAAAATGTAAATGAAGAGATGCGTTTAACCTACGTTTATAATATTTTTTTATTTTTTTAGATAGATAGATATTCAAATTCCGCGAAAAGAAACAACCGATCTGACCGATTCAATCATATTATTTTCATACATAAAAATTTAAAATGTCACACCTAACACATTATTGTTCAATAGTTATCAAAATTATAGGCTTTTTAATAGTTTCTATGCAGGACTTAACCTACCTCCAGCAGTCGACAGACTCAGACTCAGCTGACATGATTGCGGTCAGTTGATGTTTAAAGTCATGTGGAGAAGTAAAGTTTATCTAGATCTGTAGTTCACAGAGCACTGACATACAATCTAGATAACCCCAGATTTGCTACATTTACAAATGCACAGAAATTCAATATTACCAAGAATGCTTTTGTAATTATCTTTGACATGACATTTTTCCCTTTCAAACATCAAACATTTACAAACTTCATTTGTTATAATCTAAAGGGATGAAATGAAAGTGATTATACAAGATTAATGTCAGAACAATTTCAAATGCAGAATATCTAAGGGTGTTGTGGTCCGATTTAAATTAACCCCATAAAAAGTAACGGGCTCTTTTTTTTGTTCCACAAAATAGAAGTGAATGTAATTATTTACATCTCCAGCAAAGCCTTGGGGAAAGTCTTATAATAGATTACTCTTATTGCAGTAGTTTATCAAACTGAACAACAATGCAACGTATAATTTACTTAATTTTTTTTACTAATTTTTATTGAGTAGTAGTGGGAGGTAAGAACGAGAACCCATATTTATCTTGCCACAGCAGGGTAACACAGGATGACAGAAGCAGCAGGATGACAAAAAGATCTAGAGATCTAAAGCAAAGGGCAGCATTTTGGGGTCACCAATTTTCAATAGAATCCATCAGACACAATCTACATACCAGCTGGTTGCTTTGGAGTGTTAAAAAAAAAAGAAAAGAAAAAAGCATTCTCTAACCAAACATTGCTAAAGTAAATGTGTGGAGTCTGCTATAAAGCTACTTGGACTAAAACTGGAACTGTTTTCATTTGAGGGAAGTTTCATGTAACACATGGTGAACCCCCTCATGGTCACCATTAGGTACAGTGTGAAACTATTATGCTGTGGCCCTGTTTCTC
Source organism: Apricaphanius iberus (assembly GCA_028564705.1). NCBI lineage: Eukaryota > Metazoa > Chordata > Actinopteri > Cyprinodontiformes > Aphaniidae > Apricaphanius > Apricaphanius iberus. The sequence continues at coordinate 97,358 of JAPXFQ010001412.1, forward strand.
CTTCAAGGACTGGAACATTAGAGTCCAAGTGATCATGAACCCTTTGAACTACCATGATATTTTATATAGAAATCTACAGAAAGCTTGTGGAATGTAATGAGACTATAAAAGAGGAACTAGGACTGTGGGTGATAGATTGTGCAGAGAAAAGGTAGCTTTAAGCTTATGTTACTTTGATAAAAGATGTAGCTGTTTCTGATTTCAGAATGAAGTTTCTCTGTATAGATCACACACTTTACAAACAAAAAAATGAGTCATTTTTTTGATAAAAGCTTTTAAAGTTTTGGTAAATACACGCAAACCCTGGAATACATTTTTTTGTTTCGGAGTAGTGGAGTCCAAATGTTTTACATTTTTTTTAAATTGATGAAATTTTATTTTTACCCACTCATCAATAAACTCTTTAGGCAATAAAATTAAAGTACTATAGTTTAATGAAGGTAGAAAATGCATCTTTAAATCATTGTAGATACAAATCAAAATAGATTCTAAGAGTATGCTTTATTAAAAGAATGCATCCTTTTAATAATTCTGGAATTTTTTTTTTCTAATCAGGATTTTTTTTTTACAATTCTTTGTTACAGGAACATGATGTGTCACTCTTCACTTTAAAGACTTACCAGGTCCTGTTGAGTATAAAATTAAAGCATAGTTAAAACAGTAGTTAATGACAAATTCGGGGGGCAGCACAAAATCATTCCAAAGGCTGCAAATTAGCCCCAGGCTGAAATTTTTCAGTGTGTGACTATTGAAGAACAAGGAAGAGACTATCAGTGCACTCTACTTTTATGGCGAACAGAAAAAAAACAAAGTACAATTGATACATCTTTTCCCATTAATAACATCTACAATTTTTAAATATGTATTTTTTTTAATAATCACTCTCTTTTACATTACCTTTTCAGTCATAAACTCCTGGAATTTTTTTGTGTCAAAATATGAAGACAGAGAAATTAAAGAATAAACAGAAGACACTCAGTCTGCCAATGCAGTTTGCAGTTTTGTTTTTTATTGTTGCCTCATTCACTAAACAGTTCAGTGGTGCAAGATTACCATACACAGAGTTAGGATATCTGCATGACACATCTATGCTATACAGCGGATGGATTATAATTATTACAAATACAGTAAACATATTTACAGTTTAGTTCAAGCTCCATAAAACATAGATATTTACAAAATAAGTATGAAAATGAAACCAGTCTGACAAATAATGTACAGCGGTAAAATGTTCCAGTCTTGCCCTTTTACTCTTTTTAATCCCAACAATACTGTCAGCTAGGGGGGGTGGCTGATGGAGATATTAGGACTAGTTTTACTTAAAGGCATCAACGGAAAAAGAAAAAGTCTCATTAAAGTTTTCTATTATAATTTTAGTCTATAGCTACGATGTGTTTTATTCCCTGATATTAGATTAAATAAACTAATAAAACTCACCTTTTATTAGATTTCAGACACCTTGCCACCATTAAATATTTCTCCAAAATGAAAGCAGACTCAAACCACTTTCTTATCAAGAGGAAGCACTAATGTAACTCGCCTCCGTCTGAAAAAGGTGCAACGGATTACATCTTAGGTCCCTTTCAATTAAATGGTGAAAAACAACCAAACAAACATCATAAATCGTACATTCAACTCTCTCTCTCAGTTCAGGCCGCTAAACCTTCATTTGGTTCACTATGAGCAGAACAACTAAACCGCACAGACTTAATTTGATCAGTTAGTTGAACCTTTTATTAATATGTGCAAAGAGCTGCAAACTAATATGTACATTTTCAAATGATAAATACATAAACCATAATAATATAACTCTGCAAAATTAGCCACTAGGGGTGAAAATCTTTGATCTGATGTTTTCGTATGCACACGCAGCACTTTTTAAGTCTACTAATGAATGCATAGATGCACGATTTATATTCTATTATGGGTACTTCCAATCATTCTCTCACCAGCAGGTTTCCTGACCTCTGGGTTCATCAGAGCTTACACCCTAAACTCATGTGAGCACCTCCGTTTCTGCTCTCATGTCATGTGAGAATACGGGGGCAAACTGCTGGTTGGTAGGCCAGAGTTTAACAACGCCCCTCTGTGCAGAGATGGAGGCGCGGCATCAGCATCCAGTGCAGAGCAAACATTTTCACAAACAAAAAAACCCTTTCTCCATGTTGTCCCTTTCCTTTTTTCCATCCAGTGTAGCTTTGATATGTGCTCTCATCTTTCTTCCTGAAACTCGGACATAATCCTGCATGATCTGCCTTGCTATAGATACAAGTTAATGTGCAAAAAAAGAAGAGAAAAAAAAAGAAGGTGCAACACCAATAAATGCTGGTTAAAAATAGAAATGCCCTTTTATACATTTCAAATAATAATAAAAAAGACTGAGAAACAAAGAAGATGATGAAAAAGGATTTTAGATGTGTTGGAGAAGTTTAAATTCAGGAACCTGAACAGAAAATGAAGAAGCGGTCATCTTCGTTGGTGCTGAAATGGACAAATCTTTGTTTTAGAGGTTTTACCAAATGAGGGGAAACATTTCATCATCCACCCTCAAGCCGTGTCTGAGCGGCTTCATCACCTCGCCACTTGTGCGACCCAGCAACCTCTTCCCAACCAGTTAGGTCTTCAGATTCACATAAACGTGACGGCCAGAACGCAAAGTTTGCGTTCATAGAGGCAGGGAGAACAGCCTAAAATGGAGTGCGAGGGTCACAACAATCCCAGTGCGACATATTTAGCAATGACGTTTTCCCCATGTAGCCCTCTCAAATCGTTCTTACGGTGGAATACCAAGCAGGAAAATCATCCTGCAGGAACTAGCCGTACAAAATGTTTACACTTTCGCTTGTTTTTATCCAGTAATTTTTTTTCATGTTTTTTTTATGCTTGCTCATATGCACGGACTGACACTGGCAATATGTGGGAGTTGGTGTATGTACAGAGGCTGAGGGTTGGGATCCAAATATCACATAGATGGTTCAGTGCTAAACTTTACAGGTTTCCCTCGAAATTTTACGTTTTCCCTTTTGAGGTGGCAGCGGCCAGTTGCAGTTCTATTCAAAAAAAAAAAGGAAAAAAATGAAAGCACTACTAGTAGTAAGCAGAAGAGCATTAACTAATAAGTCACTTCGATTTTTATTTCATTTTTTTGATTTTAGATGTTTTTAGCGAGCAAACCCGCCGTTCTGCTGGGGACTGCTGCTGCAATTCTTATCCGAGCACATCATCAAAAGCCAAAAAGAAAAAGTTTAATTGAACCTTTTTTGGGAGACAAATAACACTGATAAGGTTGTTTTTTTACAGATGATTGGCAAACTGAAAGTTTTTGGAGAGCCGTGCACACACAAGTAGACTAATACAACATGCTACAAGTCAGGGAGTTCAGGAATGACGACAAAGTAGAAAGAAATCAGACCTGTCATAAAACCCTAAACACAAAAAGCCGGGGTGGGCAAGGTTCAATGGAGCTGAGACTTTTAGTCGCATGAAAAGTGGAGACTTAAGCCACAAGTCTACTTACAAGAGGAAACCTTGTAACTCACAATGATTAATAAGTGTTAACACTTTGTATGTTCAAAGGCTGCTCAGAGAGAGCGGGAGCCGTGGGGTTCCTGCTGGCCGCTCCCTTCAGTTCTTCATCAGGCCGCTGCGCCTCCTCGCCAGCTTCGATCTAAGGGGGCGACACGTTGCAGTGAGCTGAATGTGCATTCATTCAAGAGGAGGTGGAGGTGGTGCATTTAAAGAATGAGGTACCTTATCGTCCCTGCTAGCAGAGGATTAAAGGCGTACAGCCAGTCGTTCATGTCTTTCTCATTGTTGGCCTGCAGAAGGATTCCTCGATGCTTTGTGCACACTGCAAACGTGTTGGGAGTCTGCAAACATCAAATATTTGCCATGAGAACAAGATATCCGATGAATTAGTTACTTTTCCAAGATGGAAAAACTAAATAAATCTATAGGAATTATATTTATAACAGATTATTCTATTCTACTTTCCTTTCATCTGAGGGTCACATTTTGGGTCAGATGCTTGATAATTAGACACAGTTGAGGGGTTCAACAGAACAACAGTCCTAAATTGGTTTGGGAATGGATGAAGCAGGCTAACATTAAACTTCTGGAAATGTTATGAACTACTCTCATACCAGCTAATTTAAATTAACTCTACTTATCCTGCCAAATGAAAAGGTTCAATAGACCAGGGTGCCCAAAGTGGGGCCCGCGGGCCAAAGTTGCCCCCCCAAATAATTAAATTTGGCCCACCAGGTCTTTGCCCTGGGTATAATATAAAAGTCGTAATTGTTCAGTCAGCTAAATGTAAACTGAATTACAAGGAACTACAAGGGCATGTAGAGTAGATTTGTGCACATATTTACATTTGCCCACTTTATAAGACCACAAATAGCTATATTTCCTCAATTTACAAAATATCCCATAAGTCTTTGCACCGGATTCGATCAGACAACTTTCATAGTTCGCAGGTCACCCTGCTGGCTGCTAGTCTAAGCAGCTCCTAACAACATGATGAACATAAAATCAATCCTAAATCAATCAAATGAGGAAGTTTAGATGTTTTAAATTGATAAATATTTGTTTTTAATTTTATTGTTATTAACACAGAAAGGAATCTCAAATAAGTATTTAATTAATAAAAGTGCTTTAATATTTATCACTACTTGTATTTGTGTTTTGAGTAAAATATTACATTTGGCCCTCGACTCTCTGATAGTTTAATTTTGGCCCTCTGAGGGAAAAAGTTTGGGCACCCCTGATCTAGACTGAATTGTGGCAGAAACTAGTTGATAGAGGAAAAGAATCAGTTTTCTCTGCCACCTGTGGGTGGCAGAGAAACTTGGAGGGTACTTGGCTCATATTTGAGCCCCTATGTATAATTTAAAGAGGTCTGGATTGATGAAAATTCACAATAAATGTAAAAATGTGCACAAGGTTCTAGGTCTTAAAAATGACTGAAGCGCTATGTTGTATAACCGTTCCACCTTAAAACAAACCGCGTTTCAAACAGACAAAAAAACGCCAAAGGTTAACATGACATTTACACCTATGATGGGTGTACGCAAACTCTTGATTTGCTCAAGCAGGACCAGTTAACATTGTTCAAAGTTTGATGTAAAGAAGCTGAAACACACTTCTGAAACATTTGGGAAGCGCTGATGATTGGGATAAACTACCTTGAGCATGGCCTGCTGGTCTTCGCTGTATTCCACCTGGGCTGTGGAGAGGTTGAGGACGCCTCGCTCCACTGGGTCCTTGTCGCTGTTGTAGATGAAAACGTACGGGCGACGGACGACCACAAAGTGCTTCACCCACGTGTTGGAGCGTGGCTCCATGAAGTTCAGGAAGCCTTTCTTAGACACCACAGACCTAAAATGAAGCAAATTCATAAAAATATACCTTGTTATCTTGTTTTTCTCGATATATGATCATCTGAGATCATCCAAGTTTTATAAATGCAGAGGTTTTAAAGCTACAATAAAGCTTTTCCTATAAAACTAATGCAGACCAGAGAATTAAAAAAATAAATCAGACGAGTCACCATCGTTCATTACTTACCCCGGCCTCATTTCCTCAATATCAGGGACCAAGTTTAGGAACTCATTCTTTGCAGCCCGAGCAAGGTAGGACATCTCTAGAGTGGGAACCATTGGGAAGTTCTCATAGTCTGAGCAGGACGGACTGGAGGCACGGGAGTTGTTCTCTGGGGTCCTGTAAGACACAATACTAAGTTAGTATCAAAGTTATGCACTGTATAAATTCAAATCCGTCTTAATATATCATTTTGTTTAGAATAGTTTAAAAAAAAAAAATTACCTTATGCAACCAGTTTCTTTTTATAAGATTATGTTTTATAAGCACCAAACTTGCCATGCCTATAAAATGCTACAACCAGAGGTAAGTAGTAACTGGTTACATTTACTTCACTATCATTTTCGAAAAAAAATACTTCTATGGTTTTACTTCGGCATATTTTTTACTTTTATACGAGTAATGTTCTTATGAAGCATTGCTACTCTTGAGTAGAATTTCTGGATGCTCTACCCATTGTGAGAAAATTCACTGAATGAAGAATAAACACGTTTTAACAAAAACATATACTAAACCAAGAAACATACTTACAGCTTACTTAGGAACCTGTTGAGCCTGTTGTTGCATTATGAGGTCAAGTAAACACACATTACCAACTAAGTATTGGTATAACATTGAAAATAAATGTGCTCAGAATAGTGTTTTTATTGCTTAAAATTTGTTATTTTTGTATTTTTTAAATATCAGAATTTGCCCATGACTTAATATCTATGTCTGTCTGATAAAATCATTTTAAAAGTAAAAAACCAATGTCACTCAGCACTCAAATAGCCCTTTTTTATTAAAACCAAACACTTTCTTACTTTTACTTAATTATTTTTTAACTGGTCGGAAACACTTTTTACTAAGTGAAAATATGTTAAAATAGTAGTCTCACTATTCCTGTAGTGCAATGTTTGGGTACTCTATCTGCCTCTGGCTGTTACTGGGTGGAGCTTTGAGTTTTAATCCCAGAACTGCTGTGTGATGATGTTGCATATAAAACTCTAATACAGGATGAAATATTGAATCTTGATTAAGGCTCTTGGTGTTAAATACTAACGTATTCTCTCCATACCTGCTGTCAAAGGAGTAAACATGTTAAATATCTGATGATGAATTAAGAAACTCTTCATTATAATGTAGATTTAGAAAAATGAAAATAATGTCTCAGGTCTGATTTTAATTTGTTTGATGACATAATCAGCAGTAATTACTGCCTACTTTGGTAATCACACCACTTATATAACAGCTTTTTAGGTAATTTATTCATATTTATTCTGCAAATGTTAAAACAAGCTGAAAAATCAGTTTCTTGACCAATCAAAGCAGCCAATAAATTTCATGTGTCGTGGAAAATCTTTCACCAGAAATGGGAGAATATTTTTACTTTTGGTCTAAAGAGCTGCAGCGGGAGTCGGCCAGAGAGGGGCAGGTGGAGGAGGGGGTGAGGGTGGCGCTGCTCAAGCTGGTCACCGATGGGTCTCGTCCGATGGGAGAGATGTCAGACAGCTGGAGAGAAAGGCAAAATTGAAATATTTATTTAGCGGTGCTGAATGCTAACCTCACTTTCTGTTTGGTGCTTCAAAACTGTTTAGATAAAACGCGAACCAGAGGGAGAAAAACCATATGAACTTTTTTCCCCACCTTACAGTCGCTGATGCTGTTCACCACCTGGCTGTATTCGCTGTTGAAGGTGTGTGTCAGCAGGCGCAGACACTGTAACACAAGATCCGTCAATACAAGGAAGCTCAGAGAAATACTCGCCGTCTTTCTGGCCTCCTCCTCACCTTGGAGGCGAGCTCCTTCTCGCGATCCACCAGGCTCTCGATGTCTGCCGAGTCGTAGCCGCTGCTCTCGCTGGGCGTGATGGCGCTTTCGCAAGTGGCGCTGGAGATCTGCGAGGAGATGGAGGTGGAGGTGGACAGAGTTCCCGAGCTCATGCTGGGGGACAGACACTCGGTCAGCGACTTGGTAGTGGGGGTCGTTCCCACTGGAGGAGCCTCTCCCAGCTTCTCCCTCAACAGGAGGAGGTGACGGGTCTTCTCCACCTGAATGATGTACAGGTTGCATTTCTTTATCTTTTATTATTGAGTTATTTTAACTTTTTATGTTTTTACAGTAAGAAAATAAAATGACAGACATAAAGCTGTACAATTATCTTGATGAAACAAAAAAAGGAAGATTCAGGAGCAGAAAAAGAGGGACAGTTTTTTTGGGGGGGTAAATATATTCCTCTTAGTATTTTGACTTATTGGTCCATAATGAGTTTAACATCCAACCTTCTTGCCAGTAAGTTCAAAATCATTTAAAGTTATTTCAACATCTGGAGTTCCCACCTCATGCAGCTGCTCGAGCTTCTCCAGCTCCCACTGGTGCTCCAGGATCAAACTGTCCCCTCTGGGCCTCCATCCAGCCAGGTTCTCCTCTCCTCGCACGTAAGCCACAGAAGTGTCCAGAACCTTCCTCCTCCTCCGCTGCATCCCTGCACAGGAGAACACGGCTCGTTAAGACCAATGTTAGGCAGTTGCTTGTATTTTTCTTTAAATCATTCTTTTTTTGCTCACCTGGGCTTCCGGTGTCGGACATTTTGCACAGACTCAGCTCATAAATGCCGGTGACACGATTGCTGTAACAAACCATCAAATAAATAAATAAATACATAAATAATTATCTTAAAGAGTGAGACGCCTGGTAATGATTACTGGATTGTTGCAAAACTTGTTCTATAAATTGCTTGTTTGTTATCAAAACCATTGATCTGAAGAGCAATGCTGATGTTATGTCAATAGTTTTCTAATCAGCAATACATATAACAATTTCTGATCAACCCGTATCTATTGCATGCTTAAAAACACATACCGGTTAAAGCCACGCCCATTTTAAGATAACCAGACCCGCTTCCGGATTAGACTCCGCCCAATCCGAGTACAGATACAGATAATTCATATGGGTTAACAGATACAGATAATGCTGTACTCGCGCATCCCTACAAAACACCATTAAATAAATAACAATAAAAGATTAGTAAAATCAGGTCTCAGTTGGGTTTAAGGCCAATGAGTAAAACTACGTTTCAGGTGGTTTTTATAAATGTACAGTGGGAGCCTTTATGACTTAACATGTTCAGTAAGTAAATCGATTTATTTGACGAGGTGCATTCAACTCCGCGACAGTAGGTGGCGACACGTACCCTTATATATTTTTTAGCATCACACAGATGGTAAACTGGCTCCCTAAATGCAAAAGGTAAGGCATTCCACAAATTAGGGGCCCAATATAGAGAAGGCCCTGTCCTCTCTAAACTTCCTCTAAGAACTGGGAATGACCAGGTGCAGCTGAGTGATCAAGTAGTAGTGTTCATGGAGAAGCTCAGTGAAACAAGGCTCATGTAGAATGACTTTAAAATGAACTCTAAGTTCTTATTAGGTCTATCTTGCTTTTTTTATACACAGAGAAACATCATCTACAACTTCATAAATAGTGCAATAATCTAAATATTCTTCCATGCTGCAATATTTACTTATAACCCGTTTACAGCTTCTATTTTGCTAACCTGCTTGTAACCTGTTTAATTTTTATTGTGTTTTTTGTATTGACCCCTGTGATTTTTTAACTGACCACCTGTATCCCCGTATGGTACGGCAGCTCCACTGTGATGGGCTGTTAATGCCTGCAGAGAGTGCTAAAGACTGCATCTATTTCTACAGACCATTTACCACTGGAGAGTCATCAGAAGAGCTGCCTCCATTGTCAAAGACCCCCCATACGGACTGTTCCTACTTCTACCCTCAGGCCGGAGATACAGAAGTGTGAAATGCAAGACCAGACGATTTAGAAACTCTTTCTTCCCCATGGCCATCAGATTTTTACACAGCTGAGCTGTACATGTGTACATGTTTATATACATGTTAAATTTTTGCATACTTATTTTATCTTCTACCTATTATCATAATGATTATTTATTAGGATTAATATTATTTTTCGCCATCTAGGGTGGGTGACAAAATAAAAATAGCATTGTACTGGGAAACATCTTTCTTTACAGTGCATATTAAAATTAAATGAATCTGCTCTGACTGAATGACAAAAAAGTTATCTGAAAAAACATTGGCAGCCAGTGGAGCGACCCACGTGTGGTACCGGTTAAAAGGCATGCTTAGTGAGGAACTACCTGATTCAGAGATAGAGTGAATTAATTCAGCTGTGATGAATTTAATTACCTTAACTCTTTTTTTATGGTAAAAACAGAGGCCCTCAAGGCTAAAATCATAAAACCACTAAGTCCATGGACAAGTACCACAGTATTTCTTTACATTCAATTTTTTAAACTTGTACGATTTCGAGACAGCTTAAAACACTGACTAATATTACACACACAAGGTGGGATGTCACCTTCATTTAAATAAAGTAAAATGGCTGAAAAAATGGTTGAAACATGTTAAACAATTAAAGTTACAGCAGGTTAAAGCTTTACACAAAGCAGAGACTGCAAATTAGCCTTAAAAGCCTGAATGCATGAACTTGCAGGCTTACCAATCAGGGGTTTTGGAGTACCCACTCCCAAAGAGGTTCCTGATAGAACGGGGAGGGGAGATCTTAGCGTCCCGGGAATAGAACACCATGCAGATGTCTTTAGTGATGATGGCGGGCTGGATGCAGTGGTCCAGCTGAAAAGAGAGGGAGACGGTTGGAGCGAGCCCACGTCTAGAAGCCGGCTGAGCGCACCATGAAGCAGAGCCGAGGGACAAACCTCGAGATATGCAGACAGGGTCATGTAGATCTTCTCTCCATAAGGAGTGACTCGGTTTAGCAGGAGGGAGTTGTGCAGGGAGCTGTCCCACACAGCTTCAAAACGATAGAAGGTTCTGAAGGAGGAAGCCAGAAGAAAGGGACATGAGTGGATCTTTGTGAAGTCTTATTTCTCAAATACTAATGTTGGGTTCGTCATTTTGATTGCAGATAGTTCGGATTTTGTTACGGAACCAGTGTGTGAATGTGCTCAGGTCTAGATGGTTGAAAACTAAACTGTTATGATGACGGGATGCGAGGACAAACACCAGGAAGACACAAACACAACACGAGCCTCAGACTATGAGTTGAAACACAGTGTAAATTTCACGGAGTTAGTTTCAACATGATGCAACTAAAAGTTTATTTTTAAATATACTGAACTGCGTTTTATTTTACAAAGCAACTCCTTTTCAGTTAGGTACTATTTATCCTTCTTTACCAGCAGGGGGAGCCACAAAACAAAACTCTTTTTTTTTAACAAATTTGGGTCGCAGAAGAATACTTCACAACATTTGTTTATATTAAAGCCACAAACATATTAATCTATAGAGGATCTACTGATTATGGGGTGTATTTGCTTTTAGATTGCCTTTCTTTGTCCAACATTTTAGGCTGAGAAAGACAGATCTTATGCAACACACAGGAAAGAGGTTTACAAACAAAAACTCTAATTAACTTATTGTCTAAAAATCTAAAGGTTCCTAAGGGAAGCATAAAGGTCCTTCTTTGAAGGTCTTATGCTCTAGGATCAATGGTACCTATCAATATCCTTATCAATAGAAAGCCTGAAGACAATCATGAGTCCAGTGGCAGCAGAAGGAAAGAGTGCATAGAATAAAAACAAGCACAAAGAGTCAGGCAACAGAAACAATAAAGCACAACAACAGCTGTAAAAAACACAAGACAAGAAAAAGCTCATGCAATGAATGCATTTTCCCCTCTGAAACTATAAAGACAAGAACATTTTCAGATATCAAACAACAGAAAATGAAAAAAGAAAAGAGATGTATTCATGTATTTGTTGTGTTCATTAGAGCCAAACTAACTCTCAGGGTCCAGCTCATGTACCTGTTAGTGTTGTGGGATGACTTGATGTTCTTGGCAGAGATGATGTTCAGAGACAGGACTGCGTCAGCGGCGCTGTCGTCCACCTCGGCCTTGCTCCTGATACGACCTGATGGGACATAGATCAGTGAAACACGTCAATGCAGCTGTTACGGTTTCTTCTGGTGGATGAGGAACATGAAAGGAAACACAAACTCCACAAGCCATTGATCAGTGTCTAACACACAGCCAGTCTGAATAGAAAGCTGAATGCAAAGAACATAAAATTAAATTATTTGGTTCATCTGCTGCATCTAAAGGATATAAAAAGCTTAAAAAGAGAAGAGAGCTTAAAGCAAAAAAGAAGCTGTTATCCCTACCCAGAAACATGTGCGGTGTTGGGTAGTAACGGAATACATGTACCGGCGGTACGTATTCAGAATACTAATCATGAGTAACTATATTTAGTTACAGTTACTATTTTTAAACATGTTATTCAGAATACAGTTACTTTCGTAATACCAGTGGAATACTTGTGTGTTTTCCACTTTCCACCTGAGATGAACATATAAATATGGGGAACTGTGTGTCTCGTGTTGTGTAGATCTCCCATCTATCCCATAATACCCATAAACAACATGCCGGCGAAATCAGAGATCCTATGGCCGAAATACTCCCGACCTGCAAGCACCAATATTAACGTGAGTTGCCAGGTATGGATTCAGACTTGGAGCGGGGGGGTTGGAGCCACAACCGCAGTCAAAAAAAAAAACTACTAGCAGTGGGAAATAATGGCGCTCTTTCGCAGTTCTTTTTTTTTTTTTAAGTGATGATAGATTTCATTCAAGCATTCCTGACAAAAGCCCGACTAAAGCCATAGTGGTTAAAACGGGAAAAAAGATCAAATCTGGTAACACTAGTCATAAAGTCGCACCGCTTATGCTTCTGTTGTCAAACTGTGAAGTATGCTGGCAAACTCCAGTGATTGCTGGAGCAGCTGTAAGTCGGTATCAATGAATGAAGCGGCATATTCATAGTACCACCTAAAATGTTTTTTGCAAATGTTAGTGATGACACAGGTGGGAAAATTCAATACATTTTAGTGTAAACTGTTGGTGGGTCTCAAGAAGCTGCGTCGCACATCGACAATGTCAAGAGCAAACCAGAAACAAAGCATCTGGCTGGCTTTTTAAGGTATGTAAAAGTCACACAAATATTCAAAGACTCTGCAACGATGTACAAAAACAAATCAAAATCCTCCACCACTGCTATTTTTTGTCCATTATTTGACAGGGCCTATATTGTGTTAGATAGATCATTTCTCACAGTTACAGTGTTGTTTGTATCTGACATGACATTGGCTTGATTATATGTTGTTATGATGGGTTTCCCGAAAATTATGGCTTCTAGAATAAAAGCAATGAATGTCAGTTTATAATACTTCACATATTTATGACAGAAAGTCGCAAATAACCAAATTGGCTGTGGCTGCAAAACAAACTTAATTTCTTTAATGTAAAGAGATATTACTGCTAAAAAACAGTTTGTTTTGGTCAATAGGAGGTAGCAGTATTGTGCCAAAACTAATTAAACACTATTTTTTTCCCAGTCTGTACCTGATGCTTAGCCTTAATATGCCCTCTATTTTCCTGCGGGAGTAGTTACCAGCACATTTTGTGACATTTAATAGACGTAAATGCTGTTTTTAAGGGGAAGTATTCCAAATATTTATAATACAGTACCAGAATTCTGCAAAGTAACGGTATATTTTACAAAATACATTTTAAAGCAGGTAAAGCAGGTTTACAAAGTATTCTGAACATGTGTGGTATACAATGCTGAGAAAAGTGTTTGCCCACTTCCTGATTTATTTATTTATTTTCTTTCTTTTGGCATGTTTGTCACACTTAAACGTTTTCAATCATCAGTCAGATTAAAGGATTAGCCAAAGAAAAAACAAATACAACTGATTTTAAATTTACTTATTTTTTTATTAAGGGAGAAAGAAATAATCCAAACCTTAAGGCTCTGTGCACTTGCAGTCATTCTTCTCTAGCTGTGGAAGAACGTTGGCCCTCTCATCTTTGCAGAATTGTTGGACGTCAGCCACATTGGAGGGTTTTCAAGCATGTACCACCTTTTTAATGTCATGCCACGCTTTGACTAGGTTACTCTTTATACTCTTCTGTCTTAATTTTGTTTTTCTTCAGCCAACCAGAAGTGGACGCGCTGACGTGTAACACTATCCTTGGATTGTTTTTGGATCTCGACATGATGTCCAGCTTCGGAGGATCTTTTGATCTACTTCCCTTTGTCTGGTTGTCTGATTTCTTGATTGAGAACAGGCGTGGCAATAATCCGATGTGGGTGCGACTAGAGAAACTGAACTAAGGTGTGATGAACCACTGTTATGTTTTAACAAGACGGGCAATCAGTTTGTCACACGGGGTCATGTGGGCTTAGATTTTATTCCCCCCTCAAATATCAAAAACCTTCATTTAAAACCTGAATTTCCTGCTTTTTTGTGTCGTCTTTGAATAATATTTAAACATGTTTGATGATCTGAAACATGTAAGTATGACAAATATGCTAAGAAATAAAAAAATCAGGGAAGAGGCAAACATTTTTCTCACCACTGTATTTCAGAAATACCTCCAGTAACTGGTGACCAGCCCATCTTTACACTCCTATAGGTCGTGTTCCAGTCTTGATTCAGCTAGATTAAGTGAATCAAATATAACAAAAAAGATCGCTCACCTACGACCAGCTCACGAACATCCTTCCAGTGGAGCTCGCTGCCCTTCTCATGTATAAGAGTGACTGTGATCCTCCGCTGGATACCCTGCAAAAAACATGAAAGGAGAGGTAAGGATTGCAGCAGGAAAAAGTATGACAAAACCTAAACATGTTGCATCCATATTTCTATAAAAAAAAAAAAAGGTTTTGTCTGAGTTTACAAAGACGCTAACTTTTGATCACCATAAAGTGTGCTCTTCATACCTGGTGCAGAAGGTAGGTGCCATGACAGGGCAATCCGGCGCTGTGATCCACTATAGCTGGGATGTACCTATGGATAAGCCAGGTTACACTTTATAGGCACTCCAATACATTTTCAGAGGTCGTGTTCCTATTCTTTATGAAAGAAATGAGGAAAATGAATGTAGAGACACTCACTCTCCGGTAGGCTCCAGCTCGCTTATCTCGAACCAGACGAGCAGGTCATACTTGCTGACACACTGACCCAGGTTCGACTTGGTGATTGTGTTCAGCTTGGTGGCTGGAACTGACAAAAGAACAAGCAGTAGGTCAGTACTTTCAACTGAGAGTTTCCCTGAATTACGGTGATGAGCCTAGTTTATAATTCATCAGAAAGTTGCATTCAGACGCAGACATATTGACAAAGAGGTTTTCTGTTGGTGTGTCAGTTATGTTCCCGACCAGGACAGCAGGGGGTGCTGACTTTTTCTGGCAGGTCTGCCTACCATTGCATTGTTGTTTCTGGCCAACTAGAGTTCATTTTCTTTAGCTTGTAAACACATTCCCACTCAGGGAGTGTTTTGACTGAGATGGAAAGCTTTTTACTAGAAGTGCTGCTCATTGAATACTGTAAAAATGCATTCAAACAAACACACTGTTTTGTTGTTCTCTAAACATACTTGTGTTCAAAATCGACAAAAGACCAGATTAGATAAATTGGCCTTACAATATGAAGCATGTAGTGCCCAAATGCTGCACTGACTAGTAATTACATCAACTATAGAGCACCGTTCTGGTGAAATGATTGGGGGCTGACCAATCACAGACGTGTGTCCTCCGTTGCGTTCGATTGATAGTTAGAAAATTGAGATCTATTCCGTTTGTGCTTAAGTAGGTCGTAGGGAGACTTTGCACTGACGGATAATTCCGTTGCGTCTGTACGTTCAGATGTAGACTGAGAAGTATAAACTAGGCTTTAGGGTGAAAACAGCAGTTAATTGCATATTTTGGGCCACAGGCATGTTGTATAAGCACATTACACAGTCTATTGCATCATACACAGTGGCTTGCAAAAGTATTGAACTGTTTCACGGTTTTTCACATAACCACAGATTTCAAATGCATTTTATTTGGCTTTTGTGACAGACCACTGCAAAGTGGAAGAAAATTAAAATATATAGAGTACAGCACACTCAGCTCCTGATGTGTAGCAGAAAAAAAACACTGGAATATCACTCTAACACACACAATCTCCAGTTAAACACTGGTGGTAGCATCAGGCTGTGGGGAAGCTGTTCAGACTTCCTGCCGTCCCTCAAGAAAACCTCTTACAGGTGGAAATAGCTTGAGCCTCAACCCTCAACACATAAGTCAGGGCTAGAATCAAACTCTATAAATCAAAGCATTTCATGTATTAGAATGGCCTAGTCAAAGTCCAGTCCTGAATCCGATTGACAATTTGTGGCAAGAGATGGAAAGTGATTTTCACAAAAAGACTCTTTATCCACTCTGACTAAACTTTAAGCTGTTTTTCAAAGAAGAAGGCGCAAAAAAGTTTTAGTCTCTAGACATGTACAGTTGGTGGAGACTACCACTGATTCAGGGGGGCTCAATGCTAACGCACAAATGTTTTTCTGAAAACCCATGCATAATTTTACTTCCTTTAAGATCTAAAGGGTAATACTTTTGCAAGGCTCTGTATTTTGTGCCTGAAAGGTGGGGAAGGTATAAGGAGTTGAATCACAGATTACAACAATGCTGACAGTTCCCTTCTGTCTGATACAACATAAAGATTTTCACAAGATATTTACAAAACCTGGAAAACATTTAAGGATTCTGCAAATAGGGCGCATCTACTGGAAGTTATGAGCTTGGGTCAGTCTCTAAGCAACATGGGAGGTATGGGCTGAGCCGTCGGGACCTAAACGTGTCTGCAGTGAAATGCAGACTCACTGCAGTACTCTAGTGTGTACCTGCAGGCAAAGAGCACTACAAGGACAAAGCGCTAGTCTAATAACAACACAGCAGAGGGGAATCTAATGTCTGGCTTCCTAACTGCTACAGAGTCCTTCTGTACCAACCGTGGTGCTTAGGTACAGTGAACACGTGGTCGTGGAGTGCTGAGAGGAACGGGAAGTGCGAGAGCTGGTCAGCCTCGTCCTCCAGGCTGGCCACAGCGGAGGAGGCGAGGGCGTTGGCGTGCTCGGACAGCGTGTCCAGCACTTTGCCGTTAACATAGCCGCTCACAAGGTAGCGGATCAACTCAATCTTACGAGTGTGGTCTGGGTGTGCAATGTTTGTATGTGTATGTATGGCGGAAAAGATTGCCGAGTATGTGTGTGGGAGAAAAAACAAGAGCGGGAAAGGGAAGACAGAGTTGGTTAAGAGCATTATAGGTTGTAGAGAAATGATTCAATAGGACATAAAATGATCCAAAAGAAGCGAGAAATGAAAGAGGACACGTGATGCATGGTTAAAAGTTATGGGAAAATGATATTGACAGAACATTTTAATGTATAAATATGACGTGTGATGACTCATTACCTGGTTTAGACAGAGGCATGGGAATAGGATAATATTTTCTTGATGGTGTTGGAGGACTGTTAAAGAGAGCAAAGACAGGAAATATTTTGTGAAAAATTCTCCCAGTCAATGAAGAGTATTCATTATCCGTTTTTACCTTTTAACATTGGCATTTGGTTGCACTCAACTTTACAGAGGGGTATTACAAAAAAAGGGGGTCTGAATTCCAATGTATGTCGAGCTAAATTAGAAAACAGTCTGTTTTTCCTTCCATAGCACAAATATTCACCATTTTCTTTTAGTGTGCCATTAAAAATGTAAAATAAATATAAATAAATATAAGGTTTGTGTTTGTAATGTGACGTCAGAAAAATTTAAAGGGGTATGAATACTTTCAGAAGGCAAAGCAATTTTAGATTACTTTTATTTTTTAAATGCTACTGACCTGATCAGGTCTTGGCCGTGAATATGGAACGGGTGTTGCTGATAGTGGCCAAACACCTCAAACACGATAGGCTTGCTCTTTATGTACTCGATAAAAGACTCTGTGACCTCCACTGAAATCTGCAACAACAGTGAAAAGACAAACATAAGCTCCTGTTCACAAAGAGCTGCGTGAATTTATTAAGGAGAGGAGGCGCTCACATTCTGAACGTGGTAAAAGCCCAGAGGAGCTCCTTTGCCAGTGTTCTTCAGCGGCTCGGTAGAGAAAGCCTCATCGTGACGATGAAGGAAACTGAAACAAGGAGTCAACAAATATCAGAGTGAAGGGTCAATTAATTCAACATAGTAAATACACTCAAGCTTGTAATGCTGGTCCAGCCATGTTGTAGTTTGCGGTTCTAAACTGAGCAGCTTGGACATTATTTTTAAAAGGATGTTGACTCACTTGAACTGGCAAAAGATGTCGGCATACTCTGGTGGGACGCCGCTGGCCTGGAGGACGGTGACACGGAATGTGAAGATGCTTCCCACCTCCAGCTGGCCTGCCAGCCCCTCACTCTGACTCAGCTTGGTGTCTGGGATCATACCCAGCTTAAGGTCTGAGGATGACCACAGGGGCGGGTAAGCTGTAGCTCTGACGCATTAAAACCAACCGACAACTACAGATGCTCCTCTTTTAAAAAAAAAAAATCACATTTCAAAGCTCCAATTCTTTCACAAAGCAAATAAAATCCCCTTCATTTGCCTAATTTACATGACAAAGTAATAAAGCCTAACTTTGCTTCTAGCAGGAACATCTGCCAAGTATGTTCTCCAGTAAAAGGGAGAGAGGCTGAAATTTACGAGCGGAGAGGTGAAGGTCTAGCGGCCATACCCATCTCGTTGATTCTGTTGAGCTCCTCGGAGGGTGTGATGACCTCTGAGCTTTGACCCTGACCCTCCACAATGCGCAGTTCCTCCAGGGACAAGCCAGAGCGGGTCATCACCGTAGAGGGAAAGTCATTCTGAGTAAAACAAGGAGAGATTAGCATATAGCTGGTCTAGATAAATCAAGAGTTAATATTGTTTAGAGAGAAAAAAAAAAATAGTCTTCATTTCAAAGTGCTTTCATCTGACTCCGAGCTCACCTTTTTGAAGTATTCATCATCAAAGGAAATCTTGGCAGTCCCCGACTGTCTTACCCCGGACCCGTAATCCGGAGCCTCTTCGTCAGCTAGAAAAGAAACAAACCCTCTCCTTATTCAACTCTGTCACAAACCCAAGCTGTCAAAGCACATCAAAAGGAATAAATAAAGGATCTGAGGGAATGACTGTGCTGCGATCAGATCCCTGAGGACTCCTCCACATGTTGCCATTAGGCTTTCAAAGCAGAAGCACATTTCTATGCCAACAAGGTTCAACCATAAACTCATATTAAAGTAGGTGAGTCCAACAAAACTCTTTTCTTTTGCAATACCGAGCATTAGAGATCTCATTAATTACTCACCAGCTATAGTTTGGACCCCCACGCGCAAGAAGCCTCGTACCTCGCCCTTTTCTGTAACTATGGCAACCCGATGAACGAGCGGCACCGGGTACAGCAGGTTGCTCAGGTACACAAAAGCTCTGAGAGAAAAACGGGAGAAGAGAGATATGAACAACTGCTGCAGCGGCACTTCCAACATCTATTTAGCATCTCAATGCGGAAAGTTAAGATTTAAATAATTAGCACAAGTTATTAACAAATACATACAGTAATATATTAGTGAAAACAAAGTAAAGGGAAAGGCGGAGGTGATACTAAAATTATATTTAATAGTTACATCTTTGTCTCTCCGAGTGGAATGATCGATGACTTGATTTGTAATTGCAGCACCTCTAGTTACGTTCTTAGACATAGTACATCCCCTCATTTCCTAGCTGAAAAACTAAAACTGGAGCAAAGCTCAATCAGTAAAATCTCTGAAGTCTGATGCAGGGACCGACCTGCACCCATGTGTTGTCTTATTCAGATAATTCAACACTGCTCATTGCTAAGATATTATGTTTACAGGAGGTGCTTTTGATTTTGGATCTTCTGTTGTGCATGGCGAAGGTTGTTTAAAACGCCTTCCAAAGTATGTCTCGTACAGAACATCCACCGTTTTGTGTTTGCCTCGGATGTTTTGTCCCTGCCTCCCTTTATCTATTATCTACTCCGTCTACTGTAAGGTTGTCACATCTGTCACATTTCATAAGAGCTAAGATCAGAAAAAAATATGTATTACAAAATCTTAAGACAATGTACAATAGGATACATTAAGACCAGAGATTTCAGAATTTTATTGACAGTTTATCTCCACAAATTTATAAAAAATAATGAACTACAGAAAAAAAAACTGAAAGTCAAAGGTTTAACTACATGGATATGAATGCTTGTGTATATGAAATGAAATCATATGTGGGTACAAAAAGGACAAAAGTAGCTGAAGGAGTTAACAGCGCCGACAGAGTTCTGTGAGATCAAGAAGAATAAGACTCCCCACCTTTCAGTTTCTTAAACCTGTAAATTAACTTTAAAGCTGTATTACAGCATGACCAAACAAATGATCAGTTTATTTTATAAGGCAAATGCTAAGTAAAAAATTGCTCTATTTTTCATAAAAACGGAGTTACTGATACCTCATCCAGTTGTTTTTGATAAACACATCAGAAGGCAGAGCTGGCAGCTACATAATGATTCAACCCAATTTGAAGCTATTTTAAACTAAACACAAAAGGTACACAAATTAAATTTAAGGGGTTCATAATGACATAATAAATAATGGATGATTTTACATTTTTTTCGCATTTTGTTTTGTTTTAATTACAGTTAACTGTAACCAGTAAAGAAACGGGAGAATAAACCGTTTTTCCATCATTCACATGACAAAAGTCTGAGTTTATACATTAAAAAACAAACAAAAAAAAGGATTTCAACGAAACGAAATGAAACAAATAAAGATAAAACAACAGAAGTTTCAACACTGAAGAAGCCAACAAAAAGGACAAATACTTAATCTGCTTGGTCGCAACAAATAGGCAGTTTTAACAGATAGATGGGAGTTAATACAGTCAGCGGAGTGTGGAGGATGAAGGAGGATGAGACATCTGACAGGAGGAGAATGGCAGGAGATGATGCTGGCTTTGCAATGTTTTCAGGAACTTCAATCCAAATTAAAAGTATATTTTAAAGAGATGACCTCAAAGCAAATACGGATAACTAATTATGCTTAAATAAGGACATTTTTCAAATATTTCTGGCCATTTTGAATCAACATATGAGGCTATGAATCAAAATGATCTCCTTAGCTCGCTTCTTTAGCATCTCTTCAATGAGCCTTCTGTATGTTGCACTTATAACTAAAGCAAACCAAGCCAACAACAGCTCTCCTGTCTCAGCCTCCGTGTGCAGAGTGACGAGGAAACGTCCAGATCACCGACCTTCCCACCAGGATGAACCAGGGGGAGCGGTCGTAGAAGGGGTCCTGGCCGTCGCTGAAGATGTCCGAGCCCTCTTCGGTGCCAGCGTCTGAGCTGGTGTCGTCCACAAACGCCTCGTCGTCTATGAAGTCAGACATCTCGCTCTGGCGCTCGTCCGCCAGCTCGGTGATCTCTGAGTCGGAGGTGGAGAACGTGGGCGACGGTGTCCGGTCGGCCAGGTGCTCGTTGACGCAGCCATTGAAGATGGGTGAGCTGCTAGATGGAGTGAAGGTTTGGGAACAGCGGCGGGAGTCAAGGAAGAGTGGAGTCACAGAAGAGTTAAAACAGGGCACAGAGGCTTTGTGAGGCATTACGGGGCTTATTTCACTTTTAGGTATTCTCACTGTTTTTGTAGCTTTTCAGGGTTTTAACAAATTTAACACTTAACTTTCTAGAGCTCCCACTCCTTTACAAGATATAAAACCCTAAACCTTACTATGATTTTGTAAAATATATTTCTAAAATGTATTTAAATGGAGTATGAAGAAAGAAAGAAAGAAAGAAAGAAAGAAAGAGAATAACATCAAGAATTCAAAATATTAATCTATATTTCTTTCCATATTTATCTAGACCCAAAGAATACAGAGATCTTGTCCAAACTGTAGGAGCCCTGGTTTAATTTAATCAAAAGAAAAAAAGGAAGATTTAGTTTTCCTGACAGTAATTACATTAATTTATTTAAAGCAGAAGCGACTGAAAGAGCTTTCTAGTTTAGGATTCATTTCATAAAACGCTGGTATTAAACTAATCGCAGGTGTCAGAGCAAATACTAGAAACGTTATTTTAAACCAACATGAAAAAACACCACATCAATGGATTAGTACATAAATCTCCTCATGTATGCCATCTGAAAAAGGATAAAATACAAAATGCAGAACATTCCCACCTCATCCAAACCCCATATTAACATGAATTATAGAGCACATCAAGAGGAGAACAGTAACCAATGAAAATACGTGATGCGGAAACAAAAGGAACAGAAACTCACAATGTGATGTCAAATGAAATACACAATAAAGTTAACGTGCAAAAACAAATCACAAAACCAAAATGGGCCACCAAATTTAAAGGATGAACAAAATAATCAGCTGGTATAACGTGATGTGGGAAACGTGATGTGACTGATACATGAACGTCCAATGAAAAGGGATGAAATGAAAAACAGAATTCCCTAAAAAAAGAAGCAAAACACAAACAAAAAACAAAAAGCAGCACCCGAAGCTATTTAGGTGAAATACGCAGTAGAGTACATATTCAGTTACGCACCTCCCCACCAGCTTAAACCAGTGGAAACGGTCGTAGAACGGGTCGTTTCCCGTCAGAGTTCCCTCTCCATCGTCGTCCTGGTGGGTGGAGGCCATTTCTCCGGCGCGGTCGTACATCTCTCTCATCTGCTCCAGCCTCTGCCTGTAAATGACCACATGCACTCAGGATTAATGGGCACAAGATGAGAATATATAGGCCACTTCATAACCGGAGGGGGAGAGAAGCTGTTAAAGTACAGACGTTTTGAATTGGACTATTTTCCTTGAGATAAAAGAGAAGAGACAGATATTTCAGAAGAGTTTATTTTAACCCTGATTCTACACTAGAAGTGTTTAGCATATATAAAATGTTCCCTTTACATTTTTGAAACTCCTGGTACAGATGTGTAAAAGGTCTTAAGAGTCACAATCTCATGCTAAAAAAAATTCAACCCTACATGTATTGAATGGAGAAAAAAAATAAAATCCTACAACTATGGGCAATCCGAGCAATTCTTAATAAAATATATAAGTTATATTTACTTCAGGCACTTATTTTTTATGTTGGTTCAAATCAGACTGTCTTACAATACTTTCCTGTTTTCTTGAGTGTAAAATCTGAGGCAGCACAGAACTTTTTTTGTTTGAGGCACATTTCAAAAACGGAAAGAGAGGAGAAAATGCCATTCAAAATTGCCAGATGTGTATTGATCTTCATAAGTCAGGAAATGTGTACAAGAAAACTTGCCTCTATCTACAGTCAGAGCAATAATTTAACTGTAAAGATGCGTTGTACGCTGTACAACACATCTTTACCAGAGGATGCCAGTAATATTAAAGAGTACCGAATAGTTTTACTACACTTATGGCCACATGTTACATCCGTATTAAGTAATTACTTGAGTTTTTCCAGGGACCAATAGTGTGTAGCTCCGTTCTTCAGGTCCTGAACCTCGACAGCGACCACTGTGCGAGGGAACGGTCTTTGGTCACGTTCCTTCTCCGGCTCTGGGGGCAGGAGCTCAGGGGGCAGCGGAGAGTACAGCGTGTCTGTCAGGAGGACAAACTGGAACTGGACCTGAGCAAATGGAGGGTTTTGAAAGGATTTTAGCCCAAATTGATTCAAAAGATCTGACAGGCATTTCACTGCAGCTCTATTCCTACAGTCGTTTTAGCTTAAAACAATGCCACTGGACAATAAAACATCCAGAAAATGAAAACTGAAGATAAAAATCCTCTGGTCGAAAGAAAGAAATCCTATGGACAGTGACTCCTCTGTAACATCTTAGAGTTTATGTAGAGTATAAATCACATGGTTTCCTGATGGAACGTAAACTACAGCAAACCAGCATTTTTTCCCACTTCAATTTGTCCATGTGACAGAAGATCAATGCTGCATTCTGGGTGATTTAAAAGTCTGAGTAGAACTTTTTTTTCCCTTCCAGCCCACCTCAATCACTTAACGTTACATTAAAGTATCACATCCCAGTAGGATGACAAAAGACAGGAAAAACTGTGGGGGCAATGCAACGTCTTAGCTAAATAATATCAAAGGCGCAGAAATGTTCTGTTGTGGTTGTCTGCCAAAGTGTCTGACTTCAAAACATCAGCAGATGCTTTTGGCTTCCCCCGTGATGCCCTCGACTGCCTGAAGACAATATGTGGCTTTGTGTTTATAATTCCAGTTGGCACAGTTTGCTAAGTGTCATTTTTTTTGGGTCATAATCCTGTGAACACATGAAACTTTGGAAGATCATTTAATGGCTCCAAGTAGAGAGAAACCACCCACAAACACCATAAATAAGAGAAATCCTCTGAAAAGAATCTATAAGACAAACCAGTCCAATTAATTTCCAATCAAAAAAAATTAATTCAATCCAAAGTAATGTTATTCAACTTAATTTAATAGGACAAATGTCACACATAAAAATAAAACAAATTCTGAAACTGCCCCTATGGTAGAGATAAGGCAACACCTAAAACAGCCTCATGCTTAAGCTGTAGTTTTCTAACTAGATAAACCCAGTAACTCTGATGTGTGAGTAAGTAAGTAAACCTTATTTATACATCACTCTTCACAGGATAAAAAACTCACAAAGTGTCTCAAAATAATATCAAAACAGGTGTACATAAAAAAAAGAGTTAAAGTCTATAAAATCTAAATGAAATGGATAAAAAGATACAATTATAGAGCTGAAATCTAGTTACAAACCAGTAAGTCAGTGACTGTCCTGCTAGTGCTTAAAAGAATAAATACAATCAAGGCAAGATAATGATGGAGGCAAAGCATTGCAAAACCTTGGGCCCACCGACTTGTAATGTCTTCAAACGAGTTTGTGGGATTACCAACAGACTTTGACTGGATGATCTCAGGCTGCGACAAAGAAAACCTAATCCAACTAAGGTTCTGATTTTCTTCCACTTAGAAAAGCTCAGGGTAAGCAAAAATTGGGTAAACTGCCTCCACTCATATTGATGATGCACATGTGTCATTCAAATTTTAGTATCACAAACTGTTTCTGGTCCATTTAGAAAATATGCAAAGCAAAAAAAACGTTGTTTAATAAACCTCTACTTTAAGACCTTGGAGAAGATTATCTTAAATGGAAAAGAACATTTCAATTAACTAGTTATATTATAATTTGTGGGTTATTTAAGCAATTAAAGTCAAAGTTCACCCAAATGACTATTATTATTGGTCTGCAGAGCAGGATTGCATCACCAATTGTCATATCAAACCATTCAATGCTGCAATACAGTGCACAATGGAACCTAAATAATTTGAGTTATTGTTTTGCTCTAATCTGAATTCATCATTTCAAACTATAATTTCTCTCACTTTTTTCTTCAGCTCCACACTGATGGCGTTGGCCTCCTTCAGGTACACGGCGTTACCCCACAGCTGGTCACGCAGTGAGGTGAACTGATGGTACCTCCACTTCCTGAAGGCCCACTGAGCCAGCTCAAACTCATGCTGAGTCCACGGCACTATGCAGAGAAACCAAACAGAGATGGCATTAACGTAAGGCAAATCAATTCTAGAGGGGGGGAATAAATAAATCCTGAAAGGTCTTTACAAATAGTTTTGTTAAAACCCCTTAATAAGGGCTAAGTATGTTAAACTAGTGGTGGGGGGAAAAAAGAAATCTGCATTATTCATAATATGGAATGCTGAGTTACGTTTGCTTAAAGGAAATATTCTGTATGAGAAATGACTGCACTGAAGGAGTAAAGCAATTTTAAATAAAAAAACTTTTATTTTTTCGATTCAGCTCCACACCATTTCTAAAAGTATCAACTTAGCACCACCAGCTAAACTTAAATCTTTGAGCACAGTATGGCAGGAAGGTATTAGAAGCATTTCTTTTTTTAAATATAAGGAACTATAGTTGTCTTGACTTTTAAAGACAATTAGTTTCTGGGCTAAAACATTAAAACCTTAAAGTGCGGTCATTTAAACTTCTAGTGATCTGTTATCTTGGATTAGTAATACTGGCACTTAGAATGAATTAGACAACGTATTTTGTTCCACTTTAAATCAGTAACTGCAATGGGTAATTAGTATGACAATGTGTTTTAGAATAAAAGATGACGTAGAAGACTATATACGCACATCCCAGCAATTTAGGATCTGGACACAGAATTTGGAAGAAAACAACGTTCATTTCTATATTTTACATTCATGGCTTATACAGCAAAAGAAATGTCTTCATAGTACAAACCTTCCTCCTCTTCTTCTTCCTCCAGCTCTGCCTCATCGGGCGTCTCTGCTACCAGAGATCGCGTCTCCACCTGTTTCTGTAGCTCCTGTAGTTTGGTCTCGTAAACCTGGACACCGACACACAGGAGAGCATGGACGGCCGTCAATGAGCTGCACTGAGAGAGCCATGAGCAACATATCTCAGCCTAATTATCCTCTGACTGACGTTACGACTGCCTCCATACCGCCAGGAGTTTCTTCCTGGAGACCTTTATCGTTTCTCCAATGAAAATTTGCTGCTTAATGATGGAAAACATGGGTGTGGGGTTACACTGATGCATAATCTGGAATGTCATGCAAACAACACTTAAATATTACTGGTGCAAAAAATGTATAACTTGAAAATCAAATAGTCAGAATGCAAATTCCAGGAGCATAAGTTGTCAAAATTAATGCAAAGAAATTTTTCTTTTTTTTTACTTCTTTAGAAGCTGAAAGGTAAGATAACTCAGTGGCTAATGCACTTAGTAAACAGTTCACTTTCTAAAATAATGAAACGGCTGCAGCGGAAGAAAAAGAGAGGAGGTAGAAGCTAAGTCAACTGTAATCCAATGAGGGGCGCCATCATCATCATCATGACAGGCAGGCTATGGTGCCGATGACCTCATCCTGTTTGTTCGCTCTTCTGGGAAACAATGAAGCTTTTTCATCTGGGGCTGACCTCGCTGCTGAGATCTACCAACAAACCATCACCCCCAACTCTCTGCTTGACTGAAAGAAGACTTGTTGCGTAAAGCTGACATGACTATCACAATCATTAGAACCTTCAACCAGTGTGATATGCCATTAACATAACTTTCATTATATTTTAGCAGTTTAAGAGCTATATTAATGCTGTTTAAGCTAAGGAAACCACATGCAATCCTTTTTTCAAGACACAGGCGTGCACTACTCATGCAGCATAGTATAAAATAATTGCCAGATTACGATTCTGATACAATAGAGATTGCCTTTAAAGTATTTTTTCCTCGTTTTACACCTTCTATGTGTGTCCTGATTACAGCATGTTCAAATTATCTGTATACATGACAATAAACTTTAAGTCTGATAAATGTTTTTTTCTGGCATTTCCTTTACCCACATCCCCAGGGAGAATTGTATTTCAATTTTTTTCTAAAACTCACCCGTAACTTCACATGCCCTTGTTGCAAATCTACTATGAAAGGTGTGCATATTTTCTTTTTCCCAACAGACTGTTCTTGCCTTTTATCCCAGTGAAAAAAAAAAGGTGCAGCATTTCTGCTGCATCATTACCAATCCTTCAGTGTCATGTGACCCGTTTCTGCAGGCATTCCCAAGTCACCGTCACACAACAGTTAATGCGCCGAGCGCAGCTGAAACATTCAATGCAGAGCGCTATGTAAGGCTACTAGATTCTGAAAAAATAAATCACGATTAACTGAGTTAATGTTGAAATCATAAAACAAGAAGTCACAGTAAAATATTTCGTTTTTTTTTTTTTTTGGACTCAACACTGATAATCTGGAAAGACAAAAAATTGACTAAACTAATGTAGTGCTTTAGTTTAGAGCAGCAATTCAAGTCAGATGAAACCAATTTTATATTTACTTTTTCCCTTGACTGTAAAGAGATGAATTTTTATTTATAGACTAGTATTTCTTGCTCCAGCTGGGAACAGACGGTTGCTTTAAGAGTTAAACATCTGGGAGAACTATTGGATGGAGGAGTGGCCCTGCCGTTCATTGTACGTTGTTCGTTTAAAAACAGAATGGCTTTCATCAAATCTCCAAAGGTTTATGTCGTCACCAGAAAAAGCTGAAGAATTGTCAAGTTACATTTATTTCTTAAGTCAGTAGATGGATTTGAAAAGTTGCTAATACAAGTGAAACTCGAGCAATCAGAATATCGTTTCAATTTAAAATGTGAAACCAATATGTGAGATACTCATTACATGCAAAGTGAGATATTTCACCACTTTTGTTATAATTTTGATGATTATGGCTTACAGTTTATGAAAACCCTTAATTCAAAATCACAAAGAGGAGGAATTTTACGTGAAATCAATCAGATTTTATTAGAGAGTTCTCAGACCTCTGAAAAGTACAACCAAGCATATGAACCCTGTACTTGGTTTGGGCTCCTTTTTCATCAGTTTCTGTCTCAATGCAGCCTGGCATGGATGCTATAAGTCTGTGGCTCTGCTGAGGTTTTATGGAAGACTAGGATGCTTCAACGGTGGCCTTCAGCTCTTCTGCATTGTTCTTTTGGCAATGTCTCATAGATTCTCTATGGGGTTCAGGTCAGGCCAGTTTGGTTGTCAATCAAGCCCAGTAATCCCATGGTCAATGAACGACGTTTTAACAACTTATTCAGAGTGGTCAGGAGCCAAGTCCTACGAAGTCAGCATCTCCATAAAGTTCATTTGTAGAAGGAAACATGAACTGCTTCAAAAAGTCCTGGTACATGGTGGCGTTGAGTTTGGCTCTCCATTCTTCCTCCGGACTCTGGGACCTTGATTTATAAATTAAATGCAACATTTGTAATTATTTTTTCTTTAACCCAGGTTAGATGCTTCTGGCGTTGTGGTTGAGAAGCGGCTTGAAAACAATAGGACATCTGAAGCCCATGTCCAGGATATGTCTGTGTGTCGTGGCTCTTGATTCACCAACTCCAGCCTCAGTCCACTTTTTACAGGTTCCCGACACTTCTGAATGGACTTTTCCTGATAATACTCTACAGGCTGCAGTCATCCCTGCAACTTGTGCGATTTTGTCTTCCACACTTTTCCCTTCCATATAATTTTCTGTTAATCTGCTTTGAAAACTGACTTTGGGAACATCCATCTTCTTTTGCAATTACCTTCTGAGGCTTTCCTTCTTTATAGAGGGGTTCAGTGATGGTTTTCTTTACAATTGTCAGGTCAGGAGTCTTCCCAATGATCGTGACTCATACTGGACTACACTGGGAAACAATTGAAAGGCTCAGGAACTCTTTGTAGGTGTTTTGGATTAATTACCTGACACTTTCAGCCAAAAGTATCAAACCTTTCACAATAGTCTAATTGTCTGAGATTTTGAATTTTCATAACCTGTGAGCCATAGTCAAAATTATAACTAAGGTTTAAAATATCTCGCTTTGCTTCCTGAGTCTGTATCATACATCAGTTTCACCTTTTAAGATGAATTACTCAAATGAAGTGTTGCATGTTACATTTTTTGTTTTTTCACCTCTATGTTTATGACGTTGATATGAAAAGAGTGGTTCAGGCTCCTGAAGAGGTGGAAGCATGCAACCGTGCAGAGACATTACAAAACAGGAGTATACTTATAAAACCGAATAGCCCCCAAAAAAATGTTTTTTGACAGTTAATTCTCAATTTTGTGATACCAAAAACCCTAACAATAAGTTTACGAAGCAATAGAACAATTCTCTGGAGGCATTCTCCACACATGATTAACTGGGCCACCATTACGCTTTGTTACGAAAAATAATGATCAATGACTGATATCAAAACAGAGAAGAAACATAAGAGTTAGCGAAGAACTTAAGCTAACTGAAAACCCATTGTGAGTTTAATAAAAAAAAACAACAAAAAAAACAGTAGCAAAATGTGTTGAGTCAAATGTTCTAAAAACAGAAAGTAGCCCAGTAGAAATGTGAGTCGCTGCTGTCAAGAAAATGCAAACAATGCAGTATCTAGAACCTAAAAGGCTTCTGAAAAATGTTGTGTTATGGGAACACTGCACTGGCAAATGTCCAAAACTTGCAAAGGCGTCCCCCTTAGTCGTTTTTAAGTCCATTATATTGCTCTTGCGTTTAACAGCTAGCTCCAGATTGGCTTCCCCATTTAGTTTTTTATAAATCTTTTTAATAAATGTTATTCTTAAACCAACCTTTTTATTTAGTTTTTAACTATTTAAGATGCTATCATTTATTGTACTATTTTGAATTGTTTTTACTGCATCCCTGACTGTTTACCACTTTTTTCAGCTGTGTGGCTCTTTAAAGTGCAATAAAGGTGGGATGGTAATTAAATGGCTGAGTGGTAGTGAGGATATACAATCCTGACTGGGATTCTCCCTCGTTCATACAGGTCTACATTTGATTGTGTATCTATACAGGATAAAAGAAAAACCAAACAAAAACTCTAAAAGTAGCACATAGCTTCAAATAAAAGCAGGTCATTTTATTTCAGTCATTTGAAAAATAAATCTCCAGCAACACAGTCTTTTTTCGCAATATACCTGTAAATAATACTCATACGTTTGGAAAAAATACCATATACTGTAAAAGCAACAACACACACAGTCAAAATGAGGCACATGATGATTCAGAAACAAGATATACAACAGTGATATAGAGGTTATGTGCTTTTCAGAAAAACTGAATACTGTACATAGTTCATCTGATGCTTGACGCACACTTTCCAGCTTAACTGGTCACCATCACAAGTGTAGTCCCAAACCTCTGTTGTATAAAGGAGCAGATATTACGGTTTAAGAATATATAGTCTGTGGGTTTAAGATGATATGACATGCAAAATTAGATGAGAGAGGGACAGTAAAACGGAATATATACTGTCCAAACTTTCAGTAATAGTGTTGTGTTGAAAAAAAAATAAAAATATTCTGAATCAATTTTTATAAAATACTAAGAATTGAATCAACTCACAAGTCCAAAAACCGCTTTAATCGTTTAACATAGTTTGCCCCCCCCTTTTATTTTTACAGCTAAAATAGAAAGAACAAGTCCAGACAGCCTTTTTAAGGTTTAGGTCGTAAAGGGTTAATACGGTTTCCTGGTGAACTGTTACTTACCCAGTGTTGCGTCACTGCACTGCAGCTATATAATCAAGGTAACAGCTAAAAAAACGTTTTTAATAGACTGAGCCATATCGATATTGAATTGGAAGATTCAATAAAATAAAATCGATTCCATCTCTTGAGAGTCATTATCGGTTCTTCAAATTAGAATCCATATCCAGCTCTATACAGTAAAAATGATTTTGTCATCACATCAAGATTCTTAACATATACATCAAGCCTCTGTTTCTGATTAAATGTTCTGAAAGACAGTAGATATTAAGTCATAGGAATTAACTGGATGTTTTACAGCTGAAGATGGAGCAAAAAAACAAAAAAAAACAAAGGCCAACAGGCAAATTTTTCTGCTAAAATACCAGAAGCAGCTAAAGAACAGAGTAATGGGAGATTAAAGCAGATACAACTTTCCGAATGATTATTCATTTATCTGGATTCAACAAAAACTGAGTTGTCCTCAAAATCTCATTTGATATGGACATTTCTCCTGAATAACAAGAATGGAAACATTTCAAGCCGTTGGCCTTCCTCCAACATTTTTAACAGGCCAGACTTTGGGAGCCATGACAACACTCAGTAGGTTTCCATTGACACAAAGCGAGCTCTGTATCTAACCAATGAACCAGTAGGCTAAAATTTTAGGGCTGGATAAAACTATAAATGCAGTACCGTTTATATGTTTTTAAGACTGGGAACAGAGGGAGACAACCTAAGAAAGGTTTGGGCTATGAAGTAAGCATATCAGCCGGGACTGTGTCCTTGCATTTCAGCATAGTGGTTCAGGCAAAGAATAGATATCTGATAAGAGGGGGGGAAATGTTTAAAATCAAGTTATAGGTTCAAAATAACCATCAGTGTGCTCCCTGGTTAGTTACACAGCTTACCTGTGACTCAGAGTGCAAAATACTTTAACAAAAGTGATGGTAGTTACATTAAATAAATCACAGGAAATTATACAAATGAAGAAGCTGCTTGCAAAATCAATGTGGAAAAAAAACATAACACAACAGTGCGTTAACGTGTTTTGGTGTGTCGTTAAGTTTCATTAAAAAGAAAATGAGCAAAAGCTTGCCTGCACAGTGAATAAAAATGAGTAAATACTGAATTGCAAATGCATAGCAAGGTTAATAAAGTTAGTGCATAAAAAGGCACAATATCACACACATTTTACATGATTTCAGTTTAAAAAAGGCACAACTTACAATGGTGCTTCAAGTTCTTCAAATGAAATGAATTGCTTGGATTGTTAAGGAGAATGGTGATTTATGATTCGCATTACAAGAAAATCTGTGATGTTGCAATAATTAGTTACTAACATTAGTCACTAAATCAATACTACAGTGGTAAACATGTAAACTCACAAATTCAAAAATGAGTATTATTTTGGGAAATCAAAGTATGATTAATGAATTGTTGATAAATGAGCGGGCAAAGCGGCACTCCTGTAAAAAAATAAAACCTGCTTATTGTCTTTTGGCTTTAAATCCTTGTGACGACGTTTTCAGTGTTCCTGAAGACAACACACACACAGCGCAGCACAAAAACACTACAAATGAGGAATAACATGATCATGACCAAAAAAATTTAAAGTCTATATTTTGAATAATACTTGGATCAACCAGTAACACATGGATCAAGTGCAATAGTCCCAGTCAGTTTTGCTGTTGTGATCTGTAATGTTTGCCTAGTAAAAGTGTATGAAACCAGTTTGTCCCTCTGCTAGTCAGACTACCGTCTCTCTGCTGGCTTTTAGATTGGGAGCGGACATTTGCCTTCGCATTCGCGGAGGTGGCTGAAAGGTAAAGGGACGGTTGCCGTGGTCGGTGTGGTGGTACTGCTGGTAGCCGCTGAAGCCGCCGTCTGCGTACATCATGCCGCTATAGTGGCACGGTGGATGCTGGTAGTGAGGCGGGGGTTGTGCTGGCGGGTTCAGGGGGTAGAAAGCCTGCGTGTGCCTCCTGTTTTCAGGCGGCTGCAGAGACTCCATGGAACCCGAGGGCCGCTGGTGGTGATTGAAAGAGTTGCTGCGCCCTCGTTCGTGCGGCTGCTGGTTGTTCCTATAGTTATGTCTATGACCCTGGTTTTGACCTTGTTCCCAGTCTCTTCTGCGCTGAACTGAAGTGCCAGGCAGAGGCGGGGTGACGTGGACGACTGGGGCAGCCATCTTATCTCTGGGCTGTAGTACTTCTTCAGCATGGCTCTCCCCTTCCTCTTCCTCGACCGCTTCTTTGGGCACCTTCAACTCTATGACTTGCTGATCTGTAATGATGATATGAGTGCCTGGACTCCACGAGTTGCGGTGCTTGGGGTTACTTTTGAAGGGGAAGCGTAGCTTGCGGTCCTCTGGTGGTATAAAGCGGTGTGGTCCGGGATGCCGGCGGAGCTGCTTGGAGATCTCTTGTTGCTGAAGGTTCTTCAGGCGTACCTGCTCTTGGCGCATCCAGCGCATGTGACCTCGCTTTAAGGTGGACTCGTCTCCTGTGCTTTGGCATTTTTGTGCATCCACATCCTCTTCCTCCTCCGGCTTTTCACACACTGGAGATTTCCCGTCCTGAGGGCTGGGCGTTCTTGTCATACTCGTGGGAGCTCCCGCACTGGGAGGCTTTTCTTGGCCCTCCGGGGTGATGAGAGGAAGAACCTTTTCCATTTTCACCATTTTGTTCCTGAGAGCACGGATCTCCTCATCCTTCATGTTATTCTGCTTCTTGACCTCATGCAGGATGTCCTCGAGTTTATCGATGTGCACTTTTAGTTCATCCATCACCACGCCTCCGGGTCGAGCACCGTTCGTAATGACGTCCTCGATGCGCTCGTCACCCACTCCGACGGTGTCCCAAACGTCCCGTGCCACGGCCCTCCACGAGTCCCGCTCGTTGGGGTCCTTCTTGCAGTAGCTCGCACAAAGCTCCTTCATCTTCACGATAGCCAGAGCCTCAATCTCCTGCCGCGTGTGGCGGAAATCATTAAGTGCGACTTCATAGCAGATTTCTTTCACTGCTTGGATCTTCAGGTCAGAGATGGTCACCCACTTGGAGTCCTTGGTGATGCGCCGACGTTGGGGGATCTGGTACATTTTAACTGGCTCTCTTTTTTTCCCACTGCTGGGTAAGCCACACTTTTTCACTATGGTTTGCAGCTTGCTGGGCGGCAGCTTTTCCCTCAGGGAAGTGATCAGTCTCCAGCTCTCTTCACAAGACCTCTTATCTGAGTCATCCCCACTATCAGAGTCTCCATCCTTAAGAAAACAACAAAGGACAAAAACCAAAATGGTTGCCCAAAAAAAGGAGAAATTACAATGGGAAATCAGGGAGAGGATGAAAGAATGGTTTAAAAAAAGAATGACAAAAAAAAAGGGTATGAATATGCAACATAGGAACCTAAAACTAGCGCAAAACTGTCATTGTCCAATCATGAACATTTTCCAGGATTTGTATGATTTTTTCTTTCCAAAAACAATTACTTTTATGAGTTATACTCTATGCATTTAGCAATAGGGATGTCCTGATCAAAGCGAAATATGATACCTGGGTTACTATCTAACCAGGATAATGATCAGTATACTTTTATTTAACTAAACTCAACTCACACAGAGTGTATTACACTGTCTGCGGTTGAGAAAACGATTAGATTGTAGTTGCTAATCTCTCTAACCAGCTCTGCATGGCGTGCTCAAATATTCACATACATCTTTTTTAGGCGAGAGCTGTGTGGAAAGCAGCTGAAACACTAAGCATTAAATGTTTTTTAAAGCAAATCTAAATGTTTACGTAGCATGAGAACAATTTTTTGATCAAGTCTTCTGCTGTTAAATATGTTACACGCCAAATTACATAGTTCAAAAAAACTGCTTTACACCAAAACCTTGTTGACAGGATTAAAATTTAAACTATAAGAAAACTCTCCAAAAAAATAACCCTGATCTGAAGAACAGATACTGTGATATCCATAAAATCATTGGTGAGAACTTATACTGGAATATAATGATGCAGATCAATGGTAGTGATTGCCTGTATTCTCAAGTATATCCATAGCAATAGCTTTAGTGGCTGTGTTTAAATAAACCTTGATCAGGACGTTCCTAATTTGCATACATCGCACATTTAAAAGATGTATGGCACCATGCAGAATAATTTCAGGAATTTTAGTTGAAATTAATACAAAAATTAAAATCAAACATAACAGTGGCTTCATTGACATTCGGCTCAGTTAAATTTTTTTATTATTCTTTGCAGTTAATTGGCCACACTGGTATGACTGTTTTTTTGTACATTTTTAAACTCTGAACACATTTTCAGACATTGAATTATATTTCCTTTGTTGCATATTAATAATTATAAATAGTAAAAGCATGTCTCTATTAGAAAGGAAATAATAGATGATGGTTGCTGGTACTTTTCTAATGTTTTGTGATACTCCCCTTCTTAACTGAAAGTTTTATGATCAGACAGTTGGATCCCAAACATGCGACAGCGGCATGCAGATAGGACGACTTCGGAGCCTTAGTCCAGAAGGTTTGAGTAGCTTTAGTATTAGCGGTGAGTTAGAAGAGTGTTGTTGCACTTGATCAGGAAGTCAGTAGAGAAGACGAACAGAAGTGAGAGTTTGTGTTAATCCACTACAAAAAAGTTGTTAGTTGGAAAAATAAAATGCAGTTTCTCATTTGTGTAGACAAACATTACAGATCACAACCAGTCGGCACTGATGATCAGTTTTTGTGTATGAAACTATATCTGTAGCCAGAAATGGCCATGTTATTTCCCTGGTAAAGTCATACTCTAATGCCTGCCGTTTTGCACAGAAACCCACCGAAATATGAGAAAAGTCTTTTTATCATTGATTTAATTCTGAGCAGCGAGAACTCTGTTGGGAAGCCGCGCCCTCAGTGCGCTATGCTAACAAGGAGAGGAAGCCAAAGAAGTCAATGAGAAACCACATTGTCACTATCGGTCAAAAAAACCAAAACAAAAAAAACACTACAGCAGAAATATTTTAGTTATCACAATGCATTGTATACGTCAGCAACTGCATTGAAGAGATGAAACTCAGGACAAAAACCAGAGCAAGAAAACTAGAGGAGAAATCTAATCCAAGCAAATCAACAGCCATTTGAAAGAGTTGAACAGCTCAGTGGTAAACACTGCAACTTAGTCCAGCACCAGTAGGAGTTAAGAAAACATGCTAATAACCATGAACCGTGCAAAAGCAGCATCAGAGGAGAGGGAAATATGTGGTTTAAAACCAACAAGCACTGGATCAGTTAAAAATTTTTCTTTTGGATCATTACATCCAATCTGACTGGTCTCCAAGTTGCCGTTTTGCATGATTCAGATCCACTATCGGAAACATAGGAAAGGGAGGAGACAGTGAATGGGAAAGTTTAACATTCTAAATCTTGATTGACACTAACAAAAATTCAGTTCAACTTGGAAAAATTCAAGAAAAAAGCTCATCTGTCTCAAACCAGAAAACTTCCATGCAAGAAGAACAGACATGCATCAGAAGTAAAAATATAAATCACACACT
Organism: Apricaphanius iberus; assembly: GCA_028564705.1. Classification (NCBI taxonomy): domain Eukaryota; kingdom Metazoa; phylum Chordata; class Actinopteri; order Cyprinodontiformes; family Aphaniidae; genus Apricaphanius; species Apricaphanius iberus. The sequence continues at coordinate 133,507 of JAPXFQ010001412.1, forward strand.
ATATGCACAGGTTTCAGAGCACTGAGTGAGAATAAATTTAATTGTGGTGTGAAGGTGCCAATTTAAAATATCATTTAAGAAACTTTTTGTTGTAGATCTTTAAAAAACCATGGTTTCAATTTGAAAATACATTTTCCTCTCACATAACACACAGAGCAACCCAAACTAGGTAAATCAGTCAAGAAGCTGCTTCAAACTATAACATTAGCTTAAAATAAAAACTACAAACCCAAATCAGAAAAAGTTGGGAAAGTCTGTAAGGTGCAAATAAAAAAAAGGAAGCAAGTGATTTCCAAATTTACTTTGACTTGTATTTCATTGCAGACAATATGAAAAAAATATTTCATTTATAAATATACAGTCGTGTCCAAAAGTTTTGAGAATTACACAAATATTAGTTTTGACAAAGTTTGCTGCTAAACTGCTTTCAGATCTGTTTTAGTTGTTTCTGTGATGTACTGAGATTATGTCAGACTGATTGGGTTAGAATGGCAGACTTGACATGTTAAAAGGAGGGTGATGTTTGAAATCATTGTTCTTCCATTGTTAACCATGGTGACCTGCAAAGAAACGCATTGCATAAAAATGGCTTCACAGCCAAGGATATTGTGGCTACTAAGATTGCACCTAAATCAACAATTTATAGGATTATCAAGAACTTCAAAGAAAGAGGTTCAATTCTTGTTAAGAAGGCTTCAGGGCGTCCAAGAAAGTCCAGCAAGCGTCAGGATCGTCTCCTAAAGAGGATTCAGCTGCAGGATCGGAGTCCCACCAGTGCAGAACTTGCTAAGGAATGGCAGCAGGCAGGTGGGAGCGCATCTGCACGCACAGTGAGGCGAAGGCTTTTGGAAGATGGCCTGGTGTCAAGAAGGGCAGCAAAGAAGCACCTTCTCTCCAAAAAAAAAGACATCAGGGACAGATTGATGTTCTGCAGAAAGTATGGTGAATGGACTGCGGAGGACTGGGGCAAAGTCATATTCTCTGATGAAGCCTCTTTCCGATTGTTTGGGGCATGTGGAAAAAGGCTTGTCCGGGGAAGAAAAGGTGAGCCCTATAATCAGTCCTGTGTCATGCCAACAGTGAAGCATCCTGAGACCATTGATGTGTGGGGTTGCTTCTTATCCAAGGGAGTGGGCTCACTTACAATTTAGCCCAAAAACACAGCCATGAATAAAGAATGGTACCAAAACACCCTCCAACAGCAACTTCTTCCAACAATCCAACAACAGTTTAGTGAACAAAGCATTTTCCAGCACGATGGAGCACTGTGCCATAAGGCAAAAGTGATAACTAAGTGGCTCGGGGACCAAAACGTTGAAATTTTGGGTCCATGGCGTGGAAACTCCCCAGATCTTTTTCCCATTGAGAACTTGTGGCCAATCCTCAAGAAGCGGGTGGATAAACAGAAACCCACTAATTCTGACAAACTCCAAGAAGTGATTATGAAAGAATGGGTTGCTATCAGTTAGGATTTGGCCCAGAAATTGATTGAGAGCATGCCCAGTTGAATTGCAGAGGTCCTGAAAAAGAAGGGCCAACACAACGAGCCTGTGAATATTCTCATTCATCCAGGTCATGGTTATCTCAAGGAAATTTCAATCAAACGCAACTGGACTGAAGACGTTTCACCTCTTATCCAAGAGGCTTCATCAGTTCATGCTCGCCGCTGACCAGGCTAGGACTGGTCCAACTAACTTGTGTGGAGACTCAGCTATTTAACCTCTTGAACAAGAATCATTATGTCATTGGATCCTTTGTGCTCCATGTCTTAACGACGGTCGTTGGCGTGCCGCCTATTGGTGGAGGTTAGGTTTCGGCTTCGTTAGTGCCCTATTGTGTTATAACGACAGTCATTGGAGTCACAGTTGTTTCTGTTATTAGAGGCTAATTTGTTTGAGTTTCCTAGGGAGGGATGAAAGGGCAGCATTGTAAATTGGAGATAGGTGATGTCTCAGGCCTCCTCCTCTGTTTAGCGATGGTTTCTCTACTTTTACATAGATGGCTTCTTTTACTCCTCTTTCAAACCATCTGTCCTCTCTGTCTAATATCTGGACATTGCTGTCCTCAAAGGAATGGGCTTTCTACTTGAGATGTAAATGAACAGCAGAGTCCATGCCTGAGGCGTTAGCTCTCCTGTGTTGGGCCATGCGTTTGTACAGTGGTTGTTTGGTTTTACCAATGTAGAGGTCCTTGCATTCTTCATTGCATTGGACTGCATACACCAGGTTGGTTTTGTGTGTGTGTGGTGTTCTGTCCTTGGGATGTACTAGTCTCTGTCTGAGTGTGTTGCTGGGTTTGAAATACACCTGTTTATTTCAAACCCAGCAACACACTCAGGGCCAACACAGCAAATACTGACTCTTTGCATAAATGTCATGTAGTTGTCAATAAAAGCCTTTAAAACGTATGAAGTGCTTGTAATTATATTTCAGTACATCACAGAAACAAAGATCTAAAAGCAGTTTAGCAGCAAAATTTGTGAAAACTAATATTTGTGTCATTCTCAAAACTTTTGGCCACAACTGTACATCCTTTCTATTCTTTCAGACCTGCAACACATTCCAAAAAAAGGTGGGAGCAGGAGCAATTTAGGGCTAGTAATTAGCTAAATTGGTTAACTAGTAATGTAATTTAAAACAGGTGATGTTAAGATTTGATTGTAATTTTGATTTGGTACAAAAGCAGCGTCCAAGAAAGGTCTAGTCCCTCAGGAGCAAAGATGGTCGAGGATTGGCAGTTTGACAACAAATATGTGAGAAAATTATTGAAATGTTTACCAACAATGTTTCTCAAAAAAATAGGAAGAGATTTTGATATTTTACCTTTGGAGCATAACACAATTAAAATATTCATGGAATCTCAAGGAATTTCAGTGGTAAAGGGCAAGGGCGCAAGCCTAAGATGAATAACCGTGATCTCCGATCCCTCAGGCAGCACTGCATCAAGAACAGTAATTCATCTATAAGCAATATCACTAAATGGGCTCAGGACTGCTTTGGCCAACCTTTGTCAAGTACCACAATAAGTACTTACATCCAAAAATAGCAGTTCAAACTGTACAACGGCAAATGGATGCCCTATGTTCAAAGTGTCCAGATGCGCCATCTCAGCGACTTCTCTTGGCTGAGAGGGATCTAGGATGGACCATCAGAGTGAAAATGTGTACTGTGGTCAGATGAACAAGTATTTCAGGTATTTTTGGCGAGAAATTGATGCTGTGTGCTCTGGACCACAGAAGAAAAGGATGATCCAGACTGGTAAAGCAGAAGTGCAAAAGCCAGGGTCTGTCCTGTTACGGGGTTGTGTCACTGCCTTTGGCAAAGTTTACTTGCCAAGGGCAGCTGAAAAATACGTAGAGATTTTGGAACACAATATGCTGCCTTAAGAAGGCATCTTTTCAAGTGTCGATGATTGATATTCAACAAGACGATTCAAAACCAAATTCTGCACACATTACAAAGCCCTGGCTGCAGAGGAAGAGGGTATAGGTTCTTGACTGGCCTTGTGCTGTCCCGAACCGAATGTATGATGCATTTTTAAGTCCCATATGTGACAACGAAGAGCCCCTACTGTTGCCCACCTTAAGACTGGTTTGCAGGAGGACTGGGACAAAATTACACCTAATACATTTCATCCCTTGGCCTCCTTAGTCCCTAAACATATTTTAAGTGTTGCGAAAAGGAATGGCAACACCGCAGAGTGTTGAATGCTTTATTGTTCAAATTTTCTTTTCCAAATGTGTTCCAAGAACCAAAATTGCAATACATATATTTTGAAAAACAAAACAAAAAAATCATGAGGAACACATTTTATAATGTGCTGCTGTATTGTTTTTAATGGCATACAGGTCAAAAATAATTTAACAAAGTACTGTTTTGAGTTTGATTTTAATGTAACATACCGTCCCAACTTTTTCTGATTTGGGGTTGTAAAATGAGGACTTCTATGTGTTCTCTAAAACATTTCAGTAGGTCTTGATGTTTTCCATCTTAACTAAACTCACCAGTCGCTGTTGCTCCAGAAGCTGGTCTGCTTCTTCCTTTTCCTTTTTGTACAAGATTTCCATCTCGGTGAGCCTTCACAGGTGCAGAAAGTATGTTGTGATGTAGTTCATAACTCATATTTCGAATCAGACATCTAGAAAAACCTATACCATTCAAACCATCAAATAGAAGTCAACACAAACACCTTTTCTCCATTTCCTGCTTCATATCAATGCCCTGTTTCTCCAGAAGCTCACGCTGAGCAAACGTCCAATCCACAGGCTCGACAGGGGTCTCCGCGGTCGGGGTTTTCTCCCGTTCAGCTCGGGCCTGCTCCGGGTGGTTAAACCGGAATACGTGGTTCTTTCCCATAATGATGCGGTTGCCTGAAAATGAAGATAGAAGCCAAGTGTTTCAGGGAAAACAACAGCAAACATGAACATTTCCCATTTTGTGCTGTCCAACACCTAATACACCAAAAAGGCCTACTCAGAAAATCATGATTGCCTGCCTCAATTATGCCATCCCTACCTTTTTGATGGTCAAAACATTTACATCTGTAATTTAAATTAACAAAACAAATAACGGTTATGTACCTGAACGAAGCTGGATTGCGTCTTCAACACGTTTGCCGTTGACATAGGTTTCAGATCCCTCACAGGGCACCAACAGGACAACAACTTTAGAAGACCAAAACCAACAATTTGTCAGACTTAAAAGTTCATAACCCTTCACATTTTAATAGAATAATAATTCTTATATTTCCTTAATATAAACAATTATAGCCTATATTTTTCCAAACATTTATTATCCAACCAAATAGAGCTGGGCGATATGATGAAATATATCCTCAGTAAGATAGAAAATGTGTATCGATTTATATGAATCTTTATTGTTTAAGCCACGATAGGGTTTTACGGTAGTAAATTACATCATGATGCACCTTATGGCTTTCTGTGCATGCTGCAATACATAACAAAACAGAGAAGAAGACTGTAACCAACATGCTTCAGACCAGGGATCTAAATAAGATTATCAGACAACCCAAAGTTGATCTCCCCGCATTTCTCCCCTTCCCTCCCGACGTGCAGCTTGAACAGAAAAAAAGAGCCTCCCAGAGGCTCCGGCTTTGAGAGCCGCCGGGAACACATATCGCCATAACGCCCCTCTTTTACATAGGAGACATGCAGATAGTGAAACAAATAAAAATAAGAGGATGCACGAGGAGAGAGAAAAAAACGCAATGGCCAAAACGTGCTGTAAAGTTAAGAAAATGAGCTACAGCAGGTATCGCTGCAAAATCTGGATGCTTTTCAAATAATATGTTTAATTCAAAGGCAGAGTATAGACTTGAGCTGCTCTCCTAAAAGATCACTGATAATGGAAGGAGATCACAACATGATGGTGTTATTGTCTTCTATCATTTAAAACTGCATTTCCACGTTGTAAATTTTCATAAACTATTCATAAAATAAATTAACTGAAAAATTGCTATATTGTGATCAGGATATACATCAGGATATAAAAATTTCGCCATATCGCCGAGGATGCAATCAGTTACATTCACTGACAACACACCTAAGGTGGTTTCTATATTTATTTTAGGAGCCTATGAAACAAAGAAAAAATTTTTTTGGCTACCTAATTTATTTTCTTTTCCACATTTTTTTCTCCTATGCAAATTGTGGTCAAATTTGAAAATATGGCATGGTAAAAATTATTAACATTCTTTTTCATAATTCTTACATTTATTTACATTTCTTAAACTTTGGACTGTTTTCATGGATTGACACAGACTGTTTAAATGGTTCACCATATCAGCGGCAGCTGTAGACATTTCGTCATGCATTTTTAAGATGACAACAAATGCATTAATTAATTTGTTTCCATCTCTAAAAACAGTCTAAATATTTCATCTAATTACATTTGACACCACAATAAATCATCATAAGCATTAAAAAACTGGGAAGAAAAATAATTTAATGATATCCCACCATCTCCGTTGGCATTCCTTTCGCTTCTGAAGATGCAGTGTTCTTCCTTGATGTGAGCTCCACTTAAAACAATGTCCTGCCTCCTCTCAGCATCAGCCTGACCCACCCTGAAACAACCACAGAGTCCATTTTGAAACACTGGCTCTGCTATTTTGTCATCAACCATTTAAAAATTTAGCAGATGTTAAATAGACCCATGGAAGCATTACTGAAGCAGAGAGGTTCGATCTACAACGCAATGCTCCCATCTGTCATTGCCCCCCAGCAGGGGTAAAATGTAACCAAATACTTCAAGACTAGTCTAATAAGTGTACAAGGGGAGGACGGTAACCTAAGATGGGGGGGAAATGCAGTCACTGCCAGATTTTAAGTCCCCTTGACTCTTCCAGTTTCCTTAGCTAGACAGAAAACACTGGAAAATATGCAAGTCCACTGCAATACGCAGGTTTTGATTACCTTGTAATCCCATCTTTGATATAATAGAGCAGACACTCAGACATTAGAGGGTCCTCGTTCAGGTTGACCAAGTGTGGAGTCTGAAGATGAACAAACAGGAATAAAAGTCACTATAAAAACCCTTTCACCAGCTTCAGGTGGCTGTTCTATATCAAGCAGAGCAGCTCCTCTTTCACAGAGGAAAAAAATAAGCAATTAGGTTTTTCTAAAGAATCTGATGCATGACAAATGGACTACAGGTGATCCTAGGGGCTACAAATACAAACCAACCTTTTTTGGGGAAAACACCCCATTAAAGTCTGTATAGAGATCACAAGGCTTCTCTCTGAAATGCTAACCGGTGGAAAGCAAGACAGTGAAAGGATAGAGAAATATCAGTGAAGGAAAATGGATGTGAACAATTGACATGAACATGAAACCATCTGCAGGAGGGGGGACCAACATTTCTCAAAAATACGATTTAAGGAGGTTTTCCAAATATAAAACTGTCAATTAAAAATGAAGAAATTAAGTTCCTATAATATAATTCTGACTTCTAACAAGTATATACAAACAAATTGGTGTTTCTACTGGTGAAACATGGTGCTGATTCTACTTGCAGGGGAGATACAGTAAATGGAAAGTCTAGTCAGGTGAACGGCTCAAATAATAGACTTTAGCTCCAATCAACGTAGAACGTGATTAATGCAACAATTTACACCATAGGACTTCTAACTAAAACTCGAGTTGACCCGAAACATAAAAGTATAGTTTTTAAAAACAACAAGCACACACTGGATACTACATTATTACTGCTAACAAACCACCAGATCTATTCATTCGTCTATTTGTTCAACTAAACAAACCTTCTTGGCAGAAAAGCAATCAAATTGCTCATCTAATGGACCATCACGGCTAAGCTGAGTAGATGGAAAAAAGAAAAAGTGGAAAGGGTGACTGAATGACAAAGTGGATTGTGAGAGAAATTCTGACAGTAAAGGGAGGGTTCTCTTGGGAAAAAGTAAAGATGGAAAACAGAAATGATCAGACACAGGCAAGTATCCACACCCGTGAGAGTTATGACATATTTCCCCCCCAGTATCTGTGTGTCATTGTTTCCTTGCATTCAAAGATCTCCCTACCTTTTTAGGAGAAAACACCCCCAAAGTGCCTCCATCTTCACGGATTGCCACGCCCATCTCTGCAAGCAGAGCCTCCCTGTAACAAAGACAATATGTACGTATACTCAGAAACGGCATCATAAAGCATGTTAGACATATCAGTTTCTAATCTACAACCTTGCAACAGAAGAATGTACTCCCTTAATTTTAAATCTTTGAAAAATGGAAGTGGATGTGACCTAACGATGGACTAGAGTGATTTTATCTGACTCAGGATGGACAGCAGCCACAGATGAGTGGATAAAGAAGGGGGGGGGGGGGGAGTCAAGGGAGGGTGTCAGTGCAGCAACATGAGACGACTAAGACGAGGGAAATTGACAGAATTGGTGCAGAGATAAGCAAGAAAGGTAGATCAGTGTCTCAGACTGAAAGATCTAAAGAGTTAATGTCAGACAATCGTGGAAATTAAACATTAGACATAGGAAGGTAAAGAGAAAAATAACAGTCTCAGACACGACAGAGATGTGTCATTTACGAACAGGGCATTTTCCAGTAGGCTCTCCAGGGAGACATCAAGAGAACCGCATTTAGCTTTACACAATAATAAAAAAAGAACATATTTTAGATAGCACATTCATAGATGAAAGCATCACAACAGCTGTTACATCGACACATGAAACCCAGCAGGAGATAGGTTTGAACACTGGATTTCCCATTTGGGAAAGTTAAACAGTGACAATGAATTAGCCTCTCGTCATTTGACGCCACAAAGGTGTGTGGGCGGCCCTCAGAAGTAGTCACATCATCCAATACGCCTCGCAGACAGACTATAAATTCCAATTAGGTCTGACGGGGTGGATGGACATGGAGGACATGCCTCTCCCCCCTCAAGGGAAGACGCATATGGAAATGAGAATACGGGATCTGATTATACTGACCTCTCCATGCGTATTGCTTCTGTCTTCCGTAGTTTCTCCTCCCATGTTTCATTGAGCTCAGCAATGATCTTTTCTGATTCCTGAAAACAAAAGGAGGGAACATATTAGAGCTAAAAGTGTTTTTTAGTTAAGCCATCCTTTTCATGGATTTATTTAGATATACTAGTGACAAACTTCAATTATTTAGGCTTAAAATTTTAAAAACTAGAGGGGGAAACTGTTTTATACTATACTATATTATGGATGTTACAACGCTTAAAACGGGGGAATTTGTTTCACTTTGCCCCAGATATTAGCTTTTTAATGAAACATCGCACAATAAATATTTAATGAAGCAGATCAAAGGCATAACGTATAAAAACAAGTCCAGGGAGAGTTATATTTAGAATTGAGATACAAAGGTTAACAGTCACTAAAGTGTTTATTTTTTTCTGGTTCCTAAAAGTTGCCCCCTTTAAAACGAGAGCACGATGGCCTCACTGCGACACCTACGAGCCAGAAAGACTTTAAATCTATTTTCGTCTCATTTCCTCTCTGTTTGCGTAGGCACTTGACGTCACTGGGATGACAGACAGATTGCGAACCACGGTTGTCATGGAAACTGCAGCTCCAGCTCAAGGCGGGCTCTTGCAACCCAATGTTGTTGCCGTATCTGAAGAGTGAGAGCGTACACAAAAGCATATAGGAGCAATGTGAAGCTCTGAGGACATACATGGCATTAGATGAGGAGTTTTACTGAAACGGGAGCTGAAATTAAACCAATTTTCTTGTTAATTTATGTCATGAATAGTTTACAAAAGTTTACAACGTGGAAATGCAGGTTTTTAATGATGGATGACAATAACACCACCCCGACTCATCATGTACCGATCTCCTTCCATCTGTGAGAGCTATGGATATCACTGATCTTTTAGGAGAGCGGCTCAGCTCTAAACGCTGCTCAAGAACCACAACAACGAATACAGGGAAAGTCAATTTGTAAAAGCACATCACTAATGTGTTGCTAGTGAACGAACGGAGACGTGTCGGGAGACCAACTTTGGGTTGTCTTATAATCTTGTTAAGATCCTTGGTGTGAAACGTGTTGGCTACCATCTTCCTCCCTGTTTGTTCATGTATTGCAGCGTGCGCAGGAATGCCATAAGGTGCATTACTGCCGTAAAATCCTATAGTGGCTTAAACGATAGAGATTCATATAAAATGTTAGACATTTTCTATCGTCCTGACGATATATTTCTTCATATCGCACAGCCCTAACCACCAGTATTAAGATGTTAAACAAAATTACTAAATAAAAGAAATGCCTGTGATATTATGGTCTTTATCCTATTTGATTTTGAATTTGGAAGTTTTAGAAAAGACAAACGCCCAAAGTGGGCTGTGGCATACTTTGCATGTTGACCACAGCAGTGGCACAAGTGTAATTCACTCCAATGGCTTTACCTTGAGTCGTTCAATGGCCTCCTCTCCTCCAGGTGTGGACATGATGCGCTCCTGGATGCTGGTTACCGACTGAAGAACCCCCTGGTTGCACAGTGCGCCAGAGGACGGAGATGCTGTCAGGGAACCAATAGGGGCTGTGGAGAAATGGCCAGGGCGTTGGTTCTCTGAGGCTATCAAGTATCTATTCTTATTGTTCTGAAAGTCTTTGAGGTCTGAGCCAGCAACAAGAAAGAGAGAAAGGTAGAAGTGGGGGAGGCCCGGGGTACAGGGTGGAGGGAGTAAACGAATAAAATGAAGGAACAAAACGTCAAATAAGAAGAAAGAGGGACACAGAAAAGTTTGGGGGAAAGAAAGGACACAGGAGGGGAAAGACCAATGTAAGACACACATTTTACATCAGAGGGTTAAGACAAACAACCAGAATGCAGATTATCTACAGAAAGCAGCAGTTTTCACCCTAGGAGATTAAGTGGTCCCACTCCTTATCATCCAGAGAGGAATGACAAGATTTCAGCGTTGCACTCAGATTCACAATTTACCAACTACTACGTTAAATATGAGTCGACATTAAAGACCCTGTGTGAAAACTGCTGTCATTTTATTAACTACAGGATGGAAGTGAGATGGAGACCACAAAAGAGTGCAATAATGGGAAAAGAGCAACCAACAGACATGCTGCCGAAGTCCAGCCCGCAGTTTGGTTTATTAACTTACACTATGCATGCGCTCACAGATCCAGAAAAACAGCAAAGCTGCAGCCGCCTCACTCAAAGGTTAAAATGATGGCCGCAAGGTTCATAAAGGTCAGATACAATGTGCTCTCCAGGAAATGCAAACATTCCAACAGAGATTTAATTATTCAGAAGGGGCCATAGCTTTGTTAAAACAGAAAACACTACATCCAAATAAAAGCGAGGAGTAGCGGTAATAATTCTATGTGATTTTTATTCTTAACAGGAATTGCTTAAAATCTTAAGCTTCAGCTAGAGTCCTTGAGTCAAAATATTAGAAGCAGTTTTACACAAACTTATTTAATATATTACGGTTTAAATCTAGCAAACATTAGCTTAGCTGTCTAGCTGGAAACAACTAAATATTAAATTGTTAAAACTGTAAGCCCTAAAATTATCTATCAACTTTATCAATTCCACAATGTTCTTTATTGAAAGCAGTTTAAAAAAAGCCTTAAACAACCCCATGGACTTTACCTTAAGCTATAGGTTACAAGTGGATAGTAAACGGGTAAATCTCTGTAGCTAGAATTAGCAATTAGCTTTAGCCTTTTAGCCACAGTATTTAATATGTGACCTAACAATTTTCTTTTTGACTGTTTAACACTTTAACTATTAGCTTAGTAAGTTAGCCACAGATTCAAGTTGAGAGAAAAAAAAAATCCTATATATAAAATTTGGTAAAAACAAGTTTTTAACGGTAAACTGAAAAACTGAATGGCTCCATTTGCAAGGACAAGTCGGCAGTAGTGTATTAGCAGAGGGCACACTACAAAAATATCCAAACTATTAAAGCACACTACGTTAGTCAACTCCCTACACGTACACACTTCTGAAGAGACTACTTATTAACAAAAGTATATGCACCTTTCCGTCTGTAGATCTGAGCCTCGCTTTGAGAACTCAGAAGTGGCATTCTAAAGCTTTGCGCACTGTCACCTGCGGTGAATGATTAGTGAAAGAAAACAGGATAAAAGGCAGCAAGAGCCAATGGCAACAGAAAGAAGCGTCAGACAGTGAGTGAGAAAAGGTGAGACATGATTATAAAATGATCCACGGCTATTTGGGGGTGGGGAAGACCAATGCACTACTTTAAACTTCAATATAGATGGATTGAAACCTTTTTTTTTCTCAAAGCTGCTGCCTCACCCCCATCATTCTAAAAAAATATCAGAAGATCAAGCGCGAAGCATTTTAACCTGCTGGCATGCTAACCATTGCCAAATCATGACACCTACAAAAGCCTTGCATTCAAATCTAAATCCTTAAGCCTTTTCTGGATTTTAAGCAAAAGCATGCAAAGCTGGCAGCAGATTTACTATATAAGCAGTGTGGGTCCTTAGCAATTAGCCTTTAAAATATTGGCAAATGGTAATAAACAAAGCATAACTGGCACACATATACACACATTTGATTCCACTTCCTGGGTAATCATCCCCCATTGGATCAACTAAGGGGAGCGGGAAGAGATGAAAAGGATCAGCAGTCAGTGCTAGTATGAGAGGAATAACTTAGAACTGAATGGAAATGATGACAAGGACGAGACGCAAGGTCACACACTGACTGGTTAAGTGCCAAGTCATTACATAAGATATAAGCAAACATTAGCAAATAGGCAGTTTGTTAATCATTTCAACTATTTGAATATATAGACTGTGACATTGTAATAATTCATGCCAACATTGCTGTCTTTTTCTAATTGACAGGGCTATGAGCCATTACTCATGTGTAAAGCTAATGAAGTGTGATATTTCAATCTAGTTTACTTTGGTTGTCAGGCACAATAACGAAAAATTTGGTCTATAAATCTGAAACCCAACAAAAAAAAAAAAAATCATATAGAAGAACTAATTAGAATCAAGAAAGCATTTTGAAAGCATATTATTTTGTAATAAGGATGAGTACAGGCACTTTGATAGGAACTATAAACCTGAATGGCAAAGAGCTTTGAGACGGTAATAAACAAAGAGGTTGTTGCCAGCTTTATGCCTTCTATGGCTGACCAGGCCGCTGCACACTCACTGTCCAGGATGTCTCCCAGGCCCTGAGCGCGGAGCAGTTCTTTCAGTCGAGACACTTCGTCCTTCAGCTCACGCACCAACTTATTGTTGGGATCCTCATTGATAACAGCGTTGCATTTGATGTTCTTGGCTCGGTCAGCATATCTACAAAAGAACCCACACGATTCATTTTTTTAACAGTATGAAATCATACAAATAGCTTTAACGATTATTTTTTGCCGTTCCTGCGAGGTGGCAGCTATAACCTTACCGCAGTGTACTGAGTGTTTCATCATAGTTGATATCTGCAGGACTGAGAGCAGCTACCATGGCTGTTCTTGAATTACCACCTAGTGACAAAAGTTCAAAAGAGAAACCAATTCTTTTAGTTTTGGAAATATCATGATGTAATATTACATTTGTTCGGAAATGCAACAAGATCTTCCTCTACAGCAAATTAACTACTAAACCCTAAGATGGACTCCCCAATCTTTAAATGTCTGATCTGAAGATAGAACTATCTTCTCGCCTTGTTAGTTTGAAATACAGTCTGCTGACAGTGTTCTTCTTAAATTGGCTGAGGGTAATGTACACTTGCTCCACTCATTTTTTTTTTATACTGCTGCTTCATTTTCCATTACATAAATGGATCACTTGCTATGCAGAAATAAAGACCTAAACACCTCAGAGACACCACCACTAAGGCCTGGTTCACATGGTCGGATTTTAAAATTGTCGCGAGAGTTTCAGACAGCACACAGTATTTAAAAAAATTAAAAAATCAAAAATATTCTTGTTTTTACTCAAAGATTCCACGCTCAGACAGGAAATCTTACAAACTTTATATGTGACAAAAACTAGGTCAAAGAAATAAATATACAAAGCGGCCGAGGAGGTAATGGCAATAATTTGTGGACTATTTTTAAGATTGTCTTTTCTCCTTCAATTTTTTTTTTTTTTTTTACAAAGGATAAGTGGGTGGAGACAGGAGGAATGGGGGTCTACTTGCAATAAAAATATATGGAAGTGAATTTTTTTTTCCCCCACTCAGCAGCACTGTTACACTGTTCTAATTGATCTCAGTTTATATGCTTTTAGTGGACAAGTGAGCCAACACTGAAATAATAATAGACACTTCCAAGACGTATCATTGCACGTCACCTCGTTTTCTGATTGGCTACAAGTCACATTTAACAGGTTGCATCCTCCTGTTTCCAACACAAACATGCTTTGCTAATGGAACAAGACAATCCAACATTTTGAATATCCCTGATTTGTAATTAGAACGATCTCAATGTCTTTCCGAGCAGACAAGAGCCACACATGGCAGGAATATTTCTTAGGGTCATCTAGAGATGTAAAAAAATATCTATAAGCCAATATATAGCAATATCTTATGCCACAATATTGTATCAATATTCAAAATAAGAAAAATGTTTTTTGTTTTGTTTTACGAATTTGAATTTAATTTTGTCATGAAACTGAAAATATTACCGCTGGTTGGTAGCGGTTTTCCCCCTCTTGGTGAAAAAGCGGGAGAAACCATACGACACTGCATGAATGGGCATACTTGCCAATCCTCCCGCATTTCCCAGGAGTGTCCCGAATTTCAGTGCCCCTCCCAAAAATATCCTAACATCTCACAGTGTCGCTTATAATGTTTACTCCCCGATTCTTGTGTGAGAGGGATGGAGAAAAACATGTTTCATTTGCATTTTGCCAAGGAAGGTGCTATGGGGTACAGTTTCCTCATTCATGGCATTAAAAAAAATCCTTGACCTGTTGGCGGAATTCGCTGTTTTCAATCCAAAATAAGGCACCTATCCTATTAATAAGCGATTGTTCCCAAATGTTCAGTGGTGCTGAGCAGGGGCGTATCCAGGATTTTAATAAAGAGGGGCTAAAAGGGGCCAAGGTGGGTCTTGGAATTTATCACTAAAATAAAACCAGAGATGTTCTTCTAGTGGGGACCCAATATGAGTCACATTTTAGAGTTTTCATCTGTTAAAATGACAGTTAAAGTTATTTTATTTTACTAAGTTTTATGTGACAATGTATCCTCTAACTCTGCTTGCGTTTAAAACAATGTAAATGATTGGCGAAAACTATAATAAAATCACAAATAACATTGCAATTTCTCACAATTTTTTTTATACTAAAGTTAAAATTAATGTAATAAAGTCTGTGTAACCAATTAACTTTTATTTTTAATTATTAACCTTTAGGAATCACCCCCCGCCAGATTCTTGCCAATACAGATCCCTACAATCATCTTCAGACCAACCCAATAATCGGGGCAAAAATTAACCTAAAAATTTTGCCCTGTGAACCAGGCCTTAAGCATATTTGTCAAGCGTCATTGGGGTTCATACCGAGATTCTCCCTCAGCAGCCAGGTCAGAACAGAGTCTCTGTAAGGGATGAAGTCTGTCTTTTTCTTTTTCTTGCTCTGCAAAGGAACAAAATTGCTCAATATAAAGCTGTAAAAAAAAAAAAGATGCAAAGCTTTTTAAACAGGATGGAAAGATGTGCAGTATAATGGTGTTACATAAAATAAACCCTGCTGTGAATGACAATATAGGCAGACAGCTAGTCTGATTATTGTAGGCGTAATTTTGTATGTTGCCTAAAAGCAGGACACATTAGTTGATGCATACGACTTTAACAGCCTGTATAGTAGTGGCTGAATGTTTGGCGTTTAGTCCTTTAGCTGTCAAAGTGTTTACCTTGCTGGTACAGTTATCCTGTGTAAGCAGGCATTAAAAAGGACGAGAGGAGAGAAAACAGAGGGGCAGATGTCACAGCATGCCAGGCTACAAACAACACGCCCATAAGAAGGCAGGGTAAAGTTCAAGAGGGCAGAAAGGCTATACAGGTGGGAAAAAAATGGCAGAGGATTGAATGAGACACTTACCACTTCAGCCAAGGCAGAGATGACCTTCCCTAATGTGGTGAGAGATTTGTTGATGTTTGCTCCCTCCTGTAACAAAATCAAGCATATTCATGAAGATACATACGGATAATATCAGCCATCTGACTGCTGATGCGTTTCCACTCTGCAGATGAGACCCTTACCTTTAGTCTGGTGCCTTTCGCTCCAGTGGAATCTGCACGCTCACTTCCTGCTAAGTCTACCAGACTAATTTTACTGACCTGAGGGAGAGAGTGCACATCTATAAGAAGCACTGGCCTTATAAATGAATTAGACCTGCAGTAAGGGAGGTTAAATGATGAACGGCGATAATATGACACAAATATTTTTTTCCACACATTTTTGATAATGAGCATCAGTATGATATTTCTCTCAGTATGACAGATTCTGATGAAACAAAGTTATTTCTCTTGTGCAAAGAGATGATCGTTACTTATAATTTATGAAGTTGAACTGGTTAGATTCGGACACTAACGCAAACTTAACACAAGTGTACTAATATGTGACCACCAGATTAGATCAGTTTGTTAAAGCTAAACAAAGCCCTTTAAACAGATCATATTGATATTACTAAAATGATAAGAGAATCAAGTATCGACAACATTAAAATGACACAAGATGTTCAAATTCATCGTAACACACACATTTAGGCCATCCTGTTTACTGAGATGCAGCCTGGCAGTAAAAAACTGATGGAGTGGCTAAAAACAATGGCCATTGTTTAAAAATAACAGTGATCTTTGTGCCTTTACAGCGTCAGAGGAAATGCTGGAAGTCAAATCTAAAATGGCTCCGTTTCCACACCTTCTCCATTCAGGACTGAATTAAGTCATTTTCACAAATTCACTACAGTGTGGATATTTTCTTAACTGTTCAAGTCAGTCTGGCAAAAGCTACCGCAAATCTTTTCCCCAAAAATAAAATAATCCTTTGTCTCTCAGTTAGGAAATTTAGAACGATGCCTGACTGGCCATGGAGCGAATAGAGCGGGTAATTGTGACGAGCTGTAAAACTAAAAAAGCTACAAACAAGGAGGAGGGATTCCCTGGGTGCCAGAGTAAAGGTTTGTGTAAAGAGATAGAATATTGCTTTGTCTACTGAATGCACTGCTCAAGGGACACACGGCGTCTAACCCAAACAGAATATTTTCTACCCTGAGAACACACCCGACACCTTTTAGGCAATATCCTATAACTTAAATAATAAAGTGACGGATACATTTATTGGCATAAAGATGAGTAAAACTTAGAATCTCAATAGGTTCGTCAGAAATTTTTTTATTTAAAATTGATTTTAATTTATTCAGTGGTTATATATTGTTTTTTTTTTATACCCTAGTGACGGAACAAAATGAACCTCTTCTGTTAATACTGTACACAATCCCCTATTTTGCCAATTGGACAGAACTTTTTTCTACATGTACAACATTTAACAAGGTTAAAACAAACAAAGAGTGCCATTTTAACCATTTCCTCGTGACAACCTCAGGATCACACCATATTAAAGGTTCTTTTGCATCTCCTCTTCAATTGAACTTACCCTACTAGTTTTCTAAAAAGGAAAAAGATTGGTTTTCAGTGTGAATAATTTATTTGATTGGGACCAAATATTGAGATTTTTTTTATCCTGCTGAAAGACAAAATGACAATTTTCTAGTTAAAATATTCTGATGTTAAGGATTTGATGAAGCCAGCTAAGCTAACAAGGTTCCAAGGATCTCTGAAAGAGAAAAAAGGCCCAAAGCATTACTACCTACACCAGATGTCCCAAACCCTGGTCTCAGGGCCTGCTGTCCTGCATGTTTAACATGTTACCCTGCTTCGCCTGACTTCAACTGATGTCTGATTAACAGGCTTTTGCTGAATTGCAAAATCTAAAACAGACAGTTGTTATCATCCAAGCAGAAATCCACCATTTAGAAAATCCTATAGATCGGAAGCTCTAGGCTTGGGAGATGAATATGACTACAAATAGGCCTCTGGGTCATGTCATACTTATTCACCAGGAAGAAATAAGCCTGATTTACCGATAAGGAGACCCTACAAACTTGAATATCCTTAAATGCTTCAGCTACATTCCTCTTATAGGGGCTAATGCAAAAATTCTCAACAAGCAGTGATTAAACCCCAGAGGATGAATGTTTTTAAGCTTAACAAGTCGCCTGTCTGGTCTAACCTTTTCCGTGGTGAGGTCCGTCTCGCTGTCATGCTTCTTCTGCGTGAAGACGATGGTGAAAACTGCATGGGACCTGCTGCTGGTCTCATTCATGTTGGTAGCAGCAACAGTTCTGCATGTAGGCACATTGGAGCGTAGTTATTAAATCATATCAAAAGAGACATGAAACACCTTAACCTTATATTAAATTAGTCACTATGATAAATGCTGTATAAATAGTCTGGGGAGTTACAACCGCTATCATATCTGGTGTTTACACCTATTAGAGTGAACTGAGTCCAAGGGATTAGTTTGTGTCGCGGAGGGATATAATATTGTGAGGAAACCAAACAAAGCGTACGCATCACACTCAGAAGGATGGCCACAGGGGAGATACTGGCTTTACACGCCACGTTCTAGATGTAAGCCCTCTGAGTCAGCAAAGAGAGATTAAAGCAGAGTTTACTCCTCCCCACAGTAGCTTTCATAACACACAGTAGAGCATCCATGCATTTCATGGTCTCTAAGCTAGTCACGTGCAAAATGTGGATTAGCAGTAAATGAATTACATTATTTTTAAGAAGAACTTATTCTATAATCAGGGATGATGAAGGAATGTAGTTTTATCAACCCAAAATACTGATATATCCCCTTCTTTCCTTTAATCTCACCTAGAAATGAGGGATCAACTCACCTTGCTTTGTTTCCTGCATCCATCAAATCAGCAATGTCTGTGTAGGATGTAACCGCTAGCTTGGACAGGTCCTCCACATAGGGACCCAGCAGCGGATGCTCTCGCACTCTCAGGTTTCCTTTGTTTTTAGGATTGAGCAAATCTCGCACCCGTTCACAGTAAATCTCCATGTAACTCACCTAAAAAAAAAGTTCATCTACATCAGTAAATGTTTTTAAAGGGCCTATATCATACAAAATCAAGTTTTTGGAGTTTTATCCATATGGTGATGCAATTTTCTCGTAAAAAAACCCCAAATCAGAGGTTTTTGGCTTAATTCACCCATGTCTGAGTAATCCTCCTGAATTCTGCTCTCTGAGCAGCTGCCCCTCTCTCTCCTAGAAATCAGCTGAGTGTTCAACTAGTGACATCACTTGTTGAAAACAAGTGAATGTTAGAGGTGTCTGCTTCAGTTTTTGGCAGCTTAAAACACTTTTTTTGTTGGATTTTTTTACTTTCTCTGTGAAATCACCCATTTGACTGCATGGATTACAGGATTTTATTATACATTCCTAAAGAACAGCAGCTGGATCAAAGAACAAAGATGCCTGATGGACAGAGAAGTAAGTAGCTATATGCTAATGCTATTGTGTGTTAGCCATTTATCAAGCTGCTTATGTGATCTTATAACAGCACTGTGTGGTTAATAAATTGATCTGTAGCATCTCAGAATGTTCAGTAAACTGGTGCAGACAAACCCCACGGCTTTTTTATATATTGGGCTAGAAAGTATTTGCTTAGTGGACTCAGCTGGATTGGTTCGGGCTCTGTCTAAAGCCTTGAGATTTAGAAACTCAGATTTTTTACAAAAAAAATAAAATAAACCACATGTCTGAGCCCTTAATATTACAGAGTTTCATTGTGGTAGTAAGAGCTTCTCAAATTCTTTGTGAGAATGCTGTTTGTGATGAAGCTTAGCACTGTTCGTTTCAGTTTGATCTCCTCCCGGCTCTGAAGCGGAGCAGAGCGGTTGAGCGGAGCGTAGCATTGGGATGCTGGAGGCGGGTTTATATAGAAACAAGCCGTTTTACTTAGTGGTCTAACATTATCTACAGGATACAAGTTACATTTCAGGACTAATTAATACTGTATAACACCAACGGTAACGTTTTAGCATATATATGCCTATCCCAGAAGTTGAAAGCAGCAAAAAAAGCATAGGGCTGGACGATAATTCGATAACAATATATATCGATAAAAAAGTTCGATAGAAAAAAAATTTCCCCCTCATTTTTTCATCATACCCTGTCAGGCAGCTTAATACAACAATCATTACTTATTTCACACGAATCATTAAAAATGACCCACGCAGCTCTGTCAGCCACCCTCTCTCCTTTCAAACAACAAAAAGGATTAAATGATTTGAGCTCAAACATAATTTTTTAATAGTCCCTAACCGAACCATCGCCGTAGCTTCGCCGTATTCAGACCTCACAACAAGGCAGCAGCGGAGGACGTTGTTCCGGATAAATGTTTAATTGGCTCTGGTAAAGGTTACATCCCGTTTTGAACCGTTCCTCCACGCAGTAAAACACTAAATGTAGCAATAAAGAACGAAATATAAAACTAGGATCAGCTGTTTTAAGCAGGACTCCCCTCTCCAGCTCGCTACGAATCTCAGGTCTTACTCGGGTCTCTCGGTTTGTTTCTGTGTCTTACAAACTTACTTATGGTAAAAAGATGTGTTTGAAAATTTAATTAATTTTATTCTTAGTTAAAATTAGTTCATTGAAGAATAACAAAATGACTGGGGAGGCACATAAAATATATTTTTTTACATTATGTGATTTTTTTATTGATAATTATCGATAGCGATCAATATGGCTATTTTTTTAAATCTATAAGCTTTTTTTCTATATCGTCCAGCCCTAAAATAGCATGATACAGCCCCTTTAATTTAAAGGCTCACTGTTTAGGTCCTAGAACGTTGAAGATAAAAAAAATTAAAAAAATACATCAGCAGCTCTAAAGAATTCGCTAGTGACGAAATCTAATGAGTTTCAGCTGGTTGAAAACTCTCCTAGGGTTACCAGGACGCCCCAGCAAGAACAGTCTTCAACATCAAGCTGAAATTAGTCAATATACCTCCACTGAGTAGGACAGATCCTCTTTGTTGCAGTCATCATTGATCTTCTCAAAGAGATCTTCACAAAGCTGGAAGGCAGAAGAAAAAAAAAGATTTTCAATATGCATTAACTGAATTTGGAGACAAAGAGGACAAAAAAAAGCTAATAATGCTCATTTAGCGAATGAATTAAAGGCAATCTAATTAAAAAACAAATAAAATAGCAAAGACCTTTTTAGATAAATATTGCACAGCATATCACAAATGATGTTTATCAACTTCTCATTAAAGACCTCAGCATTAGCAATTCAGAAAAAAAAACTAGGAGCAGCAGAAGTCCTGAGTCAGTTAACAATATGACTTAGGACTTAAGGTTCAGTAAAGAACAAATCAGGACAGTTAAGGAATCCAAGACATAAAGTTGTTTTTTTTAAAGGGCAGATTTATAGTAAACAATGCAATATACAGACCATGGGAATGATTCCTTCCTGTCCCTCCTCCTGCTTGCCCATCATAGTGTAAGATTTGCCAGCGCCAGTCTGGCCATAGGCAAAGATGCAGACGTTGTAGCCCTCGAACGCATGCTCCAGCATTTCCTTTCCTATGTCATTGTACACACGGTCCTGTGATGCAAAGCTGGGGTCTTCTGGCTGCAAGGTAAGAAAGAAAAAAAATTAGGATGTTCAACTGTACTTGTTTAGGGCACCGATACATACGAGAAATAAAGTTTTCCGCACTCTGTCTACTCACCGTAGTGTGTGACCAGTAGGAGTAATCGAAGCTGAAGGTTTTTGCTGGTTCTTTGGGGGCTTTGGGGTTCAGGATAGCTGAGGAGATGATGGAAAAGACAGAAATGAAGCTAAAAACGTCTGATGCAATTTGATTGTTCATGCAGTTTCAATTAAAACCTACACTGAGAAAGACAGAGTCAAACTGATAATGAATAAAAAAAAAAAAACACTTTTAATGACAAATCAAGCCCCCTTCTTTGATAAGGTTTACAAAAAGTTTCAGATTTAATCCAATCCTTTCAGACCTGAAAAGTTAAGCAAGTTGAGGCAAAATTATATGATGTATCGTAACAAAATGATAATGCATTTCATTTTTGCTAGAGTCTGAAACAGGTAGTAGTTTTCAAACTTTTTCTCTTCATTTAAAATAAATAAATACAAATCTAAAATCGGCAGGTCAGACATCACGAGAAGACCAGCCAGATCAGCACATTTCCAATATTTGCCCAGTTCATTTACTTATTATTTTATGTTGTGCTGCTAAAAAAGGAGGTGACTTACAGTCCGTTTCCGAATCCCAGCATCAGGAGTGATATTTTCTAACCTAAAAGTCACGAGTCAGTGACACATCAACATCTGTTTTTTTCCTTTATTTAGAGAACCTCAAACAGTTAAAGTCTTACCAGACTTGATTCTCTAGTTAAACGTCAACCTGAGCAAAATACCTGATAGGTTTGAGTACCAACATGTGCGACTTCTCCTGCAACATTTCACCTGCTGACGCTGCGTTTTCCCACACAGCCCAGCCGGTCCCCGAGGCCACACACACATTTCTTTAGGGCAAAGAATCTGCTACAACGCCTGGTATGTCGTCCCCCTCAACCACGCTGGTTGGGACCCACGGGACGAGTGTCCAGGCTGCAAGACTGTACTGTAAATGTGACGCAGACAGAGCAGGATGTTATGTTCCTATGAATACACCCTCCGTTGACCAACAGCTTAAAGTAACGGTTTGCTCATTTCTTTGACATCATTTTAAAAGCATAATGTCAACAAAGAAAGGAAAAAAAAAAGAAAAGAAACAAAAGCCAATTACAGCTCTGCTTTTGTTGTATTTAATTCTGCTGATGGGCAAATTCAAGCTGGTTTGGCTCCTTCATATCAGGGTGCTTGAGAGGCTTTTTGCATCAAGATGTCGCCAACAGAGTGCCTTACATGCTCCGAGGACTTATCAATAATGCAGGAGGAGGAGAGACGAGGGATAGCATATCGCCCTCCATGGGTCACATAATGCTGACAGAAAAGCACTGCATGTCCTCTGAACAGCTTTGCTCTAAATACAGTATTTGATGATTATGCCATCTCCATCTACTGCACCGTAACAAGTTTTTCTAAAAAAAAAAATAACACATGCGCCTCAACGCTATGCAGACTTCAGGTTAAGATGTACGGCAGCCGCTTCCATATTGGGCGCTGGAAGAGGATACAGAGAGATGGGTGGCTAAATAAAGCCCATTTTCACCTCTGACCTGCCTCCGGAGGGAAACTGGAGAGTCGACGTGAAGAAATCTGGGGGTGGAGGGGGTTACGTTACCAACGCCCCTATTGACCTTTCCTGGAACAATCTACAGCTGCTATTAATGAGCTGCCGTCCTTAGCTCAGATTCAGCGCTCGAGAGGCTGCACAGCAATATGAACAACAGGATGCTGGGATGGAGGCGCTCTGGTGACAGGTTGGCAAGGCAATTTTATTTGTGTAGCACACTTTCATCACAAGGCAATTCAAGGTGCTTTACATGATTAAAGTTGAAACACAGCATAAATCCGATAAAAATGCAAGAAAACAATTAAAAGAAGACAATAATCAAGACAATACAACAATGTAAGATGTAAAAATGGTGAAACCTCAGCTCAGGAAATCAAACATGAGAGCAGGACAAAGGATTTTCTGACCTCTAGGTCTGTCAAATTCATTAAGAACATTTCTGGACTCTTATCAGATGTACGAGTTTATCATTTAGGATAAATAGGTATTTAAAAAACAACAACAGCACCAGCATTAGCTTGCTTCAATGACAAATGTGCTAAGATACCTCCCCAGAACAGGTGGTGAAAGACAGACGGATAGACTGCTGCATCCTGGGTGCACGGAGAAGCATTGTCGCAGATCCTTCCTCTACGCAGCTGTTAATACTTTAGAACCATCACTGTTCCCAACAAAATTCAATGAATGGTCATAGGTCGCACTAGATATGTTTTTTGTCTGTCAGTTGGACTGGCTGGGTACAAGAAATCCGGTCAATCCATTTTTACTCATTAATTTTAGAATAGTTTATTGATTTAATAATAAGTTTCAATCCAAAAAACCTAACCAGAGAACTGTATATAAAAATGAAATTAGGCCATTGTTCTTACAATACTAATGTTACATGGTACCAAAATGCACACCCATAACCCAAATAGAGGGATTGGTGGATTTTTGCCTCTGACAGATGAGTTTAATGGGATTTAGACGATGTTTTGGATATTGAATCCTCGTTCTGCTGCCACACTAGAGACTGGAAATAAGAAGGACCTCAGCCAAAGTTTAAAAATGAGGAAATATTTGTCCAACTAAAGCGATCAGAAGACGAAAAGACTCTCTGAACTAAACTTTTCCTGACCCGTAAACTATTGCAGGAAAGCAGCAGCAGGCACCAGTGTTCTGCACACATCCGCGCGTATCTAACCAGTAACCTTCAGTAATTTTTTTTCAGCGTGCAGTCAGTTCCCGATCAGCGAGACGCATTGAATAGTGTCCGAATTTTTCTTTCGTTGATTTATTCATCTGGACTCTGTACGCAAGTTTAAAATATCTGCGCATTTGCACCAAGTGGTCAGAGGTGTGAATAATAAGTTGCAAAAATGACAGGCCACCTTTATATTTTTCCTTCAACGTTTTAAAAAGAAAATACAGAAAATATTCAGTTAACACTACCCCTGACGTCTACATCCCTGTGGTTATTTGCACCATTTTCCTCATTTCAAATATATTTTCAGAGATACAAACAACGAAAAGAATGATATATGACTGTTAATTTGTTCGGAGGCTGTTATAATCAAGTTATTAAGCAATGGTGCTCTGTTTGAACAAACATGTAACGTGTATGAAGGTAATGTAGGGATGGGGGGGGGGGTTGTTGACTAGTATTTCTTCATATATTGCTATATAAAGCAATATTATGTATTCAAATTCCTTTTCAATCAATTATTGTGCATTTATTTCGAGTACCAACGTAACTATGGAAATCTTGTATGCCGTCCTTTACTCTTTGTGTATATATATATATATATATATATATATATATATTATGCTGCTCAGTTGCACATTTCTTGGATTCGAAGATGCCATTTTTAAATGTTATATTTAACTATAAGTATTTTATTATTAAGTATTTTAGAGTAAATCATTTTTCCCAATTCAGCGTTTTCTTTTTTGTATTATTTAGCTATTCTCATGTAAATATAAACGGTCTGTCATTTTACTGCTATTACACCTGATTTCCCCTCTGTTTCAATCCTAAATCATCCCACTAGCGTGATATTCAAATTTGCTCACGCTGAGCAGAAAGCTATTTGATCGGCGTTGTCGTCTCAATCCATAAGATGAGTCGGGTCTCATTAAAGAGGAACAAAAGCAGAAGGAAATCCTTTCAGAGCATTCCACACCAGAAACCAGCATATACATCCGCTAATAAGCTACACCTCACACCATACTTCGATGTGACAAACTGAGTTTATAAATGGAAACAAAGTTGTGGGTCTGCGGTAAACACCACTATATTCCCATCTGGGCTTAAGCAGGAGTCACACTCCACCATCTTGAGACGCATTTTTGCTGCCTCATAAACAACGTCATAAATCTGTCCCTCTCAACCATGGCAACAGGTATAGGACCAGACTCCGGTTGCCATAACAACTTCAACTTGGCACAAAAGGGGTGGGGGGTGATGCGGAACGCTGCGTTCACTTTTTTCTCTCCTCTCGAGCTCATCACCAATCGCTGGAAATTGTTTTAAAATACAGATTTATGGACAATGACAGTCAACTTAGGCGCTGATTTTAGGATTATGACGGTCTCAACACTAGAAGGGAAACGCTTCCTCTGAAAGGCTACGGGATTTGTTACTAAGACATTAAGCCACTTATGTCAGATCCCACAAGTAATGGAAAGTTTTACTGCAAAAAGCTTTTTAGTGACTTTGCAAAACAAAATTGTTAATACAAAAGGTGTGCAGGTGAAAAGTTATCATCATATACTTCATATCGAGTCAGATTTTTAGCATAATTTCAGACAAAATTTACTCAGGGCTGAAATGTCCTACCTCCTTTTTTTCTGTAGAGGAAAAGCTACAGAGGGAAAATAAAGGCCACAACAACATTTATTTTTCCGCCCTAATTAGAACAGCACTACAGCCATAGATCCTGCTCAAAACTAGGACTGTGGATATGCGAGCACTCCACAGGAGATCTGCATTTCAAAAGAAAGGTAGGTAGCTGTTAACTAACCACATCCTGCCATCCAGAGAGCATCCCTCAGCTGGTTATAGCTGGCAGACATTTTCTGTTACAGCGTATAGCATGGGGTCTTCTAATCCAAGGAAGGGAGAAAAAAAATATACAACACACCTCCCTAATTAGGCTATTAGGAGGTCTCCAAGCACCAGATGGGGACTAAAAGCTTTCGCCTTTCACCTGAGACAAGCAGAGTCTAAAATGGCTGAACACATCAGCCTCTCTTTTCAAGTAAACCTCTTGGGAACGGCTAGCTGTTCGTTCAGGCCAATCAATGCCTATTTAGAATCACAAGAAGAGAGTGGATGGAAGGAAATGAATCCATATGTAAACTTTGAAAGGAAACAAAGAAACAACCTGCTAAAATAGCAGACCACCGATAGGATCTACAATTCTGCAGAACTGAGAAAACCTCTGGAAGGCTGAACTGAATGTACTCCGTAGCTTAACAAATTCGGCTCATGCGGGCTGTTTTAAGAGTAATGCAGTCCAAGAAAATCTTCTGCTCAATGAGATCTGTTTCTGATTACAAAGCTTCTTAATCTGCCCTTCAAAACCCTATACAGTGGTAATTCAATTGAACATTTCCCACAGCAACCGTATTCCATTTAGAGCCCAAGTCCAGCTACACTGAGCATCGACACTTCTCCCAGTCTGTCACAAGTTCATTAAAGACACACATGGGACGACTACATAAGCACAATCCGTTGGTGAAACCAGTCCCTATCTTACCCAACGTCTTCGCTTTTGGACTCTGAAGGGAACATGAAGTATTATTCTAATAGGCCACAAACACTGCACACTTCTCGTAGCGAAGAAACAGAATAGCAGCCTTCTTTCAGCCAGCTGACAAGCTGTACACAGCAGTAGGTGTGTGATTAGAAACATTACTCCATGCGTCAGAAAAACATCAGTCACCCCAGGCCTTTCTCCCTCAACTCATTGATAGATCACCAAGAACGGTGATGGACCCGAGTATACCTTCATACTGGTAACAGGCAAAGATTTTCTAGAGCAGACTATGTCTAAAACATGACCGCCTAATTAAAGCACTAAAACAACCATAAGATAGGCATTTCTTTCCTTTTATCATATTAGTTAATGATGATCATTTCCTCAGTTCTGTGATAGAAATCAGGCCAGTAAGAAAGAAGAGCATTAAGCTTAATTCAAGCCTGCCTTTTCTCCTCAACTTTCTTGCCATTTCTTGCCATTTCAAGAAGACCATTTTATCCCAGCACTGTTTGAACCGGCAGACTAGAAACTAATAATGTTAGCATTAACGGAAGATAGAAAGTCAGGGTTCCATGGAGTCATTTATTTCTGCTGTAGAAGTTTAATCGACCTCTGGTAAGCTAAATGATTTATACAAGTAATGTGGCACTGATGCTCATATTGGGTTTTAGGCTTCAACAGAAAGAAACCATGTGTGACTTTGCATGTATGCCAACAAAGCAAACACCAATCCAGCACTGCCACTTCCCAATATGTTGCTGAGCACTGTCAGTCAGCTGGCTGAAATAAAGACTGTAAACATTTCCCCTTGTGCACGAAAAAACTTCAGGTGTCTGGACATATCACAAAACAAATTAGAGTGAAAACTAAAGTTAACCAAAGGTAGCGCCACTTTAGAATAATAATTAGCCAACTGCATTTTAGCAGCAATTTGTTTTAAATAGTAGCAATTAAATCATTTTATACATTTGTTTTCCCCAGGCGCTGCAGAGTTATAATAGTATATAATATTTATATATTTGTCTCATTAGAATCAAACTTTTTTTTTTTTTTAGACATCATAGTTGACACAGATTTTTTCATCCTGTGCAATTATCAAATTAGGCTCCTTTGATCAAATGATACCAGTGTGTTGGTCTGGGCCAGAGGTGGTGTCCTGCTGGTTCCCCACATCTGCAGGAATAAGCAATTTTAAGTAAAGGAACAAACAAACAAAAAAAAGTAATATACAGAATAGCACAGGATAAAAATACAGTGTTATAAAATTGTAAATTGGAATTAAAAAAATTCTTATCAGAGAATTTATTTTTAGGTCATATCGCCTAGCTCGATAGCAGTATTAAACTGACTTCCACTTGAGACTTTAGGTATGGATTAGAAATATGGCTGCGACCTTGTCGACCATTGTAACTACAGGAAGGTTATTTTTTGGTTTTCCTCATATTTTCTTGAAGATTTGATATGATTAACACCTACTGATCGCTTATTGATGGCACATAAAAGACTCACAGGGTGGCTCTTTTTTTTTTCTCAACATTTCCAGCTGATTCAAAACAGCACCATCACCATGTTTAGAACCACATGCCGTTTTCCCATACATCTTCATAACCTGCCTGCCTGCTTCACAGCCTCTGCATGAGCGCCGAAGCCAAGCAGCCTCCGACAGGACCCAAGCCGAACCACAGTCACACTAAATTGGTAATTTAGTCTTCGACAGCAAGCACAGGGTTGGGATGAGGTGGATGCTGAGGCGACCGCAGAAATGTTCCGTGTGTTTTCACATGTGTTTATGGCAGAGTCAGTGTGTGAGAGTTTGTATGATGACGGTTACCAAGGCTGCAGCGCAGGTGACAGAGTTATCCCGGGATGCGAGGCTAAAAGTAGCCTGTGAGCATTGCTTGGCACATTTGACAAACAGCTGAGCTTGCTGCAACCACAACACAACTGTGCAACATCTCCAAAACAGAAAGCAACACTGATCAAACTGCGATTTCATCCGGGGCGAGGTTAATATCCCGTAAATGCAGGAACTTTTCCAGATGGACAGGAGAGGTTGTCTGGTCATTGGAAGACTGTTCTTAGCAAAGTAAAGTGGTTCAAAAGAACTATCAACCTGTGAACACCTGAAACTCTAAGGGAATGCACCAAATATTCCCAACTAAAGTTTAGTGTCTACTTGGAAGACAGATCAACTTGTAAGAAATGTGTTGCTCTTTTACAGGGAGAAATGAGAGGGGGGGGGAAATGCAGAAAGACACCAGAACAAAGTATTGAGGGTAATGCAGCCGACAACAGTATTAGGTAATCTGTTATGACAAGGCTTTATGTGCCCGGCCCCCCTCGGTAACAATGACTCTTTTCACGCTGCTTTACTGCCCCTCACCCCACCTGCCTTTCTTTACAGAAACAACAAAGGGCCCTCCAACTGGATCATTTGCCTTTAATGTGATAGAGTCATATGGAGTCGATGCACTGTTTGGGGACACTAGTCTAACTAGAGCAGGAACTCGGAGTTAAATTCATTCATTAAAACAGGAAGTGCTGCCTCACAGTGCAGCTCCGATCCTCGGGGGGCAGATGTCCTGCAAGTTTTGGATGCATCCCCACTAACATGCGTCTGAATCAAATGAACAGTTACTGAACAGACCTTCACAAAACCTGCTGTCAGACCAAGGAAGGAGTTTTGATTCAGAATTTTGGAGCAGGTATGCATCCACAAGCTGCAGGACGTTTGACGTTTTGGGTGATAGCAAGGAGGAGAATGTATGTTCTTTTTTTCTTTTTTTTTTAAACATCCTACAGATGCAACCGACTGAATTTTAAATCAGTAGCCGAACGCATATCTAAGATAGATACACGCCTAATCTCATTACCAAGAGGCTGTGATTAAATCCCCCCCGACTAACATACCAAAAAAGTGACACATTCATGTAAATCAACTGACTATAGATGAGGTCGCTCCGCTGAACTAGAAAGCAGTGGAGGAGGTCACAGCGTTGGTCTCTGCGCCAGCTGTTCCAGTTCTGCTCTGCCGTCTATTTATACGGCAGCAGATGGCGGTTAGTGCTTCACATGCCGACAGACTGTCAGTGACAGGAAGGAATGGACAGATTTCAGCCGCCCAAATCTTTCCGCTGAACTCCAGGCCAAACCTTACGTAGCTGGCAGCGCCCTGATACCGAGCTGGGGCCGCCAGCGCCTCTGATAGCAGCAGCTTAGACAGGCTCGGTGGCTGGGTTCAGAATAACAGAGACTAAAGAGAGGTTTCTAGAGGAGAAAACATGCAAAGTCAGCAGGACTCCATTCAGGAGCGAAACAAACAGAACTACAACAAAGACAGTGATGCCAGGGCGACCCTCAGCTGATGATGTGTTGGCTCTAAATCCCACTGGGTGACTTTACGATGTGAAAGTAAAATTATTTTTTTAATTTATTCTAAAGTCTCAATGCCAAGCATGAATAATGTCAGCATTAACAAGATGGCAGAAGATGCCCAACAGTTGGTAAACCTAACAAAACCCACACTCTGTCCTGGCAGCAAACGCACCATAATGAATGCTATAATTTTATTCCATGATGAATTCAAGTTTGACGCCTCAAAGTTAGCCATTCTCAGCATCGTGGAGGTGTTTAACATAAAGTCAGAGGAACAACTAATGGTGTAAAAAGCCAGTTAAAAAAGAAACTAGTTGTTCCACAGGCGGGATGAACAGGGAAAAGAAAAAAAATGCTTTGTTTAGTTATTTTTAGGATTTTAGCATTTGTCATGGAAAATGCATATGCTGCCAAGATTACACGCCAAATCCAGTTAAAAATGTCAACTTTTTTTTTCTTTTAGAGCGACTTTGTACATTTACATGCACATGTCGACTAGCTGGCAGCTGATTTTTTTTTTTTTTTAAGGCTTTTGGGAAGTGAAATTGCAAATCCAACACAAGTATTACAGAGGAAGCAGATGTTTTTTTTGTGAAAACGAATAAACCGTGAAGCAGAACCTACTTCTACCTGTCAGATCAGTTCTATTTATTAAAATTTCTCGAAAAAGTTCTGAGTAGCATTGTAGCAGCAGCACACTTCTTTTTTTACTAATGATCAAAATAGCAGAACTAGAATGCAAACACTTCTGCACTCCATGCTTATAAAAATTGAAATCATGCCCCAAAAAAATCCCTCCTAGTATCCATCCATTTAATCATTACATTCATGAGGCAGGAATCAGTTGCTTCAAATCTCTTAATACGACAGTGAAGTTTCTCTATTTGCCTGAAAACAGCACGCGGATTATCATATGATCCAGCCGGAGCAGCTGAGTGGCAAAAACAGCGTACAGCCGGCTGTGCGGACAGGAGGGAAAATACACAACTCCATGCATTCATAGCAAACAACGGGCGCCCATTTCCAGAGCGGTGACCTGGATTTTCTCAACCAGCATCCCTTCAGCAACTCAACTCTCACTTTAAATGCTTTCTGCCTTTATGTAATCATGACGTCACAAACGAAGAGGAAAGAAATATCTTTCAGAATCATCTCATTTTCTTTTATCTTTTAAAAACACGTAAACATTCGAGAAAAAGAGATTCTTCATATACATTTATGCATATTTGTACATAAAATTAGCTGCACAGTGCTGGCTTCATACATTTTGTTATGAATGATCCAGAATGATCTTCTCGCCCACAGTGAGCTACCCGTGCCATGACTGCAAAGCTTGGGAGCTTGTGTCTGACTCTGGGTGGAAACAATATAGTCTGGACAGAGAGCAGTGCAAACGAAGGCACAAAAAGCTTCACGCTCTTAAATGTGGGAAAGTTCAGCCTTTTAATCCAACCCAGGCAGAAAATCTAGCGAAGGTAAAAGAATCAAAGCGGGAGCATAGCGTCAGGGAAACAAACATGCCTCTATCTGCTTTTTAGCCCCCTTTTCTTTTCTTTTTTTTTTTTTTTTTTTAAATCGAGAGACGGATGAATGAATGTGGGCTGAAGAGACAAGTGGAAAAAACTTCTGCTTGTGTAGAGACGGTGAAGATGGTGGATCTTTTTTCGTACTTTGCATTCACTGAAACAAAACCTACATCCAGCTGGACCTTCACTTTTATGCCAGCTAGAAGCGGGCCGATGCTGCTGGACGGGATCGAGCCTGTGGCCATATCTCTTTAAGGGTAGAGTCTATGTAGCCAATACATTCACGTTTACATTCTTATCCATCACGCAATACCCTCAGGAAGCGGGCAAGTCCAAACAGGCGCAGTCAGAAAATGGTCCATCTTCAGTGATGAGGACAACAAAGGCTGCCTCCATCACAGAACCCTCATCATCACCATCATCTCTGAGTGAAAAAACTGAATAAGAAAATCAGAATTCACACAGGCGAGGGCAGCTTTTGCCAATGATTCACTTTTCATTGAAATAAAACCGCCCAAGTTCAAATGAATTAAACGCCAAGCATTTTGAAGCCCATTTTGTTTGGAAGCAATCAGCTACTGAACTTCAGTGTGGTTGCACACAAAAAACAACTCATCATCCCAAGCTGGTGGACGTCATGCGATGGCGCCTCACGCTACCCTACACGTGAACGGCGCTAGAGCTCAAACCTCCCCGTCTCCGCTGTCGAGGATGCAATTAACTCCCCCCACTCACTCTAGAGTGAGTGGGGGGAGTTAGCAGATCTGATATCCAATATTTCCTATGAAAAGCTCGCTCCAAATGCACTGAGCTCATTCGCACGCTACAAAGGAGAAAAAAAGAAAATGCAGAGATGGATGCAGATAATTAGTGTTCTTACACACTTTTACCATCTTATAAGAATAACAGAACAAAGTAACTTTTATATAAAAAACACAGATTCTACTTTTCCTTGGTATTAGTCGGAATTTTTCTCTCCATTTATGTTTTTGGTTTAATATCTGCAACAAATATTTTGTAGAGATCTCAGGGCCCAAACAACAAGCAACAAAAACAGATTTTTTTTAAAACGTGTACGGTTAATAAACTGCGGCAGATCTATCCTGAGCAGTGGAGCCAACGATTACGTAGTTGCTTCAGCATTTGGAGAAATTGATCACTTTGCTCCTCTGACCTCTGCCAAGTCAAGTTTGTTCCAGCTTTTAGCATTCCTCTAATGGCTTTTACTGAAATGTTAGAAGCTCTGATTCATTTCCAAACACTTACTAATAAAAGACGATTTACCACCAATTAGAGCCTCAATGGCTCAGTGGAAAGTTTCAGTGTGCAGTATTAAGATATACAATTTAGTTTTCATTCAAAAACAAATTACTTAATAAATCATGATTCGCTGAAAGAATAGTAACCTTTAAGTTATCTTAATTATAAATAAATTATCTCTAATAAGAGAAATGTTGATCCAGCAGTCTCAGAAAGCATTAAACTTGACATTTACACTATTGTGTAAGTTCATAATAATGTAAACAATAATAATAATACACTACCCCTAAAATTTGGTGGGAAAGATAAGAAAGCTAGACGACTATTTTCAGATTAGATAAACTTAACGAGCAGCAAATTCACCACCCCTAAGTGCTACTAATGCCTGACAACACTCTTCAGTGTGGAAGTTGGTAGGGAGTGAAGGAGACTCGAAATCACCTTCTTAAATTTTTTGGTAAACTGTTTAAAACTGAAGTCAGCTAATTTAAAGGAAAAGCTTTTTAGATAATTCTGCTGTTCGCTCAGGCTGTGAAAGAGCAAGAGAGAGTTAATTGTTTAGCCAATAGGATAGGTGAGTGGAGGACAGTATTTTGGAAATCTCTGAGTTATTGTAAGGATTCTTTAAGGAATAAACAAAGACTGCTGTTTTTTTGAAAGTTGTTCTTAAAATGAAAGTAGTAAAAGAGAAACGGAAAAAGGCTAAAATGTAAATGACAAGTCAAATCTTTACAAAAACCAAAGACTGCAAACTGGACAAGAAAATGCTGATTGGTGGCGTCTCTTTGTTAAACAAGTGTAATTAATAATAATAACCTGACACGTTTCGTGTTAACAGCATCCAATAGAGCATTCTTGTTCAATTTAGCCTTTAGAAGCAAGGTAAATCCCCTGCAGACCTGGAATGTTTGTGAGAAGTGATTGAAGGTGACGAGAAATGCAGCACTCCCCTGGGGATATGAAGGTGTGCCCACATACACCCACGTGGGTCAGAAGGATTATGGCGGCAGGGTGCTGCGACCTGAGGCAAGCCTACTGGATTATTGGTGCTATTTGGGTCAGTCGTCCATGTGTGAACAGGGTTCACCACACGAATGGCTATCCCTCAAACAAATGGCTCCCTAAATGTCTCACTAGCATTCCTCTCCAAAACCTCATAAACAGAAGATAATCGATTTATTTCTGCCTCCACTGATGCGTAACATACGATGGAGCAGAGCTTGTTCCCCTGGTGGGGATTTTCTAATGTCACCATCCACTTAGCTCGAACCAAGAGCACACTTGATAGAATTGTATCTGAAAGGTGAAGGTTTAATTGATGTGGCGACCTTCTGGTAGCTTCATCAGCCTGTCACTTTGTTTATACTTCAACATAGTGAACAACGTTCGGCTTGTGGACGTGTTTAAAAGTGTCTGGCAGCTACATGGTATACACGACGATCTGATCTGAAACGCCGATGAGTTGTGGTTCAGCACGCAGGGTTTCTAAAAAAAAGACCAACAATAACGCAGAGGTTACTTAAAATGGAGACGAACGTCAATATCGTGAACTGAACGAACGCCATGTATGTGGTGGAATTGTTTTACGTTCGAGTCACTGATACAGATCAGTAGAACCGGGCGTTGCATCTCTTCATAACCACATTAGCTCTAGCATGTTTCAGAGCCATTACTGAAAGAGGCCTTTGCTTATTTCCAGGCTGGTTGCAGAGGCCACGCACACTGGATAATCAATTTGCTGCTCCTCTGCATGCACCCAATCCTTGACAACCCTCTGTGCATTGTGAAAAGGCAGAGGGGAGGAGGAAGAGGAGGAGACAGCTCATCCTGTTCTTCTTGCCCCAAAGTTCTTTCTTGCTCTGTGCTGCCGACACATTCACATGGATGGACACTTATGCCCTTGAGCGAAGCCACAATAGGGGGAGTGTCATGTCCTCTCGCAAACATCTGGTTGACACCTAAACGCTGACCAAGCAGCTCGATGAAAAATGCCAGACTACTTTGAGTCCTGTTTTAATCCAGAAACCCTAAAAACAAAAAAAAAACACTTTCTATGCAGTGTTTGGCTAGTCCTCTTCAATCGGTCATCAAGCAAATTTATATGAAGTTTATAAAACGCTTGTGCACCTTTAAATACATGTTAAAGATTATAACTTTTACAATTATTGTGCATCTATAATTCAAGAATTGCTTTCTTTTTATAAATACTAAATCAACTAGTAGGTGATCAAAATCAGGCAGTTTTCTCTTGTATGGTGTTCAATAATCAGGAGTGGAGGAATATATTTTTCTTCACTCTACAAAATACAAAAATTAATAATCGATGTGTAAATGCTTTAGACATCATGATCTTTGCTAGCATGGAAAAATCCAGACCCTAATCTATTAAGATTAACGGTCTGGCAACGAGTAATGATATAGGCCGGACTCGAGGGCCGGAACCAAGCATGCATTGGAAACACTCACTGCACGCAATTGGATAACACCACGACCAATCACAACAATACAAGGTGTGCTGTATCCAGAGCGGAGCTAACTGGTAGATTAAACGCTTGCCGTATGCAGTCGGCAAAACAGAAAAAAACGTCCTTCTTGCAAAGGAACGAAGAGCCAAGTCTAACTCGTTCATTGTAGCGGCCAAAGCCATTTCAAACAACTGGCGTTCATCTGTAGCCATCTTTCAATGTTTACTAAATGATTCCGGACGTTGGAGGGCTGTCGTCATCAGCTTAGCTCGCATCTGGCCCGCCTACATTAGATACACTGATTTGATTGGTTCCCTGAGCTGCTCACGTAATGCAGTAACAGTGCAATTGCTCGATGCCAGAGCCACTTGCCAACAATTCAAATTGTACTCTCACGAGACCTCAGGATTTCCATGGTAGATCTTTGCACCAATTAAAAACAAAAATGGCCAAACTGGGTATCACTGGCTCTGCGCTACATACTCTAACAGAGACATCGAGTGGTGAACAGAATCATCCAATTAGCAGCTTGATCGGCCCTGACCAGTGATCGGATGGGGAAGATTTTCAAAAGAAGCCGGTTAAAAAAGGGCAAAGACAGAGTGAGACTTAAACAGGTAACAGAAAGGGTGAAAGAAAAAGACTGTAAATGACTGGTTCCTTTAACAGAAAAGGTCATAAAAAAATAATTTCCAAGGCGGGCACCCTTAACTATTCTCCCGTGTACTGGATTTGGATTTGACGTAGTCTTCTTCAACATTGGCTAAAAGCGGTTCACATGATCAATCATGAAAGTAGATTTTGTTTCTCCTCTTATTAGAAACTATGCAGTTATATTGCCCTCATCTCCCGTAATGAACACCACATCCTTTCTCCTGCTTTTCCTATTTAAATAACAATACAAAATGCATATAATGCTGCAAAGCACACCATCAGGAGACAGATGGAAACAACAGTACTTCACATTTCTAATAGATGTAGATGGGAAGGTTGAGAAAACCAAACAAGAAAATGTATCCTCTACTTAAGTAAAATGTGTAAAAAAAACAGCAGGGTGGATTAACAGAAAATAGCAAATGTCTAAGCAAATATCGGTACACTAATTTATCGCAATATTTTATGTCATAATACTGTATCAATATTCAAAAGCAAAGTATCCTTTTTTATATTTAACAATTTGAATAGAAACATTAATGATGACAAGAACTTTTTGTGGTAAAATTAAATGTATGTAGGTAGTTGGTGCCTGTTTTCACTTCCTTTGTTCCAGTGGATCGACTGGATCTAGTAATAAAACTGGATGTTTTAAGTATGAAAGAGGTTGGAGTGTTTAGAATGCTGTGACACTTGTTCTGCAGTTAAATCCAGTTCTGAAAATCACAATATATCCTCACGGTATCGCAATATATCGTATCGTTGCCTTTGTATCGTTATGTGTATCGTATTGCCAGATTCTTGCCATTACACATCCCTAAGGTAGTATTTCTTGCAGTCTCAAACAAATCACCAATTTGAGAGTAAAACCAAGCTAGCCAACTTTGCTAAACGACAGGTCGGGATTTTTGAGGAAATCTACCTGAGAAGAAAAGGTAGCGAACACCAAATCACCCTAAATGTAATAACCCATACATGTTTGACCCAGTAGGTACAGCATTCTCACCATACCATCTGCAATGAAGACGCGATGAAAGAAGACTATGGCCCCCTGCCAGCCTCTTTCTCTCTCTCTCCTTCTCTCTCTGCAATCTGGCCATTTGATGGGGAGGTAGAGCAGGCAGTGCTGCAGCCTACTCCTCTCTCCTTGCTTACACGCTCGCTGACTAACCCCCACCTTAAAAACGCTGCATATGCCACTGCAGATCTGCCAGAACCCACAAAGTCCCCCTCCAGCTCCTCTGGGTGACATTGGAATTATGAAAACCCAAGGATATAGAGTAAAAATCAAAAAGTACTGGGGATTTAACAAATCCTCTTTTTAGTAGACTGTGAGAGATAACAGAAGAAGTGAGGCACTGCTAGGAGGGACACTTGATCTTATAGAAGATTCATACAGGCTTAAACTAATGAGGCCGATAAGACTGACAGAAGAGAGTTGAGGAAAGTCAGAGAGACTGTAAGAAAAAGAAGCCTTCTCTGTCAGACGTTGTGGTGTTAGCCGGTCATTCGGTGGTTCTGTTAACGTCAGGGGGGACGATGTTAATCATCGGAATAAAAATGGGACACATAGCCCCGACATGACTAAGGAGGCAGCAAATACTTCACAGCACCTGATGACTCACAGTCACAAATAGGCAAGCTGATCACATGACTTAAAACAGTTTGTTAGTGCAATATTTAATTTTCTCCCTTTAAGATAAACTTCATATCCACAAGGATGCTTCCGTGATCTATTCAATTAAAATATTTCTTACTTTACAGCATCTTGATCTGGCATCAATAAGATATTTGAACAGATATTAGGCACCCAGTAGCTTGTTTTAACTCCTCCTCTTCATTTAAAAAACAAAAACAAAAATACAGCCTAAAGGCCTAGAAAATCAAGACTTTGGCATCAGCACATTACTTAAGTCTATAAGGTCTTGTTAAAGGGGACAGGTTTAAAACAATGCCAAACCAATATTAAAAATAATTAATAAATCATCTGATGTGCATTGTACAAACTTGACCAATTCAGATTTATTATTCTAAAAACAAAAACAGAAAAAAATAAAGCTTAATTAAACTAGTAGTTCTGAATAACAGAAACAGAAAAAAAAGAAAAAAAAGACTTTATTTTTGCTTTAGGGATGGACCGATATGGATCTTTTAGTGCCGATGTCGATTTTTTTTTTAATCGGCCTTAGCCAATCACCCATACGGGCTGCCAATTTTCTTAAGCCAACATTTGGAGATGATATAGATTCTGCTCCCTCAATTCATATAATTAAAAACGATGATGACAAATGTGACAAGTCCCAAGTTAGCATTTATTCAACTTTAAAACAATATTTAACAAATAGTTAACATATGTGAGGTAGAGCAAGTAAGAACATGTAGATACAAATATAAAAACATTTGAGGTAGAACAAGTAAAAAAGGCGTAATTTGCGTAATTAAAATTCTGACAATAAATACTTGAGCATAAATAAAATTATTACACAACTGAACATAGCAGAAAAAAGTAAGCAGCATAATAAAGTGCACGGTGTGCAACGATGCTGGGAAAAAACTATCTGCAAACGCACCAGTCGCTTATCTGCCGATACGCGTAAAAACCGAAATATCTATCAATATATCGGCCTTGCTGATATATCGGCCTATCCCCTTTGCTTGTGTACGAATCATACCATATTTCCACAACCTTTATCTCACAGTTCGTGCCGTTAGTTGATGTGTCTCAAGACCAAAACAGTGGGAACTTCTTTGTGTGAAGCTTTAAAAGGAAAGATTCGTCTTTTACTAGCCAATCACCAATCGGAACCAATCAAAGGGAAGAAATAGCAGACTCTGACCTCTTGCTGATTAAGTGGTGCATTGCCGAGTAATTATGCCAATTCGACTTTTTTAGTAAAAGTTCCTTGAGATAACATTTTTTGTGAATTGGCGCTATATAAAAAAAAAGTGAATTGAACATATTTTGGTTTCTCTAAAACATAGTGGTTGAAAACCAACAAAAACACTGTGCTGTAAAATGTTCACCAAGTGAATGAATAACTTTAATGTATAACTTTTTATTTGCTTCCCCAAGGCGCAACACAAACCGTTAGTGCACCTTCAGAGATAAAGCAATCATAAACTAAGACGACTGTGATTAAGCCCCAATGAACTGGTAGGTGATTGCAGGTCAGTGTTTTTAGTCACCCCTGGGTCCCCCCCACCCATCAGGAACCAACTTTGGATTTCTCCCACAGACTCCTCAGGCATGTAGGCCCCACCGAGGGGGGGGGGGGGGGGGGATTTCCCCCCGCAAGCCTTTTCTTCCCTTTCAGCCTGTTTTTCCTCAACCATCCACCATTCAGTTTGCTCATGCTCTTGTTCTTTGCAAAGACAACCCCCCCCCCACAGAAGAAAACACCACGTGGATGGATGTGCAGACAAACCAGCCTGAACTCAAAGATGTGATTCGTGCGGTCGCTTTAACGTGTGTGGCGGTAGACGACTTACTTGTGGTGTTTCCTTGCATCTGAATTATACATTTTGACTCCTTGCCCGTTTCCCTGGAGTTGAAGGGTCGGACTCGAACAGCAACTTTCACGGATGCCCCAGACATGCTCGCTGCTCAGGTCGGACTCCCAGGAAGCGATTGCTTTTATATCCCTCCTGAAGAGAACACACGGAAAGAATAAGTGCATCTGTGTAATCAAAAGTATTTCACCAGAATACGAAAGAAAATCCACACAATTTGGGATCTAGAATGTGCATTAATTATTAAATACGATATGGTTAATGCGATAATTCTGCTTAAATTGAGATGTGGAAGAAAAGTTTTTTTATATTTTGAAGCTAATTGAGAAGTTATTGTATCTAAAGCAACAATAAAAGAAATACTGTTATTACACTGTTGTAATTATACGTAAGTTGTTGTTTTTGTTTTTTTTATCTTAAAATGCAATGTTTGCAGTGTTATTGTTTCTGTGTAGGCCTCTAACAAAGCGGACGGCCACCCCTAAAATGTTGGTCTAGATCCAACACTGATTATTGATAACAAAGACGAGTTGATTTCTTTCAAATCAGTCAACAACAAAAAATATCATAAATCTGGTCCAGATTCCCTCAAAAATTGTTTTTTAAAGAATTAGTTGTTTGTTTCAGCATTTCATAGTGTTTAATTTGAAATATGAATACGAGGCAGATTCCTTTCTTCTGTTTTTAATGGTAAAAATATGTTCCACTATGACGAGCATTAATCACTGGAATTGTTAAAAATGAACTAATCTATATTTAAACTAGCCAATATATTTGTCATAGTGCGTTCCATGGCCAAATCTACAACAAAATTTAAAGCTAAATATAATCTTGTGATTTGGGCTTCAGCTGTTATACATATAAAACATATTTAAACAAACAACTCAAGATGTTTTTTGGGGCGGGTTTTCTCCCTAACACACATGATAAAAGAGGACACCCAAACCAAATTGTGCAGCGGTCCTCACTCAACGTTGGACCGCCCCTGCGTCTATGGTTTGCTTCAATTAAAACCCTCTCGATTCTATATCTAGATCCCTAAATTGTGCCTTGTTCTTTCCACATTCTAGCAGTCAGCCATACTTGCTGAAGCATACGCCCATGAAATT
The DNA here is from genome assembly GCA_028564705.1 of Apricaphanius iberus. Lineage (NCBI taxonomy): Eukaryota > Metazoa > Chordata > Actinopteri > Cyprinodontiformes > Aphaniidae > Apricaphanius > Apricaphanius iberus. The sequence goes on from JAPXFQ010001412.1 coordinate 173,954, forward strand.
CTATCTCCCCCATTTTTCTTTCCTCCTCTCTGCTTGCTGTGGGCTACCGTGGGACAACGAGTCGTGCCCCCCCTCCACCCCACCCTACCCTACGTCTGGTGCATGTGACTCCGCAGCGGTGCAAATAAAGAGCGTCCATTTCTAATACTTGAAAATTGAAATTCGCCGATGTTAAGAAGTGGGCTAATCCTCCTCCGCTGAATGTTGAGGGAAGCGTTAAAAGGCTCACATTAGCAGCACAGGCTGGGACGCACTGTTCACATTTATTCAGCAGGAAAGGTTCAAACAATTTAAAAGGATAACACGCGAGCTTTAAACGATACCTGTAATATTTGTCTATTTGAACACCGCTAAAATACGCTGACAGGTTACGGCTGGGGATTGTGACAACATTAAGTGTTAGCAGCTAACCAACCATTAATAAATAGCGCTTTTCAGATACCAACACAGTTTGTTTTTCCCCCGCATCAGAATAAAACCCGTAAACATACATTACGTTGTAAAAATATGTCCCGGACACGCAGCTCTGTGACTAATGCTGGTACAAACAGACAGCCGCTCACCAGCAGAAATTAATCTGACATAACCGTAAGGATTATACAGGCAATGTGCAAAAAAAACCATCGAACCATACTCACGTTTGACGACTTTATCCAAGGCGGTACAAGCGGAGAGAACTAACGTTAGCTTGCGGGCGTCAGGATATGTTGTTGCTGTTTTTTTAATCACAATCTGCACACACGTAAACTGCTACAATGTCCGCTTCCGTTGAAAACACCCATTATAGCGGTATCCTCCGCCGGATGGATATGTAAAAATAAAAATTGTGAACAAGGTGACTCGGTGAACTAGCTTGATTCTTTTTTTTTTTCTTCCCCTGAGCTACAGAAAAAAAGCGGCCGCCCGTCTGCGCCCGAGCGAAAATGAAAAACCGATGGATTGCCTTGATTTACCGAAGAGATTACGTCAACTCCCCTTCAGCGTGTTGACTGACAGGCCAGCGGACCAATCAGCGCAGTTATATAGGTGTCCAAGACGTCAAGCAGCCAATGAAGTCGGACATAGGATGTGTGGGCGGAGTCTCTCTCCATTTTTCTACCGTGACGCCACACTGCAGGATTTCTTTCTACCCCGCCGCTCCCCGCACCGCTGTCACCGTGTCGTGAGAGTCACCGCAAAACAGCGCCGTCTAGTGAGGAATTGAAATGGCCACTTCTAATGATAGAGGGAGCTTCAACCTGAGACCAGGGCCTCGTCCAAGGTTGTATGGGGCCTGAAGCAGAAAATGATTTAGGGCCTCCTCTTGCTTTAAAGAACATTACCACCACTAACGTTTCAAGAACGGGTGGAAAATAAACTTGCCAATTCCTTTAAATATCATGTTAAAAGGTGAAAATGTTAAATCTTTTAATGTGTATATGCTGAAAACAAGTTTTTGTTTTCAGCATATACACACCCCGAAGGTCTGGGGGCTGTAAGGAGATGTTTAGTTTGCTTATGCTTTAGGTCCTGCCTCTGGCAAGGCTTCTAAAAGCACATTATTGTTATTTAACTAAAAACTATGCAATACGAATGTACTGTGCTACATAATTTTCAACATTTTTTATGATAGAAAGGGCTTACTCAATAGGGATTTATAACTAAATATTTTTTGTTACCCAAGATTTATTTTGTTCCAAAAGCTGAAAGTAGAATTTTTTTTTTAATTTTCTTAGCCGTCATACTAAATCTTATTCAGTTTATACTTTTCAAAATAATCTTTTTTTGCAACTGTAGATCACTTTAGTTTTGCTGCAGCTTATGTGGCTTTTTTAATTAAAAAGGCTGCTGACACTCAATCTACAATATAAAAAAAAAAAAACGTGCCACAGAACAGCCAAGGCAATGAAATGCAGTGAAAAATAAGAGTCTCATTCAGTTCATGTGATGGAAAAAAAGTGAAATTGCTAAGAAAAATAAAAACGGGCCAAAGTTATGCACAGACTATATCACAAAAAACAGCAATACTAAGAGTTGAACAAAACTGAGAACAATTAACTATCTCTAAAAAGGACAGAGAAAACAACTGCAAGATCCATTAGTTGAATTCAGGTAAAATTATGCATTTTTGTCATAATTTTGTTTTTCATTCAGGAACACTTGAAAAAAACTGACTATGGAAGAAAAAAATCTGCTTCTTTTTTGAGCTCCTCGGGAATATTTATAAATCAACACTCTGAATCGACCGGAACATCAAAAAATCGGATTCTCTAACACCACATCTTATTTTTTCGAACCCCATCACTCATTATTTATCCTCTGTTTATTTTCCCTTGATCAGCAGGTCTTTTCTTTTTTAATGTTCAAATTCATCAAGTAAGAACTCCCACCATTTTCTCTCTAACCATCAACCAACTGCAGGCCTGTATATTCTCCGTTTTGTAATCTAGTAAAATCAGATGAAGGCTATGCAAAAATGGTATAAATTATGTTTAGTTTAAAACCACCTCCATCTCTTTTATAGTCCATACACAAATTTTGATCAGGACATCAGAGGCTTAAATAAAAACCATAAAGTTGCATTGACCAGGAAAGCCAGATCGGCGCATCTTTAAGTCAGTTCTCATGTCATTAACGAATCATAGTGATCAGTAAGAATGTGAGATCCTTATGGCAAGGTTTTTATTTTATGCCTCAAACATGAACAGGACGTGTTAAGCTAGGACTTCTTTAAAGCTTTTACTATTCGCTAATTAATAGTTCTCAAAAATATTTTAAATGTAGTAAAATACAGAATACCAAATACATTTACTATTACGTTACTGCCTAGCTTTCAATGAATTTCTCTGGTTTTGTGTGTGAAGGCTACTTATTTTAACAGATGAAACGGCTCTTAGAGTAAACCGAAATTAATTATTGGGCAGGAAAAGCCTGATTGTTGCATCTTTAGAGCAAAGTGTCAGGACCTGTATCTCGTTTTTCCTTGCATTGAAAAAAAAAGAAAAAGCATGTTAATATTGTACAAGTTTCAAAACCTTGCAGCTGGTTAACTGAAGAATTTGCAGTTTCTAAACATACCACCAAAAAGCTGGTTGACAAACTTTTAATGCCTGTAGATAAACACGAATGACAGGAAGCATGGTTATGAGACTTGCAGAGACCTTCCTGGTTTAAGGAAATACTTTCTGTACAATCAAAGGTCAGAAAAGACAAGTTGGGTGCTGTGTGACATGAAAGATAAACGAATATAAAATGATTTGCTATACCCAAAGGGTTTTGTTTCTGTTGGTCGCACTTAGTTTTTTTAAATGTTAGCCTCCCCCCAAATCCTCTTTTATAAACAGATACTTGACCGTGAGGTGACAATGACGTTCTTATCTTTAGATCAAGCACAGATACAATGAAATCAGTTTTATGAAGAGAGCAGAAAACTGTAACTAAACATTCTATTTTGCTCAAGTCACAATTTGTCACTCACAGACTGAAAGAACATTTCTTTTTCGGAATTACATTAGCCTACATCCTTTATAGTTCCAGTTATTATCCGTAGGCACAAACACTGCATATGTACGTCCTTGGACTTAACACTTTACATGAGCTGAAGTACACAATCAGCTTTAAAACAATACTACCAACTTCTAAAAAAAAAAAAAACTTAATTTTTACCAAACTTTAAAAGATGATGATTTCTAAAGCTATTTGCAAACTGTTTTCGGATGAATTTTTATCAACCAAACACTGTTAGATATCGTTGGGTGTAATTCACACAAACTCAAGAGACAAACTTAAAAGTTTTAACTTTATTATGTTTTGTTTTTAGAACCATGATAATGGTTTGAGACAAAAAGGGTAAATGCAAATAAAAATCCAATCAGGTATCCTTTTTTCCCCTCCTCCATTCAAACTGTTGTTCTCATTGGTAGTAGTGACATTAAATTCAGACGATTTGGAAAGATCCCTTCGGATCAGTAACGCAGCAAGAGGCCGATGTTTCTTAGAAAGGCCGAGTGCCCTGTTTCTCTCTCATCCAGGCGTGGATTCTCTCCTTCAAGTCAGGCACTGCAAAAAAAAAAAAAAAACACATGTGAAAAAAGCTGTTGCTGTCAATGTTGAAGAGAGGTTCTTCCTGTTCATGCATGCCTGATGAAGAGCCATCATAACGGTGTTACCTGACTCCAGCATGCTCTCTGTGAGGGGCTGTCTGTTGAAGGGGTCAGTGGGGGAGTTAAGCAGGTGGCGCAAGATGATGGATCGGTCCATAATGTTCCCCGAGGGCAGCATCACAGGGTCAGTCATCAGTGTGTCCATCAGAGGGTCTAAGGTAATATATGTTTAGGATAAAATTAGGAGAACAAACACATATTTGCAATACAAATTAAATAACGTAAAATGTAACTTTTTTTAAAGGCTGTTTTTGCAACAACATAGCTATTAAAGTACTTCTCCAGTTCGGATTAAAAGGATGCAGGGTGTTTATAACTAGAAAAGCCGTCAGTTTTTGCAAAATAATTTTAATCATTACATTTAAAAAAAATTAAAATATAGTTTAGTATTTAAAAAAAAATAAGCATGTTTTCAAAAACATTAAGTGCAAATCACAAAAAATCCTGTCTAAACAGCTAAAAGGGGCTATCTTTAATATGACAGTAATACTAGTTCACCCAGGAAAACACATTAACCAAATATTCAATAAAACTTATGGGTAGTTTTAGATAAGGTGTCCCCTATATATTGAAATGTCACAGAGTTGTTAATGTGAATTCTGTGGGCTACAAAAATAAAACCTGCCGTGTGATATTGTAACCACACAGACAGCTGATACCCCTGCATCTTGGATGGCACACTCCCATCAACTGTGGTGGGCTGGCTAGCATATCTGGGAATCAAAGGTGGTATGCAGACCACATTCTCCTTGTGGATTAGATTAAGTCTGTGGTTACAGAATAGCTTTGCTCTAAGCAGTCTATATGATCTGTGTGAGCTGCCAAAATGTGCTGCAAATGTTTGGGATTCACTGCAGACCCTCTCCATCTAGACTGACCTGGGGGTCACACTGAAGCGGCTGCTTTCCCTGAGGGCAAAGGTTCAACAGCGCACAGAATACGGATTCCAGAATTTACTCTGCCTTTACAGATTGCAAATGAATTTCAAACAACTCTGATGTGACTTTTAACCTATAAAAATAGCTTTTGATCCTACAGAACAGTTTCAAGCTAAAGATTTAGCGCTCAACTAAATATTTGGTTTAGAAAATACATTTATAGTTTGTAAAACAAATATTTAGCTTGCTAACCAAATATTTTATTAGGAAATGTGACATTTATGTATGTATGATTGACAATGTAAACAATTTGAAAAACTTTTGAACAATGTATTTACTTGTATTATTTATGTCTACCTTGAAAGGTCAAGAATTTGATTTATTATATTAAACTAATTATATTTAATTTTTTATATTATTTATATTGTTATATTTAAAAAAAAATATTATTTTTTAAATTTTATTTACACCTTAGGTTTGAGCTAGTTTAGAAGTAGTTATAGATCCTACATGTAAAATAACTGATCAAACAGACTTCCTGGTTAAAGAAAAAACTTGCTTTTGCATTGAAAAAAGAGCTGTAGAGAATATTCAAAGCGAAATGTTACATTACAGAAGACAGAGTAAGGTACCTATTTTCCTTTGTGGCTATTAAAAAAATTAATAAATTAGCCACGCTGATGGAGAAACAAACCTTTGAACTCATCGGGTGCGTCACTGTAATCCATCTCAGACTGCGAGTTCTTAGCGACTATTTCTTCCACTTTGTCGGACAGCAGCTTGAATTTCTCAATGGCGATTGAGGACTTGATACCAGCCTTTCTCATCTTGGAAATCACCTCCTCAAAAAGCTCACGGCTGTACGATCGCTGCAAAGAGGGAGGAAAAATAACCCATAGCAATATATTTATGATGTCAGCAAAAGAGGAAAAACTATTGCAGGAACACTGCTATGCTATATCAGGTAAAAGTTTGTTGAGTTTCGGATTGATTAACCCATTTTAATACGAACTGTTCTTATATGGAAAATGTAATAAAAACAACCATTTTTACATACTTTACTTTCACTTAGGTGCGATTATCTGCTTCAGCATAAAATAATAAGGTGTTATTCGGCGATAAATGTACATATTTGCTTGACCCAGTTTTTAAGAGATAAGGACTTTAATTAGGAACCTAAAGCAGCAAAATGGTACGTTTTAGAGAGTAAAATTTTGAATTTTGTGTTTGAATCAAAATCTTTGATGATATATAGTGCAGTCAGCGCCAACCTGGTCATCTGCAATTGCTTTAGCAAAGCGGGCACAGTCTAGTTGAAGGTAGATGTCGGTAAGCTGGTCTAAGAGCTTTTTGGGCTCAAAGCCATATTTCTCTGGGTTCTCCACCTTCAGGTCCCGACACTTGGGCCCACAGAGCTGCTGAAGGTTAAAGTTCAGCATAGCAGCTAAACGAGGTCCGAGCTCCTGTGTAAGGAAAGGAAACAGCTCAGATAAAATGTCTGGCCTGAAACAACTAAATAAGGCTCAAACCCTAGACTTAAAGTGAACAATGAGCTCCTAATTACTAAATAATTGCACTTAACAGATAAGGTGCATTTTGTAGAGTGTGCAGTGAAACGGTGAGACTCACAGGCCTGAGGAAAGGCTTCTGAACTTGCTTGGTTAGGATGTGGAACATTTCAACCGTTTCTGTGGCCAGTGCCAGATAGGAGCGAGAGACTCGCTCATCCTGAGTCAGCTGAGACTGGCGGCTCTGCTGCTGCTCCTGAAAGGTTGAAGAAAATCAGGTCACATAAACTGCGGCTACTGTTCCATCCAATTTTTTTTTTTTTTGCCACGTTTCGAAACTCAGAATAACCATGTACAAAAATGTCCATTGTTATTACTGCAACTCAGCTTGGAGTTGTTGCTAAGAACAATCGTGATGAAAAATAGAGCACAGACTCTGGGCAGCCGCTCCCACTCCTCCTTATTCTTCATCTCCTCCTGAACTTCGTGGATACGCTTCAGGGACTCAAGGCTCTCATCTAACAAGAAGGTGGTGTCATTAATCAGCATGTTGATGTAGCGCACAAACTGCTTGCCAGAGCTAGTGGAGAGGAAACAAAATAAAACCTCAAATCAGGTTGGAAACACCAAAAAAATGCCCCCAAATTAAGAATCAATTTTACTTTTTTTTTTATCACTAATGCATCCATTTTTGTCATCAGTAAACCTACTTGAACTCCTCCAAGAAGGTGCCATGGTGGGCAATGTTCTGCCAGAGACTCTTGAAAATGGTACTGATATGGTACCGTATAGTGAATTTATCATAGAACTCGCTGGTAGCACCAGTGTGCTCAACATCTAAAAGAGAAAAACAATAATTTTGTGAAATATTAAAGGGGAACAACTTTATATGATCCAAACCTGTTATAAAAGGACTTTATTTCTTTAAAGTACAGATAAGAAGACATATGATTCAGTAAATACTGTAGTGCAGCTTTTTAACATTTATGTTCAAAATGTAGGATGAAGTTATGCGTTCAAATAAGAGAGGTAAACCTGAGTTTTCTAATAAATAAATTTAAATAGTTATAGAACTGGCTGCATCTTTAGGGTAGTCTCCCTGCTGGAAGATGGACGTTTTTTATGTTAAACATACAGAAAATTTAGAGTCAAGGTAAGCAGCAAAACATTTTGTAGGACTGGAGATTAGGCAAGCAAGATCACCAACAATATATTTAAAATTAAAATGTGGAGGGCCTTTGTAAAACCAAACGGTTGATGGAACATAGGATGTGATCATTTATTATAAGTCGATGTTGCAAGTAAATATCCTGATGCAAGTGTTGACATGTTCCTAGTCCTCTATGTAACTTGGATTTTTTTTCAAATTGTTACGATATAACCCATATAAATCTTCCAACTCCATTCCAATCTCCCTGTAGATGTTTTTTGCAGGTCTGGTGGTAAAAAAAAGGTCTTGCAACAGGAGGTTGCTAAACAATTACATGAAAATCACTGAATTAAATGTATAACTAACATTCAAGTGTGGAATTAAAAGGTCCACATACAAGCGCCTGATCATCTTAATCACCTGGTGGGAAACTCAAAAATCTTCCTCTATCAGGGAACACAATATAACACACACACCCCGATGGCAACATGCTTCAGTGTGAAACTGTTACTGAGGGAAGATTTTCAACATCAGTAGGAGGTTTAAATTTAAATCTAATCAACCAAAACTAATTCCTTGAAGTTTATCTAGTCTGCAAGAGAGTAAGCCAGACTTTCAGCAGCTAAAGGAAAGTTGAATAATAAAGCAAAGGTGGCATGTTTTATCTCTTTCCGCAACCTTGTGGACATCTTGGAAAAGTTGTGGCTGTGTGTTTAAATTCAGAAATATGATTGGAACCATTCATATAAAGGTTCTAACGCAGTTTACAAATGTCAACTAAATTATTATTAGTGCTGTCATGAGATTAAAATTTTGTTATTTTAATTAATTATAGTCTGTAATTTATGTAATTTTTAATTTCACAAAATAATTGCTGAGAAAAACCCTCATCTTGAGGTATTTTTATTTAAATTCATTACACTAGTATGGTCGAACAAAGGTTTGATATATACAATTAAAAAAGTGGTTTTATGAAGTAAATTATTGTATATAACAGACACAGATGCAGTCCCAGCATTCTGTTGCTTTTGTGAATTGTCCCAATGGTGACTGCAATCTTCTACTTCGAGCATAACCAATTCATTAGCGTTCTGGAATCAGTGGGGTAAATATCTGCTCTTAGTCCAGCTGTATTATGGGTTAAAACAACTTGTAAAATACTTCTTGTTTTTTTTTATAACAATGGCTTGCCATACAGCTGGACCTGGGCGGCCGAGTTGAGCTGGAGCGTACGGCGCAGAATGGTTGCCTTCACGGTCTGTGAGCCGTTATAGATGGGGGAGCGCCCCACCACTTGGTGAGAAACATAACGATGTAACATGCTTCACTCAAAAGTCTCCAATAGCCCCATAACAAGTTGCTAGATTTGTCGCTATTCGCTATTTTTTAAAGAGAATTGCTAGAGTGATTTAAACATTCGCTAAATATAGATACATTGATTAGACCGTCTGCAACTCCCCGCTCCTTCTCATCTCGCATCCTCACTACAATAGAAAGCAGTCGGTTTATACATTTACAGCCTTCGATCTCCACGTCAGGGTGTGGTTAACCCCTAACAACTCACACACAAGAAACCCAAAGCATAAAGATGGATTTAATTTAAAAGGCAAGTAGCATACAGAAACAATACAATTAAAGATTAAAAAATAGATTAACGCAATTAAAAAAAACACAGCAGACTAAAATGGTTGTAAGTAACTAATCACAATTTGAGAGCCCTAATTATTATAGTCGGTTGTAAAATAGTAAAAAAAAATTGTTTTACATTGACTGCTGTCAGGAGATATCACCCGCGTTGCATATTTAACCATTTAATGATCATTTAAAGCAAGAAGGCTGGTTAAATATTTTGAACGCTGAAAGAGAAATAGGAATCAACTAAGATCGGCTGATATACAGTAGATCAATATTTTAACAGAAATAAAGAGCAGGATGTGCCACAAAACGTCTGATGCTACCACCAATATAGGCAAAAACGTATTCATCACCAGAGTAGATTGTAGAGCACGTGAAAGCCTCGAGTTCGAATGCAATATTCAGCGAAATAAACTCACCAGTGTAAAACTTCATGAGAGCAGGGACGAGGTGTTTGATAGACAACGGATGGTTCTCCATCATTTCATAGAATCTCTGAGTACGAGGCTGTACAGCAGGATTGGTGACAAACAGCACCTCCACCAACTTGGCTATAAGGTAGGGGTTCCTGATGTAGTGCTGACTGCAGATGAACACTATCAAGAAGGTGACGACATCCTGGACACACGGCTCATATAGCACCTGGGGAGAGTACCTGCAAGGTATATAGAGGTAGTAAAGAGGAGCGTTCTCTAGAGCAAGTACTGAAAAATAAAAGTTTGAACAACAGATAAGCATTAAAATGTATTGTCCTTCCTTTCATACAGTTGTATTATATGTTTTAATGTGTCTATAATAAAATCTTAACTGTAACCATTCAGGATTTCTGTCAACAATAAAAACACACACGACCAAATCAAACACATGGAGAACTTACTGCACAACAAAAAGCAGAAACTCTGCCACATCCTCAACGTAAAACTCCGGTAGAGCAGCAAAGCTTTTGGGAATCTCGGGGTTCAAAGGAAGGGTAATGCTGAAAACAGGAGGACATTCAGTGGTATAATGTATATTCTGAAGAAACGCATAACAGATGGAAGAAATAAAACAGACACCGCTCTGCATCAGTATCGTGACAAAGAGCTGCATGGTTGGCTCACTTGGGGTAAGCAGGGTCCACCATGCGAAGTATGAGCTGAATGACTGTGCTGTAAAACTGCAGACATCTGCGCAGCAGGTTCTCGTCCAGAAGGCCCACGTCAGCGCAGGCTTTGGCTCGCACCAGTTTCTGACGGGAGAGTCACACACGATAAGTGTCATGTCACAGGAAATATGCTCCCTCGCGTAACGCTTCATGCTTCAGCTTTTCAGCACAGAGAACAAGAGCCATGTTGTCCAAATGGGCCCAATTATGACATTAGTAAATACTGGTGTATATGTACCTTTAAGCTGATCCCTTTAATTGGATCAATAAATGTCAGACAGACAGTGAGAGAATCTACCAGGACTGACCTTGAGCTGGGCTTTACATCGTTTCAGCATTTCTCTATGCCGACTAGCCAGGGGAGAATCTTTCCATTGGTTCTCACTGTTTTTTAGCTCCTCTACAGTCCTAAAATGTGAAACAAAGATATTAAAAACTCACAATATAAAAAAAAGCTTCAACTGCTTGCTGAGTAGCTCTACCTGTTGAGTTCACGGATGGCGCGCAATCTGCGGATGTAGCGCCGGCAGCATGGCAGGATCGACAAATGGTGGGTGTGAAGCGTCAAGAAGAAACACTCTGTGGGGAACTTGGGCTCTGAGAACTTTGAGGGATCCTCATCTGATGAAGTTCACACATCGGACAAAAAACATGTTTGATTATACTTTATTCTGTTCCCAAGACATTTGCTTAAAGTTTCCCATTAAGAAATCACTTTACCTTACTACTCTGGACTTACATTTCTTGATTACCCTATTTTTTTGAAATATTTTTTTTGGGGGTCATCAGTGGTCTTTATTGAAAGTTGCTTGATGGGGAAGAGTCAGAGAGAGGAGGAAGAAAGGTCCCAAGATAGGGAGTCAAACCTCCAACATCCACGTAGAGGACTATAGCGTCTGCATATTTTTTGCTACTACATCACACCAAAGGCTGGGCGATATGGCCTTAAATCTACAGTGGGGAGAACTAGTATTTGCTGATTTTCTATGTCTTTCCAGTTACAAAACATGTAGAGGTCTGAAATTTGTATCAAAGGTACCTTTCAACTGTGGATGGAATCACTGTGGATGATTTTTAAATAATAATTTCCGTTTTATTGCATGACATAAGTATTTGATCGCCTATCAACCAGTAAGAATTAAGGTTCCCACAGACCTGTTAGTTTGTCTTAAAGAAGCCGTCCTGTTCTCCACTCATTACCTGTATTAACTGCACCTGTTTGAAATCGTTACCTGTATAAAAGACACCTGTCCACACACTCAAACAAACTCCAAGCTCGCCACAGTGGCCAAGACCAGAGAGCTGTGCAAGGACATCGGGGATAAAATTGTAGAGCTGCACAAATCTGGGATGGGCTACATGATAATAGGTAAGCAGCTTGGTGAGAAGGTAACAACTGCTGGTGCAATAACTAGAAAATGGAAGATCAAGACCATGGTCAATCTCCCTTGGTCTGGAGCTCCATGTAAGATCTCTCCTTGTGGGGTATCAGGGATTATGAAGACAGTGAGGGATGAGCAATCAAAGGTTTCTATACAAAATATTGAGCTCTGTTTTTCTGATGTATCAAATACTTATGTCATGCATTAAATGGAAATTAATTATTTAAAAATCATCCACTGTGATTGTCTGCATTTTTGTTTTAGATTCTGTCCCGCACAGTTGAAGATTACCTTTGATACAAATTACAGACCTCTAGATGCTTTGTAAGTGGGAAAACTTCAAAGATCAGCAGTGTATCAAATACTTGTTCTCCCCACTGTATATTGTGATATAATCTGTGATGTATTATTTTCTTCTGTTTAAATGCCAAAATGTTTTTGCACATTCTCACACACCAAATGCATGGAGAGCAAGTCACACTCTTCTACTTCCGGTCAATGGGTACCCTACTGACAAAAAAAAAAAAATGAATGAGAGTCAAGGGATCGATAAAAAACTATTTTCTGATCCCGTTTGAAATGTGCCATGGACAGAACAAACGCTGATTATTGACTGGCGGCAAAACTAATTTTAGGTTTGGTGTAAAAGTCAAGAAGGAGGAGGAGAAAGAATTGTGGCCTCCAGGACGAAGAAAGGAGCATTAAACGCCGAATAAACCACTATAAGTCTGGCTATGTGGAAAGTAGCAGCTTTGCTGGGGGAGAAATAGTCGTTTAAGTAAGAGGCAGCATGTGGTGGAAGCTCAACCAGACCTCTCGGCGAGTGTTTTAAGTGCTAGCTAACGCTAGCTTAGCGTTAGCTCCTTGACGTCATATATGCAACTTGTGACTTCTGGGGCCGTATTCACAAAGACTTTTATCTTACTGCTAGGTGTTACTCCTAACTCGCGCTAAAAGGTCTTACGTAGGAGTTGTCGTCTAAAACCTATCCACAAACGCACTAAGAGCTACTTTTACGTAGGACAAACCCATAGACTGTAAAAAAACAAACCCCTAAAATTAAGCTAAGAGTGACGTCGCGTTGCTATGGAAAACTTAATTCCTGTGAGCGAGTAAACAGACAGACAGCAGTGTGGTTGGTTGTTGAATGACACGTGTGAAACCAGGAAATGGGGAAAAAAGCATAATTATGAACAGTGCAAATAGCAGAAATAATGAATGATGACATCTTTGTGTCGGCCACGAGACTGACACTTCATACAACCTACACACAATATCCTACTTACAGGGAGGGTGAAGTTTAAAAACGAAAAAATCTGAAATGCATCATATTACCCTGCCTAACGCCTGCTGATAGCTGGGATAAGCTCCAGCCCACCCTCCACGCGACCCTGAATTGGATGAAAGCAGTATAGATAATGGATGGATGCATCGTATTAAGGGAGTGATTGCAAGGAGGCTGTAAACAATTAGACTGTCAAATGAGTATCATCAGCCACATCTACATATGTTGCATAATTTGGAAGACGCACACGTTTTCTTCTTTGTGAACGGGGAACAATATATATAGGACACATTGTTGTAAAATTCCGTGTATATGAGGAAGACCTGCACCCAAAGGCTCTGTCCCCTGTTGCAGCGGTTGTTTACAGCATTCTGACATCCACCTGGCACAATGTGCCTCTCAAATAGCTGCCTCAGGCCGCTAGACAGCAAAATCCGTGCGTCGATGGACCCTGGTCATTTAGCCAGAATGTTAAGTATATTGGAACAAATGTCTGAATGATCACTGCCGTACATGTTCATTATTTATTTATTCATTTGAATTTTTTTAAATTGTATATATTCTTTTGTATTTTTGTTTGACATGGATAAATTACATTGTCCGGAGTAAAGGCATATATATACACACACACATATAGTCTTCGCAGTCAAAAACAATCTGTGTTTTTATGGAATGATATCTTTTCCTATTTACATAAACATCCTCATCTATTGATGGCGCAATTATTTTGATATGCGTGCCATCCACAGCTCGGACCACCCCCGGCATACCTGCGATCGCCATGAAATTGGCTTTAATTCAATGCAGTTTCTGGTAATGGGAAACGGATGAATTGTTGGATAATGTGTGATCGACAGAGCGCTTTAAGAGTTTGTTGGATTGATTGGCTGATAGATGGTTGAGATATAGGTACCACAGACTGTAAAAAAGAATAGACAGCGCCTCCTCACTCCTCCCCGTTTACCAGAATGACACACTTTCATTGGGGAATTCATGGCGGATTCACCGACTCCTCCTCCCCAGCTCTGATGAAGCATGTTCCTAAAAAGGGCATAGGGGCGGGATCTTCACTGTAGACTCTGCCCTCGCGGGGCGTGTATGGGCGTGAAGTTCGGTCGTAATCACACCCATTCTGCTCCCGCATTTTTAGCTCTGATTCTAAACTTGTATCGGCCCCCTAATTAATTATGCAAGATTTCAAATATTATCTTACGACGACCAGCCTGGTGCCCATTTTTTTTATGAGCCCAGCGTTATCTCAGGAAGAATATGTAGCCATAAAAAGTTTAAAACAATGGGGCAACAGGCATTAAAGTTGTTTTTAATGTGTCTAAAGTCCAATGCTTTTCAATGGGGGCCTAGCGGCCAAATGGAGTTACTACAGCAATGGTGGAACAATGGCGGCCTCCATGGTATGCGGTCACAAAGCAGAGCAGCCAGCGACCATTGATAGGTACCCAAGTCGTCCGCGTTACAAAGTTGCATTTTCCCTGTGGCTAAATATCTTAGTGTCGCTTAACATTTAATTTCTGGACTGATCGGGTTGTTATACGTTTAGTTGGAGACGTGATTGCATCCCGCACCAAGTTCAAAACCTTCAGGATCGTTTTGGGAGTCTTTGTGAATAGGTCTTAGGGAGTTAGAAGTCCTCTCGACTTCTCTTAAGGACTCCCAGACTTAGGAGCTACTTTTAGGCCTAAAAGTGGTTGTGAATTACTTTTATCTTAAGAAACTAGGAGTCCTAATTTTAAGAGTGACACGCCCACATTTTTTAAATTCGCCATGTAGGACCTACTTTTAGGGCGCTTTCACATGGTACGGGAGTCCGTACTCGGGTACGGTATTTGGTCAAAATCCACTTATTTCGTACCATGTGAACACAGACTGTACCGTGCCAGAATACGGCCAGAGACCTGCCTTGGAGGTAGTATCCGAGTCCAGGTACGAGCGGCCACGTATCATGTGAACACAACCCGTACTCTGGCCGTACTCAAGACAATAGACGCGCTCCATGCGGAAATGACGACACCGCCGGCCGAAATTACAGTCACCTCGCGACCATAAAAATACCAAAACAACGCGATTCAAGCATCCCACAGCAACACAGCAGGTTACAAAACGGCGGGTTTACTACACTCACCCTGTAGATCACCCTGTAGATGGCTTCAGGTAGCAGCTGACCAGTAGACCAGTTTGTTTACATTCTAGCAGGGTATCTGCACATTTTGTAACAGCAAATTTAATCACTTTTAAGACCTTTTTAAGTCCTCTCAAAGGAAAATTTAAGACTTCACCCCAAAAACAAAAAACTGAAAAATGTTCAATGCGACAACACAATGATGTGGCGAAGCATTAGCACAGCACAACTCACCAGAGCCACGCTCCAGACAAGTCACAGGGACGAAGCGTTAACCGTTTCTTGAAAAAACTTTTACAGCAAGTCCTGATTCCTGCTGAACCCTGACATGGTTGATTATGGATGAACTTTCAGCCTTTAAGGTACTTCAAGTAATTTCTAAATTTTGGCCCCTTGCAGTTGGAAAGACACGGAAGACAGCCCCAGGACATTTTAAAAACACACAAATACACAAGTTAATGTGGCTGTCAAATAGCCTTGTTGAGGTGGGTTTAGGGGTTCTCCCCCAAGGAAAGGTTGAGGGACAGATTAGTGTTTTCCATGTCATTTCAGACACAGATAAATGCAACCACTTCAATAATCTATGCGTAGTCCTAACGATTGAAGATCCAGTCAGACAATTGTAGGAAAGATCAGGATCAGAAATTTATTTAAAAGTGCTTTGTTCAGTTACTACTAACAGTATACAAACAATAGCATGAAAACAGTCATGCTTACATAGGATGAGAAAAAAAAATTGAGAAACGGCTTTGGACTTACCTATAAAGCCACAGTGCTGCTCAAACAAAAAAGGAACTAGGCCCAGTCAGTAACATTCAGCAAATAAATCAACTAAATAAATCACCAAAGGTATGTAAACTTTCAAGTTTATTTTTTGTTGTTGTGTTCATGGACTCATCGAACATTATGACGAGCGTGTCCTTGTTTGCTTGTGAAATTAATTCCTTCTTTAGGTATGGGGCAATACCAAATCGTGCTAAGTATGCAGTTTTGTCCCTCCCACATGTGAACGTACTTGCACAATCTGAGTCAGGGAACATTGCTTGAAAAACCAGGTGGATGTCCTCATTTGAGGTGTACGAGTGGTGGCGGCTTACGGTTTGAAAAACCCACAGTATTTCGGCCTTAAGTGTAGCTACATTCGCAAAGCTGCCGAAGGCATTGCTTGATAAAGTGGACGGCCTTGTGGAAGGCTGAGAGGTCGAAGTGCTCGGTTCATCTCGAGATGAGAACATACTTATGGGCAAACTACTTGCCTGCGACGACACATACTTCTTGTGCTTCTCTCCTTTCATATGCGAGTCGAGCGCTAGGTGGCCCATTGTCCCCAGCTGTATAGTCTTTTTACATAAAGCACATCTCGCTTCATGGTTGCTGGCTGTTTTCTTCAGCCATCCCCGATACTTTTCCTCCTCCAACCAGTTATCATTAAATACACATTTGCCCATGCTTGCGAACTAGCTAAATGCTGTGATAGCGATCCCATCAACGCAACGCATTCGTCAGTCACTTACTCGAATATCACCTATAGATGCAGACTGCACCCACATAAATCTAATTGCTGCCCCCAAATGGTGTGCTGGTCAAATTGAAATTTAAGGTCCCACATAAAATTTAAGACCTCCTTACCAAAACGTCCAGAATTCAAGACATTTTCAGACCTTAAAAATTGAAAATGTTATTTAAGACGTTTTAAGACTTTTTAAGGACCCGCGGGGACCCTGTCTAGGCTGTCGCTCGTTTTATGACGTTGGTAAATGGTAAATGGCCTGCATTTGTATAGCGCTTTACTCAGTCCCTACAGACCCCAAAGCGCTTTACACTACATTCAGTCATCCACCCATTCACGCACACATTCACACACTGATGATGGCAAGCTACGTTGTAGCCACAGCTGCCCTGGGGCACACTGACAGAGGCGAGGCTGCCGGACAATGGCGCCACCGGGCCCTCTGACCACCACCAGTAGGCAACGGGTGAAGTGTCTTGCCCAAGGACACAACGACTGAGACCGTCAGAGCCGGGGCTTGAACTGGCAACCTTCCGATTACAAGGCAAACACCCAACTCCTGAGCTTAGTACTTCTGACTCCCTTGTTTGTTGGAGAACTAAGACTTATTTGTATACCGCCACCTGCTGTTTATTTGTAGTAAAAGACTGGATCCCAATACGGGCAGAGATCCGTGCCATGTGAACAGAAAAAATTAGCATTTTCTCTGGCCGTTTTCTGGTACGGCCACACATGTGAAAACGGCCTTAGCCCTAAAATTCTTTGTGAATACGGCCCCTGATTCGTAGAAATTTTAATTGCAAATTTTTACAATCATATGAATCCCAAATCACACAAACAGTAAAAACACACGTTTAGTTGTCATTTATATTAATGTAAATCAAATGTGTGATTCAGGATGTAAGATAAAGCGGACCAGAAAATAACTTTAATTGCTCCATTGATTTCCAATTATTATATTTTTGGCCAGGGGACCCACGGGCTAACCGGAAGTGGAGGAGACTTAGGCAGAACAACTTCAAAAAAAAAAGAAAGTATAAAGTTCCATATAGAAAACATTCAAAATGAAAAGTGCATTTAGAAAAAAAAAAACTAAACAATTGCCAAATCTTTTCCCAAAACATGCAACACAAAAATTCTCAGCATAAATAAAGATGAAGCGTTTAAATAAAATAAAAGTTAAATGTCTGCAAACAAATGCAATATGTAAAAATATAAATAAGTAAAATAATATTTCCTTCTGCTTTCCTGGTTATTAACTTATACATTTATTATTACAAAAAAAATGAAGCTGAAGTAAAAATGCTTTAAGGTGAACATGATTTTTTATGTTAAATACAAACAAACAAATTTAAACTTACATTGTTAAGTGTAAATTTAGACACTGAAAATCAGTATTTATCCTACTTGCGTACCTGGTAAAACGTATGTAAGCACTGCTTGATTACATCAAATTGAACAATCACGGTAGGATGATTTAGTTAAAATCTCTACTGTTGGCAAATCTATATCATTTCTACCTTTTAATGTTTACATCTCCCACTGCTAGTAACGCCACAGCAACATTATGCACAGCTGGGTAAAAAAACCTTAACATAGATGTGCTGCTATAACTGTATTTTCCACAAGTTATTAAACATAATGCTGAAGTTGGCTTTCATGGCAGCAGTGTGATAAAGAGGCTATTTTACTGCTCATTTGGCATGTGGACCAAGTAAAATCAGCCCCATTTCAAAATTATTATAGTATTATTATAGTTGTCGAAAGTTTAATCAACCACCCTATACTGAATAAAGATCTGTTTGCCAAAGAGAAGAAAACTCAAAAATATTTTACATTTTTTTTTCCACTACAAAATCGTGCATCTGGTGTCAGAGATTTTATGTAATTTCTGCTTTGACAAATTATGAGTCATTTTCAGTATTCGGCTCAGTTTATTGTAAATAAATTAAGTTATAGGACTACAAGTAAGATCTACAATCAGGAGGTAAGTTTGTTATTTTGGTTTGAGTCACTAAGCCTAAATGCAGATCAGAACGACAGAGTGATACACGTTTTCAGGTTGCAGTGCAAAAACATAAAAATACTCAACAGTCAGAAATACACTGGATTAAGCACATGGGTTTTTTCATTGCTTTGTTTACGAGGGAAAAAGGCGCTGCACAGATATGAATGGGGGCTAAAGGCATATAAGATATAAAGGGCAAGATATAAAGAATAAGTTAATTTTTCTCGAGAAAAGTTCTATAGACAATCCACCAGGTATTTTTCTTTCCCTGCATCCGAATACCCCTATTACGTAGTAGGCAAAAAGCAGTACACGAGCGATGTAGTAAACAACTGCTTAAACATTTAAGTTGATGAGTTAATGTTTAATGGGACCACAGGCGACCTAACGTAACCACTTATTAAAATGGTGGAGCAGCACGTCTGATTCAGTATGTACTGCATCAACGGGCAAGTAGTAGCTACTATGTAGCATGTAGTACATACAAAGGATTCGGATGCAGCCATAATCTCTACTCACGCAGTTCAGCCATCCAGCTTTTGAGCTCCTCCATGGTGGCTTTCAGACGAGTCTCTTCCGGGCTGACAACAAGGCGACACCGTGGATGGAAAATGTAGTAGGGGTCCACCGTCTCTAGTTTAATCTTCATGCTCAGCTGTTGCAGCACCCACAAGAAGTTGAGCATGAAGCCATCTGTCGACACCAACTTGTCATCAGTCTGAGAGAAAGACAAAAAAAAAGATAAAAATGTTGCTAAAAAAAAAAACATGTTAAAACCTTTAGAAGGTTGGTATTTGGTGCATTCATGCGCAAAACCTTGCAACTTTGCCGCACTTTTCTTCTTTTCACACATCCAAAACCCAAGAATCATCCATGTTAAACTCTCTGCTTGGTTTGAGCTTCATACCTGCATCTGAGCTTTCTTCACATTGTAGTTGACAAGAGCTGCCATGTAATTAAGAGCCAACTCGCGTGTTTCTCCGTTCAGCAGAATGTTATGGAGAACTTTGAAAAGGTCGCCCTGACAAAAAAAAAAAAAAAAAAAAAAAAAGTTATAAAAAAAAAAAAAAGGGAACTTATGGTACATATAAAAAAAGAACAAGTTCAACAAAATCATGTCACGACTCACCCTTGCTGACTCCAGATAGTGCTGCAATGATTGGCTGACCACTCGGGTGTTCTCCATGGTGATGGCTGGCCCAGAGAAATACTTGTCCCCTACTTTGGTCTAAACGAGAGAACAGGCATTGTTTTTTGCTGTAAGTCCCTCTTGTTTTAAGAAATTACTTCATTTTAAATATAAAATGTTTTTCACCTAGAGCAGCACAATTTTAGGAAATTACATCATATTGGATTCTAACGATACAAAAAAATTTAAAAGTCTTCATGTCATTTTGCTTTGGTCTCATAGTAGAAAAAACCCAGGTAGTGAGAAGTCTATCCAGCTACTGAAAAAAAAATGTATTTCATTATTTCCATCTTAACAACCATGTTCTATTGAACATGTTTCTTCTTGCAAACATTGAAACAATTTAGTGTAGCTTCTTAATGAATCGTCCACCTCACCACCTCTTTACCTTCTCAAGCTTGGTTTATGCTTGCCGCATGAACATTCCGCGCAGAAACGAGACGTGCGGAACCGGCCGAGACGCCTTCTTGCAGCGTTTATACTTTTTGTGGCTTGTCCCTGCTGAGAGCCAATATTCTTGACGACCGTAGGGGGCGGCGTAGGGCTCTACGGGATGCATACAACACTACACCATAGCAGAAGTAGTAATCACTGTTGTTTACAAGATGGTGATACCCGTGAGCTTAAACAAAGCAGAACTTTTATGCTATTTATTAGGAAAAAAGACGAAAAAAGGAGACCGTCCTCTCTTCCATTAAAACACAGTTGATCACAGTGATCTCTATCGGCCGAATCATAAAGATGTCTATTTACGAACCTCCGGCAATATGAGCTCTTGCCAGTCCGCCATGTGTTTCCGCGCAGGACTGTCCGCGTAGTTACAAATTTTCCTAGGTGCGCGGCGCGGAAATTTTGGGACGGGAGGAGGCGCGCGGAGGGGCGTGGTTGCTAAAATGGCGTAATTTGGCCGCGTGGAGCCGTGCGGACCTCGCGGACGCGGCAAGCATAAACCAAGCTTTACAGTTTGACAATTACTTTTTTTAATGTAATGATATTGAACATCTTTTAACAATGATGTAATTTAGGACTACTGAAATAAATGATGATTTGACTCATAAAATTGTATGTAGGACCATATACATACAACTTAAAGGTCCGATTTTTATGGTCCTCGAGGGTTTAAAGGGCCACATAAATGGCTATGGCAGGCTGGCTTTAGCCCCCGGGCCTTGAGTTTGACACGTGTGTTCTAAGACCTTATACTGCATTAAACAACAAGTTTCACCAAGCATAGAACAAGCTTCAAAGCCTTGGTACACGGTACCTAAATAATTAACAATATTTACCGCAGTCCAAGCCGCTCTAAAGCAATGTGGATAATGTGTACTATGTTGGGATAATGACTGATGCAATATATTGTGTGGAATGTATACAAGTTGAAAGTACAACTTACATCATCCTCTGCAAATACTGAAAGGCTAAAGAATGCCCCAAAGTAAGACAGTCTCTGAATTTCTCTGCCACAAGCAGGGCTCAGAGGTTTGGGACACCACAGTGGGAGCGATGTTGCCTGCACAGGAGAAGAGAAGTGAAAAATATACATGCTACACTGAATAACATTAAATAAACTTTGTTTATTTTCTTGTGCTGCAATTTAATAACCCACAATGAAAAAACAAATACCCCATGAGAAATTATCATTAGCTTATAGAGCATTCAGAGTTTTTAAATGACAAAAATCTAACAATTTAAAATCAAAATCTGAAAAAAAGAAGAAGACTGATTTACATAATTTTCTTCAATTAGAACAGAATAACTTGATTATGAGATTTTTTTAAAACAACCTCCAAGAAGAGTTTCAAATAAATGTCATATTTCATGGTGGAAAACATAAGTTATTAAATTAAATGCAGTGTGCGGGAAGAACACACAAACCTAAACCGAGCCCTGGAAATCCATATACTCACCAAGTTGCACATGGGGTGAGTCTTTCCAAACTTAATTTCACAAAGCTCAGCTAATGCCTGTAAAAAGATCACCCATTACACATTTTACCAGCACAATGTGAAGGCTAGAAAATATTTCATTATTTCAACATACATGCAGTGCATTTGGATCATTCGTCCGCAACGTTTATAACCCAAAGAGCTGTTTTTGCTCTCAGTCTTACTAAATAAAAATGATTTAGACAGCCTGTTAAGATTTTATTTTAAAAAAAGACAACTGAGAATATTTATTGATTTCAACTTTCTTAAATTTGATGTCATTTTTTTAAGAACTACCATTTTATCTCAATGTTTTTCCTTACACTGAGTTAATACATTTCTGCAGGGTTCTGCCTTCTTACCATGAGAGGAAATTTAAAGTTGTCACTGTCAAAGGAACATTCTTTCACTGCCAGTGCGAGCCCGTGGAGAATAGGAATGAAGATCTGGAACGCATGTTTGGAAACATTTTTATTCATTAATATACTACTAACATTCATAACTGCAAAATTTGAAATTCTTTCATCTGAGACCTTCGGAAGATGGTCTCATTATTTGCATTTATAAAGCTGTGCAACAGAAGAAAAAAAGTGTGTGATCTTATTCTTTATTGTCAACTCGGATATATAGAACACATACTATTGTATTACAATGAGCTGATTATGAACTTGATAGGTTATCGATTAAAATTTCACAAAATCGATTCGATTCCTAATCTCAAGAATTAGTCATTAGAATTGATTCGATTCAATCTGATCCAGTTTGATATTGAAACATTTTTTTGTTTTTTTTTACGGTTATCTTAATTACATGCCTGAAATTTAATGACTTAACGCTGGGTGAGTAACAGTTCACCATCGGAAACTGTATTAATCCTTTCAGACAAAAATCTGCACTT
Source organism: Apricaphanius iberus (assembly GCA_028564705.1). Classification (NCBI taxonomy): domain Eukaryota; kingdom Metazoa; phylum Chordata; class Actinopteri; order Cyprinodontiformes; family Aphaniidae; genus Apricaphanius; species Apricaphanius iberus. The sequence continues at coordinate 196,745 of JAPXFQ010001412.1, forward strand.
TTCGTCCCTATTTCAACTGTAAAAAGGGCGAACTATTCTAAAAAATAAAATATTTTTTTTAACTTGCGAACTGATTCAGAATAGATTTTTTGATTATTTCAACACAACACTAAGTGACACACCTTCAAAATGTTATGAAAGGACGTAATAGAGCCCCTTTCAGTAAAGTTATCCAGCAGGAATACTTGTTATTGATTGCCGATTCAACAATAAACTCTGGGAGATGACGTGAGTTGAAAAAGCAAAGAAAACAGTGGAATCAGACCAATACAGCATTATTCTCAGACTGTAACATTTTAGTTGATGTTTAAAATAATTTAAATTCAGTCCCTTCTTTATTGAAATATTTAACTTATAGTCTTTGAGATCTACCCTGATTCTGGTGTCCTGTTTAGCCGCTTAGTTCTGTGAGTCGGTAAAAAAAAAATCCAGTCACAAAAAAAAAAAATACACAACAGCAAGGACATAATCGACAAGCAGGTTGCAGGCTTCGTTTTACAAGTGCCCTGTATTTTCAAGGCACAGCTGCTACATGTAGGGTCGTTCATGTCCTTGCTTTGTCTAGGCCTGACGCACAAAGGAGCCAAGAGTAACGGTGCTCACCTCAATCTGTGGGCAGCATCTCACAAAAAAATTTGTTTTACGCAGCTTAACTCTATACAATTACATTGTAATCAGACTTTTTCCAACATTTTGAAGCGCAGACACACACAAAATCAATGAATGCCTCTTTTTAATTTAAAAGGGCCTATATTTAAAGGGTTTTCAACCTAATGCTAATGTGGGCTAGCCATTTATCAAGCTGCTTATGTGATCTTATAACAGCATTGTGTTGTTAATTGATCTGTAGCATCTCAGAATGTTCAGTAAATGGCTGCAAACACCCACAGCTTTTTTATATACTGGCCTAGAAAGATTTGCTTAGTGGATACAGCTGTGTTTGTATGGGCTCTGTCTAAAGCCTGGAGATTTAGCAAATGAAATAGGCTTTATGGACTCAATTTTCTACAAAAATAAAATAAAATACACCAAACGTCTGAGCCCTTAATATCACATAGTTTCATTGTTGTACTCTGTGATTTTCATATTATTTGTGAGAATACTGTTTGTAATGAAGCTTAGCACTGTTTGTGTCAGTTTGATCTGCTCCCGGCTCTGCAGCGCAGTGGAGCAGAGCATAGCGGGGGGATGCAGGAGGAGGGTAAATATCAGGACAAATTAATACTATATTACACCAACAGTAACATTTTACCATATACATTTGTATCCCAGAAGTTCAAAGCTGTAAGATAGCATGATATAGTCCCTTTAAATCACAGAGATAATGATGCAATTTCTGCTAGCACGTCTAAGAAGTTAGTACGGAAAGTCCGTGAAGACAATAGTTCCTGATGTGTTGGGTTTTGGGCAAAGTGCAGAATCTTATAAGATGCAAAGCAGGTGCTCACTATGATTCTTTCCAGGACTAAGAACAGAAAGCCCTCTGTCGTTCCAAAAATAAAAATAATGATTTATGTGCTGTGATTTATGTTTCATGATTCGTTTCCCCATATCAGGCTTGCAGCAATGAGGAATTATAAAGAGGAATACATTTTATGTTGACAATGACTATTTTTTGTGTCCTGACTATGTTTTGATGGAGGCTGGGTTCATTTATTTTCCGTCGGGAAAGGTGTATCAAAACAGAAATTTCAAGATACAAACTGCATACCGGAACAGATTCAATTTCTATTCATAATGAATGATTCCAGCAGAGTGTCAAGTGAATTAAAACAGCAAACTGGTCATCAAACCTAGAAGGACGTGCTGCCCACCTGTCTGAACACTTCCTCTTCCTGATGGGTGATGCGCACCAACTCCTGAATAAAGCCATACGGAAGATTCCGACACAGCATGTAAGGTACCAGCAGAGACTGTTGGAGGGGGCTCCTACGAAGTTAAGGAGACAGAACAGGGAAAAGAAAATTAAATGTGTCTGGGTGCCAGGAGAAAGAGCAGTTTCTATGGAGACAAAATAAAAATAAATGTAAGGGAAGAAAGTGGATGAGTTCTCTCACCGAGGCTGGGTCAGGGCCCCCTGCAGGACAAGGGCAGCGTGGGAGATACACTGAGAGCGAATATTACTGAGAAGCTGGCTGACATTTGGCTGGCTGCACATCTGAAAAAATAAACAAAGAGAAGATAAATTAATTTTCTGGTTTTAAAATAGGAACGAGAACATGGACTCAGACTAAGCAAATACATCTTTAAATAATCATCAAGAACAAGACTGCAGCAATTCTGCAGTAAGACTGGAATGTCAGTCATTACGTCACACTTACAAATAAACTTGATCCCATAATGAACAATGCTTTGATTCATCCTTTTAGGTTAGGTTTTGTTATTCATCAGAAGATAAAAGAGGGAAAAAAGTGACCTTCTGTTGTAGGCAAACGCATACCTTGGGAGCTTTCCTCTCCTCCATGCCAACACTGTCAAAACGCTCAATGAGGTAGTTCAGCATCTCTGTCTCTTTGCATGCTTCAATGGTGAAACGGTCGCTGGCGGAATCGCACGGCGTTCCCCCTCCACAGGCACCCAGACTAAAAACAAGACACATGAAGCACAGAGAGAGGATCGTTTGATCGTAGAAGAAAAGCCGGCTGTGTTAGGGGGAAGCTCAGTTACATCAAACGATCACGTTTAAGCAGTTAACAAGCTAAACACTCCGGAGGATCCTGCAAGAAAACATGTACATTAAATAGCTTTGCATGTATCAGCAGAGGGCTCTTCATGGGGAAGGCGGGGTGCTCAGGTTTAGAGACATTCAAATAATTAAGAGAATTTTGCAGGCAAAACTCACCTTTATAAGTTTATCCAAACAATGTTCAAATATGAGCTCAAGCTGCTGTTAGTGGTCAGCTGCAACACAGCACTAGTGGCTACACAGTTCAAAACCTATTAGGTATTAGGGGTGCAATGGTACAGGCCCATGGTACGGTCCGTACCTCGGAACTTGGGCCACGGTCCACAGTACAGTTCGGTACATGTTTTGTGCAGAAAGAGACTGCTTTTTTTAATCCCGAAACATACATTTCAGTTTTTTGGGAACAAAAGCAGAATGTCACAGTTAACTTAACCCACACACAGTTACAGGTGTGGGCGGGTGAAATCTGTGAGAATACAACATAAACAAGCTGTACATCTCTCTGGGATTATGGTTCACACACAGGGCCGCAGTAACAGAATGTTTTCTGTATTTTACCGGTTTTTTAAACGAGAGCTCATCTGATCACACTGACACAGGTGGCAGATAAATATTCTTCGTGTGGCCGCTGCTCAAAGTGCATTTGTGTGCGCAACACATCTTCTCTTTGCTTCGCGCTCCGGTGAACCGCAAAAAGGAGATGAACACCGCACAATCCGGCGCCCCTGAATGCTGGAGCCCGCCCAGGCAGAAAACGCTCAAGTCGGGAGAAATTTGAGCAGCGCCTCACACCAGGGCTGATTTCCGAAAAAGCGCAACCGACTCGTGTACATTTTTACGCTCCTCACTGTGCTCCGTGATCCGCGCATTGTGGAGAGGACATTTTGTCTCTATGCCAACCAGCTGCTGGCGCGGGGAACAGCGAGCTGGTTGTTGCACCTGTGTCTGGGAGTATGGCGCAGTTTGGTAACGTCGGACCGACGGTAACTAATTACCAGCACAAAATCAATGGCAGTACCGAAGTGCCGCGGTACAGGAGGACGGATTGTCCCGTGCAGGGCGTACCGAACAGTCCGGTACCTTACCGTGTCCCGTTGCATAAACCGGGTTATAAACATGCAAGACGGCAGTATCACCACTCCTCTCAAATATAGTGTTTAATATAAAAGCATAAAACAACACGGCTATGTCGGGTTCCTGAAATGAGAAATAACGTGCATAACCTAAGAACAAATGACAGAAGTTCAGGAATGCTTACTGTCAAAAACAAACTTTTTAGAGTTTTTCTATTATAAAAAGTAATGCAGCACATTAAGTTTAAGAACATTTCCCTGAAAAGTACCCCCAGGCTAATTCCTCCAATACTCACAAAATGTTAAAAAGAGAAACAAAGCTGGTTTTCTACTTTTTTCCTCAGAGATATTTTTTTTAAGACTTACTTCCTGCATGCATGAAACCAGTTAATTAACCAAACACCCAACCATCTATCAACAAGCAGCTACTATTTTCTGACTGATGTATTTGTACAGCCCCTGTGGTAACGCTGCAGGAGGCCCTGCATGGACCATGCAGTGGGCACGTCCCTATGCAAGCGTGCACATACACACACACACACGAATCAACACACACCAAGCATTGGTGTACCTGGACCCAAACTGAACCTGTGCAAAATCCTCCTCCTCCTCAGACTCTTCGTCACTGTTGTCTTGGGATATGTCAGAAAGGGCAAAAAACAGGAACGGCAAGGGGCTGACAGGACAAGAAAAGGGAAGAGGTGAAAGAAAGAATGTATGGACAGGATGAAGGGAAAAAAAAAGTAAAATGTGGAAAAGTAAAATGTAAAAGACACAGAGGAAGGTAGGACAAAAGAAACTGTATAGTTTTGCATTCCGCATTTAAGCTTTTTATGTATAGCTTTAGCAAAAGAAGCAAAAACATGATGAACTAGTCGGTGAGAAACCAACATACTGTGGATCCTTGTCTAAAGCCAAAGCGATCTATGATCCCGTTTAAAAGACTCGCTCAGTCAGATGGGGTTCAAATGCATTTAAAAATAATCAGGATTTCTTACTACACCGAACCGCTGGGTCTGATTTTATGTGCACCTCATCCTAAACAAGACTTTTCTATTAGCCTATATAAATCAGAGCATATAATCCTCATTCCTTAGTGTTAAAAAATGGGATCCGTCTATGTAAAGGCAAATGGGCCAATAGTTTTAGCAATATAATTTATTTACTGCTGGATGCAATTTTTTTATTATTATTGCCAGACCAATAAAGTCTTAAATTTTTCACTGACTTATAACCGGAAGTGAAAATCTTTTATACAACAATTAGAGATTTATCTGAGTGGAAAGTAAAGGAGTAAAGAGAAAAGGAATCGATCCAGTGTTTAGCTTATTTAAATACATCAAGCCTAACCTAAAAAACGCATGATTTGTAAAAATTGTTTAGTTGATATGTTTATTGACCAGATCACTCCACACACATACAAATGACAAACGAGATACCTAGATGATGGGATCCTGGCAGCAAAGGTGGCCTGTCGAGCACTCACCCTGGGAGAAGGAGGCACCACGGGAAGGGTTGTGGAAGGGGGATTGTCGCTAGAGCTAGGAGAGCTCAAAATAAGGGACTGGGGGCTTAATGGTGTTGCTGGAACTGGGGTGTTTGGAGGAACAGAGGGTCCAGCTGGACTGGGAGAAAAACCAGGAAAACTATATCCTCTTTGACCTGGGCTCAATGGGGAAGAAGACACCCAGGGATTGGTGACAGAGTAGGGCCGATATCGCTGAGAAATAGGCATGGGGGTGGACGAAGGGTTGAGGGAGTGCCTGGTAATGCCTGAGGCGGGGGGGCTGGGGGGAACTACAAACTGCGGCGTAGACGGAGCATCAGGTGCAGCGGATGTAGTGCGGGTAGAGAGAGAGGGGCAACTACTCTCTGCTGCATTCAAAGCCACTGGATGAGGGCTATCACACCCATATAAACTGTGAACAGCATTGATCACAAAATCATCATTGGAAGAAAAAAAAAAAAAAGAGGAGTGTTGACAATGAAACCACGACACAACAAAGGTGAGGAAATCTACAAAAAAAATGATGTATGCTGGCAATTACCTGGACAGAGAGCTGGCTCCAAATGACCCAGCACTGGGGCCCATTGGGCTGCCACCTTGGCTAGAGGGCTGCACCAGCGTCAGGCGGTGGTCGGGGCATTTCGCCGCCGCAATGGGCTGAGAGGTGGCGGTCAAGCTGGCGAAAGGGTTGTGGACATTTGACTGGGATGACATCATTAAGACCTCCATCAGGATCTGGCTGATGAGGTCTTTGAAGTCGGAGTACACTGCAAGAGTCCCAGAATTGCAACATGCAGGCAGTCTGACTACAACCATATAGATTATTCAACGCAATAAAAAGTAATTGTTTTTAAGTAGTCGCAATGATACCATCTTTAGGGTTCTGGTGAAAATATGCAGCTAGTGAAGGGAGAAAGATGACATCTCTGTCCTGCTCCTTCCACGATACGCGGAGGATCTTACAAATCAGGTGCAGAGCCTGATCTTCAGAGACATCAGAGCTTGCAGAGGTTTCCTGAAAAACAGACGAAGAGCTTTTCTGTTTTTTTTCTCTCTCTCAGAGCTGCTGCGGATGACATACGTTTCCAAGAATCAACGTGAACGAAAGTGAAACAAAGACAAGCCTATTCAGAAAATAAAAACTATTGTGTTTATATGGAGGTCTAAGCAATAATGCTACCTTTCAACGTGTTGAATGACGAAGCAGTTTACCTTTTCGGTCAAGTTTCTCTTCTCCCTGCGATCACTGTCCTCCACCTCCATGTTCTCAATCCCTGAGTCCACATCCACCTGGGACATGCTGAAGCAAAGAGAAGGTCAGGTGTGTTAAAACTCGTGAGTGCTGTACAATTTTGAGATAATTAGTTTAGCCCAATAGTCTCATTTCTTTTCCAGCAAACAGCTATTAATCTTTGTTAAAAAAATTAAAAAGTTACCCATCGTCTCTGTTCTTTAAGATACAGAATGAATCATCTTTACAGCCACTTTTTATATTATCAAGGAACGGTATCTTACGGGAAAAGTATAGTGCAGGACAAAAAAAAAAAAAAAAGACTTTACCTCTTTTCACAGGAGGCAGGGTCAATGTCCATGCTCTGCGATCGAGACAAACTCTGAGACTGTGTCTCGAGGCTGTTGGAGGGGGAGCTCGAGAGGGAGCTTACGCCTTCGCTGCTCTGACTGCCATACGCCACCCCTGCAGAAACGTACGTCCAGTATAGGCCAAAATTATTCATACAACTGGCTCATTTGAATTTGAAAATCATAACCAAAAAGTTTATTTCTGGAAAGGAGACTGGCATCTACCAAAATACAGCAAACAATGTAAAACGCGCGTCAGCTTTGACAAAAATAATTAATTATGTTTCTTCTTTTTTTTTTTTTACTTCTTTTTTTAAAGTGTCAGAAATTATTCATATGCTTTGAGAATAAACAAAACAAAGTTTGTTGGCATTCAAACCCTTTTTAAACTACTGACCAACTCTTTGTATGTTTTGTATTTTGACAATTTATCCTTTGGTGTTGAAATCCAACTCTTTAAAGGGCGGGATGCCTCATTGCCATCACCCTAAGTTTCATCTCCCGCCACAGATTCTTCAGACGGAAGTCGGAAAACACTTCCATTGAAACTAATAGGTAGGGATGGATACCGAAACCCGGTATTAAATGAGCCCCGGGGCTGATTCTGACGGTCCATCCGGACCGATAAGCTGTAGCCTTAAACGCCCTCCTAACGGTAAAATTAAGGTCGTATTCATCTTTTGCGGGAGAAATAAACACAAGCCAAACACTGTATTAGGAGCCCGCATAAAAACACACACGCCGAGAGAACTGATGGCTGCGCAGCGCTCTAACTGCAAGCTCCCCGCACCAGTATTGGTATCGGAACATCCCTAATTATTTGTGTTTTTTTCCCCCTTTTTTTACTCTTAAAAAAAAAAAAAAAAAAGTACCGATAAGGATACTGATAAAGTACGGGATCGATAAGGAGTATCGTTAAGAGTAGTATCATCGATAAATCCTTAACGATACCCATCATTAGTAAAAATTTCAAAATTTTAAAGTTAACTCTACCCAAACCTATCAGAAATAAGAGTAATCTAAAGCCAACATCTGCAGAACAGCAACAATTTCAATTTTTTTTTAGAGTGTCAATAACCTCAACATTTTTATTTATTTTTATGCCAAAGTGCATCTGAAGCAACTAGCAACAGACGACGTGTTTACGTCCTTCAACAGCTGGGGAAGAAAAGACTAAAAGTGCAAGTGCATGAATTGACCAGCAAAATAAGCGGTAGAGCTAACCAACTCTGAAACCACAAGCACCAGCAGTGCTTGCTATTTGTCTTTATATACTACTCTCTGTGTAAGACTGCTATAGCCTAGGATTACACTAAAGAAACACGATGGTTGCTTGAAGACTGGAATTACATTGACAGTATTCAGTCAGTCATTTAGGTCAGAGGTTTTTCGACCCAGGTCTTTAACGCACATTGCCCTGCATGTTTTAGAGGTTTCCCGGCTCGAAAAACTGATCCACATGACTGGAGTTCAGCAAAAGCCTTTTAATCGGCAATCGACTCAAATCAGATGTGCTGAGGCAGGGAAACCAGTAAAACATGCAGGTGTGCCTTGAGGAGCAAGATTGAAAACCACTGGTTTAGGCTACATAACAGCTTTCTTAATAATAAAGTAACAAAAAAAAAAGAATCTATATAAAGATGCCTTATTGGCCCCATTAAGCAGCTTTAGATGGCAGAAAGCACAACCAATGCACACAATGAAGATACCAGGACATGAACATGTCCATATGTGCCTCAGTAGAACAGGGAAACCGTTTTTATCGTTTGAGGCTTCCACATCACCAAGGCTCAATAAAGATGAATACAGGGTCGGGCAAAGGTTGATAGACTTAAATGTAAGATGATTAAAGAAAGGGGATTTTTAAAGTTTTTCATGGAGCAGTTAAACTCATCAGATTCCAACTTTTGTGTACATCCATAAATTGGTAGACTGGGATTACTTACCAGAGGTGCCCATAGGAGATGTGGCAGGGGTACCGCTGTGGACATTGAGCCCCATTGAATGAGAGGCAGCTGGTGGTACAGATTGGGATGAGACGCCTGAAGGGCCAGGTAGGGGTCCAGGTGGAGTCTCTCTCTGTGGGGATGTGAGAGGGGTACTGAGGGGGGTGCTGGGTTGTGATGTCTGTCCTCCTGCCAGCCGGGCCAGCCTCCTTCTGCGAATCTTAAGTGAAAAAACAAAAATGAAACAAATTTACATATTCGGTCAAAGTCAAGTAGAAATAAGAAAACATCCAGGCTATTACATTTCTAATTAGCATAATTATTTTAACACGTCTGAGTATAGAAGATAAAAGACAATAACCTCAATTGAGGCATAATTTGACTTTTCTTTTATCACATTCATTTTAAGGCTTTTAGTGACAAAATAAATCAAAGTGAAATAATATTTAAGTACAAGAAAGGTCAAATTTCTTCTGTGCAGTTTTTAGTTAGGGGTAATATACATTTCATGATGCTCTTTTAATGCAGCCAAAACGTGTATTATGAGAATTTTATACTGTTGTGGTAAAGTCATTAACAAAAAGCTTCTTAAAAACAACAGATATGGAACATTCATTTTATTTATTATTATTATTTATTATTTTAACATTTTTTATTCATTTCTTAAAGGTAACATCTAAAATAAAGGCTACCCAGCCTAGTTTAGATCCCACATAGCTGTTGCTGATATATGATTAATGTATTAAGTAGAAGAGAGAGTTTTATTGTGTCAAGTGGTTGTGAAAGGAACAATAAGATATGCCTTACTGGAACCACTGAGCAATGTGTTTGCTATTTCACCTTTAAGTAGTGATGATAATCAAGTTTTTATCTTCAATCCCCTTTTGGCAGTGCTTAAGGGATTGGTTAAGCAAAGTGGAAAATTACTGGTGTAGCTTCTTAGTCGTCGAGGACATAGAAAACGTAAACTGTCCAAGAAGACAACTAGACTTCAATCGGTTCCTAAAAACATTTCACCCTTCATCCAAAAGTTAACGTCATGAAACATCATCATATGAACATGAAAACATTAGGGAATAAAAATTTACTGAATTAATTTCCAATAAAAAATAGCATTATTAATGAACATCCCTTTCATAAAATGCATTTGTATTAACCAAATAAGCAAAATGTTTTTGATTTATGTATTTTCATTTATAAACCAATAAACTTTTTAGAACAGAAATATCCTTGATTGTCCCACGGTGCGGGGAATCCAAGCATAACTGGAGCACAGTGACAGACAATCGAGAACACAGAGAAACAAAACAAAATTAACAGAATCAGAAATAAAATACTGTACAGTAAGGGCAACATTACGGCACTAAAATACTGTGCAGGTTTTACTAATAGCCATACTCAGATCAAGAAACATTTACAACTGAAAGGGAAATATGTATTTGTGCATTAAAAAAAACCCAAACTATTTACAACATGTGTGCAAACAAACTAGACAGCAGAAAACCTATAGGTCCCTGGGGCCCTTGTGTTCCTGCTGTCCCCCAGCTTAAACCTCTAGTTCCTGGGTTGTTCATAATTATAGTAGGAAAGCTAATTTATTTTGAAGAGTTGTGCTGTTTTTGTTTAGCTGAATCAAAAGCAAAACTATACATACTGCTATTTTATAGTAGCAAAGGTTGCTGACGCCTGGTCGAAGGGCCCCGTCAACTCTACTATGGTGGTCCACTGTTTTTATGTTTGTTTCCTTTTTTTCTGCTGAGTCGTTTTACAAACCCTTGTTAGCAAGCCCACCGTTAGCAACATCAATACATGTTCACCGTTATAGGCTTCGGAATAATGCAAACTTAAAAGCTAAACGTGTTTCCGTACAACAGGTGAAAACGACCAGTTGTACAAATCAGTTTTTCTTTGCATTAATCTAAAAAAAGCGTTAATTAGAGCTTGGAGCTAACCAGTTAGCAGTGTGTTCCTGCTAAATGACACGGCACTGGCAGTTGACCCTCCTTTGATTTCTTCAACTTAATAATTAAAATACTATATTTATTATAATAAAACATTGAGAAGTTGATCAACTATGACAAAACTGTTAAAAAAAAGGTCAGTGAGTGATTTCTTCCTTTGACGTTAAGCTAACATCTCTGTTACCTTTTGTACGAACAAGCTCCGCTCTAAGACCCCCTAGAAGCTAACGGGAGGAAATGTTACGACTGAAAACAGCAACGTCAATGTGATGAAGCTTCGCTTAGTACTTATTAAGTGCACTCGTCCATTGTCACCTTACCTCGTCTGCGCTCAACTCCTCCATCCTGGCAGCTAAGTCAGCTAGCTATTTCACTTTCAGTTGCTTCGTAGTGCCAGCCAGAGCCAGCTAGCCAGCTTCGCTTAGGACTGAATATGCATAGTTTAGCTCGTTCAACGAATAGGTGTCAGTCTTGATTGTCCGCAAGATAAAAATTAGGACACCGATATACGGTAGATGGCGAGATGCGAATCTTTCGACGCGTCTCTCGTTTGGTAGTTTTTTCTACCGAGAACCAAACAAAAAGAAAAGTAGCTAGCTATTACATACGTCAAAATACAACAGCGGCCATTTTGGCTCTATTCCACGTCACGTGACCTCAGACAGCTCATGAGGAGTGTTGCGTCACTGCTTCGAGAGAAAAAAAAACATTTGGGGTGAGGAAACTGAGTACTAATGATGCAGGAGTGATCATGTTGGGCCATATGCATTTGGGGTTCCTATTCTTGTAAAGAACATTACCATCATTTGTATTATAGATTTGGTGGAATTTGGAAGAGAGAGCCAAGTTTAATTGGCGAAGCTTAAAAATAATCATGGAGATAGGTTAGGTCATTCTTTGCTGAGAGGTATGTGAATAAACTCAATAGTCGATACTCGCAAATTCTGATTTTATTGGAAAAATCTACTCAAACACCCCTGAAGTCGGACTTTCCTCTCGGAAAGTCAGATTTTTATTTTGCTCCAACTTTGACTTAAAGCCGCTCCTTGCATCCATAATAGTAATGTGTATTAGCAAGAATCTGGCAATACGATATGTATCAAGAATAAGAGGGTATGTGATACGATATATTGCAATATAATCGCAATACTGTAAGATTATATATATTTTTTATTTTAAAACAGAATTTAACTGTAGAAAAACTGTCACAGCCATTCTAAACACTTCAACCTGTTTCATACATAACACATCAAATTTTATTAGGTGAAAAAAACCACCAACTAGCAGTCAAACTTTTAATTTTAACCACAAAATTTACTATCATTATCAATGGTTCCATTAAAATTTTAAATAAATACATATAGATACATTGCTTTTGAATGTAGATACAATATTGAAACAAAAAAATTTGCGATTTATTGGCATATCTATATTTTCTTACATCCCTATTTATAAGGTACTACCAACAGTGGCTACCTGGGCCTCGCCATATTGGAATCCCGACTTATCTGACCATGTTAACTGGAACGCAGTTTACTTGAGTGGGATGTCAAATTCATATCAAAGTTCTGACCTCTGAGGTAAATGGAGTATGGCAAATGAAAGTTTCTGCCTACTGGTGGAATACGGAATTACAACTGTGTAACTTTTAATTAGTACTTTAAAATATTCCTGATATATCTCCCCCGCTTACAGTTGCGTACTTCAGAGAACAGTGTAACCGTAAAACTCCTTGTTGGTGCCATATCATTCTGATTATTGGTGACATAACTGACCAAATGTTTACTGTCATGACCATTCCTCTACGTATCAGCTGTTGCTGTAAAGCAGCTACAGACCTTCCCTATTGCCTACCAAAACCACCAAGGTTGTTTAGGGCAGTTTCTGGCCAGGAGAGGGCTGCTGAGGGGTGCTGTCCACACAGCCTCTAGAGAGGTGTGGTTTTATCATTCAGGGTCAGCAGTGGTGGATCGGACGCATGATGCCCTCCAACACTGGGAATTTTCCTATGTGAAACTGCTCAAGTTTCTGGCTCAAGAACCACTGAAACTAGTTTGAACGCAATAGCTTAAAGTGTTAAAAAAATTTAGAGTTGCTTTAAGATTATTCTTTGCAAAATTACAAAGCAAACTTGCCTATTGCTTTAAATCTTTATTTTTTTAAATTAACAAGTTTAAAATCGTTTATCTGTGCCGAAACTGTCAAATTAAATGTTATAGTATTCGTTTTCTGATGAACTTGAGATCAATAGTCTTTGTTAAAATTCAAATATTAATCGAGGCATCTGATCGCCAGGGGGCCCTAAGCAGCGATCTTGGGTCAGCCCTGGGAGCAATCCAGTAATTTATTGAATATTATTATAATATATTATGCCAGGATTGGTCCTCCATAAGCAATACAGTCTGCATCAGCCTCCTCTGCCCTTCATCAGTTTTTTTTTTTTCCAAATGTAGATTTCACCTTGGGTAAATAGAATAGGAACAGAGCTCTTTTTTTATAACACTGCCTTTCACACTAATTATCAAATTTTAAAAAGGGAAAAGCATTTACTGAAAAGAAAGAATTCTGAGATGAAAATGACTTCACGTTTTTTCTTAGAATTTAGTCATTTTTTGAAATCAGTATTCTAACTTTTTTCAGTGTCCCTAATTATTTTCTGTACATTTAGGATGAACAGATTAGGTTATTGTTTCCTCCCAATAAAAATCTATCCATTATCTATAACTGCATATCCGTGCAGAGTAGGTGCTGGTACCCATCTGTCATTGGGCGTGAGGCGGGGTACACCCTGGACGGGTCATCAGTCCATTGCATGGCAGCACAGACACACACAACCATGAACTCATATTCACACAATTTAGAGAGACCAATTAACCTAATAGTAATGTTTTTGACTATGGGAGGAACTAAACATTAGGGTGATGGTAAGGGGGCCTTCAATACTCAAAGAGCTGGAGCTCATCACCAAAGATAAATGGTCAAAATACCTGAAGAAAGATGCAAGACGATGCTAAGCAATTATGGGTTTGCCCATTTTTAATAACAAAATAATACCAGACACTCTTTTCTGTAACTCATCATTTTACATTGTTTTATCTTTAGCTGATGCTAAATCCCTATGTGGAACACACTGCCTAGTTAAATGAACGCAACTTTAAATCTAAATCTACTAGGGGTACAAAGCACATTTACAGCTGTCACTTTCACTTTACTTTGGTCAATGTTGCAAATTGAAGATTGACTGAAGCCGTTTTTTTAAACAAAATTTATTAAACAAAATAATAAAAAAATGTATCACAAACATATTTCCTATAATTGTATCAAGAAAAAAAATAAACATATTAACATGAATGAGAAACTTCATAAGCTCAATTAAAAAAAAATATTGAAAGAAGTGGAAAAACCAGCCAGCCGAAACAAGCTATCAAACATTTCTGATGCTTCATCTTTTTAACAAGAACACATCTCCACCAAGCTGCAGCGCGGTATAAAAATAGTACAGTTTTGCCATCTAGTGGCACAAATTTGTACAATGAAATGGGCCCTGATAATTCCATACAGCCTCTAGAGAGGTGTGGTTTTATCATTCAGGGTCAGCAGTGGTGGATCGGACGCATGATGCCCTCCAACACTGTGGGAATTTTCCTGAAACATCTCCTTCCTCTTCACTCAATCACATTCTTCTTAAAGACCTGCTTGCAGACTTCTCCATCACAATACAGCTCCTGAGCGGAAAAAAAACCCATTAAATAAATGTTTGATGAACACATTTTTTCTGAATTATCTACAATAAAAATAAGTCAACATTTGCTCATAATTTGGTTCCTACCAGATGAAGTTTGTCGCCTTCGACCCAGTGAGTCCAGCCTCGGTTCTTCTTCTCTCCAGTCTGCTCACACGTTAGTTTATTCCCCTGCCATGTCACCGTTGACTGCAGAGATTGCAGACAGAACAGAAAAAAAAGAGAGGTTAATCAGAATCAGAACACAAAATTGGGTCAGCGAGTAGATTCTGTTTGCAAACACCTGCGAGTGGTACATCTACGACATCGGTCCTCACCTTGATGTGCCTGTTGTCCAGTCCCTTTGTAAACTCCTCAAACGCTTGGTCAATTTTGAACGAGATGGTATAGTTTTTGAAGGTGCTGAGGGTTTTGACGATGTACTGGTCTCCCTGCTGCTCTATCACCTTCCTCAACTTCAGCCTCAGGGCGATCTTCCTCAAATAAACACTGATACCTAGAACGGTGGAGAAATACATTTGGAAAACCGCTGCATAATTCCTGGGAAATACTCTATTTTTCTTTGCATATTGATGTTTTATCTAAAACAAGTTTACATCCTGTGGAATATTCTTTGGATTAAAACTCACCAAGTGCTTTCATATAGCCCTCAAAGTTGACATTGCTGATCATGTCCCATGTTCCATAAAGACTGGTAGGCATGCTGATTTCTCCTGGTTTCCTGCTTCAGGGCTCTACTACAAGAGAATTCTGACTTTCGAACTGCTGAACTCAGATACAGACGAGGCTAAATAAGCTCTGCTTTCAGAAAGTGCCCGTGACACAACAGTGGGTTTGTCAAACCCCCTTTTGTTGTTCCCAGGAAGATCATGTGAGGGACTCTCATCACCACCAAGGCGGCAATGGAAAGCAAGGACATGTCAGACAGGTTCACTGTCAAACGGCCCTTTAAGCCACGCCTCAGCTGGTAAAACATAAGTACAGGAAACAAACAACGACCTATTTTCTTATAGTCAAAAAAACACCACCACTATTTGGCAAACAGTAAAAGAAATGTAAATACATTTTAGCACTGCTGAAGAAAATAATAAATATCAAACCCTAAAATTGATTTAAAAGCTGAAATGGTTTTTATTTTTGATCTATTGTGTAAATTGAAATTGCATCAGCTGTCTGCTGACCTCAAAGAAATTAGGTCCCACGCTCACTAATGCCACAAACACAGCCATCTACAACAAAACGGCAAACCTTTCCGTGCAGAAAGAAATGAGATTGATGAAGGTTGCACTGTCGGTTATGAAGTATGAAAGGAATTCAATTTCAGTTCAAAAGAAAAGAAACAACACTTTGTAGCTGCCGATAGAGGCTATCAGAGTTATCCCGGGTAAGCTGTGACAGAGCAGAGGAACGTGCTGCTGGGGATTATTCTGTTTTAGGAAGCAAACACGAGAGTTTTGGTTGACTCCACAGCTTAATTGGTCACAGAAATCTTCAAGACAATGGAACCTTGGATCATGTATGCTCAGTTATTAATTTTACTCTATCATGGAGTTAATCCCTCAGTCTGGTCCAAATAATTTGATCTGTTTGTATTATAACATGTTCAGTTCATCTAACATTTTATGAGGTCTGAGCGGAATTGGGTGGGTAATAACTAATTAAAAATGCTCATATATATATATATATATATATGAAAATACTTGCTAGGGTGAGATTCCAGAAATTTAGAGTATGGGTAGTGAAACTTATTAACAACACTACTAAAATAAAAGAGGAGTGCAGTGCAGTAAAACTACTCCTAAACTATTTTATCAGTGTTATAAGTTTCTTATTGAACGAGGAAGAACATCATTGACTGTTGATGTTTTGTCAGCTTGAATATATTTTATAATTATGTTATTTGTATATTTTTTCTTTAGACTATAAAAGGCCAGAATTTGCACATAAAATTATATTTTTCTCCATCTGATGACATCATTAGTTGCTCAGTACTTACGAATCCTTTTTACGAAAAACTTTTTAACCTTTGAGTAATTTCTTGAACAACTACATTTTGCTTTTACCTGAGTACAGTTTTTTGGTAATCTACCCACCTTTGTAATCAGGGTTTGCAATATAAAATAATCTGCTCTTTACCAGGTTCTAAAATTCAAGATTAAATGTACAGAAATTATTCTACTGGTCATTATTTATAATAATACACTGTAGAGAAAGACAAACTTTTTTGTACACTGTCTGACGTTAACTCAGACTAAACATTTCCTGTTTTAGATATGACTACCAAACTTATTTCTGTTTCCTAAATGCCAGAAAACTTAGAGAATTCCTCTATACTCCCAGTTTACACACAGACTAAGATTACTATGTCTTTAAACAATTTGGGAAAGCCGAAAGGATGTTGACATGTCTTTGTAACATTTAATTAAGCTGACACACACACAAGCTGATGTCTTTACATGGCGACACCTCAAATATACTGCTTTTAAAACTGACATAATGGAAACGTTAAAGGAAGAAATATGAACTTCAGCCAGTATAGTTCACTTTTTGGTACCGTTTCCAGAGCCCTGAAGGTTTCATGTTCATCTGTACTTGCATGTATGACCACCATGGGAATATCCAGTGGGAATATCCAGTCATCATATTGTTTCCATGTCAGTGTAGATCAAATTACCAGACAAAGCATACACCTGCAAGGAAATGCCACAAAGCAAAGTCAATATATAAAAAAAATATGTTAGAATTAGATGGACAGTGCTTTCTTATTGGAATGTTCAATAATCAGCATACATGCAGTAGCTAAGGCAACGTGTTACCTGAAAGTACAGCAAGGTGCACAATCCATCTTGGCAGTACTTTTAGAACATACTGTTCATTTCTGTGATGACAAAAAGGTTCTGGTGTCAAATGTGTGGAGTATGGGGGTGGCAGCATCATGCTTTGTGGGTATTTTAGCAGCAGGGGTGACTGGTGCACTCCAAAAAAAATTATGGGGTAATGGGGTAAGAACATTATGAGGACATATTTAAGCAGGATCTAAAGACGTTGGTCAAGATTTTAAAGCTTTGGAGCAAACAGGTCTTCTAAATGGACAATGACCCTAAGCATACAGCCAAATTATTTATAAAATGGCTCAAGGAAAACAAAGTCACAAAGCATGGATCTTCGTCCAAGCAAGGTGGCCTCTAAACTCGACTGTTACACTAGTTCTGTCTGAGGGAATGGGCTAAAACTATTGTAGGAAGCTCACAGAAAGATATCCACAATGTTTGACTCAAATCATAAAGCTTAAAGGTGATAACTAAATATATGTAAAATCCTGAATTTGAAGAGAGTTTTAAATATTCTCCCTAAAATAAAATCCTTCAGGTTATCTAAACTGACGTGAAAAAAGGAAACAAATTTTCTGTTTTCATTCAAGTGAGAAAAAAAAAAAAGTTTATGGCTGTATTGTACTTCAAGGAAAAAAAAACATGTCATTGTTTGTGGTCCCAAAAAGCGTAATTTAATTTCAGCACTAGATTAGAGTCAAATGAGTTTTCATGAATGAATGAACCAAATAAATCTCGATGCTCATGCTTCCCAAAACTAAACAAGCAGTTTCAGCCTTAAGTTTCTATCGTCCTCTGGAAAAAACCTCCTGAAAACCAGAAACCATTGGGCTTGTACATCAGGACAGGAAATATTGTTCACAGGAGTCAATGATAGTATATTGTTTTCTAGTTGTTTTTTTGTTTGAAATGTAAATTTTTGTGGCTCTGTTATTATTTGTGCCTTTCTTTATTAAACTGTTATCACCCCCTTTTTTGTTTTGTTCCTTAATTTTCCTCCAAATCAATTTAAAATATTGTGCACATGAATGATGCTGTACAAGCAAAGTACTTTTGCTATAGGGAAAAAAATGGAAAAGTAAAACTCCAAAAAACCTTGGATAAATTTAAACTAAAAACTGATGAGGACAATGAAAGTAATTAGGGAATATCAGGTTTTGTCCAATCTCTCTTTCATTAGCATTACAGAAATAAAAAGGGGACTCTTCAAGATGGACAACAAGGAAACCTGTTTATTTAGTGCGGTTCAAACCACTTAGTCCAACAAAGAGAGTTTCCAGTGTGAATTGTGAGGAGTGGGGGAGTGTATGGAAAATTCCAGCTCTGGGTGAAAAATATGTAATTACCTGAAAGTAGCCTTAGATTCAAATATGTTTTTATTCAATCAAAAATATCTTAACACTTCATTTAAAAAAATATAAAACTTATAAAACTGTGTTAATTAGCAGTTCAACTTTGGCTAAAATGTTTGGTTTACTTGGCGAGTGCAAAAAGAAACTAAAAGTACATTACTTAGAATGTCGTTAGTAACTGTTCATTCAGAAAGACTGGTCTGTGGAGGAGGCACCGCTGAGAGCATTAATAAATTGTCTGACTTGTTTTAAATTCACAGCAAACCGGTTTTAAGTTTGTTTTGTAAACACGGCAGTAAGCTTTATCCACTTGTAGACGCTTCGGTGTATCTCTGAAATGGTGCGAGAATGACGTCAGCGTTTTTCTGCTCGCTCTCGGCGCTGTAGAGGCCGTGCTGCTGGATGTAGCGGATGACGTCCTCTGGCAGCAGGTACCTGACGCTTCGGCCTCGGCGCAGCGCCCGCCGGACGTGAGTCGCAGAGATCTCGTTGGTCACCCATTCGTGGACGACGTGGATCTTCTTGCGGTGCTTCCACAGCTCGTCGGACTGGTTGACGAACTTGTGCGGGTCGCTGCCGCTGCGAGTGATGCAGACCACCCCGTACCGTCCCACGATCTCGGCGATGTCCTCCTGCTTCCACAGGTTGGGAATGCCGAAGGATTCCAGGACATCTGCCCCACACAGCAGCATCAGCCGAGGGTCATCTGAGCACAGACAAAAAGTTCAGCTCTAATGGAGCTCAGTTGGAAAGTAATGATAAACAAAAAAAAAAAAAAAAATCTGTTCAAAAATCTATGTTAATTAAATTAACATAGATTATTATTTTATATAAAGAATTCCTGGACATTTTACATGTTAAAATTCTATAGTATTAATAAAAACTTTAATTTTAGAGTTCAATGTCTATTTTTCAACGGTTTTAAAATATAGTCCCCTAAAAATTAATTGCAATCAATGGATGGACAGATGATTGTTAAACAAATGAATGCATAGAATGATGGGCAAAAGGCTGGATGATAGCTCAAAGTTTTAATGGATGGAATATGGTTGGATAGATGTATCGTATGGAGGAATATATGGATGGGCATATCTTGTAGATGTTTTCTTTTACATACTTTTTAGTATGTAAAAAGTTTTTAGGGTTGTATTAGTACGCATATGCTTGTTGTAGAATGTATATGCTTGTCCAGAGCTGGCAAATGAAGGAATCACATTCCCGACTGTGTACATGCTGTCCTTTAACGCCTTTAAAACAACAGAGTAGGCTGCCCTTGGGTATTGGGTGAGGTTGAGTTATTTTTCATGATAAATTCATGACCATGTTTTCCACCTGACCAGCTCTTGTCTTGAAATTTAAATGCGTCTGCTTTTACCAGCTTGTTTGCCTGCAGGCAAACGTCTTGCTGTCTCACCCTGACAGCTAATTTTGTTGGGTGTGACTGGCTGTCATCCAGCCGATGACACAGGGCACCCTAAACGACTACGCTCCTTTACTTCAGCAGAGTGGAGCAAACTGTAATTAAAGAAGAACGCCAAAAAGCCAAAAACACAAAATCTTTTTTTCACCAACATAACCTGACATTAATTCATAGTTTACCACTTTTCCTGTGATCATCTGAACTCTCGATACAATTCTGCTCTATCCGTCTCTTCTTCGCATTCTTGACTCTGTCCACATCGTCCTGTTTGTGCTCTGAAAAAAGCAGCTCTTCGTAGTGATGCCTGTACGAATAAAGACAAAAACAACTATATAATCAAATACATCTATTCAAATCCCTCATTCCGTATTTCCCTTAAGAAAAAAATCGAATCCAATCATTAATTAGTGAAGATTTTTCTATGAAAACACAACTTTTAATCAATGAGACAAAAATATTGCAGAAGTATCACATAGCCTTTATTTCTGGAATCTGAAATCTTTTGTTTAGGATAGAAGCTAAAGTTGCAGGAAGTATTTAATGATTCAACGAATAAAAACCCTAAACAGGCCTGCCATGTAACTTCCTTACTATTTACTGACGCACAAAGACAGAATCTGTAAGAAGTATAAAAAAGAAAACTGTTTAATGTGCGCAAGAGCTGCCAGCAAGCTATTAAGATCCAATAAAGAACTGTAAGATCTGATACCTGGGGGATCATGTCTAACGGCTCCAAATGATAAGAAGAATAGCCGTTTCTCATTTAGCTTCCAAATGTGTTCATAAAAATATCAAAAAGTACAGACAGGAACATATTTAAAGATGAGGGTCTTACAAGTAAAGTCTAGATGTTGTAAAAATATTTTATATCAATAATATTTTATATAAATAATATTAATATTTCCTGCTCTATCTGTTATGTACGTTTAACGACTCCTTTTATTTGGCTTAAGCACTTTTAATAAAGTAACTCTGCTCACATGTCTGCACATCCAGATTCTTCCCTGGCTTTCTATACATCACAAAGATCTATTGTTGCCATCTAGTGGACAAAGCAGATAACATTCAATCATTCCATCCCCCTTAATTAACATAATAATGCATGGACATTTAGCGGATTCTTAGCTCACCTGGCCAACATTACTCAATACACACTTTATTAAAATATTCCAATATATTTTCTTATTTATGACGCACTGAAAAGCTTATCTATATGTTTTTTTCAACACTGTTGGATTTCCTCAAGAAAAGGTGGTTGTGCTCATCAGCTTTCTCTGGACATGTAAGACTTTGACCGCCGTCAGTTTTCCCCTCAAATAAACATGGAGGTTTTAGATCATTTTAGTTAAAGTTCGATCTTTTTTTTTAAATGAGCTTGTATTCAGCTGATTTTATGAACTAAATATGATAAATCTTATATCATTAGGTCCAGAATAGGATGTGTTCGTTCGAGCTTTTTTTGTAACAAAATTACAAGGTTAATTCAAGCCTAAATAAATTAGTCAAATCAACAGGATATAAAAATTTATTGGGAATTATACTGTTGTAAACCAACCTGGATGTGTGTGTGTAAACTTACCGAACAACTTTGGCCGTCTCCAGCCACTCTGACTGCTGGCTCTCCCAGGAGTCCACTGTGATCCATCCTGAGCTCTCTGTGGCCAGTCTGGCCATCTCCACCCGGTGGCAGGCCTCAATCAAACCCTTTTTCTTATAGGCATCGCCCACCGGGGAGATGATCCCTTTTATCACACTGTACTGACCTTCAACCCAAAAGGAGAAATGGTTCGGTATTTGAACTCAAGATGTCGAGATTCTCTTTGCGAGTGATGAGTATGGATAGGATCAAGAAAAGGTACATCAGAGGGACAGGTTATATTAGATGCTTTCGGGATAAAGTCAGGGTGGCCAGATTGAGATGATTTGGACATGTTCAGAGGAGAGACGATGATTATATTAGTAGAAGGATGCTGAGGATGGAGCCACCAGGAAGGAGGCAGAGAGGAAGATCAAAAATTAGATTTATGGATGTGGTGATAAAGGACATGAAGTTAGTAGGTGTTAGGGCAGAGGATGCAGAGAATAGGAATGGAGACAGATGATTCGTTGTTGCAACCCATGAAGGGAAAAGGCGGAAGAAGAACATAAAATGAAAATACTCCTCCCTTTTAAATGTTTCTACATTTTTATGTATCTAATATTACTAGGGTTTACTACTTTTTTTTACCAAGCTTGCCTGCTTGGAAAGACATTCAGATTCACGCACAACTCTGTTCTCAACAGCTATGTTTCATGTGTTATTTTCTATAATGATCTGTTGATCTAAACCATGTTGTTCTATTTGCAAACCCAGCTCTGAATGGAAATTTAGATATGGACTTTTTGTATTTTCATGATGAAGCTGTGCTTGTGACCCAGCACAGCTTGATGTTTAGCAATACGCAAGCAGATTTAGGGGTTTAATGATCGCTAAATACAAAACTGGGGAACTAAAAACTTAAATGTTAAGCAAAGTTGTTCTCTTTAACAACAGCCATAGTCATTAGTGCAATTTCCGAGCCTGCAAATCAAGGCAAATGCAAATCAGGCCGGTACTGGCACTGTTCTAAGAACCCAACGTCTGCTCCTCTGCCTTCAGAGCCAGCTGTCGGTTTTACTTCTATCCAACTTGTACTTCTGTTTGTACTGCATTTAAATATTTAATTCGGTATTATCGGTATATCTTAATATTTCGCTTAATGCACTGCACTTTGACTAGCTTTGTTGGAGTCGGTATTAGTGATATCTAGCTATGAAGTGTTTTATTCAGGTATGTTTGGTACTATTCTACAAACTTTCTCAGACCAACATCATTAAGTTCACAAAGTTTCACAGATAGACCCAGAGAACTTGATACAAAACTCCTAGCGAGGAATGCACCTGTATGAAAATCTGGGCTGATACCGATATCTGATAGTATATTTTCACTGGTATGGCTGAAAATGGATGTGTTTCAATATCATCCACTGTACATTATTTATTTATATATATATTATATGCTTGTGCTTCAGGACCCCCCCCCCACCACACACACACACACACTATCCTGCAGTGTGTCACTGTCACATGAGTTGAGTGAACAAAAACCACATGACCAACCCTCTCCCCTCCTCCATCTAAAACACAAACAGCAACAAGATGGACATAACTATTGGTTAAATTTGGCCCACTTTTACCGATTGCATCGATACCGATATGTTAAAAAAATGAGTAACATAAACTGAAACCAGTTTTCATAACATATCGTGCATACCTACTCTTAACAACACATCAAAAGATGTTCTCTTAAATTGCTTGAACCTGTGTCTTCCAGATGATCCCTGGCCAACTCAAACATCCTCAGGTGCATGTTAGTGATGGGGTTGAAGGAGCCGCAGGCCAGCAGGACCACTCTGGATGTGCTGGGATTCTCCATTACTCATACTGGAACAGGAATGACCCTGCAGCAGACGCAGCAGCTAATTTTTACTGAAATGTGACTAAATTTTGTTCCTTTAAACTCAGAGATACAAATGAATGGAAAGTAAAGCCTAGAAGTGTATTATGTTCGGGGGCTAAAAAAGCAAAGCTTAGCATTAAAGTTAATGCGTTAGCCTCATTAAAGTTGGATGTCACATTATACTTCACATTGTTAGCTTTAAGGGTTAGCACTAAAGAGATATCCATAATTACTTTCAGGAAGACAAACGACAAATAAAACTCCGGGTAAAAAAGAATTAGTGCTTGCTCGTACCTATAACAAAGATAATTTCGCTCCTGTTTTGCGGATGTCAGCTGCTTCCTGTACGTAACGGACGTCGAGGACTACGTACTGACGAACAAATCTGATTGGATAGAATTTACGAGAGCCGCACCCACGTTCTGAAGTGGCGTTCATGGTCACAAATCCTCAAGTCTTGAACGATTCAAACACCTTAAAACCGTCTTTACTTATTTTTTTTTTATCAGGATTTTTATCCAGTGGTTCGGGTCGCTATTCTGCAGTTCGTCCAGTTAGTCTGAAACAAGCTTCCCACGTTTGTACGACGTGTTTATAACTGTTTATTACAGTCTATGGTGAGATGCTTTGCTTTAGCATGCTAGCTTACTGTTAGAGTGAAACCTAGCCTTCATGTTTATAATTAAATTTTGGCGACCCAATATAGTTACTAGGGTTAATACAAACTTCAGATAGCCTATTTGTTGCGTCCTGTCCAATAACAGCCAGTCTGATCTGCTGCTTGTTAATTTGCTTTCTTTATTTCTGTACTCTAGAGTTTGGATACAGGGTTTTAACAGAGAATGGCTTCAAGGGGGAAATCAGAAACCAGCAAACTTAAGCAGAACATGGAGGAACAGCTTGACAGGCTGATGCAGCAGCTTCAGGACCTGGAGGAATGCAGGTGCACTACAAACAAATCAATAAACCCAGACCTATCTGATTTTACATTTGTCTTATATTAGGTCCTTATCTTTTCTGTGGTTTCCTTAGAGAAGATCTGGATGAGGAGGAATATGAGGAGACCAAGAAAGAGACCTTGGAACAGCTGGAGGAATTCAACGACTCCCTGAAGAAGATCATGAGCGGAGACATGACACTGGTGGATGAACTCGGTGGGATGCAGCTGGTAGGGACATTTATTAACGTGTATTTATTACTTTGTAGAAGTCATACATTGATGACCCCTCCCACATCTGTGATGGAAAGAAATGCACTTGACATTTAAAGGCATTTGACATTTAAAAACACAATATAGAACAATATTTAAAAGCATAATATGTCTGACAAAACCTTATTATAGTTTAGTTCATATCTAAATGGGCACAAATGCTGTGTTTTAATGGTTTTGTCCTGAAACATCAAACAGAAATTCCACAAAGAAGCATTTTAGATACAAAACCTCTTTTTTAGGATGTTATTGAATATTTTAGTTCTAGTTTTTTCTAGATTTTGTCCTGTATATGTGATTAGGTGTTGATTTTCTGTATGCTTGGTAAAAGGCTGTGGTGCTGGTGCATTAAAGTAAAATTTAGGCCTAACATAACTAACATAAATCAGAACCGAGTAAACCTTTTGAATGACAGATGAAACATGTAAAAGAAACTAGAGAAGTCCAGTTTCCTGTCATACATTTGATGACTCACAATCATCACCCATTCATAGTTTAAGTACTTTTTAAAATCTTTTTTGTACAGTTTAATGCCCAGATACTGTCTCATAATTATTAAGAAATCTCATAATTACAGTATATCTCAAAATTTTAGTACTGCTACTGCAGCTACTACTACTTTTACTATTACTACTGCTACTAAAACTAGTAATAATAATAATTACTGTTATTATTATTAGATACTGTCTAAAAATTATTTAAAAATCTCATAATTACAAGAATCTCAATTCAATCCTAATAATGATGATAATAAAATTATTATTAGATACTGTAATAATACTAATACTACTACTATTACTACTAATAAATTATTATTACATACAGTTTCATATTTGTAAAAAATCTCATGATTACACTAGATCTAAAAATTCTAACTTAGATATTCACTAATCTTTTTAAACTTTCATAATGATGACTCAGCTGTTGCATAATTCTTATTTAGTTATCCTGGAGCTTTCAGGCACAAATATTACCTTTTTTCTTAATTGATTTTTACTGTGGCGGAACCCGTTTGACATTCGGAATATCAGTCCACTCTCGTTTAAAAAAAACAACAACCAAAAACTCCACACACGTGTTTAGGCTTTCCTATCCATTATAACTCATATTACATTTGTCACTCCTGCTTATATGTTGTTTTTTACTGTGTTATGTTTATGCTTTTTCTACTTTACTGTTTTAACTTTTTGGTGACACCTTATAACTAAAATGTATTAATGTTATTATAATTCTGGCTGCAGGCTCTGTATTATGAGATAAAAACTGCTTTCCATATCAGCGGCAGAAATGGGCCTCCATCGGTACATTATGGCAGAAAAATGAACAAAACTACATTATGATTTTTGAATCGTTATATATGTTGTCTCTGTCTCCATCAGGCAATCCAAGCTGCCATCAGCCAAGCATTCAAAACCCCGGAGGTGATCCGACTTTTTGCAAAGAAGCAGCCTGGACAGCTGAGGACCAGACTCACAGAGGTTTGAGCCTCAGTTTTAAACGTGCACTGATCAGTCACGGTCTTAGAAATAGGCATAATTTTCTCATGCATCTTAAAGGGTTTGAATGGAGCATTGACAGAATTGATATTGTTCCTGTTTGCCAAACTGTAAAAAAAAACTCGTAAACGTTTCTTTGGCTGTAAATGCACTTTTCAGTCCTCCAGGACTGAAGAGCTAACAGTACAGTTTTATCCTGACTGCTTAACAGCTCCAGACTCTGTTGCTCCATTGAGAATGAGGCAACCAGATCAAATTCTTGATTAAATGGCCACACCCATGCCGTTGAATGAGGGCACAGGAGAGAACACATTTTTGGCAAAAGTTTATGTTGGTATCAAAAAAGCTGAAGAGGATCTTAATTGTTTGCTAAAGTTACTCTTCACAATCTGCTCGTTCTTTTTAAAGCACTAAACTGTGTTATTTCCGCTCATGAACCCATCCATCCGACAGCTTTTTTGGGAACTTTGGGAGGCATTTGTGTGAGAACCATTTGTTCTGTTGATCTGCTACTAATTAGTGTTTGGCTCAAACGACTCACTGCATCGTGTTTTTCCCCTGCATGGCCTTGCCTGAAAATCGTCCGAACCCATGTGTGACATCTCGGGCAGATGGACCGAGACGTCATGGTGGGGAAAATTTCTCGGGACGTGCACACGCAGCAGAAATTGGAAATCCTCACAGCGCTGAGGAAGCTGGGAGAGAAGGTGACGAACGCCACATTGCACAGAGTGATTTAGTGGCTTCTGCTAATGTGTTCATGCGAAATTCTCGCCGTAGTTTATTTAAGTTATGATTTGGACAGAATTATCTTTTTAAAAAGAAGCTGCGACATTGTAGATCTATTTTTTTCTAACAGCTTACTCCAGAGGATGAGACCTTTCTGGCTGAAAACACTACAGCTACTCTGAGTCAGTTTGAAAAAGTCACTCCAAACCTGGGTGAGTAGAAACTCTTCATATGAATCTTTATCAACTCAGTTTGTCCGATCATTAACATCCGTCTTGTTTTTCCTTCCTTTTCTTTCAGGGTCAGAAGACAAAATTCTGGCTTTAGCTAGCTCCGGAGTGAACACCAAAGTATAGTTGACAAAATTATAATTTTAAGTCATTGTTGTTCTTAGTAAAAAAATTGCCAATTGATCAGGTTTTATATGAATTTCAGTGCAGTTGAGTGTTTCTAGAAGTGCAAACATTTTTAATAGTATTGTTTTATACTTACTAACTTTTGTAAATATTGTTTCTTTTGTTCAAGTGTGTAAAATTGTAATATAGTTGGTACGAGCATGTGATTTGAGAAATCCGAATACGTGCAAAAGGAATGTAGAGGACTTTGGTGCTGTGATTTGTGGTGTGTTTGACTGCTGTGTGCTCTTTTAAAACCTGGAAGTTTATAAGCGCTGTTTTTAGGAGGGACTTTTAAATCAAACAATTGGACGGTCCCTAGATAAAACAGAAACACTCTAGTCTTCCATGGACGCTGTTCTACCAGTCTTAGATGTCTCTGCCCCAACACAGCTGATTGAAACGGTCAGCATGTTGTAAAGTTGTGCAGAGGCCTGCTAATGAGGCATCATGGGATTCAGCTGTGTTGAACCAGAAAATGAACTAAAACATGCAGGTTATCTTCCCTTGAGGATCAACTTTTGACACCGGTGCACCCGATGAATGTGAGTTTTTATGATGCTGCCTCACAGCTTGATTATCTATCATTCAAGCTAGCAGTAGTACCATTTATCATCGTCGGCTCTTAGTGATTGCTTTGAACCGTTCTTTTTTCCTCTATGGAATGAATCAAACAACAAACAAAAAAATTGCAAATTGAGGTTTTTATCTCACCGACAAGTGGTCAGTTATAAATAGTATTATTTAAATACATACCTACAATTTGGATAAATTGGATCTCATAGGAAGTTACACCTCAGCCACACTTTTTGTTGCCATCAACACAATTCTGTGTGTTTGTTTGACCGTTCTTGGTGGATCTGGAAGAATTCACTGGTTGAATTGGTCGGTTTCCTGTCATGGACATGACTTTTAAGTATGGTCCGTGTGGTCCGCTGTGATGGACTGGGTACGGGTTCAGGGTGCTCCCCACTTGTAGTCTAATGGCCGCCTGCAGGGATAAGCAGGCATAGATGATGAATGGAATGATGTTCAGTTGGGAGCCATTGTTAAACCGCTTTCTCCTCTACCAAACTACAATTTCTTGTTTCGGATCATTGTCCCATTGGAACACCCAAATGTGTCCAAGTTTTAACCCTGACCCAAACTGACATAAAATGAAATAAGTTGGGATGTTCGGCAACATCCCCAAAAACCATCAAGACCAAAGCCAGTTATAAAACGGAAAACTTCAGTGCCATTGCCTACAGCTACGCACAGTAAAGACATGCTTGCTTCATATTGGACATTTTCTGCTGATATGTTTTGTTGTCAGATGAGACAAAGACTAACCATATGGCTGCATTGGCTAGAAAAACAGTTGGTGGAGTAAATGTGAAGCAACCGTCAAGCATGGTGCCGGGGGTCGGTTTCCGATTTAGCTCATGAAGATGGAGGATGATTTCTTGAGTTCTTCAGCCTTACCTCAAATCGGCAGCTAGGTGGTTGAAACTCAGAAACAGTTGGATGTTCTAACAAGATAAGTATAACAAAAGCACATTCAGTCTGGATTTGGAGAGGATAAATCAATGAACAAAGGTTCTCCAAAGGACATGTCTGGAAACCAATTAAACTAAACTCTACCACAGTTCTACCAAGAAGATTCATTAAATATCCCACCAGTTATGCCAAAAGTCAGTCAGTGGCTGCAAAAAGTATGTGGATGAGTTATCATAAGTTGCTAAGGGGCATTTATCCAAATACTAGTAGGGGTTTAAGCATATATTTCAGCTATTACTTATATGATCAGTGTTGAGCCTGTTTTTATTATTGAAAAGCAACAATACATGTAATTCTTGTTTAAAAAAAAAAGAACTTCTGTGTCAAATGATAATTTCATGTTGGAAAAAGGCCAGTGTAAATGATTCCCCAAAAACCTCAAAATGGCATTCGTGACGATCTTAGGTATATGTAAACTTCTGACCGGTACTAGATATAATCGTTAGTGCAGGATGAACTTCCTGGTGATGTGAAGAGTTATTGTTTGCTGTAAGAAGTGACTTTAGACTGTACAGGGCCCTCAGCTGCTCCTCAACAGGTCCAATAAAAATCTTTAAATTGATTATGTGTCAATCATTGTGCCTTACACATCTAAATTCAGAAGTATTATAGTATACATCTAGAAATCTGACTTTAGGTTTTAGAGGCAACAGGTCCAGCAGAGACTCATTTACCAGATAAAAGTATCTTTATATAGGAAAACAACCACTTTATTACTTCCTATTGGAAGTAATAAAGGGGTTGATGTGGACAGGTTTCTAAAGATTTCTAAAATCTCTAGGAGAGACACCGAAAGACTCTTCTGTACTCTTTTAAAACATTCTTCAATAATAATCTGTTGTGATACATTACTGTAAATCAGAAACATTAGGAAAAATAGGAGCAATCAGGTTAAAAATATATAACAGAAGCAGAACATTTTTGCATATTGACATATTGATCTTTTACCCCTTTAATTTCCTTTCTGACCTGTGCTGTGTTCCTTGTTTTTTCACTAATGTTCTCCAACAAGGAGACAGGCCCTGACAGAGCGGATGGATTTAAAGGGAGATTAAATTACACACAGATGAAGTATATTTAATGAATATCTGGTTGTTGAAGGCAAATGGTTACGCTTGATATTATTCAAGGGTATCAAAGCAAATTATATAAACAAAGGCGGTAGTAACTAGTTACATTTTCACATTCATTTACTTGAGTACATGTTTGGAAAATTTTTTACTTTTAAGAGTATTTTTGCTATGTCATACTTTTACTTGAGTAATATTTATATACAGTAAAAACCATAAATTGCCACTGGGAGTACTTTCTAAAATGTATTTATCCAATTGCCTACTGTATTATTATTATATTGAAAAATTGACTTAGAAAGTGTTTTTTTCCTGCTTAGAATTTGTTATATTTTAATTACGTTAGTTATTTGTAAATATTTTTTGTCATGTTAGTCTTTACTGTCAAATAATTTGCCCATATCTTTATATTGCTACCTGCCTGATTACATCATTTCAAAATTAGATCAGATGTTACTCATTATTTAAGTAGTCTTTTTACCAAATACTTTTTTTACTCCTACTCAAAAAAATTTTTTTGGATGGCTACTTTTTACTTTTACTTGAGTAAAAATACAATGAAGTAGTGCTACTCTTTTTTGAGTAAAAAATGTTGTTACTCTATATATATATATACACTACAGTTCAAAAGTTTGGGGTCACCCAAACAATTTTGTGTTTTCCATGAAAAGTCACACTTATTCACCACCATACGTTGTGAAATGAATAAAAAATAGAGTCAAGACATTGACAAGGTTAGAAATAATGATTTTTATTTGAAATAAGATTGTTTTTACATCAAACTTTGCTTTCATCAAAGAATCCTCCATTTGCAGCAATTACAGCATTGCAGACCTTTGGCATTCTAGCTGTTAATTTGTTGAGGTAATCTGGAGAAATTGCACCCCACGCTTCTAGAAGCAGCTCCCACAATTTGGATTGGTTGGATGGGCACTTCTTGCGTACCATACGGTCAAGCTGCTCCCACAACAGCTCAACGGGGTTCAAATCTGGTGACTGCGCTGGCCACTCCATTACCGATAGAATACCAGCTGCCTGCTTCTTCTCTAAATAGTTCTTGCACAATTTCGAGGTGTGTTTTGGGTCATTGTCCTGTTGTAGGATGAAATTGGCTCCAATCAAGCGCTGTCCACTGGGTATGGCATGGCGTTGCAAAATGGAGTGATAGCCTTCCTTATTCAGAATCCCTTTTACCCTGTACAAATCTCCCACCTTACCAGCACCAAAGCAACCCCAGACCATCACATTACCTCCACCATGCTTAACAGATGGCGTCAGGCATTCTTCCAGCATCTTTTCAGTTGTTCTGCGTCTCACAAACGTTCTTCTTTGTGATCCAAACACCTCAAACTTGGATTCATCCGTCCACAGCACTTTTTTCCAGTCTTCCTCTGTCCAATGTCTGTGTTCTTTTGCCCATCTTAATCTTTTTCTTTTATTGGCCAGTCTCAGATATGGCTTTTTCTTTGCCACTCTGCCCTGAAGCCCAGAATCCAGGCAGCCGCCTCTTCACTGTAGATGTTGACACTGGTGTTTTGCGGGTACTATTTAATGAAGATGCCAGTTGGGGACCTGTGAGGCGTCTGTTTCTCAAACTAGAGACTCTAATGTACTTATCTTCTTGCTCAGTTGTGCAACGCGGCCTCCCACTTCTTTTTCTACTCTGGTTAGAGCCTGTTTGTGCTGTCCTCTGAAGGGAGTAGTACACACCGTTGTAGGAAATCTTCAATTTCTTAGCAATTTCTCGCATGGAATAGCCTTCATTTCTAAGAACAAGAATAGACTGTCGAGTTTCAGATGAAAGTTCTCTTTTTCTGGCCATTTTGAGCGTTTAATTGACCCCACAAATGTGATGCTCCAGAAACTCAATCTGCTCAAAGGAAGGTCAGTTTTGTAGCTTCTGTACCGAGCTAAACTGTTTTCAGATGTGTGAACATGATTGCACAAGGGTTTTCTAATCATCAATTAGCCTTCTGAGCCAATGAGCAAACACATTGTACCATTAGAACACTGGAGTGATAGTTGCTGGAAATGGGCCTCTATACACCTATGTAGATATTGCACCAAAAACCAGACATTTGCAGCTAGAATAGTCATTTACCACATTAGCAATGTATAGCGTGTGTTTCTTTAAAGTTAAGACTAGTTTAAAGTTATCTTTATTGAAAAGTACAGTGATTTTCCTTCAAAAATAAGGACATTTCAATGTGACCCCAAACTTTTGAACGGTAGTGTATATATATATATACATATATAAAAGATATAAAATGTTGAAGAGTATAGGAAATTTGCTTCCACTACCAGCTGTAAATTATAGCAACCAGAATTATATCACCATTTATTTCCTTTAAAAGTTTGTCTACCCTTTTTTTTTTTTTAGATTCGATTAACGTTATACTCTCTTGATTTATCAAATTTGCACGATTTTTACTCAACAACAGAGGGCGCCATTGCTCCAGACGTTCTCTGGCACATTTACTGTAACTGACAAACAAAACACACAAAAAACAAGGACGGAGCCTGTTTT
Organism: Apricaphanius iberus; assembly: GCA_028564705.1. Lineage (NCBI taxonomy): Eukaryota > Metazoa > Chordata > Actinopteri > Cyprinodontiformes > Aphaniidae > Apricaphanius > Apricaphanius iberus. The sequence continues at coordinate 229,288 of JAPXFQ010001412.1, forward strand.
TATCCCATCAGTTCATCCTTTATTTTGTTTAAGAGCAAGCATCAACTTTGCTACAATCCGCCTTCTGGCTGGTTGGTAAAGTGAGAGCAGCTCCAACAAGCGACAAAGGAAACATCCAACGTTTCTGCAGACATCACAACCGTTCGTCCATTTGAGCAACATTTTAAAAGGAAACAGCTTAAAAAAAAAACCCAAAACAAAATGACGATGTGGATCTGGAGTTTGGTGAATATATGAAACAAGACAATTTTGAGCATCAGCAGTGCATGACAGACTCCCTTGTTGTCTGTCTCCCTCCACATGGGACATTCACAAACGTGGCTCATGCTAAGTTGATTCCTAGTGGTGGCGTTTTGGTCTGGCTGCATTTTAAGGTAAGAAGTGATTCAGATTAAGTGGTTGGAGTCATTGTGGAGACGTGTTAAAGCATTACTGACCTTAGAAATGGACTATGAGCTGTATGACATGATGAAGATGTGAGAAATGTGGAGCTGGCAGGCTTTAATGTAATTGTGTGAATTTAATTTTACCCTCAGAATCAATTCTCAATAACTCTGTAGGACACAGTTCAAAAAAGGAAGAAAAAAAAAATCAAATCACCGTCCACTGTACACAGCTCATTTATTAGTACGCCCACATTATGCTGGCAAAGCGAATTCTTCATGTACTGTACATCATTTAAAGGTGTATTCAGTACAATATCTATAGAAGATACAATATGGATCTACTTTCTCTACACATTAAACTGGACACATGACATATCTATGTAGAATGTTTGTACCTTCAAGAAAACTAGCGGTGGACTACTGTCACTACAAGATGAAAAATAAAACATCTTCATAGGAAATCTAGCATCAAACAATAAAAAAAAAGCACAAATAAAAGAGAGTGGATAAGCGTCAGTTTTTCTTCTGTTAGACCGGCTAATTCTGCAATGATTGGCGAAAAAGGCACTCCCCATCTCAGCTGGCTCAGACCCGGCCTCGTGCTTTACGTGTCATCAAGGAAGGGAGACCGGTCGTTCAACAATTAACTGGAGATTAAAAAAAAAAATCAACCCTTTAAACGAAGCTCTGACCCCACAAACAAAATCAGATTTGGCCTCTGAAAACAGACTCATGCAAAACATGAAAAATAAACTACATCCAGCCTCTAATGCTTTTTTTGTAAAAAGCCGCTTCTGCACCATGCAATGCCCAAAGATCTGGTGGTAATTAATGCAGCTTTTAGTATCCTCACACTAGAGTAAAGCGTAAAGGATCGTCATCAGTGACGGACAACAGCGTCTGAGAGGAGACAGGCTGGACACGTTTTCCCAATCGATCGTATAAACTTCACACTAAACTCGAGGAGGAAAATAAGTTCACCAAATGTAAACAAATATATTGGAACACCTCTACAAGCATGGTTCCATGTACAATAAAATCTAGTGGTCTACTGTGAAAAAAAAGGATGAAAACAATTTTGTTTCTGTTTTTTAAGTGTTTTTCTGCTGAGATAGAGCAAAATCTTTCATGCGCTTGGAGCAGCAGAACAGGTTAAAAATGCATCAAATAAATGTCTGATCATTTTAAGATTAAACAGCAGAAATTCACTTTGCTCCCAAAGAAAGAAATCCGCCAGTCACCAATAAACCTCGGTGGATTAAAAGAGTTTGCGCTTCGTTCTCCTTCAGGACTGAGAGAGAACAGCTTTAAAGCTGCTGAGTAAATCTCTGCTGGTCCAAATCCTATGGCAGCGGGTTCCGTACCTATACTTAAAATGCAGCTGCCTTACTTTCCTGCGGCGTGCAAAGTACCAAATGAAGTGGAAATAGTGTAATTGGTCTGAAAAAATGAAATAAAAATAAAAAGCAGATTCCTTCTGTACAACGACGAGCTCTACGGTGATGGTGGTGGTGGGGGGGGGGGGACGTGAACACCAGGAGTAAAGCATTGCCACCTGTGCAAGCAGAGCAAAGCGTGTCACGTATCGAGAGCCAAAAAGGCCACAATTCAATGAAAAAAAAAAATCATTGAACAAATATTTATTCATGTAATCTTTTCATAATGTTGAATAAAGACATTGATTAGGTCTTATTAAGTATTTAAATCTTTCTATAATTTCTAAAACACAAAATTGAATGTGGAAATCGTTCAATAGAATACAACATATTTCAGATCCCTTTTAAAGCAGACTGTGGTATAATTGTATCTATAAATCTTATTGATCAAAGCTGTTAGGCGCAGCTAATACTGCTATATAGAAAAGGTGATTGGTCATTGTTTACTCACACCTTTATTCAACAAAGTTTATGGTTTCCTCAAAAACGACCAACTACGTATCAAATTCTAGACTTGTTTTCTACCCAGGGTGGAAATTCCAAGTCTGAGATTAAAACAAACGTACCAACTGTGATACTTAAGGTTTTCAGGTATATTTCACAGCTCTAGTTTAGTTTTTTAAATTTCTGCTTAATTGATTTTAAAGCATACTAAATGTGAAGATTTTTGAAGACAACCATAAATGCCTAATGTATCAAATATGATACAAAAGAATGGATACATCCAACTCTTAAATGATTTTTTTCAATTATAGATTATGGGTCACTGCCTTTTGAAAGCATACATTCTATATGACTGGCAGGAAAACTAATGTTCAAAATAAAACTAATACATAACCACTAACCCCTGATGTATCAGTTATGATACAAAATATTGTAAAATCCAAGTGAGGTTTAAACAAGATATTTAAAACCATCTGATAAGTAGTCCAGTTTTTAAGATTACTGAATATTCCGATTTTTATTTAATGTACAAGGCTTAAGGGGTTAAACCGTGGTGCAGGCTAGCCAATCAGATGTTAGGGCTTTATTGACAACCCCTTGAGTCATTTTATGATAGCAGGAATTGGATTGCGGCGTTTTTGGTCCTCGATAGAAACGGAGCAAAAAACCATCTAGCCGTTCTGCATGTGAGAAAAAGCAAAAGAACCAATTTAAGTCCTTGCAAAATTATTAAAAAGAAAAAGACAAAAACGTACACCACTTTGTCATGGAAACCTCCGCGTAACAGTCCTGGGTTTCTCATCACGAGGCAGACTTTTGGAAAAGCACGATGGAACAGCTTCAGCAGAAATTCAGCGACATGCTACGGTCGGTGGTGACACGTATATTCTACATTACATACGGCGTCTTTTTTTTTCAGTTTTTTTTTATTTTTTAAGATATCGGGCCCTGCTGAGTGGGCTGTCACTAACACGTCGACTAATTACATCGTTGTTTTTATATTTACAAAAAAATCTTTAAAAAGCAATTAAATTCTCTACACATAAGACTTCCCAAGTTTCCTCATGCACTAAAACAAGGAAGAAAAAAAAGAGAGAGAGAGAGACAGAAATTGCAGGCTACTTTGATAAAATTGCTTCACTGTGGACTACAATTTAGCAAAACTGAAGTCATGGCAAACAACCCTAAAAGCTTTAACCAAAGGATATACATCAGGAAATCGAAATGAAAGCCTGACTGAAAACAGAAAGTGCAGGGCTGGCTTCCTCACACACTCCAGAAGAAATGTAGGACAAGTTATCAAGGAAATTAAAAGTAATAAATAAAAACAGAAAGTAAAAATCAGCAATCTGGTGATGACTACACTACACTGAGTACCACCACGAAGATAAACAACAGGAAAGCTTTGACCATATACGCTGAAGGACTTTTATGCTTTTTTTTGTCATCGTTTTTCTATATCATGGCTCCTGAACATGAAATTGCATGGAGAGGTGCGTAAAGCGGTGACTTGGTGGCTTGGTTGTGTGTGTGTGTGTGTCAGAGCATCTGTGGGGTCTGGCGTATCTCAGTAGGTGAGGGTGGAGTCGTCCCACTCCAGCTGCTGCTGTCTGCTGGTCCCCTGCTGGTCTTCTGGCTCCCCACCCTCCTCGTCCTCGCTGCTCTCTGACTCAGCGCTCGTAATGTCGTCTTCCTCCTCCCCATCCTCGCTCTCCTCCTCCTCTTCCTCCTCCTCCTCGCTGCTGTGCTGGTCCTCATAGGTCTGCGTCACAAGATGAAGGAAATCAAAGGTTTTGGCTATTAATGTAGCAACAGACGAGTGCTATACGTGACAGACGTTTTTCGCTTTTGTCGTAAAAGTTTTTGGGGATTTTTCTGCAGCGAGTTCTTTTCCACAACTTCTTCCATTTACCTCCTCTCATCCCTCAGCTATCATCATCGTAAAACGGAGAGTTAACCTGAAAGCTGGTTTGAGAGTTTAGAGGAGGAGAGATGACAAATGGGCGCGTAATCTAAAACGCCACTGATATACCATGGTTGCTTGCCACATCACATATTCATTACTATTTAACAAGCTTTTTTGCGAATTAGTATCAATATAAAATAATGTAATTTCATTTTGAATACACTTGCTTATTAAAACTGTCAACATTTAGTGATTTAGAACCCATTATAAATTATATGATTTGTTTATAAAACTTTCTCATCTGTTTGTTGATGTAACACTACCTTGCAAAAATATTCATATTCCTTTAACGTTTTTTTTTTCTTTTTCAAAATGATATTTTGAAACGTGAGAAATTATTATTGTTATTGTTGAATTGCCTTGTGTTGAAAGAGTGCTATATAAATAAAATTGCCTTGCCTTGCCTTAGTGGTCATACACATAGAATGTTACCTTTTACATATTTACTATTCCCAACATTTCGTTTTACATTTTTCAAATACACATTTTTTTTGAAGAGAAAAGAACAGAAACAATGATAAAAAGGTGAAGCAACGGAACGGCGATGTATGTAAGAATAATAATAAAGAGGCATAATACTCCCCCCAAAAACAAAACGGATTATATAAAGCTCCCCCAATTTCAGAGGCGTGTTTCATGCTGATGTATGTATTTAGTGTGTCGGCATGTTGTGTATGGTTAGTGAAGAAAAAAAAATCTCCAATTATAACATAGCTTTAAAGATTTGTGCATCTGCAGTAGAAGAGAGGAAGTCAGTTTTTGCATCTGATGAATTTCTTTCACAATATTGATCCATTTTTCAACATTAGGTTGGTTGGGGGAAGCCAGTTTCTGGTCACAGCTTTTATGCCTGCAGTAATAAAAATACTACACAAATAAATATTTTCTGATTGCATATCTGTCTTACCCGTAATTAGAGACGCAAATCCAAAAGGTAATGTGATTTTGAAAATAGCTTCCATGTTTTTGTGAATATCTTTTTGGAACTGTGTGATTATTGATCAATCCCAAAGTATGTGCCAATGCTTGGCATCTTGGCTTCCACACTGCCACCAGCACTTGGTCTCCTCCCCATTCCAGTGGCTCTTTTGCTTTGGAGTAATGAAGAATGTGATCAAGCATTTCCAGACAAATTCTTTCCATGAATTAGAGTTTGTCCTTTTCCACGCGAATATCTAGTAACTCAGCCATTCTTTAATATTAGAATAGTGCTTTCTTTTTCCCATCTAACTATTTAACTATTTTCTATTCATAAATCCTGTATATATTGACCCGGAAGCCACCCTTTGACTGCTTATTTATTCAAGTAAAAGACTTGAGCACTTTCTATAAGGATTAGATGGAGCGGATCAAGGTAAGGCACAAAGCTTTGTCTCTAAAAGCTTTGTAGATAAAAAATGTGTTTCCACTATTGGAACATGAGGGTAATATAACAAGATCTGTTTCTAAGTGGGTAATCTCTTTGCCCGCTCCTTTCAGCAGCCTTGTCTCCAGACACAATTGGCCCCCTTAAGTTATCAGCTACAGACACCTGCAAACCACACTGTTTCAGCAGCAAGTAGCATCACTGATCAGCCCAGAGCAGCAGAAATAACAGCTGAATCGACATAGAAGCAGCAGAGCTTCTTGCTGTGTTTCTGCTTGATCTGACTCGATGGGGCCATTTTTGAGTGCATACCACCATTCAGGTACTCCGTTGGTTCCTGAAATGGCCTCGAAAACAGCCCTGTTGGCCCGGACCGATGCAGAGGAGACCCGCGGATATCGGGAAGTTCCAGTTAAATTACCCCGAAGTTCTGACAAGTGGAAACGCGTCTATGAGGAGCCTAAGTCACGGCCTTTTACTTCCGGTCCATGGGTCTCCTAATGCCAAAAAAAACAATGAGAGTCAATGGAGCGATAAAAGTTATTTTCTGATCCAGTTTGAAGTGCGCCGTGGATCGAACATATGATGTCCGTGAATTTTAAAAACAAATTTTGATGCACAGAAAACGCTGATTTTCGACCGGAGGCAAAAGTTACTTTAGGTTTTGTGTGAAAATGTTTAGTGGACTACAACTGCAGAAGAAGAAAGAGAGCAAGCGTCGTAGCCTCCAGGCCGAAGAAAGGAGAATTAAACACAGAGAAAACCTCTATAAATCTGACCATGTGGAACGTAGCAGCTATGTCGGGGGTAAAGCAGTCGGTGGAGCGAGAGCCAGCATGGAGGAGAAGCTCTACAAGCTCTTGGTGAGTGTTTTACATGCTATAGCTAATGCTAGCTCCCGTTAGCCAAATGGCATCATATATGCAACTTCTGACTTCTGATTTGTAGGCATTTTAAATGCGAATTTTTACAATCAAATAAATCCCAAATACTGGACAAACACATTCGAAATGTACATAATTAGTTATCATTTAAATGGAATTACAAGATATGTGTGATTCAGGACGTAAGACAAAACGGACCAGAAAATAACTTTTATCGCTTCATTGACTTCCATTCATAATTTTTTCAGTTTGGGGACCCATGGGCCGACCGGAAGTGGAGGGACTTAGGCTCCCCATAGAGACTCAAATTTCTACCAATTCTTCTTTGCATAATAGTTCAAGCTCAGCCAGACTGGACAGAAAGGAGATGTGAGCATTAATGTTATTTGTTATATACACACAGTTATATGGTTAAGTTTCATACATTTAGAGCTGTCTTTAGAGTTTATCAAATATAATCTCATGTTTTCTTTTGGTTAGTTTGGTCCTGTGATTTGTTTACTTCCCATTTTTTGCCTGTCCTGGTTCTGAATTTTTTTAAAACAGTGAAAAACACACAAAACAATCATTTCAGTCCTGTTTCAAATGCAGCACAACTTCATATATCTGATTCTGCAACAATGTCCCCTCACCCCACCCCATCACAGCTTCCAATTATCAGGGCTTAGGGGAAAACTAGGACACAGTCACAGCATCACACAGAATAACAAAGCAAGTCTACAGCTGCAACATCTTTTGCTAAAAAAGTGACACATTTTATCTCATTTTGCTTTGCTGCACCTCTCTTTCCTAATATCTTTTGTTACCTCCATTGGGTTAACTGTAATGGTGAGGGCTGAGTCGTCCCAGTCCATCTCGTTCTCCTTGCCGCTCTCCTGGTCTCTCATGGAGCGCTGGTGTGCAGCTCGGATGCGGAACACGCCCAGGATTATCATGAACACCAGGAAGCTCACGCACACCACGATGACAATGGTGGCAGCGCTGGGAACAACTGCGAGAATCAGAAAACAGCAGGTTGGATAGACACAAGTATTCCAGTTTTATGCAGTGAGGTGCAAGAACATTTCAAGGACAGCAGCACCCTGGTGTGTCAGAGCTGCACTTGAATGCGTTTAGAAGCTCAAGGTGTGTGTGTGTGTTTTCCTTGAACAGCTTCTCCGACTCACGACAAACTGATCCATTTTCACGTGATCCAGATAGGATCTCTATTCTGGACTGGGAATATTTGTCAGACATCAGAAGGTTAAGCTCGGAACGTGGCCTGTACAGATGTTACAGACTGAGCTCGAGTGTAATCCCTAAACCAGCGCCATGAAATTAAACTAAAAAGGAAAACAACTCATGTTTCAAGCATGCCCTACTTTCGCTGAAAGCAGTGTAATCCATCTGCAGCGACGCCTGCCATTTAACAGACCAGATAATTTTCTGGAGCTTTAATTAAACAGATTTGATTCCAACACTTAGTATCAATACCACCTGCCAATTAAAACTGGCAATCTAAAAAATAAGAAGTTAAAACACAGCTTTATTAAGTTAATCAAATTTAACATGATTACATGTCATGATTTGATTTTTTAGTACCTGAAGCCTGGTGATCGTTGACCAAGTTGTGACCAGACAGATCCACAGAGGCATGGTGGACAGGGTTGATGAAGTTGGGCTGCACCAAGGCGTTGTTGGCGTGCTCTACAGGATTGGCCGTGTGGATCACATTCACCTGAAAGGAAGGAAGCGTCCTCGTTTCAAAGAAGCCATTTTGAGGTGACAGTAACTTATAAAAATATCGGTGGGGTGTACACGTTACCTCAACCTTGAAGTCATTGCTGATGTAACGGCCGTTGAGCTCAGAGCAGACCAGTTTGAATTTCCTGTCAAAGAGGGCTTCTGTGTGCCAGTTCTTGTAGCGGATAAGGTGCAGGACCTGCTCGTAGTTAGCCATAGTGTTCACACCTGGAAAGAAACATAACAGAGGTGTGGTAACTTTCAACTAAAATACCACAAATTTTCTAGCTGTTTTATTGGGTGAGTTCTTTGCTTTGTACCAGTGATGATGAGGCCCAGGTTAGATGAGCTCATCTCCAGGGCGCGCTGCTGCAGCTGCGACACGTCTACTTCAAGGCTCTCATGCTCTCCGTCCAGCTCGTCTCCCACCACAGAGACTTCACATGAGTCCAAGTTATGCATGATCTCCTCCGACACAACCGTCTCTTGAACTGAAAGAACACGGGTAAAAGAACCAAACTTCACATCTCTATGTGAAGACCTGATACTACAACTTAAATAAAATGTTGAGTTTCTTTGGAAAAAAGAACAGAAATGGTCACCAATACTTTGTAGGATAGTTGCAAGGTGGTATAGTTGCTTAAACTAAACAGTAGTAAATGAGCAAACTGAAATCCAATTTGAAAACACAGTCTCTGACTGACCCCAAGTTGCCAACAAATCATTAGCTGAATTGATCAAAATGTTCGATGCTGTGTCTGTCACTCCAACCATTTTGGATGCTGAGGTGAGAGAATCTTCATCATATCTGCAGTATTAACTGTTCTGAGCGTCGATTCTCAAGATAAACATTTATTTTATGATGAATGTCAAACTGAAGTCCTGCAGTAGCATATAGAAAAGCTATTTTGGTTGTCTGAAAGCTTGAAAATGCATTCTGTCCACTCCGTATGTTTTCTGCAGCAAATTAATTTCTGTGGTGACTAGAATTAAATGATTTTTAACAACTACTGTGACCTTGTTTGCTGTCTGATTGTGAGAGTTGGGTCAGATTACAGCAGGTAAGAGCAACTGATCCTGCTAAGCCCCTTTTGGTCACATATGGCGTGCTGCTCACAACAGCACAATGTATCTCGGCGTATCTGTGTCGGCTTTGGATCCCGTCTATTGTCCTTCCTCGTCTTAACTCATGAGGAAGTCCAACAGATGGCACGAGTGGCTGCTTGCCACACCCACAAATAAACAACTTATCCCTCCCTCTGTCCCATTGTGTCTGTGCGATTCCCTCATCCTCCAGGCAAACTCTTTAACAATACCAGCTACAGTATATCCACACCTCTATAAACTGTTCCTGAAGGCCCATTCAGCCTCTGAGGTCATTTATTCAAGAGGAAAACAATACTATGTTCCAGTAAAGACTTAAAATTACAGACCAAGACATTCAGTTCTTATAACAAACATTTATACAGAAAGCTTATACTAACATTATTATCTATAGGCATACTTAAGAGATAGCGTCATGAATTTAAAGCAGAAATGTTGATTAAAATGTAGTATACCCCTAAAGTTCTGGATAAATTCAAAATTCCATAAAACGGAAGTATTTTAAGGTGCATGATATTTCTACTATGATTAAAAGTTAATTTAATTCTCTATAAGCTGTATGTCCAGGTGTCCCTCACCTGTGGGATCATCATCAGTGCCTTCTGCCGCTTCGGACTCGGCGTCGGCCTCCATTTCGCGGGTGATTGTGCTCACAATGCGCAGCTCGGGGAACAGAGTGACTCCTTCATGGCTCTCGAATTCAGCGGCGCTACGGGCGAAGTGGTCGATGCCGCTCAGGCTGATCTTCGGCTCCTCGGGCTGCAGCACCATCACGTAGCCTTCAGCTTCAGGCACTGCCACGCAGGCGTCCTCGTTCAAGCACCTGGGGAGGAAGATTGAACGATGAAACAAAGGGTTGCGGAGGGCCCTGAATCTTAGTTTCCATGTTTGCTAATTTAATGCACATGTGTCCAGTTACAGGAATGGAATGGTTTGGAAGGGGAAAAGACTTTTCAGGTGATGGCTGCAGTGAGTCACCTTGCTTAACCATTATGTTTGTTAAGGACGAGCATCGAAGTTGAATAACAATACATGACTCTGATTCAGACTTTAAAAGGTTTTTCCTCCCACTTACTCCCCTTCAGGTAACACTAACACTTGTTACTGGAATATTACAAGGTTATGTGAATAAATTATTTAATTACATAGTAGTAAATGCATCTATAGAATAATACATAAAAAGAGATCCTTATGCACCAGAGAGGAGGCCTTTAACCTGGTATCCCTCTAGATGCATGTGAGCTGCTCTGCTTAACCTTGTAAGGCAGACATAACAATCAGTGAAGGCTAGAGGCAGAAGCTGCTTTAGAGAGAGAGAGAGAGATGATCAGGGGTGCATGGGAGTCTGAGCGTTGGCCCAGACGAGCTCATATACAAGACTGGCCTTAATAAAACATTAGAAAACGCTGATTTGTATTCTAGCCTCATCCCTGATTATAGAAGGAAGACCTTGATTTCGACAATACACTCCCCACATTGGTCTGAACGTCTTGCAAGAGAAAAAAGGTTTTGCATCTTTTTCAAACTAAAACCAGGAGTCCAATAGGATGGAGAACTCTAAGTTAAGGCTATCACTGAAAACGTTCTTTTTTGATTAATTTAACAACCAATTTTATGATCAACTCATAAATGTCAAGGACAAACTTTCATTCGAAGATGAAAATTCATCTTAACCTTGTTTCCTCTATAGTATTCAACTTAAAACGACATCAATAATCCGAAAGCAGAAATATTTATTATAATATTTATTAAAGATAAAATAAACATTTCCCTAAAGAAATGTATTCAATATATACTTAAACAATAAACTCAATAAATTATTATTTAACAAAGACCGATTATTTCCAGAGGGAAGTTAAATGTTGTAAATAATATTACCGGTATACAATTTTCTTCAAAGATCTGTAATAACTATTTCTGTTTTTTGAATAGACAAAGGCACATAATTATTTCACTGTTTAATGATAATTTTGTGCTCCATCAGACTGGCCTGCAGAGTCAGTGAATCTGTTGCACAGCTTACCAACAACCCCGAGCATCCTGTGAGACTGTCAAAAACAGTGTCCTTATTCAGAGGGTTCTTCAGGACCGCTTTAATACAGACCGCTGCAGGATATCCTTCCTCCCCACAGCTATCAGATCTACAGCTCTACATTTAATTTCCCTTTGGGATTAAAGCATGTTTTAATTTAACTAAATGAACTAGTGTGATGCAAACATTTAGATTTTTAATAATTTCATAGCGTATTGCAACATAAAACCATAAAATATATAATTAAATCAAGAAATAAGCACTCATGCTTTAATGGGTAATTATTTATCTAACTAGAATGAAGTCTTACAGATAAGAAAACACATTAGTGCCTATATAGTTAAGAAGAGATGAGCTTCATTCAATGCAAACCTCAATGAACCAACAGAAGCTCATAGTAGGGCTGCCACTCCTCTGTACTTTCAGGCAGTCCTCACAGGGAAGAGGTCAAAGGGCAGACCCTAAACTTAACGATTTAGGAACACCTTGGCGTTACCTTGACAAAGATGGAACAGGAAGCTGAGGAGAAGCAATTCTGGGGATTCGAGCTTAAGCTGCAGCTCCAATAACTTAGTACAGCATATACAGGTGTATAGACGTATAAAACTAAGCGCAAACCCATTTTTGATGTCAGTGGTTGATTTGATAAAATTTGAGGAAAGCGAAAGTTTTGATTTTGTTACTCACTTGACCGTTGTGGAGATGCGAAGATGCCTGATGCCTGGAGTTGGGAACTGGCGGGAGTTTAAGTAGGAGATGTGCTGCATGACTTTGTCAAAGGCGGCAATGTCGTCCCCTTCCACAGTCAGAGAGGACTGGTTGGGGTTGAAATCAACCTAGGAGACAGAAATGAAGTAGGAGTTTGCATTATTGAAACGGAAAGTTAATATGTTCATCTGAACAGATTTTTAAGGATAAAATTAAATCTCTGGAAGCTGAACCACAAATCCAAAACACCTGTTGATTTGACTTTAAGATAATGTACGGACAAAAGTGATAAACTTTACTGCTAAGGACTACTAAGGATTATAATTAGGGCCGGGACTCGATTAAAATTTTTAATCTAATTTCAGAATCAGAATCAGAATCAGAATCAGAATCAGTTTATTGGCCAAGTATGTCACATACAAGGAATTTGACTCCGGCAAACTTTTTCCTCCAGTACAGAACTTGAATAAGTGAAATAAAAAAAAATAAAAAAAAGAAAAATATGAACAAAAATAAGTAAAAATACAAATAAATATCAGATCGTAAATAATAAAGGATAATATATACACCAAGCCGGGGTTATTTTACAGTGAGTATGTACAGAAGTGCAGAGTTATAGTTTATTGTTATGTGAGTGCACTCACACACTGTGTCTAGACAGAGTTCGTCAGAGCGACAGCCTGGGGGAAAAAACTGTTTTTGTGTCGGGTGGTTTTGGCGTACAACGCTCTGTAACGCCGACCTGAGGGGAGGAGCCTAAACAGATTGTGGCCAGGGTGTGAGGGGTCAGTGGTGATTTTCCTGGCCCGCTTCCTGACCCTGGCCCGGAATAGGTCCTGAATGGAGGGAAGATCGGTTCCTATGATCCTCTCTGCAGTCCTGACTGTTCTCTGCAGTCTGTCCTTGTCTTGCCTGGTGACGGATCCGAACCAGACAGAGATGGATGAGGTCAGGACAGACTGGACTATTGCTGTGTAGAAGATGATCAGCAGCTCCTGGGGCAGGTTGAACTTCCTGAGCTGACGCAGAAAGTACAGCCTTTGCTGGGCCTTTTTCCTTATTATGTTGATGTGTGAGGTCCACTTCAGGTCCCGTGTGATGGTGGATCCTAGGAACCTGAAAGACTCCACTGTGGGGACTGGCTTGTTGAGGATCATGAGAGGAGATGTTGATGGTGGTCTCTTCCTGAAGTCCACTGTCATCTCCACAGTTTTGAGCGGGTTTAGCTCCAGGTGGTTCTGACTGCACCAGAGAACCAGCTGTTCCACTTCCTTTCTGTACACAGACTCGTCGCCGTCGCGGATGAGTCCAATGACGGTGGTGTCATCTGCAAACTTCAGGAGTTTCACAGAAGGGTCCCTCGACGTGCAGTCAGTGGTGTAAAGGGAGAAGAGCAGTGGGGAGAGAACACATCCCTGGGGGGCGCCGATGCTGAGGGAACGGGAGCTGGATGTGAACTTACCCAGTTTCACCTGCTGCCTCCTGTCAGTCAGGAAACTGGTAATCCACTGACAGGTGGATGGAGGCACGGTGAGCTGGGACAGTTTTTGGTGGAGGAGCTCTGGGACAATGGTGTTAAACGCAGAGCTGAAGTCCACAAACAGGACCCGAGCGTAGGTACCTGCAGAGTCTAGATGGTGCAGGATGTAGTGTAGAGCCATGTTGACGGCATCATCCACTGACCTGTTTGATCTGTAGGCGAACTGCAGGGGGTCTAGCAGGGGATCTGTGATGTCCTTCAGGTGGGTCAGTACCAGACGCTCAAAGGATTTCATGACCACAGATGTTAGGGCAACTGGTCTGTAGTCATTTAATCCAGTGACTGGGGACTTCTTGGGAACCGGTATGATGGTGGAGCGTTTGAGGCAGGAGGGGACCTCACACAGCTCCAGGGAGTTATTGAAGATCTGGGTGAAGATGGGAGCCAGCTGGTCAGCACAGAATTTCAGAGAGGCTGGGGACACTCCGTCTGGTCCCTGAGCCTTTTTAATTTTCTGTCTCTGAAATAGCTGGCGCACGTCCTGTTCGCAGATCGTCAAGGCAGGTACGTGGGTGGTTTGGGGTGAAGCTGGGTCTTTTGTGATGGAGATGGTGGGGGAGGTGGGAGGTGTGAAAGTCCTTTCAAACCTGGAAAAGAAGTCGTTGAGGTCCTCAGCCAGGCGGGGGCTCTCCACAGGGTGGGGGGATGGTCTCCTACAGTTAGTAATGGTCTGCAGGTAGCTCCAAACTGCAGAGGGGTCGTTAGCAGAAAAACGGTCCTTAAGCTTAGCACTGTAGTTCCTCTTTGCTGCTTTGATCCCTCTTGTCAGCTGGTTCCTGGCCTGTTTGTACAGGTCCCGATCCCCACTCCTGTAGGCCTCCTCCTTGTCCTGGCGTAGCCGTCTCAGTTCTGCAGTGAACCACGGTTTATTGTTTTTGAATGAGCAGAAGGTTTTGGTCTGCACACACATGTCCTCACAAAAGCTGATGTAGGATGTCACAGTGTCGGTCAGTTCATCCAGGGATGAAGCCGCTGCTTCAAAGACGCTCCAGTCAGTGCAGTCAAAGCAGGCCTGTAGCTGCATCTTTGACTCATCAGTCCATCTCCTCACAGTTCTTACTACAGGCTTAGCAGATTTCAGCTTCTGCCTGTAAGATGGGATGAGGTGGACCAGGCAGTGGTCGGAAAGTCCCAAAGCAGCACGGGGGACAGAGCGATATGCATTTTTTATTGTGGTGTAGCAGTGATCTAAAGTGTTCATGTCCCTGGTGGGACACGTCACATGTTGTTTATATTTAGGCAGTTCAAGTTTGAGATTAGCTCTGTTAAAATCCCCGAGAACGATTAGCAGAGAGTCCGGGTGATTTTTCTCCACGTCTGTGATCTGATCGGCGAGGTGATGTAATGCCTCCGTCACACACGCCTGCGGTGGAATGTATACAGCGACCAGCACAAACGAGGCGAACTCCCGCGGTGAATAAAATGGTCTACAGTTTATGAAGAACGACTCAAGGTGAGGGCTGCATGTCTTCTTTAACACTGTGACATCTGTGCACCAACCTTCGTTAATGTAGAAGCACGTTCCACCTCCCTTTGATTTCCCAGTCAGCTCCGCGCAGCGGTCCGCTCTGAACAGCTGGAAGCCTGGCAGCTTTAGAGCGCTGTCCGGGATGAGTTCACTGGACCAGGTTTCAGTGAAGCAAAAGGCGGCAGAACGACTAAAGTCTGAGTTCTTGGATAGGAGAAGGAGCAATTCATCCATTTTGTTAGGCAGAGAGCGGACGTTCCCCAGGTGTATGGATGGGAGAGCGGTGCGTAATCCCCGCTGTCGCAGCTTGACGAGCACACCAGCCCGTTTCCCGCGTCGTCGTCTCCGTCTAAATCCACAGAACGCTGCTGCTCCTCCGATCAGAATCTCCATAAAGCAGTCAGGTTGTGTAAAGACCGGTGAAAAAAGTCCGGCACTGGATAGCCCAATTTTTAAAAGTTCCTCTCTGCTAATTTTAATAGCAGAGGGAGTGCAGAAAACTACGCAAAAGAGTAAAACAGTAACTAGTACCAGAGAGCGAAGTGCCGAGGCGTCCATACGCGGCGCCATCTTGCATTTCTGATAATTAATACAGGCTTTGTAATTAATTAATTGAAATTAATCGCATTTTAATCGCACATAAATATTTGAGCTGAGAAAAAAGTGAGAATTTTCTTCACATGGATTTTTAGTATGAATAATGACTGAATATATAAATTTAAATTATCAGGATGACCAGGAAGCCGCAGCGCACCACGGTCATCCCTCCTTGCAGAGCTGTGGAGGATGAAACCCCTCTCGTGGAATGAGTTCTGAGATTCTCAGGAGGATTTAGCCCAGAGGAAATATAAGTTTCCTCTGTAATGCGAAAACAGATGCTAGAAGCAGTGTAGCCGTGTGCGGCACGTAAAACGAGAGTGCATGCAAGGGACAGGCTAGATGAGACCGCTCCGTCACCAAAACCTTCATGACAGGAAGAAATAGCTGCAGCATAAGTTTTAACTGTAGTGAAAGCTAAATTTCTGTCCATCAGCTGCTGGAGGAATGACAGCACGCGACTTAGCGGACATGTAACGGGATATGCCTTTCTCTGCGCACCAGCGCTGGAAGGCTGCGGTGCATAAATATGTACGATTAAAATGCGTTAAAAAAATTGAATGCGTTATTTTTGTGTAATTAATTAATCTTAATTAATGCGTTAAAGTCCCGGCCCTAATTATAATATGATAAAAAACATTATTTAATATTTGTCTGTCTGCTTTTTAGCTTAATAAAACCTAATCACATCCTCTTCTTGTTACACGTCACACATAGAGACATCTTGTGACAGACGCACTTTAAAGATGCAACAAGAAAGCCACTATTGGCTGAAATTGGACACTGACCAGACATTTTTTTCAAATCTAATCAATTACAACAGTCTTCAGTGTTGAAGTTGTTACTGAGAGTAGGTTCACTTCTTAGCTAGTTGTGGTGTTTAAAATGAAGTCAGAGGAAGCACAGAGAAGTACGAAGCATCGTTGTACACCACTTTTTTTTTTAACCGATGCGATACCGATACTTGGATCTCAGTACTCGTCGATACTTCTACCACACACAAAAAAATGCAATGAATTGGCAGGCAGGTTTTAGTTTTTTCCCTGCTGGTTACAACAAATGATGGCGAATAGGGTTATGTGTCAACGTGCGTTTCAAAAATCCAAAGTTACGGCAATCATTTTAATTTCTCTTACTGGATGCAAACGTACTTACTGACAGTAATGCTCTGTGTGAGATCTTTAAAAAAGCAAGTAAATTCAACCTGACCAACCTGCACGACTCTCTGTGTTCGCTCACCTTGACAGCTGAAGCTACCTCCTCAGGCAGCTGCACGTCCAGTCCTTCTTTGCAGGTGTACAAGCAGTCGATCACCTTCTTGTTCTCCAGTTTACCGGAGCGGATGATCAGTCCTGCAAGGTTCCCTCGGAAAAACTGAGCCATTCGGGCATTACCGCCTGGTAACATCGGTTGAACGTATGGAAAAATGACACAACATAAAACACAAAATAAGTGAGTTACTTAAGAAGGCGAACTGGCAGATTTAAAATGTTTTAGAGCTGATGATGCAAGCATGCTATCTCAGTGAGCAAAGCTGGCATGAGTGAAGTTCATGCAAGTTAGTATATGTCTGCCCCTTAGAGGCCTGCGGCCTAGAGGACGGCAGGTGATGGATGAGCTTATGTATATGCCTTCAGCACATGCAATATTGAAATAAATGAAGTGGAGCTGCTGAACCTAATGTGCCTAAATATACAGCAACAACAGACACTAAAAATATGCTTAAAGGAGAGGAAAATCAAATAATCTACCCATCACAGTTAGTTTTTCACGAAAAAAGAAAATAAGTAATTTCATGGCTGGAAAATGTTTAAACTGACCAATAAAATCAGTAATGCTGAGGTTTTTATTATGTTTTAAGGTTTATGCGCTGGATCATAATACAGAATTATCCACATCTAAGGTCAGACAAACCTTCAGTGATGTGTGTGTTTTTTAGCCTACTGCAGGTTTGTTATCTGATACGTAGGAGTTTCGACAAGGCCACACTTTGACTTGAAAAGTCAGCGTGGACAAAAATATGCAGCCAGGTCAGAGTTGCTTTTTCCTGCTCATTATGTTGCTATTCCTGTTCCGCTGGAGACAGTGTATCAGCTTAAATAGAGGACAAACCTCTTGACTGCTGAAGATCTAAATAGATTATCAAAAGTAAGATGAAGTAAAAAAGAAAGAAAAAAAGGTGGGGCTGCATCACAAAACTTATACACAGACCGTCATGCTGTAGAGCCTCCATAAACACACAACCACAATATTTCTGCATCTAGAATGTTTCTGTCATTCTAGTTTAAAATGGTATGAAGATGCAGTTAAGCTGTTAGCATGGAGGGACGTTGTGGACACATGGACATATCTGAGGAGGAAGGGGAAAGACTTAAGCAACCTGAGGGGGTATCAGGGCCTGCCTCAGTGTCATTGTCATGTTCTGAGTTTTCTGTAATGGACGGAAACGAGAGAACAGGGAAAGAGAGAGGGAGGAACGTTGAGGATCTGCAGGAGAGATTCAGCTGCTACAGAATAAAAGGTCATGCTGCATCAGTAGAGATTCCCAGGAAAAGCAAAACCAACATTTAGTAACAGAACATTTTATCATTAAAAACTGTGATACAAAACATACAGTGCTTAGTTAAAGTATTCACACCCCTTGAACTGTTTTAAATTGAGAAATGAGCAGTAATTTCAATAAATATTTATGTGAACAACAGTTTGAACACGGTACTGTAATTGTATTAATCCCCCATTGCCCTTATACCCCGAATTTAAACTAGGTATATCAACTGCCTTCAGAAGCCCAAACAGTCCAGCTGTGTTTCATTAAATCACAGAATAAACCGAGGTTTTCTGGAAAGACCATTGAGGTTTGGTGGTGAACACTAGTGAACAAACATCAAAGTGTTAGGAGTCTGGGTTGTTTGTCGGATTTTTCTTTCTGTCTGTTTGGTTCCTGCACATTTTCTCCATGTTTCTCCATCAAGACAGCTCCATCAGATGTCTTGGCTGAACTGAGGACCTGTCACTCAAGTTGGGGGTGGGGCCACCTCGCCGCACCTGCCTAGGTGCAGCCTATTGAGCCTAATCAGAGGCTGTGGATATAAGGAGCTGGCCGTCAGATCTTCAGCGCCTGAGTCTCAGACCATGTTGGTTTCCGTTGCCGCTACTTCCTTGCCATCAGTTCTCCAGCTTCTGATTAAGCCTTGGTTCATTTTTTCACATCTGACTGCCTTCAAGCTCCAAGTTCCTCTGTGATCCACGCTTTATCTTTGTGCTTTGCCTGCCGCCACGTGCTCTGTCCTCGCTCCCAGACTTCCAGACCATCTCCTCATCTCCAGGAACCCACCTGCTGATATCCTTGACTCCCAACTCTCCCCGCTTGGTGTTCCATCTCTCTTCTACTAAGTAAGTCCTTACCTGAGCATATTCAAACATGTTAAATCTGCTCTAACCTCTGATATCACCTTTGGGCTTTAGTTTCTGTAGTTTCCTCTCATCTCTATTTCCTTGAGCAGTGTTCACGGTTCCAGTGACATTCATCATCAACATAAAATCTTTGTTTTCAATACCCTAGTGGTGTTCTGCATGTGGGTCTAGAAACTTCATACATACATGACACAAAGGTTGATGACACATCTAAAGTAGGCATCTAAAGCTCTAAAACAATACTTCAATGTTTAACATCTTACGGGTGGAAAGAGTGTAGCATATCTGCAAATGTACCAAGAAATGGCTGTCGAATTAAACTGACAAGCTGGGTTTAACTCATGTATGAGACAGAGGAAACATGCACACTCAGTGCAGAGAAATAACAAATTCAACTTTTGGCCAAGATGGAAAATAGTATATTTGTCTGAACACTAACTTTACACATCACCCAAAACACACACGTTGCCACTGTGAAACATGTTGGTGGCAATATCATGCTGTGGTTATGCTCATCAGCAGGGACGGGGAAGCTGGTCAGATCGTCATAGCTCATTGGGAAGATAAACAGAGCTTAACAGAGGACAGTCCTGGGAGAAAACCAGTTAAGAGGTTAAACCTTTGGTCAGACTTAACATTTAACTTCGAGATATGATCTCCGTCTACTACAGCAAAACATGATTCAACAACGTAACATCTCAGGTGGGCTGAATACGAACACTTGAGCATCGTTTTGATAAGACGTTGCAATATAAGCTAATTTGTGTTGCTCAATCACATGAAATCTCAACAAAACACCAGAATTTGTGGTGATAATGTGTCATAAAGTTCAAAGGGGCATAAATACTTTAGGAACGCCCAGTGAGCCACAACTAACACACATTTTTGACTACGAATCTCTGTTTTAATCCACATAAAGCAGGTTGATCCATTGCTGTCGTTGAGAGACTGCCCTGCCCCATCACACCTGAATCAAATCTTCTGCTGAAGCTTGGTTCATTTGATTCAGGTGTGCTGGAACAGATATATATCCAAAGGCTACAGGACAGTGGCACTCCACTTGTGTTGGAGACAAAATACTTTAAAAGGACTCAGAATGTCTACCTTGCCAGCAGGCACCAACTGTGAGTTGGGTCCCAATCTTAGAGGGGTGAAGTGGATAGTCCTCCGTCACCATGAAGGGCTCGAAGGCAGTCCCGTCCACAAACAGGGAGACAGTGGGGAACTCCACGTTCAGCACATAATGATGCCACTCTTTGTCACACACCTGTAAACATGGCGGAAGAAATAAAAAAAATCTGTAGGAGCACGAAGAATCCCTCTCCCAACCGGCACAGGGGCTGGAACGGGAAGCAGCTGACCTGGTCAAGTTTCCAGTGAAACTCTGCTGGTTTGTAGTTCTCTGCCTCCGATGGATCCTGGCGGAGGAGGAGGATTAGCCGGCAGTTGTGGACGTAGAGGGAGTAGTGGTGTCTGTTCATATCTGCAGGTGGGAAGTAAAGAAGAAAATGAACCGGATCTTAAATGAATAAAAAAACAACTTGAAAACATTTGTTATGCTGCTTTTGTTCTCATCAGAGCCACGAAATCTTGTGGTGTGGTGTGAAACGTGTGGTGAACCATAAGCAGGGGATTCATGCTTCCGTGACTCTGTGCTAAACGGAGGTCACGGACGGTGTGCTGAGATCACGAGCGTGGGAGCATCCTGTCCAGGCCGCAGCCGTTCTGATGTAATCCGTCTTATATAAGCAGCCAAGCCGATGAGCCGCCGCCTGCTCAATGATCGCACCGGAGATTTTTTACTGTGAATAAGATCAAGGCGGGTTGTGACTCAACATATAGCCTCTAAAACAAAATTAAGCGGACAGCGAGCCGAGGTGAGGGGTTAGTTTGCTCAAGGCAGTCAGCTAATCACAAACCCTGAATACAGCCGCAGACTAAGACCGAGCCAGAGATACAACGGCTATTTTAATCCGATGAAGCAGCAGACCCCATGTGTGCAGCGGTAATGAGATGCCAAGAGAACTCGTCACAAGTTTGACCTCTTTAACAGCCGCCAGATATTTGCACGTTAGTATTCAGATGGATTTTGTGATTCTGAACAGAGCTTACTGAAGTTTTACCTGTTTTGTCTGAGTTGCAGAGGATAGTCTCCTTTTCGTGCGACCCGGGTCCGTGTCTCATCCACACGGAAATGGTGAAGGGCTCTTTAAGGTTGGTGCTCACCAAGCCGTCGGGTACCTTGATGGCCTGCGTCCCGTTGAATTCAAACACCTGGTCGCTGTCATGTCCGTTATCTGTGGGCAGTCCAACCGTCCAGTTGGCAGAGCTGCTCGGAGCAGGAAGGAGCTCCACGGTGCCAGAGCTGGCTCCTACAACACAAAGGAGAAGATTTAAATGCCTACACTGGATTTAGTTCTGTTTGTTTATGTTTTGACTTTTTTGAATACTGTTTAGTTACATATTTTTATAAGGAAGTAGATGGAAGAGTGGTGAGTGATAGAGATGCTAATCATTAAGGATGTGTATTGGCAAGAATCTGGCGATATGATCTGTATCACGATACAAGAGGACAATACAATATATTTCAATACCATGAGGAATAATATATATTGTGATTTTTATAACTGATTCCATTCATATTGTAAAAAATTTAAAAATCGATACTTTTTAGTTTTGATGCTTTTAAAAAATGAACACAGTATCACGACGTAAAATATTGCAATATTTTGGCGTATCGCTATTATCTTGCATCCTTACTAAAAATGAATATTTCCAGCAGAGCATTTATTTACCACACAGCTTGTGCAGGGACTTCTCGGAGTAGGTATCCCGGTCACAGCCCTTTCCGATGTGGTTGGTTTCCAGTTCAATACTGGCCCGGACCGAGGTGATGGGCACGTCGCAGGTCTCCAGGTGCATGCTGGGGAAGAGAGCCAGGCTACCTGTGCCCGGTTCATACTCGGTCCTCTTATTGAAGCCTGAAAACCAAGAAAGAAAGAGAATTAACAGATGTTCAAAAGAAGAGCAGTGATTTGTGGCGAGTTGTAACTTCCTTTATTAGCGATAAGGTTTCGTAACAATTGTAATCTGTGTGGACTTGTAAAGAAGTGAGGATAAGTCTGCTTTGATACCTTGCCAGCTGGGTTTGCAGGTGGGCTTTATGCTGATTTTAACCAACACGTCTTCGGAAGCTCGGTTCTTTCCGCAGTCGTAGGCGGTCACGGTCAACTTGTACATATGCTCTTTGCCGTAGCTTAGCTTCTCAGTGTTCTTTATAAAGCCTGATAAAGAAAATCCGAAGTTTAAATTTTTACCACCTCCGATTTAACAGAAATTAGACTGAATTAAAAAGGTAAAAAAATAATAATACAACTTTACAACTTGCACAGAAATATGAAACCCTTCAGGTATGAGACAAAGAAAAGCAAGCTAAAAAACACTCTTTTGTACCACAGTCATCTTAACACGGTTTTCTTTAACATCCTGCTGCAAAAGCAGGCTTATCCGCAAAAAACGTTCCCCGGATTCCTACATATTATTTCTGCATAAAATTCCAAACTTTTTCAGGCTGAACAGAAACCCTGGATTCCAAGGATGGACACTGTTGAGGTCTGTTCTGATAGATTTTTATTGGTTCTGTTTTGTGCTAGTCTTCAACAAGACACTGAAAGACATCGCCGACCACCCTGGATGAAGTATAAAGAAAGAAGGCTGTCGTATGTGCTGGGTCTCAAATGAAAGCCTACTTGGGTCAGTTTACACACAAATCAATGGACACTGTGGTCTGTGTCAATACAATCCATTATCTCAGCTGTATGCTGATCCTTTTTCAAGCAGCCAAGGCTCCTTCATGAAGGTCCTCACCATCTTTGTCGATGGTAAAGGGCACATCGGGTGTGACAATTTCGTAGCTGCAGATTTGACTGAACTGGAAGGAGCAGTCAGCATCCACCGCCTCCACCTGCAGGATGCTGTCGTATTTCTTGCCCTCAATGACGGTGGCTTTGTATGTCTTCTCCTTGAAGACTGGTGAGTACTCGTTTATGTCGTTCACCTGGATGTGGACGGTCGCCCTGAGGGGAAACAGGAAAACGGTTAAGGATCTCAGTAAAAACATTTGATTACAAAAGGGAAATTAAAATGACTAATTATGAGATTATCCTGTACAAGTGGTTATCTTTGTCTCTGAAATACCAAGGGTTTTACTCATTTTCAGTGTGTGTTTGGATTGTTTCATAACAACAGCAGGAAGTTAATTATCTTCTATTCTGGATTAAACATTGTTATCCGGCTTCATCCGTGCTATTAAAGGACACACTAGAGTATCAGCTGGCTTCAAGTCAAGCAGCGCTCTGTGAGATCTTATCTGCAGATTTATCCTCAGAAAAGAGCTAACTGTTGAAAAACTCCTTATTCACTGTCAAAGCCACAAAAAAACTCCAACATAATGCCTAATTTTTCTTTAGTCACATCTGTACCATAATGAAGCAACAAATGTAGGACAAAAAAGGTTTAAACATCGAAATGTACTGAAGCAAAAATTGTTCATGTTTAAAATGTCTCCGGAAAGCGTGGTTTGCGAATTAGTTTTAAGGATGCACGACAAATCAGCATTAACATTGGTATCAGCCGATGTAAGTCATTTTTTAAGAAGTTGATGAGAATATTAACAAACAATGTTTATTTCCAACTTGTTGCTGTTTGTGTCTCAGGAGGGGGTTGGTCATGTGGTTTTTATTTGGTCATGTGGCAGTGATGCAAAGTAGGATTATGGATTGTATTGTAATCATCTGATTGTGAGTTCATTTGGAAAAGACAATTCCTTTATAGACATTTACTGAATGCAGCTCCACGGCAACGACAAACCTGGTCGAGGATCAGCAGGAATCTACCTAAAGAGGGTCAAGAAGGTTTTGACCAAGCTGAAACGGAAGCTGAAGCTGTTTGGAAGCGGGCCCAGCTGTGGATTTGTGTATATTAGGGGAAATGCTCAATTAATGAAGTAATTGGCATTTCAGAGAGTGGTTATCTGCATATATGGGAGTAAAACTGGAACACTGATCAGCTCTGTACATCGCTCTCCAGCTGCCAGGTGCCATTGGGGGGTTAACCACGAGAGAGAAGAAAGAAGACTACAGAAAAAAAATATATAAAGGACTGAATAGACTTTTTAATAATTTTTTGCATTTTACAGGTTGTTTAACTATTTTTATTCACAAGTGCAGATTGTTAATACTGCCTAAGAGGGTTTCTTAAAGATTTCTTAATACCTTCTATTTCACAGGTTTCTTAACACTCTAAGTTTGATCCGTTTCAGAACAGATAGTCAATTGTGTTTTCTCATTATCTTGTGGGTATTAAATTGTATTGTATTTCTTTGGGGCCTCCTCCACAGTATTCACATACATTAAAGCTAGACTTAGTTAACTTTTCACATGTAAGACATTCTTATACATTTTTGGGTTTTTGAATTAGTTTTTGGGAATTGTTAAAATAATTTTTTTGTATAATGCCAAAAGAGGGTGAATTTATAATTAACAGATTGACATTTTTGAGTAATAGGAGTTAAGGTTAAAAAAGGTATTGTAACAGGTTGTGTTTTGAATTTTAATCTGGAAGTCTTGTTGTGGTATCATATGAAAGACTTCATGTTTTAAACTGATGAAATTTCTTGGGTTTGAGTTTTTTGCATTCTCAAAATGCTTTACAGGTTTTGATCTTAAGTTCTAAACACTAACCCTGAAGGAGAGTACAGAGGAGTAATCAATCCATTTTCAAAAATGGATTGAAAGAGGGAGTTGTTGTATTTATTACATATGTTTTAAATATCTTTAGTCAGAGGTCTGTTTTTCTTTTATTCAGAGGTAGAAAGACACACTGTCTACCAGCAAGCAGAGGCCTGGGATATTGGTGGGAGTATGTGTGACCTTTGAGGACCTCTGAGACAAAGAGTTTTATTGCAGGCTGTAAAAACAGGATGTCGGTAGATTTAGGCTGCCAGAACCAAGGCCATAAAACTGGGAGTTTTGCTGGACCAGGAACCGTGGGGCCATAAAACTCAGAATGAACTTTTGACCAAGGACAAGGACACGTCTCATCTTATGACTGCATAATTCTCTGACAGCCAATCATCGTTAAGACACTGTTTAAAAACGTTCTGATTGGAGCAGATTCGAGGGAGAAGAAACGCCTACAATCCTGGCGAAGTCTGGTGTCTATAAAAGTTATGACATGAAAATCATTCAATTGTCAGATGTCTTTAAATCTGGCCCAGAGAAACTAGGGCATCTTTCTCTGTAAACTGCAATTTGTTAATCTGTTCAAAATAAATGTTAAGAACTGGAAATTGGCTCCATTTTGTCTCTGCTTGAACATGCACTGAATTAATTTTGATAATATTTAATTCAACAATTGTTAAACTGAAGCAGAGAAGCAATGTAGAAGGTGTAGTTGCTGTTACAGTGACAGAGGTGTAGGACAATATATATAATTATTATTTGATATTTGATATATATATGATATATTATTTGATATCACTGGTCATCAGACGTATTAGCAGGATTAATATCAGATATCAAACCAAATTTTCATACTGGTGTATCCTTAATTTGTTTCATTATGTTTTGCTATGTTTTGTTGTGTGACTTATTTAAGAAAATCCCCATAAGTTTTAAAAAACATGATTACAGATACATTTGTGGCCTATCTGAAACAGACCTGGTTTAGCAATAAGTACATTTTTTTAAATTTACAATTCAATTTTAGTTCAAAAACCAGACCTGCAAAATCTATTAAACTCCGACAGTTACTGCGGTTTAAATATGTGCAACATTGCGGTCACAAAGTACTGATTAAACTGATTATTTAGCCAGCTATAGAGATACCAAGTATCCTGGCTCTGCTCGGGATCGATGTGTAGCTGAAGCCACTGAATAAAATGTCATTTTCTCTCTATATCTACCATTAAATCTCACTTAACTTTTTTTCCTCGAGGGGTCAGTTAGGACAACCAAAATTCTTTCTATTTGCTAAAAATCTTTCTTTTTTAACTTAATATATTTTTTTAACATTTAGAGATTTTAGGAAACTTAAACTTTGCGACAAATGGAGATGTTTCTTCAGTATCCTCAGGTGATGTTCCTCTTAATGTCATTTATTTGTAAAGTGCACCAGCCCCTCATACAGCGAAACACCCATGTGCTACCACCTTCATACTTCACAGTTCCCCAGGGCTGAGAGCTTCCTTCTTCATCCTCCGAATGTAACGATGCTCATTAGAGGAAAGCACTTCAATTTTAGTTTCATCTGATCACAGGGTGTGCTTCCAAAACTTTGTTATTGAGTGAACTTGAAAACAGTAATTTTGCTTTTCTCAGTAATGGCCTCTTCCTCATTGAGTAGCCCCATCTAATCACTCCAGTTTAAGCCATAATCTGCACATAATCTGTTTTTGATTTTGTTCAGGGTTGATGTGGACTTGTGGAGGGTCCGAATCTTATTCCAGATAGCGTAGCAGATTAGATATGATATAGATATGTCTTTGAAAAAAACCTGTCAACGATCGGGTTTTCTGCAAATGATTTGGAGTCATTTTAAACAGAAAAATCATCAAACAGGTGAGCATAATGAGGGAACAATTGCCGGTCCACTGTAGTGAGTTTGAAGTATGTCCTAAAATTTATCAAAATGTTTCTCCTTTTAACTACAAAGGTCTTTGACGTTAAAAAATGAATGAACATTTCTCTCAGACGTGCATTTAGCAAAATATAAATAAATATTGTCTGATTGAATGCCAGAACATGATTAAAAATGGATTTGTGTTTATTTATACCATCTATTACATTATCTGGTTTCAAATCTACATATTTACACTCACCTGAATGATTATTAGGAACACCATACTAATACGGTGTTTGACCCCCTTTTGCTTTCATTACTGCCTTAATTCTGCCTTGATTCAACAAGGTGCTGAAAGCATTCTTTAGAAATGTTGTCCCATATTGATAGGATAGCATCTTGCAGTTGATGGAGATTTGTGGGATGCACATCCAGGGCACGAAGCTCCCGTTCCACCACATCCCAAAGATGCTCTATCGGGTGGAGATCTGGTGACTCTGGGGGCCATTGTAGTACAGTTGACTCATTGTCATGTTCAACAAAGTAATTTGAAATGATTCGAGCTCATGGTGCATTATCCTGCTGGAAGTATCCATCAGAGGATGGGTAAATGGTGGTCATGAAGGGATGGACATGGTCAGAAACAATGTTCAGGTAGCCTGTGGCATTTAAACAATGCCCAATTGGCACTAAGGGGCCTAAAGTGTGCTAAGAAAACATCCCCCACACCATTACACCACCACCACCAGCCTGCACAGTGGTAACAAGGCATGATGGATCCATGTTTTCATTCTGTTTACGCCAAATTCTGACTCTACCATTTGAATGTCTCAACAGAAAATCGAGACTCATCAGGCCAGGCAACATTTTTCTAGTCTTCAACTGTCCAATTTTGGTGAGCTCGTGCAAATTGTAGCCTTTTTTCCCTATTTGTAGTGGAGATGAGTGTTACCCGGTAGGGTCTTCTGCTGTTGTAGCCCATCAGCCTCAAGGTTGTGGCTTCACAAATAATTTGCTGCATTCCTCAGTTGTAATGAGTGGTTATTTCAGTAAAAGTTGCTCTTCTATCAGCTTGAATCAGTCGGCCCATTCTCCTCCTACCTCTAGCATCAATAAGGCATTTTCGCCCACACAACTGTCGCATACTGGATGTTTTTCACGCCATTCTTTGTAAACCCTAGAAATGGTTGTGTGTGAAAATCCCAGTAACTGAGCAGATTGTGAAATACTCAGACCGGCACGTCTGGCACCAACAACCATGCCACGCTCAAAATAGCTTAAATCACCTTTCTTTCCCATTCTGACATTCAGTTTGGAGTTCAGGAGATTGTTTTGGTAGAATTTTTAAATCAGGTTTAAAATCTATAAACTTCGTTTATAGATTTTATAATATAATATAATTATAGTTAGTCAAATCCCAATCTGGTCAAATAGGTTTGACTCACTTGTGTGATTTCTTCATGTTAGCCCCATCAGGACCTTCTCCACAGTCGTAGGCCTGGATGGTGAAGGTGTGCTCCTTCTGTAGCTCACAGTCAAGCTTCTCCTTGGCCCTGATGACCCCCTCTCCAGTGGACTTGTCCAGGACCACTGCCTCGAAGGGGACGTTCTGTCCGTGGATCCTGAAGCCGCAAATCTCACCTGAATACGTTGAGAGTCAAAAGGGAGTTTGCTCAGCATATCTTATGAGAATTGCAACTATAAAACTTTTAGATTAAATAAAAGAAAATAAAAACTACTGTGTTAACTGGGAAAAACAAATTAATACATCCACGGCAAAATAAATAAACAGCCACATATTTCGGGAACCAAAGGGATTTTAGGTAGAGGTGCATGGAGTCTGTGGAGGAAGCCAAACCGCACATCATGTTGGGTGAGCAGTTGGGAAACGGTGTGAGACATTTGAGATCAATTCATTGAAATTTTCCAGCCACTTGAAAACCAGTGCATCCAGTCATGCAGGCAGAAACTGAAAAAAACGTGGACAGGCATTTCACAGGAGTACTCAGGATGTTGAAACAAACAAAAGTCGTGAAACAAAGCTTAAAAAAAGTGAATACAAATATAAAGGCATTGAAAGTAAGCAGAATTAGTTTATAACTTATGATATAGATAAAGAATATTCAATCAAAATTCAAAAGAAAGGTGATACAACACCAATTCATCAATCAACACCCCCCTTAAAATCTGTGAAGGAAAATATTCCAGAAAATAGTTTGCACTGTCAAACAAAGTCTTCCTGTGTAATTCTGCCTGCCTCTCATCCAAAATAACTGCAAAAAAATAAACCCAGAAATCATACAGAACTAAACCGGCACAATAACAGGATCCAAAACAAAAAGCACTGGATGAGAACTGGGGTTAGAAATATCAACTTGGTCGACATCCACATCCAATGACTGCAGCCATGCTAATGGTAGGGATTAGTGGCGGAGAATCAACTCAAAGAGATCCACCGAGGCGAGGGATGCAGGAGACGGAAGCTTTGCAGCAGAGAGAGTTTGCATTAGTTAACAATCTCAGCAAATTCACAGAAATCTGCAGGAGTTACTCTCAAGCACTGTAAGAGAAAAGCCCAATGATGAGCACGTGAACAAATCTCTATCTACTTCCAACTTTTATTGGATGTTCTATTGGAGTCAATTTCAGATAGGATTTAGATTTGATTTATTGATTTTAAAAGCTGCTAAGTTATTTTGACTGAACGTGCCGGACAAAATGGCAACAAAATGACAGAGAACTCCTGTTTTCAAGGCGGTTTTTGTTCTTGAGGTGACAGCTGATAAACTGTTAGTCTGCAAACTGCAATGGATGTCTCATGCACTGATATTTCTAAGAGCACTCAGCCCCACATCACACTTTTCATCCAGTTGTTTCAGCTCTTTAAAAATATTCAAGGTGAGGGAAGAAAAAAAAAAAGCTCAAATAACAAACCAGGAGGTCAATTACAGAGCATGATAGAGGAGTTTCTGTGTAAAAAGTGTGGATGCTGCTTTTATGTTAGTGGGTTAATAGTAAAAAAATAAATAAAATAAAAATAAGCACAAGGCACAAGGAAAAATTAGCCCACGATCACCTTCTTCAGTGAGGGTCACCTCAAAACTCTCTACATGGAGGGGAGAGGAGATAAACCCAGATAGGAAGAAAGTTAGAAGACATGATGATGAGAAGAAGAGACATAATTGAGCTGTAGACTAACACAAAGAACATCAAAATGCTCATGATAAGGTGAAGGGTCTCCAAATAAAAAGAAAAAACCCATTTGCAATTTCATAGGCGCATAAGTTTTCCTCGATATGACAAGAAGGTGACAGACATTATAAGAACAAATACTCCCACTTTCTTTTGACTGTATGTTTTGAATCACCGAGGTCGCTCTTCGGCCATTATCACACTCTGCGTTCTGGTTTATTGAGTTTCAAACTTATTATAAGCAGTAGGCATAATTATTTGTTTCAGCTTAGTAGGTCCTGTTGTGGGCTGGGTCTGGACGCTTCATTTCCAGCCTGTTGGGAACAGATTGCACCCTGGGAAGGACGAGCAGAAACATGTAATAGACAGATGTCTGTGACGGTTCTGCCAAACAGCAGGAATCATGGCCTCTGTGAGCGTGGCACCTCTATTAGTTAAAACCTGCAGGAATTTCTGAGCAGCAGGGATCAGAGAAGCCAAAATATATTTTATCCTAAATCAAGTTTTTTCTTCTTTTTTTTTAACTTAAAATATCTTCACTAATCGTAAACGCATTCATACTGTGAACAATACAAAGGGGACAATATGATATATTGCCATATATCACGATACTATAAGTAAGACTTTATATTTTTATTTCTAAAACTTTATTTAACTGTAGAAAATCTGTCAGAGCATTCTAAACACTCCAACCTGTTTCATTCATAACACATCCAGTTTTATTAACCTATTAAACCCTAGGCCTATTCTGAAGCCTGTTTCTCGAAAAATGCTTACCCATGGAAAAATTATTATATTTCAGCAACCAAAAGGGGTATTTGAATCATTTTGGCCTAATTTTAAAGGTAACATGCAGTAGAATTGATAGATGTGTCATTATGCATATAATCTGTATGAAATACTACTATTACTATTTCTATCAATACTCATTTCTGTGTCCCCCAATTGGGGGACGGTAGGGTCTAAAGGGTTAATAGATCTAGCTGAGCCACTGCAACCAAGAAGGTAAAAAAAACACCAATTAGGGGTCATACCATTAATTTATGACAAAATAATAATAAAAAAATCTATACTTTTATTTTGAATATCTATACACAATTGTGACATAACATATCGCAATACAGTGCCATATCAATATTTTCTTAGATCCCTAATGCAGACCCACTTGCAAATCTTTCCTCATCACCTCGCTCAGGAGTCGAATATGGAGTCACATCAGTAGCTTGCAGAACTACACCCCACAACTGGTCGTGATGCAACCACAAATTACCCTGCTGATTAATGGGCTTCTAGGTGAGAGGCCGACACAAAGTCAAATGTAATAGTAAAGTTGAAGGGGAAAATACTATGGTTTATTATTTTTACAAATAACAATCTAAGACCTATGCCATTCATTGGTATTATGCCAACTTTGCAAACCTAGAGACTGAAATTCATCCCTATTCCTTTAAACAGTTCAGTGAGACTGAATGCAGGGGTTCTGTGAACATCCATTTTCTACTCTTGGAACAGATTCTAAAATGGATTTAGGTCTGGACTTTGAATGGACAATTCCAATATATAATACAGCATATATACCGACAAATATATTTGTGGAGGACACAACCAATAATTGTCAACAGATTTTGCTTTAACATTAGTTGTGCATCCTTGCACCTGCTGAGTTACTGAAGCCCTCCGCACACGACAGCAATCTGCTGGGCAAAAAGTCATTCGAGGCTGTTTGCTCAGCACTTAGCTCGCTGTGTGCGCTTAATTTTTGGCAAATTATATGCCTCACGAGGGGCTGAGGTGAATATCAAACAGGTTTGATATTTTTTCTCCTCATGAGGCAAAAAAACTCACAATAAGAGCTTTGCCTGAACTGTGCGCTGAGGCCAAATACTCAAGTGAACAATCAAGATGCGTTCTGCACGATTCCAAAATGGCAGCCCTCCGTCTTCATGTCAGAAAAATGAATGAAACTGAGACAAGAGATGGATACCCATATTTTCCTGAGCTCAAAGTAGTGACGGCAGCGACACTTCATCAACAAAATGAGTAGCAGCATTTCATCCATATCCATATTCATCTCTGTCTCACTTTCATTCATTTTTTTCTGACGTGAAGACAGGGTGCTGCCAAATTCACCAAAAATTAAGCGCGTACAGAGAGCAATCTGCTGAGCAAACGGCCCCAAATGGCTTAGCTCTGCAGATTGCTCTCGGGTGTGGCGGGCTTAAAGGCCTCTTGGATTTTTTGGGGGGTTAATTTTGGGGGTGTAAGAAAATATCTAAATTTTAATGGAACCCTTAAAGATGACAGTAACTTTTGTAGTAAAATCAAAAGTGCGACTGGTAGTTGGTGGCTGTTTTCACCTTTTTAGTTTCACTGGATTAATTGGATCTCGTAATAAAACTAGATGTGTTAAGTATGAAACACGTTGAAGAGTTTAACATGCTGTGACAGTTTCTCTATAATTATATTCAGTTTTAAAAATCACAACATTTAGTCTTACTCATAGCAGTACAATAAATCATATCGTCTCTCTTGCATTGCGATACAAATTGTATCACCAGATTCTTGCCAATACACATCCCTAGTTAATTTTCTCCTTCTCGTCATTCAGTTTAGGGGAACCTACATGTATAAAACCATGTCAAACACTTTCCATTTCTGATGGATTTATTGGAAAGAGATCCATGAAAAGTTTAAAGCTTTTAAAGCCTAACCCAACTTTAAAGCTCATCATAAATCCCTTGGTCTTCATGATGCCGCTTGATCATTAATCGGTAGGAAACCTCTAACAGCTGGATCTATACTGAGATTAAATTACATGCAGGTGGACGAGATTTATAGCTTTGCAGTTTCTAAAGGCGGTTAGTTGCTACGAATCACATAAAATCCCAATAAATAAAATTAAAGTTTGCGGTTTTAACCTGACAAAATCAGGGAAAAATCAAGGCGTATGAATGGTTTCTTTTTAAAGTAAAGAAAATACTCAATAACTCACAGAGCGACTCCTCTTCTACTGCAAACATGAATTGATTCAGTCTGATCTGACTTTGAGGCATGTGTCTGATTGGGCCTCTGAAAGGCCTGCGGGGTGGCTTAACAGGGAACCCTCTCAGTTGGCACAGATGGAGGGAATCTGGCATGATGGAGCACCTCACCCCTGCTGCCACGTGAAGCCAGACTGCTCACTCTGTCTCCTGAGAGAGAGACTTCACAGGGACACACGGTCCGTTCATAAACGCTGCTCATCAAAAGGGGAGCCCCAGTTGAAAGAGGTGGGTGCACCAAGCTGTGTTATTCGGCACTAATTTGCTGTGAAGGGAGACAAACATCATGCAGAGAATTGGCATTTTATTCTGTTTTTTTGGGGCTTAAAAACAGAAAGGATGACGAAGTCTGCTTTGGAGGGGCCATCGCCATCCTCTTAATTTAAAACAATTACATTTGGTGTCTATTTTGGCCGAAACGTGGAAGCTGGAGCCTCCCCAGTTATTCAGGGCAAAGTAATCTGATATTATTACAATCACATGAAGAGCAACATAGTAGATAAAAGTTCGTGGAAATCGACCGGTGCTTTAAATCCTGACCAAATTCAATGCTGATGTGATTAGAAACTCCAGCAGCAAATGCTTTTATCACAACGTTCAACTCATAAATTATGGCTCTCCACTAGCAGAATTAAAAGAAACTTAGAAACCATTTTGATCTGATAAATCAAAAGGGCCAATCTGGCGTTATGGCAGCCAGATGTCCATCAGCATGAAAGACAAGTCATAATGAAATGGTAGCGAACGGATGCCTTTGAGCCACAGAGAGTGTTGATCCATAATTAAACGTAAGATTTACTAGTTCCTGACCACATCGTTGCTGACTCAGCTGCTGTTTTAAATGCACACAGTTGATCTCAGATGTAGCCTTCATCATGGGAGGACTTAAAACGTATACATATTAAAACACGCTGCAGGGATGAAGACCTTCATACATTAACCATGATGCACAGTCAGAATAGGCACGAGGCTCTACTTGTACATTAAGAAGAGCTGTCATTCTATTCTATGTGGTAAGAATAATGAATTTGATATATGAATAATTCATCATCAGCAATTAACATTGCGAGTCAGACGTTGTTTTGAATCCAGAAGCAGAGTAACACAACTTGAGGTTCTCAGCTACAGGGTTGATAGTTAATTAGTGAACAAGAGCAGCAGCAGCAGCAGCGTTAAGCCTTCTCTCTCACCTGCATAGCGTAAAGGAGCATCTTTATCCAGCGCAATTAGAGGAGGGTCCAGAATAACTTTGTCATCATTCTCCGTCACAATCCCATGGTACGTCGTCTCGATCCACGGTTTGTGCTTATTGACTGCAAGGAAGCAGAGAGAGAAAACATCAGTTTGGACCAAACCTTCACAGATGACAAAAAGAGAACAAAAAAAAAGGAGCCGATCCAACCTTCGCCTCGGTGGAAGTGGACACCCATTTAGATGTCAGTTTTTTTTGGTGCTTTTTTTTTTTTGTTGGGGACAATCTTATGAGGTTCTTTCTGTGTTGATGTGACTTTTATCTCCTCCATCCCCCATCCAGCTTTAATCCATTTTTAATGAGGTTAGAGATGCTTTTAATGTTATTTTTAGAAGCTCTACACAAAGTGGAGAGACGACCTGCAGCTGAGACCATGAGCCGATGAGGAGCGGCCGCGTGCATCACTGCGGAAGAATTAAATTACTTTCTGTACGACGTCTACCCTCTTCTGAAATATTATTCAAGCCCCCAAAACAAGACCAGACTATTTCAAGATTGTAGTAAAACTGTTTTTTTCTCAGAGTTGTAAAATTCAAACAGAAAGATTCACTATTATTGCAAGTTAGCTACAACACACCAATCAGGTGGGATGATAAAGACAAGGTTCTGTCCACTCGTCTGCACGCGAAGCGTCCCAGCTGCAGACAGGTCTCTGCTGTAGCTGGCGGTAGCAGGAAAGGCTGCAGTGAGCGACATATTTGGGCCGGCGTACGAAACAGGAAAAGCGCATCGCTCTGACACACAATATGCACTCCCTCCACTACGAGAGGAAACAATGGCATTAATGTGCTACTGAAACGCAACCGTGACACTAACGCTTGCTGACAACAGATTGAAAGGAAGAGATATGACTGGGCTAATCCGGGCGGCACAATATTTGAAAAATATGCATAAGTGACATTATTGTTGAATATGGTGAAGACAAATATTTATATATTGTGCGGCTTTTGCTAACTTTTCCACATTTTCGAATCAAGATGTCTTTCTTCCTTTTACCTCATGTTCAAATAAAACATTTCAAAGGAATGTGATTGATAAAAAACAATCAACTAAAAAATGTGAAAACCTTTGTCACAGTTTGATCAAATCAGGGTAACGAATCGATTCAGGTGTTTTCACATTTTGAACAGACCTAAAAAAAAAAAGGTCTTGTTGGCCAACCTAGCTCTCTATCTGGCTGTGTGACATGAGTCTCTCAGACATGAAGGACAGACCTGAACACATCATGTTGCTTTAATAATGAACATAAAGAAGTTAGATTTATAAAGCAGCACACCTAGTTCTTGAAGAAGGGACAAAAGTATTTATGTGAATTTTTTTCTGGACCCGATTCACTGAATTCGCTAGAAGGGCTCGGATATATGGGTTAAAAATTTTATCATCTCTAAACACAGAAACTTGACACTGAAACGTCAAGAGTGCATCATGTCTGACAAGAAAGCAGTGATCAAGAATGCAGACATGTCTGATGAAATTCAGCAGGATGCTGTAGACTGTGCCATGCAGGCAATGGAGGAGTACAACATAGAGAAAGATATCGCTGCATATGTTAAAAAGGAGTTTGGCAAGAAATACAACCCCACATGGCACTGCATTGTCGGCAGGAACTTCGGCAGCTATGTGACTCATGAAACCAAACATTTCATCTACTTCTACCTGGGTCAGGTGGCTATTCTGCTTATCAAGTCGGGCTAAAGCGTACACCTGTGCCACAGTGTGCATGCTGCCACCTTTCTGCAGACATGCCTACCTCCTGGTCCACTGCTTTCATCTGTCAATAACTTTGTGCCAACTGCAATACAAGCATCAGTGAGCGGTGCTTTAGTCGTGTCTGGACAGATGATTCATAGGAACTCCGTGCATTTGGATCTGATGGCCTGTGGTCGGTGTTTGTACATCTGACTGTCTCCGTTATATCTCAGTGTTTTTTGCCTTTGTGCCGACCTGCCCATTATTTCAAACAAGTTTGTTGTAAAATAACTTATTTTTAGTGCATTAAAATGAACAACAAAGTTTTTGTTTGAATGCCTTTAATTTCCAGTGACAACTGATTGCCTAAAAATGCCAGGACTGTTGCTTAAACCTAATAAAAGCTGTGACATGTAAAAAAAATAAAATAAAATTATCTTCCATGTTTTCATACCAAATTTGATTTCTGCTTTTGATCAGGTTTTTTCTACCTGTTTTATCTTAAAAAAAAATTCAAATGACGAGGAATATGTTCAAAACCTTGCTTTTATTTCAATCATCCCATCCCAGAGCTGACCTGAATTCAGAATTCCAACTGAAAACAAGTTGTAAAGTATCCTTTTAAAACTAGATAATAGGCCCTAGGCGGGTTAACATCACTCTGAGCTATTATGTCCAAGTAGTCTATTGGTGAAAATTTTTTTTGATTTTCCAAAAATTAACTCTTCATAAACAGAAAATTTGATAAATCGATTTTATCAATTTATAGGCTAGCCTTAGGAGCTAGCAACACAGCTGTTTGCAGAAGGCAGATGCATACTTTTAAGCCTTATGTAACAGATCAGAGAATCTTTTAAAAACAACTGATATTAAATGAATAATGAATGATTTTTGAATGATTAAACTATTTTAGAATATTATAGTAATATGATGCTGGACTTTGTGTTTGAGTTTTAGTTAGTTATTTTCCTTATTTAGTTTAAATAATCATTTTTTATTTCTTGGGGTTTATGTTTTTCGTTAGGACTTTAGCGTTTTTGGCACTTCTTTGTTTCCATATTTCCCTTCCCTGTTTTCTGTTTATTTCTTGTTTCCGCCATTCTTCTACCTCACCCAGTTAATTGTTTACACCTTCTCTCTCCCTCTCACCTGCATCTGCTCCCACTTATTAGGTCTCAGGTTTCTCAGTCATTTCATCACTATTTCCCTAGTATATATTTAAGCTCTCTGGTTCCTTCATTTCCATGGTCCTTGTGATTTTTGCCATCCTGTTTGCTTTGTCATTTTTTTTCATTTTTTTTCATTAAATCAACTCATTGCATTTGGGTCCTCAATCATCACAAACATGACTTATAGTAGTTCTGTTGTGCCCACTTTGGAACAGAGAGGGCTCTAAAGCATATGATGATTATCAACTGCTTCTCTGAAGAGTTTTATTTTCCAAACTGGATGATTTTCTTAGTTACAAATGAAGGCCTGAATTTTTTCATATTTGGTTGTTGTTATTCCATACATCCAGATCAACATCACCACAGGGCTGACCCACGTTGGGGCAAATGGGGCCTTAAGCAGATAATGTTTGGGCCCCCTCTTCCCGTTAAGAACATTAACACCAATAACAGCGTTTCTTTACAGATTTGGTGGGAAACTGGGAGAGGCGCCTGAGTTTTATTGGCATAAAGCAATAAAGGAGAGAGAAATTAGTGAACAAACCAAAGTTGAAACATAAAAAAGATTAAGCTCGTAGCATCAGATTATATCTAAAACAGCAATCACACTATGAAGATTATACTTTACTGTTTGACAAAGTAACTGCTTTAACCTTGATTTATCAAATCAGATTTACTGGGATTCTAGTTCTCAATAAACAAATAATAAAAATAAGTTTAGCTCTATGCTCTGTGTTAAAATTAAGAGTATTTATGAGAGGTCCTTAATGGTTTGGTGGCGCTAACCAGACGCTTAGTCCGCTTATGTGCTCTATAAATTCATTCTTTAGGATAAAGACTTTAATGACAGGTCAGACAAATATTACATAAAAGATCTTGTTCCTGTTTAACTTTTTAAGCCACAGAAGAATGCTCACTGGTATTTTTTAATCCATGCAGCATGCAATGTTTCCAAACTATCCAATATGACTCAACCATCCATGCATGCACCAAATAGATGGTAACAGTAACCTGCTGCTACAGCAGCCTGCATGATCAATGGCAGGAAATGATCGACCACAGCACAATGTTGCCAAACGTTACGTATGTCACTGCACAGTGACATAATCTATCTGAGGTTATTTAGCAAAAGGTAATGATTTGGATCAAGAGAGAGAATGCCTGTGTTGCCAGATGGTTTTTTTATGTTTTAAAGGCATTTTCTAATTAATCTGGCTTTTTTTTTTACTCTCACTTTTCAGGCAAATCACCAATTGGAAAATAAAATTTTTATAAATGAGCATCAATCATTGTATTCATTCAAGTTTTTTTTTTCTATTATAGATTATCCCTCCCAGGACACTTATGTAAGGAGTTTACATAGTTTGTTACCCTAAGGTTCAGGCAAGCTACGGAAAACCTTGTTTCAAATAATGGTTCTGTCTGTGAAGCTGTAAAGACTCCTAACATTTAAACCTTAATTATCATAAATTTTGAATGTTATAGCACAAGAACAAGTGCACAAGTTACTACAGTTAGTGCCGGTGTTCTAACAAAACAGCATACCCATCAGAATGACATACTTTCGTTTAATGTGCATGCGCAGTAGTAACAAAATGTACTTTTCCCTTTGGTTTTTAAAATCTGTTAAAATCAACTAGGTTTAGGCATTTAAAAGGAAGTATATTTGTGCTTCTGTGTCCTTAGGGTTAGGGTATAAAACCTGAGTTGGTTAAAATTGGTTGGATAACTTGAACTACGGTATGCTATTCTGACAAAGTATGCTGTTTTGTCACAACACCAGTACCAAAGCTGAAGGTAAAAAAAAACAGTCTTCTGAGACTGTCAGAATAAACAAATGAACTCAAGTATGAAACATTAAAGTTATGGACCAACCAGAAAACTCTGACTCATGTTGTATAAACCTTTATACAATCCAAGTGGCATTAAGCTTGATAAAACACTCAAAAAGGTTAATCCAAACTTAACTAGTCTGTTGTTCTTGTGTGAAAGTACATGTGCTCAATGCTGTAGAAAAAGACAACACTGCTGCATGTGCATGAAATAACAGGATGTCAGATGTCCTACTACCAAAATCTTTGCTACACTTTAGCTTTCACCCAGAGAGTAGATCATAAGCAACAATACATCTAGAAAGCATGCAGATGCTTTCAGGTATCATCAAATTCTCCTCTTCATTACTTGGATCGGCTGCTGTTGCGTCATCACATAATGTAGTGTAATCATCACTGATTGCGCAATCAGCAAGAGTTAATTACGATATACTTAAAATAAGATTTGTATTATCTACCCTTTAAAATTGCGTATTATGAAGGTTCCGGTGAAGAAAAAAAGTTACAAGGGCATTATTACCAGCATGTACCTTTATCACCAGAGGAGTCAAAACTAATCACATTCATTACCAGTGTTAACACAGTTACTTTGAAATAGTTATCTGATTACTTACTACTCATTAGTTCTTCTAAAATAGTTTCTTTATTGATTATTTTAAAAGTAACAAAGTTAGATTGCAAGTTATTTTATTAAGTACTTTCAACAGCTGCCAATAACACTCCGCACTACCTTAACATAAAAACAATAACTGGTTTTGCCAATACTCACTTTATTGGAAGTGCGTTTTAACAGTAAGGGCAGAAATATACTTGATTTTTAAACTCACGTTGACACCAGCAACCAAACTCAAAATTTCTACTTAAGTAAAGCAACAATGTATTTGTAGTTTGTTACTTGACAGTTTATTACATGATTTTATATATCAAAAATATTACAGTACATGCAACATAGAATATTGAAATCCTAAGATTAAGTTGAAAACCAAAACAAATATAAAATCGCTGCATATGAATTAAAAATCATCATAATAAAAAATGTTTCTATTTGCCTAACTTGTCAGACAGTATTAAACACACTTCAGGTCAACACTGAGATTTGATTTTTTGGTATCCCAGGTTAAATCTTTTCCTCCATGAACACCATGATGTGCTTACTAGTTAGTTGGAAACGGTCAA
Organism: Apricaphanius iberus; assembly: GCA_028564705.1. Taxonomy (NCBI): domain Eukaryota; kingdom Metazoa; phylum Chordata; class Actinopteri; order Cyprinodontiformes; family Aphaniidae; genus Apricaphanius; species Apricaphanius iberus. The sequence goes on from JAPXFQ010001412.1 coordinate 269,326, forward strand.
CCCCAATAAATCGCTTCGCTAAGTGACTCGTGACCTGAAGTGAAGTGGATCTCTTTAGACAGATTGCCGGGCCAGACTGACGCAATAATCAGCTTTAGTTTCCACAGAGTCACAGTTACTCTGAGCTGGGTCACATGTGCATCTCCTGTTTGACCAAGAGCCGCTCAGAGACTTCATCTTCCAGGTTTGGTGAACCAGGGCTGCGCCTTAAGAGCAGTTATGGTGTATTTTAGTAAAGTATTTCAACCTGATAAAGAGCAGAAAAAAAATACGGGAACTAACAAAGATAAGCAGAGCATGAATTATAATGGATGGATATACAAATGCTGCTTTGAAGAGAAGCTCCTAAATGAAGTAAACTCAATGACCGTCAACTGAGCTCTGTAAGACAAAAAGAGTCTGAGACACGTGACTTGCTCCCAACAAAGGCCTGAGATTGTCAGCCCAGATCAACTGGAACAAGAGGCAGTGCCGACACATTCACAGATGGCAAACTGTGGAAGAATGCGACACAATTAAGTGTCGGCATGAAAACATGAGAGGAAAACCCACACATCCTATGGCAAATTCAAAAGCTCTGCTGCAGTGCAGTAGCAAGCATGACTATTTGTTATTCATGTAGCATGAATAGTATAAGATTTGTTTTATAGCGTGAAACTCATTGTTGTGAAATTAGCAACAAGGCCGCTTCATCTCCCCTCCTTGCAAGCCTCCAATGACAAGAGATATGGTTTATGTTTTTACTTTTTCACACAGAAAAACAAAAATGTGGTTTGCATAAATGGAGACATTAATCAGTTTCATACAACTCCTATTTTATGTTGTTATATGCACGCAAATAAAAGGGAATAGTTGGACCAAGAAGGAAAACTTGAGGATTGATAATGGAGTAATTTTAAGAAAGAAGGTTATGAAACAATGCACTCTGGGAGGGAGTTATATTTCATTTACAGGCTTTCCACTTTCAGAAATCAATTTTACAAAAAGGTCCAATCCTGTAACACTTAATTCATATTCGGATAACTTGAAGATTTTTGATTTTAACAGATTTAAAATATTGCTGTTCTATGTGGTTAAAAAGATTAAATAAACTTCAGATCGGCGTTTACGAGTCAGCCATTACAGAAATTACTTTAAAATCTGAATAGAAATGATTAATGTTCTTTATTAGAAAATAAACCTAAAGCAATTACAGCTCTAATAGTTTATACAGGACAACATTTGCACAAAAATATGAAAATATATATTCTGAGAAAATAAGTATTCTCTATTCAAACTACTAGGAAATAAAAAGCAGCATTCCCCCAAGGATACTTAAAGTGTATAGTCCAATCTTTAGTTTTTTGCTGTCAATTTAATACATGAACTTTACCTTTGCATAGATTTTGTGTCAGTGTGATCAGCAGGATAATTGGCTCCTTTCACACACAGAAACTAACCTGCAGCTATGAGCACCAGGATGGTATGAAAGACATTTCCTTAGCGGTTCATCCAAAAGGCTACAATTGGGCTGACGTCTGGTGAATATCATGAGCTATCGTGCCCTGTGCTGCAGCTAGAGGATGACAACACGCACAGCAGATAAATAGCGGACCTTTCTGCGGGGAGTAGGACGTTGCTGCTAACATAAGGCAAAACAACATTATGCACAACTTAAGTGAAACATATTTGCTATGGTATGGTGTGTAAAATTTGCGCTGTAGGCTAAAAAATTGTCCATGCGGCACGCTGAACTTTTATGTCTTCCTCAGTTTATGAAAAATAATACATTCTGAGCACTTTTGAATACCTATCGATCTGGCCCATTTCACATCATAATTAATCGATTTATTGTGAATCAGCACACCCCTAATCAGAATCTGTGAAAATTAATATTCACTGATAAATGTAGGAAATCCTGGACTGTGTTAAATGTTTACAGATAGTTTCATCCAATTTGGCAGCAAATTTAGGGAGATTATCTAAAAAACTGGAAATGGATGGATGGATGGATGGAATTGAGAAGGTAGGAACATCTTAATATACATAAACAGGAAAAAAGTCGGATTTCTCTAATTTTCAGCTGGATATAAAACTACTACCAATTTTAAAGAACCTTAAGTAGATTATTCATTGTACAATGGATTCTCATTTTTAAATATTGTACTGACACTATATTTGAAACTTTGTGTCTTAGAGCTAAAAAACAAAATAGCAATCAGCCAAAATACTAGTCCATGGCTAAAACCAGAAGTTTGTATTGACCGATACGAGCTGATCCATCTATCTACAGTAAAAGGAGAGCTGCTGCATTATACTCCTTTCTTTAATGCGTACTAACATTAAAATTCGTATATATCAATATATTTATTTCCAATTTTTTTTTTAAGGTCAGAGTCACCAGAGAAGAGCTTTTAACCTATGCTTAAAAAGAGCTTAAAGTTTTTTTTAAATAAGTGAGCTATCTTTTTATTTTTCTCTCAGTTCAACTTTTTTACCCCCGGACTGTGTCTGTATAAAAAACCAAGTTTAAAGAAATTAGGAACCTTAAACGCTGTGTACTAAAATCAACAGAGCTCACGACAATGTGCTGCAAAGCTGCTTAACGTAAACAATCCTGCTTTGTGAGAATATATTAAAGTAAAATGTGAGCCAAGCAGATTAGATTGAGAGATGTCTGCTGTTATATGTGTCACAAAACACTTTGTGGATATATATAAAAAAGCAAATAATGCTGTCTCGACGAACAAACATTAAAGGTGAGTCACTTTCAGAAAAATTTCATGTCTTTAACATGCGAGTAAGTAAAGAATAGGAAACCAATGAAACACGAGGGAAAATATTTCTCCACAACAGACGTGCTGAAGTTTGCAGTCTGTGGATCGGGGAAGAAAAATGAGCATGCTTTGTTGAAATAAAAATTACCCAAAACAATACAGCTGATACTAACAGGTACAGGGGGTTTTTATGAAGCATGCATTATAAAGAAACTACATTGCATCCAGAGCCAAAACATCAAACCCAGCAGACCACATATACGGGAAAAGTGTAAAAACTTTAGAAACATTAAAATTCACATTTCAAGCTGTGACTCTATGATCACAGATGGCGGGCGACTGAGCATCCTCCGAGCCCAGCAACAGAGGCCCATGCAATCCTGTTATACACCAAACAAAGCCAATAACATTTAATCCTATAAAGGAACGCCACTTCATTCACTCGAAAGGTCGATCAAGAACCAACAAACAAAAAACTAGAGCCCCTTGCCAGGTTTTTATATGGTGGGCATGTTAGGAAAATAATAATATACATTTTCTTTGCATTCACTGATGTTACTCAGGTCTCTTGATTTCTTTCTGTGTCTTACAAAATTAGTTATGATAAAAAGAAGTGATTGAAAAATTCATTAATTTAATTGTTAGTTAACATTAGTGCATTGAAGAAGAATAAAATGACCGGGTAGGCACTTAAAATATATTTCTTACATTTTGTGATATTTATCAATAATTATCTATATTGATCAGTATGACTATTCCCTTCATTGTTATGCCCTTTTTCTATATCGTCCAGCCCTAATAAATGACTTGTTAAATATAAACTTTTTCTTTCCTATTTTTATCAGTGGAATTATAATTACTGGAGCTCTAAGCAATCAGTCATTGATTAAAATGTCAAATTTTCCCATGATTGGCTTTGAACAGTGATTCACAGGACAATTAGAACATTAGATTATTTTCTCTGAAAAAGTGAAAACCTAAACTTTTCTGGGGTCTGTAAATAGATCCACCAACAGCCAGATGTCAAGTGGTCATGGATTTTAGATATTCACATGTCACTAACCCCTGCAAATACCGGATTTGATTACCTTTATAAACAAAACTATGGTACATTTTGTTTAATCTAGGATCAATATTTGTTATTAAGGACCATGGGCAGTTCTAGATGGAGGCCAAAGGAGGCCAGTGCCCCTACAGAACTGTTCTTGACCCCTGTTATGGCCCATGTACAGAAGGAATAATACTAAATGGTGATATATGCTGTTACAGAAACCATAACTAATTGACAAATTAACATTTTTACCTTAACAGTTTTAGTACTAAAATAGACCCCCTGCTAGATCAGGGGTCTGCAACCTGCAGCTGCAGAGTCGCAACTGTCTCTTCGGCTATGTGGTGCATTTAATACGCAAATATATTCTTTTTATTTATTTTCTTTTTTCCCGTCTCTGTGCTCATAGCATCTGAAATAAACCCAAAGCAATTGTGAATAGAGCTTTTCATATTTAAGCAATATCACACGAGAGGGAGTGCTGTTGTGCCGAATATCAGTACAGATGCACAGTGTTTGACCGTGCTACAGAATTAGGATGCAGCGGTACAGAAAATGGATGGGTGGATATTATTTTGTTGTTCTCAATGTTCTCAGGGCTTTTTTTGCATTATAGACTTTAGCATTCAAAATCTTTCATTTTGGTTCTTAATAGCATTGTTCTACGGGGAAGTTATATTTTTTATTAGAATAACTTAAAAATTTTAAATAGAAAACATAGTATTTTTAGTTTTTGATACATAAAAGAATATGTTTATATAGTGTTTTTATTAAGTTATTAATTTATTTTTATTTTGTAGTTATTTATTTTATGTGCTTTACTGTTCCAATTATTAAAAAATAAAACAATTATAGTTCATTGTTTGTGTTTTCCCCCTTTTGTTTTACCAATACGAATACCGATAAAGTACCGGATCGATAAGGAGTTAAGATGTAGTTAAGAGTAGTAGTATCAATAAATCTTCAACAATACCCATCCCTAGGAGGAAGTGAGTTCCAGGGCTGAGGAGCAGAGCGACTGAAAACTCTGCTCCCCATGGTGACAAGGAGGCAAAAGAACCAGCAAGATGAGTGGCTGATGAAAAATCTGAGAGAAAGTTAAGGAAGGAGAGGCGATGTGAAGCAGGTCACACAGCTAAGGAGGGTCAAGGCTATGTATGCACTTAAACATGAGAATTTGTATTCTGAAGTTGATCCGAGACTCTATGGGCAACCAGTGAACCTGATGAAGAACTGGAGTAATGTGTTCTCTTTAGGGAGTCCTAGTTATAATACAAGCTGCAGAGTACTGAATGGACTTTAAGTTTATGAAGGGAGTCGCCGTTAATCTATTCTCACAGTGGGAGCTGGGTCTATATTATGCAAGCTTTGATGACTTTTACCTTGTTATTTTAGCCCGGATGCATAACATAAAGAGTCTTCGGCCCATGCTGGTAGGTAAAACGAAAGTACAGTGTCAACAGTATACAGCCGGTGAAGAATTTTGAAGGAAAATGCACAACAGGGAAGATGATAAAGATGACCAAACTGTTGACAATGACCACAGAAGAGAACACAGCAATGAATGTTTGCATAATTGTATTGAAATGACTTTTGTTGTAAAGTGCCTTGAGATGACATTTGTTGTGAATTGGTGCTTTATAAATAAAAGTGAACTGAATTGAATGACATTTTGGAGAGAAGTTTTTACTATTATTGTTTTGATAAGACAAAAATCTTATCGGAAATCGAGATTGTTATATTTAGTTAAAGTAATCGCATTAATTGCATGTCATTGTTATCATTATGAAAATTGACGGGTAAAGACAAATTAGACGGACGGACAGACATACATACATTCATTTTGGTCTTACCCCACCACTGTTAGGGACTTAAAACTTTTCTCTATAAGGTCTAATGAGCGACCTACACCAATCCAGCTTTTACCAAGAGCATTCCTTCATGCTATACTACCAAGTCTAACCATAAATAAGAAAATCTTCATATTAGTCATGACTGTTAAGAACAGGGTGTATATGAATAAGGACTAAATGTCTGAATTTAAGCAAATTTTACACCAATTAAGTTTTACATATTATAAGCCTTATTTGTGCATCTCTAATTATGCCTGAGTATAAATAAGAGAACATTTCAGCTGAAAATGAAGACTGTGGCCACATTGAAAACAATGCAGCCAGGGGTTTCTGTTTGCAAACCCAATGCTGAAAACCTTGCTTCCATGTATGGCTGGGCAATATAGCCTAAAATCAATATATTGAGCAGTTGTGTTCAATGTCTGCTAGTGGCTAAATTTACATAATGTGCTTGAAAATGTGACGGGTTATTGCTACTGACAGCCTTTAATTCAGTTTTTGATTTTCACTCCTTTCTGTATTTCTTAAGAGTCCAATTTAGACTCAGAGAAGTGACCACACAGATGAGGAAGTGACGGGGGCTGAGTGAAATCAGTGATTTAAGTGTGCAGTCGTATTTAGAATTTTGCATTTGCATGGATCAGCCAGCAGCGTCTTCAAGTGGTGTATCAACATTCTGGACTCAGCGGGGTTAACACAGGGCCTTCCACAAGCGCCGGCTATTTAGCCGACTAATCAATGAAGTCCAGTCGGCTACTAATTTATGACCAGGATATGATTCCGCGCAATGCTGTGCACGACGTTAGCACGCCCATTGTATTTTCCCTTTCATACTTCAGCATGAGTCCCGCTGTGACACGGCTCTATTCTCCGCCAGAATGCTATGTGAACTGGGTTAGATTTCAAACTCCGCTGCTCCGCCCGGTCCTTTAATATACGTTTGGCCGGTCGCACTGAACTAATATCCTTCCACCCGCTCAAGTTGTACCCAGTGTTATCATGGGGCTCTTGACTCAGGTCTAGCTAAATGGACAATGCGGACAGGCTATAAAGTCCACGGCGGCGTTGTTGTTAAACCAGGCTGTCGGAGCCGTCATAGACGGGAAGCAGGGCATCATTTTGGTAATTCAGTCCTCCCTTCAAGCATTCAATTAGTGAAAACAAACGGTTTCGTAAGAGTGTGTTTGTTTATAAGGGAGAATTATTTGCTGTTTATTTGTGTAGCCACCACTGCACTGTGAGCGTGTCATGAACTGAAAATAAGAGATTTACAACCACAGAAAGCCCGTTGATGCCATAAAATTTCTGTTTACAGTACAACCTGTCCAAGATCCAGGTCACTGAAGGGCTTGCAGCTGCCAGAGCAGCGCTCCCAGTCACATAATAGTAGTAGTTGTAATAATAATATTAAAAAGTATTGGTAATCTTCTCCTATTCGTGGTTTCTTTCTGCCCAGAGGTGTGAGAAAGATGCCACCAAAAAGAAAATCCAATCAGCAAAATCTGGAAGGCTTCTTAAAGAAGAAAAGTGGTTAGTTTAAGTGCTTCAGAGTAGAATTAAGATTATGTATTCATCCTAAAAGGGTCATTCATTGTACACAAAAAACTTTCTGATTTTTATTTTTTATTTTAATGGTGGCATTTTAATGTACACCTACAAGTGTTATATTGCTGCTGCTGCAATATTTTGAGTTGGGCATGGACTCTGATCCTGAATGGGAAGATAGTGACAACAGTGAAGTTGATTAAAGAGCAGAACGGAGATATGAACCCATTAAGTTTATAATTTATGTTGGAAACGTCTTTTACTCTAGAGTATTTTTATTTTATTTGTATACATATTCTGGTGTTTACAACAAAGTTTCAATAAACACACATGAATATCGTCTATGTGGAAAGCCCTGTTAACATCTGCTCTGACTGAGCAGGACCTAGGCTGGCTGAGCTGCAGGATGCTAGGCTAGAAATGCTCTGGTTCGACTGCAGCTCCATTGCTGAGTTAAAGCAGTAACAATCATACATGCTCCTTGTTAGAGTCTCAAAGTATCCAATAACACCCTAAAAAGTCACTATATTTGTAGGTAGTCGCTTAAAACCCCCCCCCAAAAAAGTCACTAGAGGAGTCTAAACGCTCGCTAAATGTAGCGACACAGTTTCTGTGTCGGCAAAGCTCTTCCCTTTTGGATGAGGTGAAGTCACATGACTGTTTGTAGTCATTGGACTCAAGGTAGCACTCTTTTCCTAAAGGGGTGTGAGCACCGCTAAACTAAAACACACTTTTTTTCCTCTTTTTTAAATTCCAAATTTACTGACATGGGCAAAATGATGTCCGTAACAGTAATACATTTCAGTATTGATACATTTTCGCTTTACCGCCCAGCCCTACTTCCAAGCATTTTCATGTCAATAATCTATTCTTTTCCAGATTTTCCTGAGCGCTTTAATGACACCTTGCATTCTTCACATCTAAATACAAACTGTTGACAAAGAAAAGGCTCAGCAACAGTTGGATTTTATTACCCGTAAAACTTGACAGTGTAGTAAAGGGTTGTTTGCTCCCTGTTTTTTATTTGTCTTATGTTGTCTGTACTGAAAAATCTATAACATTTTAAACTATTCCTAATACTAAGTTAAAAAAGCCAAGTACAGCTGCTAGGATTGGCAACCCAAGCGCAGGCAGTAATGCACCAGACATTCACACAGAGACAAAGACAGAGCGCTGAACCCCAACCTATACAATTTGACCTATTAACCGTGCGAAACACTTCCTGAGAGAATGTGAAGGACACAATAGGTCTTGGTAATCCTGAGATTCAACAGTCAGCCTGCTGTTGCAAACAGCGCGTCTTTGTGACATGGAGCAAAAATCATGAAAGAACTCCCAACTCTGATAAACGACAGAAAACCTAGAGACAAATAACCATGGCTCATTCTGGAGCATTCGGCACAGTTATTTCACAGATCCATTAGCTGCGTGAGCCCAAGCACCTGTCCTGATGAAGAAGAAACATCACAAAGGTTTGGCCACAGGCTGCTGTTTGCTTCAGGAGAAATAACAAAGCCGTCCGCACAGAAGCAGCGGCCTGTGATTATCAGATGAGGGTTTATAATACCAGCAAACCTCAAAGGGCTTGTTGTGTAACAATGATGCTGCAGTCACGTGTTGCGGCTGTGCTGCTGCGGTGTGGAGCTCTGCTTCATGAATTTAGCCCCAGTGTTACGGCACTATAGCCTGAAATTCATCTTCCTTGATAACATCCCAGGTGAAGCTTAACGCGCTTTGGTGTGGAAAAACGCAGTCTTTGTAACGGTCATAACCTTTTTGCTTCTACGTCAAGCTATATTTACTGAAAAAGTTTGGATGGGAAGCACAGAAATGCATCCCTGCAAAGCCTGGCATGATGAGGAACAGCATCTCTACTTTCTGGAAGGTTTAGGATGATGATTATCAGGATGACACACTGAAGCTTGTGGTTGCTACATGAACACAAGAAGGGGGAAAATTACAAACATCTAAAGGGTGTTAATCGTTTTGCAAAGCCCCGTATAGCATGCATGTATTTTGCATGTGTGACTAGTGGATAAAAAATAACAACCAGCATTAAAAACTGCAAACAGAAGGCAGTGTCGGTGGCAGCTCTCTAATAGTCTCATCGTTTGAGGCTAAAAAAAGCTCCTCTGTTGCCTGGTTGTTCATACTTGTCTTATTAGCTGGAGCAGCACGCTCAAGAGGAAGGCTTTATCAGCGCTCAGATAAGAACACCAGACTTTGAAGTGTTTCCAGAGACAGTCGGGGACATTTTGAATTCAAATAGAAGTTTTAAATGAATCAATGATTCTTAAATATTCAAGAATATATATATTTTTTATTAACCAGCAGCCAGGCTTTAGCAAACTGGTGCCTTTTCAAGACAAACAGCAAGATGGCTTCTGGCCGTATAAAATACAGCTCTAGGCCATTTTTTAGTTTTAAGTCAGCAAAGACAAAAAGACACTGCAGGCGAAAAGGTGAAGGTATGCGGTGCATGTAAATCTGAGTTACCTAAAAACTTCTATTATGCAGGGAGGCGGACCAGGAATAATCAATGAACAATCTGCTCCCGGCCTGAAACAGCGGGCACACGTCTCTGTTTGTCTTGCCTTGCGAGTTTCCCTGAGTTCGTCGACGTGAGGCGCTTCCCTTCACAGACCCGGGACTGTTCTAAGAACCCATAAAGGAAGGCCTGGGGCCTCAGGGGCCTGGCTCGCAAAACACACAACTCAGACAGGAAAGCTTCTCAGTTCCCCTGCCAGGCAACAACATTTGTTTGTCCTCTGTGCAGTCATAGGCGCCCGATGGTGCAAACACGCCCTGGTACAACCGCAGAGGACTTCTACGGCTGAGGGTGGGCGGGGGATTAAACTCTATCCAACCTTAAACGCAACTCAATCAGCTCTCTGTGCGAGGTGCACGAAAGCAGCGGTGGTGAAGAGTGAGACGATGAAGATCTAAACGGACGGTGGCCTGCAGCAGGTAGCGGGCTCTCTGGTTACCTGTTTCCCATGGAACCTGAATCTGAACACGGCCCGGTGTGAATAGCTCTGCTGTGGCTCTTTTCTTCCCTCTGGATACAACAGGAATAAGGGGAGAAAGGAACCGAGCAAGAGAAGCTGCACGTCTGAATTATGTTACAGCTTTCTCACATGAAAAGAACTTCATACAGGATTCATAATTGGGTTGTGAAAGTTCTAGACTTGACTTTCTTGAATTCTTCTTCCTTCAGATTAATATTAGGATATAAAACATAAAAGTTAACCAGAAAAAATAAAGTAAGACAGAGGGTGGGCTTAAAATATGGAACCGGAAGGAATAAAGTCTGAAAAGACAAATATTTTCCATCATTATCAAAAAATAGAAAATACTCAATTAAATTCCAGATTTTCCAGATTGAGAATCCTTCACATGCTGTTTCTTACTCATGAGTAAAGAAATATATCTCCAATTGTAATCATTTACAAATAAAATAATTCTGCTTTATTAGTTTTTAAGTAATAGAAATAAAAGAAAAAGTAGCCTAAAGATTTTGACCCCCACATTAACGTTTTCCCCACAACAAGCAGAACTAAGCAATAAACTAAATGCATTCTACTTTTCTCTGTGACTGACTACCTCCAAGTCATCTGACCAACTTAATATTCACAACTAAATGACCCTTCTGTAACAGTTCAGCGCCCCCATTCAGCTCGTAAAAGGCACCAACCAGCGGAAAGGCACCACCGACTCAAATAATGCGAGTCCAGCGGTCTCAGACCCTCAGAGGCAAATTAGCAAATCAAAAATGCCTCGGCATCTTAGCACTTGGGGATTATCTAATACGCGCATTCTTGAGGGGCTTGAGTTGTGATCTCTCAAACAGTGACCACACTGTTACATGCCGCTCAGTCAAGAGGCCAGCCCTGAAAGCCTTTCACTGTGAGAAAATGCTGGAAAACATGTCTGGCCTGACATGTGGAGCAGAGTGTTTGCTAAATAAACCAGTAAAAAGGGGAAAAGATGATTGTTTTTACCATTTTACACAACAGCAACTCCCACATTTATTACCTACTTTCCAAGCACCGTTAGGGAGGAATATTTCAGAACAAATACACAACTGATTTAAACCAACAATTTAATTGCATTTGGACACTGATACAGCCTACCAGGCAGTCCTTCTATGGGTCACCAGCTACATTTAGCACCATTTTACAATCCTCTTAAATTAAGTTTTTTAGACAAGGAAGCATAGAGAAAAGAAAGAAAGTCCTGAGTTAGAGCTGTGATATATGACGAAATATATTGTCAGGTCTACGGCTGGCCGATACTAGCTAAAATGAATATCACGGTATATTGAGCATTTAACCTCGATAACGATAAGTGGACGATAACAATGACACCTCTCCCCTTTTCTGTAGTCAATGCCAGGTAGTGGCCAAATTTAGATAATGTTTTTAGAAATTTGAAAAAAAAAAATATATAAATGCTGGATTTTTGCTGTTGAACGGCTTCAAATGGCCTTTTAATTCAGTGTTTGATTCCCACTCCTTTTTATATTTCTAAGAGTCCATTTTAAACTCAGAAGTGATCACACAGACCAGATGAGCTGAGGAAGTGAGGGGGGCTGAGTGAAATTGGTAATTTTAGAGTGCAGTCGATTATTTTTGAGAGAAAATATTTTACATCGGAGCACAGGTGGGAACAGACGGCGGCTTCAAGCAACAACTCAGCGGGGTTAATGTCTGCTCCGCCATAACAGGACCTGGGTGGGCGGAGCTGTTGAGCTAGAAGCACTCTGCAGCTCCGTTGCTATAATAACAAACATACGTCTTCCACCTTAGAGTCAGAGTATCCAATAACACCATAAAAAGTCACTTTATTTGTCGCTAGTCGCATTTTTCTGAAAAACAGTCGGTAGATAGCGTTAGCAGCGCTTTCCCCTCAGTTGGGGTATTATTGCCTCTGTGTGTCACATGTCTGTGCGTAGTCACGTGACTCAAAGCAAGGCTTATTTCTTAAAGGAGGAGCACCGCCTAACTAAACACATCTTTTCTTTTTTTCTTTTTTAAATACCGAATTTAGCGGCACGGGCAAAATGACTTCAGTAACAGTCATACATTTCGGTATCTGTACATTTTCGGTATACCACCCAACCTTAGTAAGGACGATAGAAAATGCCTATCGTTTTATATGAATCTCTATCGTTTAAGCCACGATAGGGTTTTACGGTAGTAAATTACGTCCAGATGCAACTTATGGTATTCCTGTGCATGCTGCAATACATGACAAAACAGAGAACAAGACGGTAACCAACAAGTTTCAGACCAGGGATCTAAACAAGATTATCAGACCCAAAGTTGGTCTGGCCTCCCCCCTAATGCGCAGTTTGAGCAGAAAAAAAGCATCTCTCACAGAACGACACCGGCTCTAAAAGCCGTTTCGTTCGCTAGCAACACATCAGTGGTGTACTACAGCGTCTGTATTCCGAGTTTATCAGCGCTAAAGCCACGACTCCACGCTGCTTTTGCTCACTGACTCGCTCTGTATTCGTTGAAGTGGTTTTAAACCTAACGTGATCAGTCTGTTTAACATTTACGAGCAGCAGCCGCCTCGCGTGTGGGTGGAGCTGGAAGGCAACTCTAGGGGGGAACACACATCGACGTAACACCCCTCTTTTACATAGAAGACACGCAGATAGTGAAACAAATAAAGACGAGAGGGTGCATGTGGAGAGAGAAAACAACGCTACAGCCAAAACGTGCTGTAAAGTTAAGAAAATGAGTGACAGCAGGTCAATTTGTATGCTTTTCAAATAATGTGTTTAATTCAAAGACAGAGCTATATCGTGAAGTATATCGTTATCGGGATATAAAAATGTAGGCATATCGCCCAGCCCTACACTGAGTTTAAAACTGTTACTGGCTTTGTGTGCAGTTTCACTTGATTTGACTTCTTCCAGACCTCCAAAGATACACACAGAAAGTTTGAGCTTTTCAAAGAGTCTGATTCTTTAAAGGGTAGTTCAACTGAGGCTAGTTAAGTAAAATACTATGGTTTCACTGTGTTTACAGGTATATGAACTAATTACTTTGATATAAAGCAAAAAAAGAAGCAGAATTATTCTCTCTCTCTCCCCCCCCAATGATAAAGTATTTCTAAATTTCAAAGTTAAAGCATTACTGGAAAAAAAGCAGCACTTCCTCAGACAGATACACTAGCTTTAGGCCTTTAACCACAGCCCTCTTGACATTTAACATTGTCGTTTTAGAGGATAAGCAAGTGTGTAAACTGATGCAGAACAACAACGCACAACATTGTCACTGGAGTGGCATGAGAGGGCCAGACAATGCAGCCATTGTCAGCCGTGTTTATTCACATAGTTTCTGATTGGCGCAACACAGGACGGTGGCTTACAGATCAGTGATGGCTTCGAGGCTTAAAGTGAGCTTAAGTGACAGCCTTTTTGTAACAGGCACGAAATCTGAGCTCCCTTTAGTTCTAAAGAGGTTGTTCAGGTCTGTGGAGGGTTTTTTGTGTGTTGTTTTTACAATTTTGTTCCTGGGATTTTCCAACTGTTTTATAATTCGAGTAGGGCTGGGACATTTTATCAATAGAAGGTCTGATTCACTTGCTTTTCCCAATAAATTTGCAGCATACTCTAGTTTGTATGAATGCCTTGAAAGTCGTTTTCTGTGGAATAAATGCTCTCCGCTCTTGCTTCAGGAGGTTGCAGTTTGTCGGAGGAGTGGCAGGGGGGAAAACAACAGGATTACAAGTTTTACTCATTAATATTCATGATATGTGTGACAATAGCTGCGTTTCCATTTCCCATGAAACTGCGCAAATTGAAGTTGTGAAAATAAATATGCCTAATGGAAAAAAGGCAATTTCGAAAAAACTTGCCTTTTTCGATAAAAAAAGCTTTTGAGCTTGGATGAGGGTGTTTTTCGAGCGTATCGAAACTCAAAGATATTGCAAAACAGCAACGGAAAGACCTTTTTCGTAATTCGTTAATTAAATGTTTATTTCATGACAATTATTTTTAGAAATCAGATTTTTTTTTTTTTTTTTTACACCAATGCAGTGCTTGGGCTCCAGTAGTTTGGAGTCTAAATCAAGCTTTTTGGAGTAATCTTACTAATTGCTTGTTCCCTCTTGAGAGCTGAATCCCATTTTACATGTCACTCAGTAAATCAAATTATTAAATGAAGTATGTTAAACTCCCCAACAATAAATTAAATGCGCCCATACATGTTAGCCTTAAAGCGGTTAGCTTCGAGCTGCACTCAGGCAGTAAACAGAGGCTGGCGGGAGTGAAGCAGATGGAGTCAGAGTGGGATATTCACATTCACAATTCATCGTCTCTTTACTTCCAAGGGGGTGCATGAGTACAAGGAAGGGAGGGTTTGTTGGTTGCAAGGAACTCTGATTCCCAATCGCATTATTTGGGTAGCTTAGTTGAGCCTCTGTTCGGTTTTATTCAAGCCGAACTCAGGTCTATATATGGCATGCATTTTATAGGTCTGAATTCAGTCGGACTAAGGTAACAATTGGGCAAACCATCCTGTATTACAGCTTGAAGTTAGTTGGGCTTTAATTCAGGTCAAATCCCAGACAAAATTACTGAAATAAAAGCAAGTTTTAAGTCATTCATCATTTCTTTTTTTTCTTTTTATTAATTAATAAAAAAATCAAATTTGAGATGAAAAAAAAAAAATCACAAGATTTAATTTCAACTCATCAACCTGCAAAGGATTTCGCTCTGCAGGTTGGACTAGCCTCGCTCCACTGTAGCCTCAGCAGGTTTACCATTGGCTCAGCTAAGTATAGGCTGGGCCAATCACAGCGATCTATGTCTGTAGAGATACGTTGGGTGTGCTTAGAACTGTTGACAAAGGGATAACATTTTTTGGGGTTTTTTTTGTTGCTTTTTTACAAGGATGGCAGAGCTGCGACAGTAAAACTCCGGTGGCGGTTCAGGAACGACGCTCGTGTGAAGTGGCTTTGGCATCAACTTTAGCACATTTAGACTTGGTATTTATTTGACAGAAGAACAGATTATATTAATGGAATTATTAATAGCACATTAATAATAGAATTTTTTTTTGAAGTGTTAAAAACTAGGGATGCACCGATACAGATACTGGCATCAGGTATCGGTCCCAATACATCTAATTTACATGTATTGGAATCAGTTAAAGTTAACCGATACCATGAACCAAACTGTGATAAATCTGCCAAAAATTCACTTTTTTTTTCATTTTTCACTTGAAATGATAGTTTTATGGTGATTATATATTTTACATCTGTTAATTTGTCTTAGTTATGTTTATTTGGTAAATTCTGGTACCTTTAGTCTCTTCAAGAAACGTATGGACACGTTGAAACATGACGTCACGCCCCCAAGCCCCAGTCCCCCAGCTACAGTCTGGAGGGCAGAAAGACAGATTGCCCCCACTGCCTACCATTGTTGTTAGCTAACAGTTGTCAACAGATCAGCGCTACATGGTTGTTAAGGAAAAATCTATCAGCATGGTTAACATGTACAGCGCTGTATGCTGCAGAAATAGAAGATAAAAGGACAGTAATAATATTTCATAGGTATCCAGCTGACGAAATATGCTGCAATCTATGGCTGAGTTAGTCTGTAGAACGAATCTTTTTTTTTTTTTTTTAGTCTGTAGAACGAATCTGCTCAGCTCCCATACTGGAGGTATGTGGATGTTAATATATATGTATGCTTTCTTTGCTTCTGCTGTATAAAGTTGAGGCATGATGATCAAATAATGTAGAAATCATTAAACTGATCTGGCGACGGTCATATCTGAGGAGTTTCTAACTGTAGCTTATTGGCTGTATGAAACAGTCTGGGAGCTAACTCTGTGGGCTAGCTCTTAGCTATCTCAGCTTTCTTACATGTTACTAGTTGTACAAACGGCTGCCTGATTACCTGTAGGGTGTGCGCTTATTATTTTATTTCTTTATGGCCGCCTGTTTAAAGCCGTGGTGCTGCGCTCAGCCTGACGGTGATGTCATTAGCTAGCTGTTCTCTACACAGGGTGCTAACGCAGCCTGCACAGTGTAAGCCGTCAGTTCGTCGGGTAATTGCTTTGTAACTCCATAACGTGTTGTTGTCTTTGGGTGCAAAACAGCTTTGCAAACCTGTGTGGAAGCTTTTTGCCCTCCATTGTTGTACGCATGCGCGAAATTACCCGGATGAAAACAATAACACTCAATGTGTCTTTAAGGTGGACCGTATAAAGTTGATTAATTCAGAAACAGTATCGAATCGGTATTGGGTATCAACAGATACACAAAGCCCATTCATCGGTATCGGGACTGAAAAATTCGGAGTGGTGCACCCCTATTAAAAAAGCACATGTGGAGGCCTGGAAGGAAACTCAAGCATCTGACTTGGGTTTTTAACAAGCTTCACCCATGTGAGGAGAGCCCATATGTTAACGCCTCACAAAGCAGGGCATCCAGTTTGTTTGACTAGAATTAACTTAATTCAGTGATGAATGAGCCACGAAACTTCCCAGCAGCCAGTGTTCCCTTTGTCTGATTGTTTGCACAGAAGAAGGCCATGCATTGCAGAAGTCCTAATGTTTGACTCGAGAACATGGGGACAAACCTAGCAGCTGCTCGTAGGTACAGAAAAATAAATAAACCACATGGGGGACATCTGGGCAACAAGCGAGAAGCACTTTAATGACCAGATGTGTCTCCGGTACAGCAGCGGACAATAGTTTGAACACTTTGAACACAAATTCACTATCACGCTGACATTTTCTTGATGGCAAAAAAATTCACACAAAGGAAGAGCTCTGAGGTTTACCAAACATCTGAACCGAACCTTTAGCTCAATTTGTTTCATACAGAACTGGCATCCAATCACTTTTTAAACAAGTCATCATGATCAAGAACTTCAGAGGAAGCAAACCCTTGGGAGTATTTTGGCTTCTTCATCTCTCTGCCAGATGGCTGGTAATAAAAAAGACGGACAACAAGCCACGAGGCGGTGCACAAAATGGGCAGGTAACCTTTGGTTGATAAAAGATAAGCCCTCCACGGAGAGTTGATTTCACAGGTTTTCTTTCCTGATAAGAGCAGGGAAGGCAGCAGGTGCACTTTGTACACACAAACTAGGACGCTGGCACATTTCGCACAGCAGCCAGCACTAAGTGTTACCCGTCTTCTTGGCCTTTTGATGGATGACACAGGGAATGAAGTTACTGCTGAGCATTCTCAGCTGCTTCACATGGAAACTGGAGGGAAAAAAACTAGGAATGGATAAAGCCCCTGTGTTAAGGTTAATGCCTCTTCGGTTTGGTAGTTTCTTTATGAGGCATGTACAGAGTGTTAGCCAGCAAACTGTGGGATCACGGTTTATTTCTGCGTGCATGCCAAGCTAAACTGTAATGTACTTTAATGGAAATATACAATGTCACAGTACTTTGTTCACAGACCAATTGTTTAACTATATATCAATGTAAAATCACTTTATTTTTCACAAGGTTCTGAACTGTAAAGATCCAAATCTGTAAAAATTTGTCAGCTTTTTCCCCGCTTCTTATCCAGACTAAAATGGTTAAATCCAATTCCAGTATCTATCACTAACCTGGTGATTCTGTAAAATTGATTATATACTCTGGAGAACTGATTTACAGCCAAAGAAATCTGAACAAAATAATGAGCAGGTTAATCGCATAACTTGCTGTCACAATTATGGTACAATCCCACAACACATTTTCTCCAGCATAGAGTAAATATTGGGCATAAATGAGACTAGAAATCAATCTGATAATTGGTTCCAAAAGTGCTTCAAAACACAAACCAAAATCTGGTCCTGATTAGTGGAATTAAATCTGTGCCACATTTATGAACATTATTTTCACATAGATGGTGATAGATGGGGGTTTTTTTTTAAGCAAACCTGAACGTTTGTGACTGACAAGAAGGAAAACAAGCGATCCCTCAAAGAAAAAGGGATCAGGAAACAAATTCTGCAAGTGTTTTAGACTGTTATACGCGCTATCCAAAATGAATAATTGGCAATTGTGTTTTGTAAATTGCCTAAACACACACACGTTTAAGAAAAATGCTTATTTTGATCTGGATCGAAGAGCCTTTCCTTTAATGGGGTTGTTCCTTTTAGTTAGGCTTAAGAGTGCACACCCAATTTTCGGATTTGCACACTCAGTGTTCCCGTTTCTGACAATGCATGACGGGCATGGTGGCTGCCCAGGCTTGCTGATAGCGTCCAGTGACTAACCCACACCTGCCTCTAACACACCCTGGATCAGGACGCTGAGTCTGGTGATCCAGTGGACAAAACACAGTCTATAAATTCGTGCATGGGGAGGTGGATGGGGGTTTATCTCTGAAAAGGGAGGAGCAGGGAGGTGGAGGGAGGAGGACCTCCATGCAGCAAATAAAGACATGCTGCAAAAAGAAGGGAGCAGCAACACTTCGACTTTGTTCACAGTTTCGGGTCATTAGCAGGCACAGATCTTCCTGCTGGAGCTTCACAGATTATGAATATTTAAACCAAGACAAAACAAGGACACGTGAATAAGATCTGCAGTGCGTAGCCGAGAAATCACCCATCGTGAAGGGACCACGACCCAATCATTTAGGCTCACAATGAGAAAATAACAGATATGTGATCCTAAATGAATGTCGAAAATGAAATACAAGCACTCTATTAAAACGAAGAGGGGGGAAAAAGCTGAGTACATGAAGTACCTGCAACAAAGAAGTAATAATAATTTATAAACTCTGCAGAGGGGTGAGGCTTGCTTTATCTCTCATTAGGAGCGGAGCGACCCAAAAATAGAAATAGATGCAGATGACAGAAAGGGGGTATTTATGTACCTTTTATTAAATCTGATTAAAAGTTACTGACTGATTATAATCGTTATTACTGGTAAAACGGGTCTGATATCACGGGATGCACTTGCCACCGGCCCCATCCATCCGCTGCGGCTGCAGACTGGACTCCCCATCCCAGAACAGGTTGGTGGACCCGGCTAAAACCTTCCTCTTTTCCACCTTCACCATCTCCCGGACGGAACCAGGAGGGCTCCGGTGAGCCTCCGGTTCCAAAGCGGACCCAGACACAGAGAGACGCAACGGGATCGGATAAATCCCAGCTTAGTTACCTTTAGCTGCCTCCACCGCGCATAGTAGTCCGAGGACCAGTCCGACTGCGGATGTAAATTGTTTATTCCCTCGGAACCGCATCCTGACTTGGAGTTCAGCCGCGGGGAAGTCAAACACAGCCTTCTTCGGTCCTCGTCAGTCAGGCGGAGCCTTTATACTGGACAGGAAAAATAAAAAATCCAGGAGATAAGTGTTCTGTTACCACGGTAGCTCTAAGATGGCCGTCGTCGCTACCGCCGCTCTGATCTCCCTTCAATCTCTGCTTCTCTCGCAGTTTTCTGCTTGCTGCATTCACCGACCGTCGGAAATTACACCGACGTGTCCGAGCGCACTAACCAGCGCAGTTTCACGTCTTCATAGGGAGTTGTTAAAGTGGTATTGGTAAGGTAAATAACAACGTGTTAAGCAAGTAAGTAAAACATTTAATTCAAATAAACAACAAAAAGAATATTTTATAAATTCCTAAACTGTTTTTTTTTTTGCTACAAAACGCAAACAAATTCTACTTATTGTAATTTGTACTAATCTCACAGGGTGAATCAGAGAAAAATCACTGCTGTAAAAAAGTGTCATAGAGACAACATGTAACACTTTTTGCCATCTCTGTTAAAAACTTTATAGTCTCTATGATTTAACAAGCAAAGCAAAATATGGGATGATACGTTAGTCTTGAGGTCTTCGTGAACAGAAGTCTTTCTTAAATTTCCAAATGGACTTCTTCAGTTTTTTGTTTTTGTTTTTTTGGCACATTTCAGGGTTGCAGATCATCAAACAAAGTTTAATATTAGACAAAGACAACCTGAGTAAATACAAATAGCAGTTTTCAGATTATTATTTATTTCATGGGGTCAAAGTCTTATTAAAAAAATTAAGCATTAGGCACCATTTAGCATTTACAATGCAAATGGCAATAACTCTTTATTATGACTGTGGAGGAATTATCGTTCCCTCTTCTTTGCAGAATTATTTTACTTCAGCCACATTGGATGACTTTTGGACATCAGTGGCCTGCTTAACGTCACACCATTGCATCAGGCTTAAATCGAGACTTTGACTTGATGACTTGCTTTGGATCGTTGTCCTGTGGCAAAACCAGAGGGCTCCTGAGCTTAATTAACTGATGTCCTGACATTCTCCAGCTATAGAAAAGATATTGTGGTCACCCAGGTCCTGAGGCAGCGAAGCAGTCCCAGACAATCACCCTATCATCACCATGTTTGACATTTAATCATGATGTTCTTTTTATGAAATACTGTGCTGGGTTTACACCATACGTATGTCTTTGGGACCATGATGATCTAATGGAAACATTCAGAAGTGGAAAACCTGGTGAAACGGTGTAAAATAATCAACCTCAAATACATAAATGCATAAATCATTCCCAAAGAGTTAGGATTAGAAATGTAATCCAAGCAGGAAAACAACTAGAAAATAAATGAAACAAGGTTAACAGTATAATGTAAAATGAGACAACACGTGGGAATGAATTGCACAGCACAGAGCTGAGAAGTGAGTACCGAGGTAAAAAGAGATTAGAAATAACCCAAAAAAAATAACAAAGCAGTAAACTGGTCTCTCAAAGATGACAAATTTTCACATCAAAGAAAGACAAAAGAATGGACAAGTAAAGATGTTCAGTTTAAAACTGTGTGTGATTTGGGATATATTAACAGTTCTTTTAGCATTTTGTGCAGTATAAAATACATTTGTATCTCTCACGATCTTTAACTATCCCTAAATCCCATGAGCATCTGTTATTTTATCTTAGTTATGTTTAGTTAGTAAAGTCTGGTGCCTTTAGTCTCTTCAAGAAAGGTATAAGGTGGAAGGTAAACAGTTTATTAATTAAACAGTAGTATCAGATCGGTATCCCTTATCGACAGATACACAAAGCCCAGGTATTAGTATCGGTATCGGGACTGAAAAAGTTGGATCGGTGCACCCCTAGTTATCATCTCACACCAACAGAAAATCTGAGTAAATAGTCATGCATTTTTGTCCAACTATTCTAATCCAACCTGATGCTAGTGCTTCAGGTTTTCTATTGTTCAAGCTGTGACAGTATTTGTGCAAAGTTTTTAAAAACATGCAACAACTTAAAATGGATATATCACTTTTACCTGTAACATTTAGTCACTCTTAAAATAATTTTCCTCTTTCAATAAGAATGCATGTTTCTGAGCATGTTTTCTTGCAGATATCTGCTGAAGCGGCTGAGAAAACTACCAGCTGTCCTTTTCCTGTCTAACTGACTGGCTGCCCAATGATGCAACATGCAGTTAAACCTTTAAAGCTCAGTTGCAGGTGGGGAAACTTCCTCTTGTGCGTTTTGAGCAGAAAAATTCTGAAGTCTATTATTAGCACCCAAAGTCAGGATATTTATGCATAAACTATTGCATTAGATTTAGATATAAAATTTAATAGTTTAAACATACAAATAAACTCGACTTTAATCAAGATGCTTTATTTATTTTATGTATTTAAAGCAAACCACTCCTATAATTTCTGTGTTGCTCTGTAAAGAAGTGGTTTCCTTGTTGTTTCGAAAAATCCCAAACAGCCAATCAAAAACAACCCACTTGTCTCTATTTTACGGTCCCACTAATTTAAAGCTGAATATACATGTAGCCCGAATTCCGAACCTGATATTTGAGCCTGAAGGCATCCTCAACTCCGATGTTAGCCAGTGACGTCAGTGATGTTATTGTGGGAGCATGCAGCCACTTTAGCACAGATGGCTAAACTGATACCGAGGGCTGATGCCCAAAACGCCTCCTCCAGAACAATCAAGTGATTATATTACCGCAAAGTGCTGCATTAAACACAGCGACACTAGAAGCTCAGGCTACAAGTTTTAAATCTGATTAAGTAGTAATTTCTGAAATTTTGTTTGTAATCGAGAGATATGAAATAAAATAAAATGCGATTGTAAAAAGCATGTTGTTTTTTCTCCCACACATAAATATTTCAGATGATCAGATACATTTTAAGATAAGGCAAACAAAACTTCAGTCTTCATTATTAAAGGGAAACAAATCTTAATCAACCTGGCCTCATGTCATATAATGAATTAACCACTTTTATTTATTTCAATTCATTTATTTATTTTTTGAAAACTCAATTTCCAGACCAATGTCACTCACATGTAGAGCAAACATCTTACTTAACTAGATCCATTCTAGATACATGAGGTTTTGGTCTAAAATAAAATAGGGCTGGGCGTTATGGCCTCAAATCTATATTGCGATAAAATCTAAAGCATGTGTGGTAACAATATATATTGTGGTATCATTTTTTCTTTATATGTGCAAAATGACTGCTTATGAACATTCTCACTGCCCGGACAGATTGCAGCAGAATAACTTCAAAAAGGTTTAGAATGCCATTTAAATAACTATTTTTGGCAAAACACATAAACAAATACAATAATTATCTTTCCAAAATAATGCAACATAGAGAAAGATGAAGGTATTTATTATAAAATAAAAGCTAAATATTTTGAAAATAAAGTGCAAAATTGTCTGCTTTCCTGGTTACTTATACATTTAATAAAGCACAAAAAGAAACCAGCATATTTTTTAATAAAAAATGCTTCAAGTTCAACTTTATACTATTAGTATCTAGAGTGAAGACAAACACTGAACATCAGTATTCTTCCATACCAGGAACAAAGTATGAAGGAACAGCTTGATGACATCAACATTCAGAACCCCAGTATGTCGATAAGGTCAAAATCTCTACCTTTGGCTACATTTATATCATTTCTACCTTATACTACCTTTTATATTGCCCACTGCTAAACCAACTCACAATTCACTAATAAATATGTTCAAGAAAAGATCAGGAACACAGTTATTGACATCTTTTGGTCTGAAAGCGGTTACAAAGGCAGTTCTAAGAATTTGGGACTCAAGCAAACCACAATGAGAGCTAATATCTGCAGAAAGACACTAATTAAACCATGATGAACCTGAGAGCGGCAATCATATCAAAATTACGCCAGGAGTCCATCAACGCACCATCATGGGGATCACAAAACCAGAACATCACCTATTATTACTAAGGGTTCAAATAGTAAGAAGGAGATTGGATCCTGACATCTGTTGAAAGCGTGATCTGTTTTTCTCTACCTGGAAATGTTGATACATTAGTTTGTGATTACTTTTTTATTTAATTTAGTTCATATTAGTCTTATATTAAACTGTGCTTGATGAACTGAGGCATGTAAATATGACAAAAAGCAGAAGCAGCAGCAAGCTGTAAGGTGGTGTTACTTTTCCACAGCAGTGAAGAGCCATACTGGAAAGAGGGAAATCCAAAAAAACAAAAGAAAAACCTACCCTGCCCAACAATGGAGGATAATTTGCAACAATCCGTCCCACTGTGACACAAATACAACACCTGCATAGCAATCTGAGAATAGAATCTTCCTGAATTTTAAATTGGGAGCTACTTTCTAATCAACACCCTCCAAAACAGTTCGCACCCCCTAAGGAGAAGATGCCAAGTAATCAGAGTTGTTTCAGCACATACATCGTTTAAATCTGCATCACACTAAGCAATATTAACATGCATTCAACTCATGCAAAATGTTTGTATCAGGCTGTTATAACTCAGAGAAGCACTCGAGTACATTACCTCTTGAAAACCCTGTTGTGATATAACACTGTAAAGCACCCCTCTGTTCATTTACCTGAACGGCAAAACAATAACAATTTGAAAAAAAGCCTAGAACTAATCTATCCTTGAATGTGTCCAGAAGGGAGAGCCGCATGCTCTCCTGGCCTGACGGCTGCAATTATCACAAGTAAACGACCACAGTTGTGTGTGTAACCACAATTAAGTGATGAGTCTATAAACAGGGAGAGTCTATGGACTTTAGAGCGGCGGCAGAACTGAAGAACAGTGCTTTATTTGTTCCCAGCCTGGCAACAAATGAAGTTGTGCAGGGAAAACGAACAGTTCCTTCTCTCACAGATGTCCAACACTCCGGGGGAAGAGACGGAGGCCATTGTTATGTCTTTGGGGGACAATGCTAAGCAGTAAAAAGGTTTGATGGAAAGGTGTGAGACATCCGTGAGTAATCAGAATGGCTTTATTTGCTCCAGAACATCTCACACACTTGGCCAAAAGCCCCACTGTTTAGCATTACCATGACTGTCAGTCTATTGTTGTCTACTCTTAGTGAAGGCTCTCTGGCTGTCCCTTTATACTAATACGAATGTGTTAAGCTCTCTTATTTCTGTATACATTTAATACATATTTTATTAGACAAACTACATCTATTTTAGAAGGTTAAATCCCATCTCCTATGTGTGAAAACCTAGTTCCAGTAATTGTATCAGATAATAATTTCAGCTGGGTAAGGAGGTTTGCTAAATTACATATTCTGTAACAAAGAAATGTAGCTTCCACTGTTTAAAATGGAAGATGAACTAATTAATGTTTCAACAGTTGGAAGTTTAAACCTGCTTTACACCTAAATCCTGGTACGCATTTTATTAGTTCTGTTGTCTCATAGCAAAGGTTTCTGGGTTTGATTCCAGCCTTTCGGAGATTTCATGTTTTCTATGTGTAAGTACGTTGATCTTTAGTTAGAAAACTGCATGTGTAAAAACATGTAACTTAGGTAATTAGCAACTTTAATTGGTCATTCAGTGTGCATGTATAGCTGTCTGACTAAGGTAGGCTATAGCTCAGTATTGTATTTCTCAAATACCATTTGAATTGGTAAAACCAGGTAATGATTTAGAAAATTAAAACAGCATGTTATTATGATGGATGCCAAGATTATTCCAAATCTATCTCAGTTTCTCTCTTCCTGAGTTGAAGTCCTTTTCAGTGTCTGACTGCAGTAATCACTTTATCATAAACACTAAAGTGACCTATGCTCACAGCGGGTGGTTGGTAACAACCAGAGCGTTGAAAAGACTTCACTGTTATCTTGAGAATCAAAGCTGTTGTGAAAACTGCTCACACAGCTCTTAAATACTGTATTGCATCCCCTACCTGGTTTTAAGATACTAGTCTGAGACGTGAAGAGATGCCTTTCTCTCATGGAAAACGAATAAATAAATAAATCTCCTTCTTTCCTAATTATGAAAGAAATTATTCTGCTGGAAAATAATTCAGAGAGGATAATTTTCCAAAAATGAAAGACCATAAGGTATTATATAATTATAATGACTGCCATGCCAACAATTTTTTGTTGATGTATGCAAAACCAAATCATTAATAGTTCAGCATCTTTTACAAAGGCATAACTCACTCATATGGAGTCTCCATATTTAATGGCGACCAGTAAGAAATCAGATACTGTAAGTGAATCGTAGCTGTACATGCTCATTGGCCTTCTTTATACCCTGCAGATGATACTTCAAAAGGGAACCTTATCTTTGTCTCCTGTAAATTTATGATTCCTTTTTTTTTTTTGAAAACTTTTTTTTGTTGAACTATAAAGTTTATATACAGCTGATCTAAAGAGTTTTACATAGGGAAATAATTATAGACAGAAATGCTTTAAAAACCTAAACAGAGAAAGTTTAATCTGATTTAAGAAGTGATGTTTTGAAGTACTTTGAATTTTTTTTTAAAGCCGCTCGGTGCTCAAGTGCAATAGTCTACAAGCCACACAAAGAACCTAAGTGAGGCAGTGTTGCCTTTATATTTCTCACACAATTTTCCTTCATAATGTACTCTCTTTGACTGATTTTCCTCTCCTTAAGAGAATATATCCCACAGTCACAAAGTCCATGTGAACACCTTCTATTAGTTCTTCTGATAAAAGGTTCTATTTTCATCTTTCCTTCTAGAGACAAGAAAGGAGTATGAAATAGCTAACAATGTTTTGTGTTTCCTTTCAGACAGAGCTGCTGCTAAAAGCGGGACGTAATGAGCACAAAGCGGAAGCGGCGTGAGTGGAAATCAGGCACATTGAGGCTCGATAACCCTCACAGGATCCTTCAGTCCTCTTCATCAGGCCTCAAGGATCCTGCAGATTAGAATGTCTGTCAACATCTTAAGCCAAATCCATAATTATGAGAGCTTTACTTTAGTTGAATCACTGCAATATGAGGCTGAACATTTCTGATTTAATTAGCTTTTATGGTTTATGTCAACCGAATAACATCTCTAACCACAGTTTGAGTGTGCTGCAGTTTCCAGATGGGCATCAGGTGGCTTGGAGGAGTCTGTGTGGGTGCCACGAGTTTGATCTTATTGTTTTTAGGAGCTTGGCCCTTGAACCCCACAGATTGTCACCTCTGACACGCTTCTGGGAGGGTTCACACTGCAGGTCAGTCCGGTGACACACTCTCGCCTCCTTGGCTTCATTGCCTAAGAGTATTTGGGGAGGGGAGACTGTCATGGCTGTCACAATATGTCCAATCAGTCATCAGTGAAGGACAGGCTCTCTTGGCTCCCTGGAGTCCCACATAATGAGCAGAGAAAATTAAATGCCTTGTAGACAGCTGCTGATGAATTTAGACATGTTGGACTTTGTAAAGTTTTACTGTTCAAATGTAAACTAGTGGGTGGTAGCAATTGCAAGTCCGTACACCAGTGTTGTTGAGTGTATCAAAGACGTCTAGATACCAACAAAAATATCATTTGAGGGTATTACTCCCTTCACTACACCAAACTTGCGTTTGGGAGAGTTGTTGCTAAGCCGCTGAGCTGAAATATTGTTTAATTTGCCGGTTCATTCCTCAATTTTATACCCATGCGTTGTCACTTCCTATTTCCATTTTCTATCAATAAACAGTTTCAGACCTATGTGCTTAACCAATGGTATCAATTAAGCATTCTTTACAGTTAATTGTATTTTATGAAATGGGTAGATAAAATAATATCATGTATCTGTATTCTTTCCTGAAGACTGTAAAACACCCCATTTAGTTATGTTCTGATCCCTTATAAAAACAAGAGAAAATCTCCTGATAAAACCCAAATATTATGACTAGAGTAAATCAAAGGTTCTCAAATCGAAGAGGGAAGAAAACTTTTTAAAGGATAAATAAGAACAAACTACATCCCGTGAGAAATTAATTAAATAATAAAGAAATTACAAAAATGCAAACTCCAGCACAAACCTGATGCAAGTCCTGAAAGATCTCCCTTCAGCTGATCATCCATATCCCAAGTTGTCCTCTTTTTCAAACTGTCGTCATGTTTCATGTTTTTGGTGTGGTAGAGGACCAAAAAACAGGCAGGAAGAAGGCACGTTCATTTCAAAAATATTTATTTGTATAAAAACTAGGGATGAAACAATACAATCTTTTTAAACCCGATATGATACTGATACTTGGATCTGAGTATTTGCTGATACTGAATACCAATGCTGATACTTCTACCACACAAAAAATGCATTTAATTTAAAAACAGGTTTTGTCTTCTTCTCTTGTTACAACAAATGATGGTGAATTAGATAAAAAAGACCACAAAACTAAAAGTTCAAGTAAAAAATAAACATTCTGTTAAATAATTGCAGACTTTTCCAATTTTAAGTATCAATTCATTACAGTACATTAGAACAACAGCCCTGATACCCGATCCCAGTATCCGTTTCGGGAAATGCACAAAGTTAAACAACAACATGCACTAACACACATGAGAATCTGGCAATATACGTGTTTTCCCTACTGGAACTTCCGGGCAATTTGATCAGACCTTAGTGATATGTGTCTCCACTTCCTTGGGCTGGACCAAAAGAGTCGTTTTCAGGACCATTTCAGAACCAATGTACATGGGGGCATTATGTACTCAGAAATGGCTGGATCGAGTTTCTCAGGGGTAGCTGTGGTTTGAGCCGATTGGTTGTAATTCAGAGGGAAATAAGCAGATGTAGCCCAACAACCAGATTGATTAAAATAAGAAAAGTTGCAGGTGAAGCAGTTTATAACAACAGCAAAGAGAAACACAGCAACAAGCCCTGCTTCTTCCATGTCTCTTGTTATTTTTTGCTGCTCTGGTTGCCTTTTTGCCTTGATCACTGGTACTCACCACTGAAACTGTCTTGATATGTGGATGTCTCTTTTGTGGAGCCATGTGCTGTGGTCTGATGAAACAGTAATGGAACTGTTTGGCCATAACGATTAATGGTATATTTGGATGAAAAGCGAGAAGCTTTGAAGCTGCAGAACACTATAGCAACTGCGAAGTAAGGGGGTGACAGCGTCATGTCGTGGGTCTGTTTTCCTGCAGAAGGGACTGCTGCACTTTACAAAATAGACGCCATCATGAGAAAATAAAATTATGTAGTTTTATTGAAGAAACATGTAGAAACATCAGCCTGGAAGTTGAAGCCTGGGGTCTTCCAAATGGACAATGACTCCAAGCATACCTCCAAATAAGAAAGTGACCTAAGGAAAACTAAGTCAAGGTATTGGAGTGGCCATTGTGAAGCCCTGATCTCAATCCTATAGAAAATGTGTGGGCAGCACAGAAAATGTGAGCACGAGTAAGGAGGCATACAAACCTGACCCAGTTACACCAGTTCTGTCAGGAAGAGTTGGCCAATATTTTAGAACAGTATTGTAGAAAGTTTATAGAAAGAAACCAGAAACATTTCACCCAAGTGAAACAGTTTTAGGCATTTGTACCAAGTACAAAGGAAGTGTATGTATACTTCTTACTGTGATGAAAGTGATAAAAAAAACAACTACACAACAAATTTCTCTCTGTTTAGTGTAACATTTCACAAATACAAACATATGCAAATATTTGTCTAGCAAAATATTTTTACTAAGATTAGATGTTTGACATTACAGAATGTATTTTTTAAGTGTATGTAATCATCTGGCTTCAACTCAACATAAGTATGATCATGTTACACCAAAACACAGATAATAAAACAGATGTGTTAATCTTCAATCTGAAAAAAATGTACATAGAAATGAAAACAGCCCTTTTTTAAAACTGTATCATGATGGTAATTAGCTTGATACAGGCATAAACCTGACATACAATCCTCCTGCAAATCTTGCAACGATTTTGATTTTGGTCCCTATTATTTGGTGCAGACTCATAATTAGCATGTGTTCACCCACACGGAGGATGGAGTTGATAACACAGATGTAGAAGCAAGACGCTAAGGCCCACCCAGTCTTAACAGGCCCCAAGCTGAGGCATGTCTGTGATTAAAATCTGCATCCAAGTGTTTGTGTGTAGGAAAACCCTGATGTCCAGACAGGAGGAAGTCAGCAGTTTGCTCCTTCATTACCCTTAAAGGAGGTTAATTTTGTGAGTGGGTAATATGGAAGAGGAGGAGGTTAAAAATGGCTTTAAGTCCGTGTGTGGCGAGCTCCGCTATACCTTAAAGGAATCCCGCAGACATCTAAGGGACAACAAAAACTTCCTGTCAACTACTTTAAAACATGTTTAGTAGAAGGTAAAATTCCTCTTTTGGTTAAGGTTTCAATTTTCAAGTTCACTTACTAGAGCAGAGATATTCCCATCCTCTTTTCGAGCCTCATTGGTTCAGCCGTTGACACACTGAAATGTGTTCTTGGAACTTGGTTTTACAATTAATAGAATTAATATCATTCATTTTAGATGGTCTCCTGTCAAATTAGTATTATTGTAGCACTGGCCTTATGGTTTTGTTTCTTACTTACTTTCAAGCTGTTCATAATTAAGCTGTTATCCTGCTATTAACTGAAATGAGTAATGACTTCTTTATCGCGTTACTGCCCCAGACAGAGAGCAACTAAACACTCACAACCAGTCTACCATTTGCTTTTCAGATGACTTTATGCAGCTAAAGTTAAAGTTTGCAGCATAGCTCTGCAGAATTAAGTCATCAGTACTGTGCAAGCAGCTCCCAATGCACCCGTTTGGTTAATTACTTTTATTCATTACAGATTTTTGTTGAGCTTGTGCTTCTCTCTGTACAAAAGTCTGAATCTTGTCCAAGTATAAAAGGCCAGTAATGCAATTACTGATTACACTGGATGGCTCACGGTGCTCCCTGTTTGATTGATGTTATTTGATAGTTAAAAAACAAAAGCTCAGCTTCACTGATTTGATACAAACAGAGGAGGTAGAAAAAGATCTGGCCTCCCAGACTCCAGGAAGTCTCCCAGCCTCTCTTTTTGGGGGACACACAGTTGTTTTCAGGCCATCTGGGAGGCACAGTTAAGTCAGTTGACTGGTAATTTTCAATAATAGGGCTCATACTGGTGATACTTATCATGTACCAAAACCTCATTCTAAAGAAGTGTAATTCTGAGCTCCAATCCTGCTGCCATGCTAAAAGCTCTGTACATCTGAAAATGGAGACTATTCAGTCGTCAAAGTTATTTAAGAATATACAAACACAGTTACACTGTAAAGTCAAGACCTCTTTTATGGCTCATCCTTCTCAGAAGCTGCAAAAAAGTCCTCCCCCAACAAACATTACTTATTTATCCAAATACTCGTGTTATTCTTTGCTTTGATTGAATTTAGGGATGCTAACCCCTAACCGTAGGCCTACTGGAGAATCCTGATTTACAGACAGATCACAATCAGTGCAATGCTGTATAGAGGCACCTTGATTATGTTGATTATGTATCTGGCTATATTCCATGCTCAGATCTGGCACATATTTGAATGGGAAATGTGCCAAGGCTCACTGAGATCAGGGGTTGAGGGGGAACAAATAAGGAAATCAGGATATGGGCTGTTAGCATTTGATACCAAAGTCACAATTTCCTTATACTGTGCAGCGCCAAATGATAAATATCCTTAGTCACCTAAACGCTAGTACGTAGTGCTAACTGCACAGTTTGACATATAAGCCCAGAATTGGTTCTGTTTCTAAGTATATCTTCATTCATGGAGTTTGGCGTGTTTTCACTGACTAAATCAAAGCAGTATTTTTGGCTCTCCTTGCCCCTTCCTGTGATGAAGAAGAGGGTAACTCTGGTTTCTTATTTGCCGAAGGTGCTATTTAGCCAGGGATTCGTCTGTCTTTTCTCATGACCTTCTAGTCATTGATTTTTAAATCCTTTGACATTATCTCTCCTTTCATAGCTTCTCTTTTTCCCAATGCTACCTCTCCCAATGTTTTTTCATTTTAGATTTTTTCCTTCCACCACAAAATCCATCAGAGCAACACAAACACCTTATGCACTCACTCTACTCGTAGCTTTCCCTCTCTCCCGCTCCTCTTCTGCATTTTAAAATGCCTCTCTGCGGGCTACGAGTTGCTATGTCAGCAGGGGGAGAATGAGGATGGTAATTCATGTCACCTCTGCTTGGAGGTCAGTAAGCACACCTTTTTCCCAGTGAGACAGTCGGATCCATCTGTAATCCTGCTGTAATGTCAGGCAGTCTTCAAATGGCAGCACCCATGGCATGTTGGGTATTTAACTTGGAGCTCAGAATAAGATAAATTAGAACTCTTTCCATCTGTTACATGTCCTCCTTCATAAGATTTAGCCTCTCTAGGCGCTTTACAGTTAGAGGAAAGCACTTTTAACACCCCAAGACGTTTAGGTGTATTCTCAATAAAAGGTTCGGTTCAGCTCACTGTGACAACTCTGGAAATAAGCAGTCATGCCTTTCAATGTGGCTATTTTACTCATATAAGGACATACTCATATAAGGACATCTCCATAAGGACATGCCCGTATATCCATAAAAAAAACCACTGCAACTTTTTAAGTGACTAGTGCAAAACATCACAACATAGAGGACCTAAAGCCACACCCAATCTTAAACTTAAAACATGAATTTTTATTAGCAGTTTATTTTAAAACACTTAATTAATTAGAGAGAAAAAAGTTACAGCAACATTAAAAAAAAAAGACTGCAACCTAAGCCTAACAACTGGTTCTGCCCCTTTTTGTGACAGCAACTGAAGTCAAGCATTTGCAATTACTGGCAATGACTTATTTGTATCTCTGTGGAGGAAATGTGCTACACTCTTCTTTGCAAAATTGTTTTAATATAGCTTCAGTCAAGAGAGTGTAAAGTCTGGGCACAGCTTTAAAGGGTATATATTATGACTATTTTTCCACTATTTAAAATAGGTCTATGAGTTCCAAAAACCACGTTTCTGAAGGTGTTTGCAGGAAACAGCTTGTAGGAAACAATTCTTACCTACCTCTGCTTCAGCCCCTTTCAGATTCTGCTGCTCATTACATATTACGTGAGCCGCTGTTAATTTGGCCACGCCCAAACCTTACAATCTTTGCTCAGGCCCTACTCACCTGATCTCTTCCTGAGACTTCGACTCTTAAGCCTTCCAGCTCGATCTAGCTGAATCCAGCTCTAGCACCCCATAGAACCCGCTCTTTGAGCTCCATTCGGCGGTACGTCTCCCGTCTTCTACCCGGATTTTGAGTAGCTCCGTTCGGCTGCACGTCTACAGTCTTCCCCGCCCTTACCGCCAGCATCTTACCATCAAAAATAAATTCAACCCATGCTGTTCTTCTGTCCTCTTCAACTGGGACCCGATGAAGTGTTTGGAGCCCCTTTGACCAGCCAAAAACTGAGCATTTTGCGTGATGCTTCAACACGGTGTTTCCTAATCTGAACCAGTGCTTTCCAATCGCTATCTGCTGTTTACTGCTGTACCTTCTGGGTGGAGAGAGTGCTCTGAGGGGGTTGTGGATATTCCAAAATTTCGGCTTGTGACGTAGAAAGTTGTGCAGATTTTGAACAGCTCATTCAGAGACTGAAGGCTGAATTCAGAAACCCCTATCTCACTCAAAACAGCATTGATGTTGTTTTTTCTTTGTATGCATGTATATGCACCTGAGACACACAATAACACCCCAAATCCCAGGAAAAGTGATTTTTTTCATAATATGTCTCCTTCAAAGTAGTCTGAACTTAAATCTCAACCATATTTAAGTCAAGACATTGATTAGGCCACTCCAAAGACTGCTGTTTTTGAGCTATTCAGAGGTAAACTTGCTGGCATGCTTCAAATAATTATCCTGGTGCATAACCTAAGTGTGGTATAGCTTAAGGTTACAGTATGATGGTCAGAAATTTTCTGATAAGATTTACCTTTTATTGCTTTCATTAATTATGACAAGTCATCCAGGTCCTGAAATGACAAAGCATCCCCCAGACCATCAAGTTTGACGATCATAATGTCTTAAGAATCAGAAAAGAGGGATACCCTTTGTGTTTTGGTCTGCAGTGTCTTTTCCGTGGAACCAGCCTATGAAACCAACCACTATTTCATGGTTTCTGTTTTTGGATAATGGCTGTCACTGTGATTCACTGGCATCCCAAAACTGTAGAAATGGTTTTGTAACCATTTACAGTCTGATAGCTATCCATTATTTTGTTTCCCATTTCTTGTTAGTTGAATTTTTTTAGTTAACAGCATGATTCGTTCATATTTGAGTTTATTTTTTAGCCTACTTCCTTTTGTCAGACAGGCTCTTTTTAAGTAATTTCTTGATAAGGGACAATAAAAATGATATTTTAAGAGGGCAGATACTTTTTCACAGCACTATATTCCTTAACTTCTAACCTTTGACCCGCCCATGCAACAATTTGTCCTAAAAGAAGATGCAGAAGGAGAGAAGGTGAAGTTCTGACCCCTTCTGTTTGGCAGATTCCCTTCATAAAAACAAACAATACACCCTCCATGCCCAGGCCAGTGATTATATTTTTTTACCCCGAATGAAATAGGCAGGTCCCAGCACTATTCCCACACCTTGTGTCACCCAGCGTGGTAAATCCATCTGCGACATTTCAGGAATTTGTCTCAGGACAAGATAATCCTGGGACAGCTGCCCTGTAATTCCGAGTGCAGGTCAGGAGGATGTGGGTGATCTGACAGGTGTTTGTCTGAACTGAGAGATGGATCAAATTAAAGCTAAAAAAAAAACAAACAGAAAAAAAAAAGTATTTTGCAACAGCAGGGCTTAATGGTTTATCTGGCACAGTTTTCTCAAGAGATCGGGAGGAGGTCAGGACCTGATCACGAGGCGCAGTGTGAATGGGCAGTCAGCTCATGATTCACTCTGGCAATTTCATTCACTGTTGCTGTGGCAACAGCGCCCGAGTTCAGGTAAAAAAAAGCACAAGCCAGTGGCACTTTTCTTCTGTGACGAGATAGGAGAATTATGCATACACTTCTGTGTGTGAGCGTGTTCAGGTTTCTACCAGCAGCACAGAAGATCAGCTCGTAAACAGCCTGCAGCTACTGATGTGTGGATGCAAAGAGGTGCTGTCAGAGGGGCTGCTGCTGTGTCAGCTGTCACAAACAGTGTTGCATAAGACTCAGTTGGATCATTACAGCACATCAGCATCAGAACAGTGCTGAACGGAAATGCTTTGGCCGTCTTGCTCCTCCGCTATTTATTCCTGTAAAGCTTTGGGAATAAGTGTTACTGGGGAGATCTCACAAACTAGTGATATTTTCAGAACGTCTGTTAATCTTTAAAGATGGTTTCGACTCACAGGTCTACAGGTTCTCTTGAGGGCTATCAAACTGCTTCTTTGGACCCAGACTACTTTTTCACTCATTTTCAGTCCAGATGATGACAACATACTGTGCTGCTTAAAAATGTTTAAAAGTGGATGTATGCAGTATGAGGTAAGAGGTGACGGTAAAATGTTCGGCACAGTCTGGATAGAACACTGGCGATATGGTCCATCCTCAGGTGATCATTAGTTTTCTGCAGACGGCTCTGTGGGAATTACATTAATAGTGCTAAAATGCTGTTTGCTGTCTCTCAAACTATATCTTTGGAATATTTTATAAGTTCAGTTACACTCAAGAACTCTGACAAAAAAGAAAAAAAGTTTAGAGTGTAATTTTTTAACAGTGTTCGGCGTAACTTATTACAAAAATAAAGTTATGTTCAACTTAAGTTACAGGCGCATCCAAAAAATTTTGCCCAACTAATGCAGCGTCCAAATGAAGCCGGAAACCATTACAGAAGATTCACGGCTGCAAATGGTTCATGGCTAAGAGCATACAAACAAAGTGAGTTGAGGGAAACAAAAAAGTTTTGGAGTTGCTATCAGAAAGCCCTGATTTCACTCCAAAAGGAAACTTTTTTGGCATTGCTGAAAAATGTGAGTGTGAACAATGTGGATAACAAACCAGACCGGTAACACCGGTTCTGTTGGGAGGAATTGGCCCAAATACCTGCAAACGTTTTTGTAAAACATGAGGAAGAATTTCCAGAAATGTTCACCGTAATCATATGGTGTGAATGAGATTCAAACAAAAACTAAGAAAGCATGCAACCTTCTTATTATGAAGACAGTAAAAATATAAATAAATAACTTAAAATGTGGCCAAACAATTTTTGGGTATCCTAACCTAAAACTGGAAAGATAAAACAGACAGAGAAAAAAAAAAGTTAGGTGTCTTGTCATGAACTTTATATTAAGACCTGGTTCCAGCTATACCTGTCCACCTATTATTTATCAACTCTGTGACCAACTGCATACGGAACAACCTTGTGACAAATGAAAAACGAAACGTAAATCTCTATGGACTTGTTTGTCAGTAAAAAGCCCTATCAGACATTCTGTTTTTGTAGTATATTACTTGTTTAGTAATCCAGGTAGCTGACAAGATGCTGCTCGTGTGGGCTGTTGAGTAAAATATGATAGAAAAGTATTTTTTTAATTGATGTTAAATGCCTGCAATGTCGGTTGCCCTTAAAAGGACTGGTAGCATTCGCATGCATAGCCAGATTGTTTGGTTGGGTAGGTGCAATCCAAAAATTTTGTATTTTAATGTTACCTACCAGTTCATTTGACTTGCTTGTAAAAATGTTAAGCGTTTTTAGGTTATTGACTGTTACTTCTTTAGTAATCCATAAGAGTCATTTTAGGTCCACTTTGTATCGCCATAATGTGAGACATTAGTCACTTCAACCTATCTTTTGGACCAAAAACATAACTCAGATAAATTAAAGTAAATTAGAGAGAATTATGGACTAATCCATTTCTTACATAGAACCTTTTAGAAAAATAATAGGTTTAATTTGCCAATCAGTTTTCAGATAGTTGTCCCACAGTGGAGACAGAAAGCAATTCAGGAGCCTTTGTGTTTAAAGTCTTTTTTCAGTGCATTTCTCACACAGCAAGCTTAAACTACGGAGTTTACTCTTTGAAAAGAGCAAACCCTACACTTACGTGAAAAGTCACTTTTTTTCCATACTGTAAGCAAAAGATGTCAAAATATTCAAACATATGAGTCACAGTTTAGATTCATGGTAACCCACGATTGCCTCTTCTTCACCTGTTCCAAGTAAGGTCAGTGATTTTCTCCCTCCCTCCGCCTACTCAGACCGACTGTGTCAGAGCAGGCGGTCGTAGTGGTGTGATGGATGTCTACTCTGAGAGCTCCTGCTGAGAGCGCTGAGTCATTCAGCAGATTCCTGCCGATCAGCAGGATGCTCCAACGCTTATTTATTCGGGGTCAAATTCTACACACAAAAAAAATAAAATACTCCCCCCAGACTGAAAATGAGCACTGTGTCCTGTTTCTACGTGGATCTCAGCTGCTGGTTTTCAGTATTTAAACACCAATAGTTAATCAGGTTGAATCAAGGAAATGAGTCATACAAGTAAAGATTTGTGTCTTTCTAACTGAGTTTATGTTTTTGTAGACTCTATCGTCTGCTGAGAGAAGAGCCGAGTAATAAATACAGCTTTGAACTTGAGAGCTCCGGGTCTGTTTCATTAATCAATGCTGGAGCTGCGGCTGCTGCTGGCTGTGCATCAGTCTTTTTCTTTCCCTGCCTCTTCGGCGGGGGGTTAGGTGGAGGTAACATTAGCTACTCTTAGGTTCAGCTTTTTAGGATTCCTCCTGCGAAGTCTGAGACTGAAATAAGAACCTTTGGGGAATTTAAAAGTTTTCCCTGCCTAATCGGGGAGAAAAAGAAGCTGTTGGTGTCAAAAACTCACAAATAATGATAAGCAGGGTAAAGTTTTGCGGGAAAAAAAGTCAATATATCTTGTGCAGGGTGCTATTTTTGCACTGGGATCTTTTCTAAACATTGTCTAAATTTATGTGGGTCCTGCAGCAACAGGATACACTCAACCTTTTTTTAGTCCCTATGTTACATACTTCAGACCTACTGGCATTCCCTCAATCTGGCTCTGAGACACTGGCAGGAGTCGATATCTTAAGGCTCAAGTGATAACAGTGTCTCTATCTGGAAAGAAATGCAGATTTTTATATTTCTTTCATGACAAAAAAAAAAAACTTGGACACAAGCAAATTTATGTCATCAAGTGAAATCCGTAACTTCTTCCTTCATTTTTTCCTTCCTCATGCGCTTTTTTTTATAGCAGAAACCAGAAATGACACCTTCACATATAGCTCCCCAAAGCCCCGACATGCAGATGAAATACGTCTCAGGTGGAGGCAGCATAGGAGTGGGAATCCTGGAGGTGGATGGTTATCCTCTAAAGTATATTGTGGAAATAAGCTGCTGTCAAAGCAATATCACAGCCACAAAGAGCTCGAGCAGATGGCAGGAGCCTTAAGGCTGAGCTGTGCGTCATAACCCTCAGGTGGGCAGCAGAGTGGAAACTGCAGATCTTCCTGTTACTGATACCGCCTCTCATGGTCAGTGTTTGATTCGGTAAAATGGGAATTCTGTGTGTTTTCATTGCACAACTAACTGAAAACTTAAACCAACAGAGTTCTTTACTGTGTTGCAGGACTAGACTTGTGTTCAGATGAGTTACCTTGCTAAAGGACTCGCTTGAGCCTTTTTGCATTTTTTTCATGTCACAACCTCAGATTTGATCTTCATTTTAACAAACACAAAGAAGAGAATACTTTAGAAGTGGACAGAAAATGATAAAATGTATAATTTTTTACAAATAAAAATGTAAAATTTGGTGGGGTGTATTAACTTTATTGTTCCACAGTGAGGAAAATCAAGTGTCACAGCAGAAAGTTAAGGTGAGTCTGCATATTGGACACAAAAGTTAAAAGAATATTTAATCAGAGTACAGGGGAGTAAGGACAGATTGAAAAAAATAATAATCTGCAGTTACGCAAAATACACTCATATTGAAAATAATATGCAACTGAGAAGGATCATTGAAAGAAAGAAAAATATACATGTGCATACAAAATAATAGATTATTTACGAGAAATTAAAAAAATCTACAGATAAAACCTGGAATCTTATTTGAAATCGGAACACTGCCAAATAATAGCAGGGATGCAAACACTTATTGAGTTTTTCAGGGGTAATGTTGAATACGTAATCTTACAGCACTGGGAGGAAGGGCCTGTGATAACGCTCCTTCATCCACCAAGGATGCAGCAGTCTGTTACTGCAGGAGTTCTCCAGTTCTGTCACAGCTTCATGCATGGGAAGGGAGACATTATCCAACAGTGATGCTAGTCCTTCTGTCCTCCACCAACTGCTCTGGGTTTATAGCCTCTCAGTCTGTTACTTGTAAAAGTACCTTTTGCTGCTATTACTACTGCAGGTGCTTTAGGCTGCTTTTCTACGTATGTTTTTTACACATCTACAGACAGAAACTTTCGCCCAATCTTCTTTGTTAAATAGATTAAGGTCAGTCAGATTGTGTGGGGAGAGCCTGTAAAGAATAATCTCATGTTGATTTATGTCTGGACTCTTAATGGGTCATTGAAGCCATTTTATTGTAGATCATGTTTAGGGTTTTTTCAACCCTCAGTTTCAAAGGGATATTCAGCCCATGAGTAAAATGTTGTCTGTTGCCATATTCCCCAGAGTAGGATAAGTGAGGAAAAAAGCATTTTGTAAACAGCCCAGTCATTCTCCTGATCTGGCAGCAGTCCATGTGCTTTAGCTTAGCACAAACAATGTAAGCGAATGGGAGCAACTAGCATATTGAGTGTAAAAGACGTTCAAATTACTCAATAGTTATCTTAATTTTTTCTCAATAATCACATCGACTGCATTAAAAAGTAAGATGTAATACAAAGGAATTAGAGGAGCCGATTTAGACTTTGTACT
The DNA here is from genome assembly GCA_028564705.1 of Apricaphanius iberus. Classification (NCBI taxonomy): domain Eukaryota; kingdom Metazoa; phylum Chordata; class Actinopteri; order Cyprinodontiformes; family Aphaniidae; genus Apricaphanius; species Apricaphanius iberus. Next base: position 308,600 of record JAPXFQ010001412.1, read on the forward strand.
ATATTACAACAACACACGGCTGCAAGGCAAAAAGGACACGCGGCAGCAGTTGCAAAAGCCACCTACATCGGCGAGCTGCGCTGAGTTTTTAATGCAGTCGTTTGTGTAGTTACAAGTCTAACCTAAGAAAATGGCTGTCACTTGTGTAGGGTTGTGAAGACAAGCCGAAGACATACAGCGACACAATGTTTCACAGAATTCCCACCAATGTGGAACGAAGAAGATGCCTTGGGAAATAACACCTGTGGAGAAAATGAATCGGTATGTGGTTTGCAGGGACACCCTTTCAGACAACAGGACTAAAATGAAAAAAATGCAATATTCAACTAGATATTGAGGCTGATCCACACAGCAGTCCCATTCATTTTTTGTACAAATACAAAAGTGCATCATCAATGGCTGTAAGTAATGTTCTTTTAACTCTAATTTCTTTGAGTGTTGCTGGGCTACTATAAGTTACTATAATTGTGATGCGTGGCTGACATTGTCACCTCCCGTTTTACCGTATAACGTTTACAAGATGTCATCCTAATGACTGTAAACGGGTAGTTTTGTGGAGTTAATCATGCAGATCCTCCTCTATGAACTTTAATTGGGTCTTGGAAAGTGGGAATCAAAGAAGCCATAATCTTCGTCATGTACCCTGTCATTGTTATTACCACTTATTATGCTATGATGGATAGTAGGCACGCATGTGTGTTTGTTTACAGAAGAAGGGGGCTTTTGAGATCCCTGCGTCATGTCCTTTCGCCTAATGCAATGACGGCTTACAGCTGTGCTTTGTCGTAATGTAGTCTAAATCGGCTCCTGTAATTCCTTCATGTTACATGTTACTTTTTATTTGCTTTTGAAATGATTATTTGATTCACCAGGAATAATTAGGATAATTGTTGAGTAATTTTAATCACTTCCGCACAAACAAATGCTAGTTGCTCCCATTCACTTCCACTGTGTATGCTAAGCTAAAGCACACAAACGGCTGCTAGAACAGGAGAATGACAGGGCTGGCTACAAAATGCCTATAAGTATTTAGCAGCTTTTAACAGGGTTTCTTTCAGGATTGCCTCAAAGAATAGCTCAATACTACCACCAGCTTGCAAAAGGGTGAGGATGGTCCATTCAGAGTAATGACCAGTCTTCTTCCACCTACTTGCTGGTTCTCCTCATTGCAAGCTTCAAATGGGAGTGCTTCTAGGTTCCTTTTTAACACTTTTGCTAGATTCAGAAATCTGGGACACGTCTTCTCCCTCTCCCCGGAGTCGGACCGACAGAAGGAAAATCAGGATACCATTTTTAGCACTGCATGGCTCAGCCTCATGTAGAAATGTTTAGCTGTGATACAACATTTCCATCGTACAAAATGAAAAGTATTTTTTCTTACTGCTATTGCTGACACAAAAGTTTAGATATTTTTCAAACGCCATAGGTAGTAATTATTACTCCCTTGAATGACAAAGTATAACTAATCTAAATTCGAGGGCTAATCTCAAATTCATGTTTTTACATGAATATGTTGTATGTGGAAACGACCGATCAAGGCTGATGAATAAAACGGGGCTCCATTTCCTCTGTAGTGAAAACTTCAGACAGTTCGAGCTGCAGGAACTGGGAGAGAAGCTCATCTATTAGTCATGAGGTTCAGTGTGTAGTCGAGAGCATACATGGCTTTGTGTGGGACTGTGAGTGATTCTGCAGCGCTGTATTACACCATATTCGTCTTTTCGGCATGCACGTTCCTCTCTCCTCTCTCCTCCTCCTCTCTGGATCCCTCCCGGCTCAGCTTTAATATGTTGAGTCACAAAGTGGGAAGGAGGGACACCTCCCTCGCTCCTCCGGCCGCCTTGCTCACGCTTTTAGCTCGCCTCTTGCTTTGAAGATGAAAGGTGCTGCCGATCAGATTATTCTCCATTGAAATTGCATTGATCCCACTTAGTTTTAACAATGTGGATGTATTTTAGCTAGTGCTGCTGGAAGGCCTGGGCTTTTCCTCTCTGAAGGAGTTTTCCCCTTTTAGAAATGACTCAATTAAGAATCCAGGTGTACCAAAAAGGAGAGGGGATTAGCTTTAGTGCTTCAGTCCTCTAATATAATAAGTTTATGTTAATTTTATCAACAGTGTTTTTGATTGGTTCAACCTAATACTGAACAGCTCAGAAGACAGATTGCTCCTTTTAAAAGTAAACTATCAAGTACAGAAACAAAGTACAGCAACAAAAAATGAGACATTCTACAGATTCACAAAAAGGTTAGATGAAATTTCTCCTCCTTTTTATTTTATTTTAATTTTATTATTTCATTCTATCATAGATGAGTTTTGATTTAGTTGTATGTGCTAGAAAGTCACTCATTGTGTTTACAACTTGTTTTGTTCACTTTCCCTTCTATATCTTGATCATCTGAGGGCAGCTTTTGATGTTTTAAGGTTTTACAGGATTGTATTTCCCAGAATATCTCAAAATGTGCATTTTGGCCGTATAATCTATGTGAAGATTGCTTAGATTTACTTCTGAATAGGTCTGATCGCTTATAATATGGGCTCCACTAACGTAGACTAAATACAGCTAAATACAACCAGTTGATCACCTTATGGAGGATCTAAAGTAGGTAGGCAGTTAATTTAAGACAATTCAGCTTGATATATTTAATCAGAAATGCCTGAAGACACAGGTGGAGGCCTAAACAATCAGCTAGATCAATGACTACCGGACAAACAGACCACAGTTTTTGAGACTGAAGGATTGTGTGTCAAACCAGCTGGTCAGCAGCACAGGAGCACCACAACGGACTGTACTCTCACCATTCCTTTACACTCTGCATACCTCAGACTTCCAGTATAAGACGGAGACCTGTCATATCCACAAACAAATGATTAAAGCAAAGGAGATGATTGTAAATTTCAGAAGAAACAGGGATAAGTCAAAGGCTACGTCCACACTAAGCCGATAAGGTCATACAGGGAGTTAGACGCCTAATGTTATCCACTCAACACAAGTATTTACGCCCCGTTTAAGGTCCAATGATTGCGCAATCCCATACCGACCTGTGCAAATACTGGGCATGCGCTAAAAGACGAACGAAACACGCGTATAATCTACGTGACGCCAGCACCTACATAATATATACAAGAAGCTCTACAGCACAGTACATATCTGCTTGTCCCGTTAACCGAAGAGAACAATAGCTGCTCAGAAGAAGAGAGTCTTTGGTGTGGACAGACGACGAGATCGATTTATTACTCTTCGCTGCTGTCTTTGTCTGTAGTGTCGTACTGTTATTGACGCAGCATTCATTGACGCCACTTCCTTTCATTATCTGGGGAAGCTGTCCACACTAGCTCGTTTAGCCGTTGAATTAAGATTTACACGGCTCTCTTACCCGGCTAATAGTTATCCGGCCACAGACCTTAAACGACGCCGGGTTAGTGTGGATGATAGGGGGGTGTAGACTAAATAATTATACGTTTAAGGCATTACCCAGCTTAGTGTGGACGTGGCCAAAGACTGTTTCCATCTTGGGAGAAGAATTGGAGGTCGTTGAGGATTATAAATATCTAAGAGTTCATCTGGACAACAGACTGGACTGGAGAATCAACAGTGAAGCCGTCTACAAAAAGGGACAGAGCAGACTGTACTTTTTGAGGAGGCTGAGGTCCTTCAGGGTTTGCACCAAGATGCTGCAAATCTTCTACAAGTCTGTTATGGAGAGTGTTTTCTCTTCATCCATCATCTGTTAGGGTAAAAACATCAGAGCCAGGGACTTAAAACGGCTCAACAACCTGATGAAGAAGGCTGTTTCTGTTCTGGGGACACCTGTGGAACAACTGGAGATAATGATGCAAAGAAGGATTCTTCATAAAATCAAAAAAACAACAACATTTGGGCAACCCTGAACATCCTTTTCATGAGATTATTCTACAGCAACAGGGTATTTTCAGTCAGAGGCTTCTTCATTTTTGCTGCAACACAGACCGCTACAGGAAATCCTTTCTCCTTTGGCAATTTGCAAGGGGTCCATGACCTGTTGACGCAAAGAATGGCAATTGTAACTGCTCGAGTACAATAGGTGAGAAGACCATTAAGTTCTGGCATGCTCCAGACGATCTATAGCCGTCATTACCCTAGTCGGAGTAGTCAATTTTTACCCACAATGCCACCTTGGGAATTTCGCCCAAGGAAATAGTTAAAGCACATAGGTCCGCTTCAACTTAAATGAGACAGCAAATGTGGTTTCAGAAGTCACAATCCATTTATTTAATTTATTAACCAAGCAGTTTAAAATGTACGTCATAAATTTACTATGCACAATATTATAAAACACTATAATTGGAAGACCAATGGGAACTGATAAATCAATAGATCAAATGACTGATGAAACAAACAAAAATTAATCCAATTCATAAATTATTTCACAGTAATTCCAAAGTAACTCATAGGGTAATGTCAAAGAAAACAATTAACTAGCAGGACTGAGGCTAGTGAGGGTTACAGGTGACTCACGGAGAGCTGAGAAACAAAAGCAAAAATAACAAAAACATTAAAAAATTCACCCCAGACAAGTGAACATTCATGCCAACATGAGAAAACCCAGCACCGACACACTCGCCAACAGGACCGCCACCTCCGAGGCCACACTTCACACCTCCTGCCTCAGCCTGCACAAAGAATTACAAACAGGGTAAAGAACAATACAATAGAGATTAGTTTTTCTCCCCCTGGGCTCCAGCCATGAGGGCTTCCTTGGAACAACTAATTATGAAACAAAGTCAAAAACAAATAAAACGAAACAGCGGCGCCACCGGCCAGACCACGGAGCAATCTAAAAGAACAAGAAAAAGGTAGAAATTACCAAACAATAAAAATCGGCCCAGTGTGGAGATAACGCATCCTACACCTAGCGGTCCTCCAGCTACTAGCGCCGAGACAAGAGGGAACTCCCTGCCCGACAGTGATGGGGATTCAAGCTATCCCTGCTTTCACAAAGAGCTGGCATTAGAATGTTCGACCCAGATGTCGTCCCACCCGGCAGAAGGTACGTACCGTTTTCCCGATACTCCGTCTACCCAGAGACAAGCGATGAGGTCACACCAAACACCAACCAATGCCCAAGCTGTAGAGTGCACAGCACAGCCTGAGAAACAATAGCCTTTATGGAAAGGTACCAACCACCATTGGAGCAGAGCCGATCGCGTAATGAAACGCAGCCTGAGAACGCGGGCTGGCAAAGCCAAGACATAGCAGTTCTGCTGAAACCAGTTGATTCTTGAATCTACTTCCTCAACAGTAGGAGCTCCCCTTTATAGCAGCAGCTCCCTACTACGTATGGAGACTGTACTGCTCTAGCCCAATCAAATTGAAGCAGGAATTTCATCCTGCTACACTCCCCACAGCCATCATGGTTTACAACAGTTCCTTGAAGAATGTGCTACAAAAACACTTAATTTCCATCTGGGATTAATAAAGTATTTTTGCATTTTGAATTGAGCACATGTCAGCTCTGTCTGCACAAGTACAGTTTAGATGGAACATCAGATTGTTCTGAGTAGGAGGAAAAGAGGGCCCCAAAGCAGGTTAGACTTCTGTGATCACAACTGAAGATTAGAAACTAATCAGAGCAAAAGTTCAAAGTGAAAAGTTTTACTTTACAGAGCAATATCATAACGCAAACTAGGAAGAAGACAGTAACAAAACCTATCTGGTGAAAGGCAACAGAAGACCCAGTCCTAATGTGTAAACATAGTGAAAGACAGATACGTAGGGGTGAGGAGCGAAAATGAATGCATCAGGACCAGTATGATGAGTGAGAAGAAAGTAAGGCAATAATAAAACAAAAGCTGTGCAGTGGGAAATCAAGATATCATCAAACACGGAAAACTACACACCTAAAAGTAAAAAAACTACAACATTTGAAGAATTGATCTATTCTTTCTCCGTCTTTATTTTTGTCTCTATGATGTCTTTACCAGTCGATTTTATAAAGCCCTAAATTAAACAGGAATGATAATTCATTGACCTACTGTCGTGGAGCAAATCTGCCCCTGACACTGTAAGGCAATCAGGCCCACCCACACAGTTCTGTTGGCCTAAGCTGTCAGGGGAGGAAACAAAGACTAAAGGGACCATTTATAATAGCATGGCACACAATTATCAATGCAGTACACCATGTTTTTGATTTTATTACCATTTTTTAGGCATTGTGTGTTAACTACTTAACACCATAAAAAAAAATATATTTTTTTACACCTCCTACCTCATGCTGTGGGTTTTACCCATTCTAACAAGTATTTTTTTAATGATCAAGCCTTGTTTTAGCATCAGGTAAATCGCATGTATTCTGAATTCCATATTAATCCGATATTAAGACAGAAATCTCAGGAATTGAGACTTTCAGATTGTTTCATGTCATGTTTACACAGAGTTCCAACTCTGTATTGGAGATGTTTAGGAATGATGAACTAAAGCCTGTGTCTTAGAAATATTTCCTGCGGAATCTGCAGTGAATTAACAGACTAAAAGGGTTTTTGCGTGATAGAGTTTCTCCCTGAGTAAAAAACCCATTACTGATGCCATAAACCGACCCGGGCACATTGACACGCAAAATTGCGTAACATGACATGACAGAGCTGGTAGCAGTTCTATGCTGCCAGCTGCAGGGCGGTGAGCTCTGGATGCGATCCATCTGACATCAGATAAACCCAATGTCAGGGCTCACGTGTCTGGAGAGGGAGAGAGAGAGAAAGAGACGGGGAGCTTATGTTGCAGGGAGGAGAGGAAATCTGCTGCATGCTCTTCTCACAAGGTGCACTCTGTGTGCCTTTCAGCCAGCAGGAGCCAATTAGGTCCAATGTAAGCAGGGCACTGCTGGGCTTCTGTTTGTCTGAGGCCGTGTGGTAACGCTAATGAATGTCATCGACACAGTGGGACAGAAATAAGCTTTGTCATCCAGACAAAAATATCTAATCACATTTCAGAGACTTTTCATTCTATGATAAGTCATACATCCATTGTCTATACCTGTTTATCCTTGCAGGATTACAGGGGGCTGGTACCCATCTCCAGCTGTCAGTGGTTACAGCTGGGCAGGTCACTGGTCCATAGGAGGGCAACATAAAGACACACAAGACAAAAATCCATGCACAAATGCACTCACGCCTAAGGAGAATTTAGGAAGAACAATTAACCCAACATTCATGTCATGGACCTGCAACACATCTAAGACTACACTCTTATGGAGACTTAGCCCCCAAACAGAAGGGGATTGAAAAAGACTGAGCTTACTGCTAAGATAGTTGATTCTCTTAATATTTTTCTGTAAATAGACGTGTAAAACCCTGATACACAACACATTTATACGGGGTTGATACACTTATAGACATTTATAAGAACTACTAAGCCTCAAAAAAAGAGGAAAATTAAAATATAGCCTAATATTGAACTACAAAATTGAATTGTTTAATTGCAGTAGCATCATTTCAGACACAAAACAATAGAAAAATTCAACTTTAATTTTGAGGAAATTGCTATTTTAGTGGGGGGAAGACTGAAGTTCAGAAATGTCTTTTTATTTAAAACAAAAATAATAATTTTACAAAAATAATTTATTTGTAAATTATAGTGGAAAATAAGTGTTTGGTCAGCAACAAAGGTTAATCTCAATATTTTGTTATATATTCTTTGTTCAGGTTAGAGCCACTTTATCTGTTTGTGTTGCTACTGTACGTGATTTAAATATTTTTATTTTGTAATACCTATGTGTGTTTCTATTCTGTGTCCTATTCAGTCTGTATATGTGTTTTTTTGCTGCTGCTGTAATTACCAAATTTCCCTCTTGTGGGACAATTAAAGGATTATTCTATTCTATTCTATTCTATTTTATTCTATTCTATTCTATTGTTGGCAATGACGGAGGTTAAACGTTTTATGTAATGGTGCATTCAGACCACGGGCTTTGTCAGCGTCAGCAACGTCAAGATTACATGTTAAGTCTATGGCGGAGGCCCTTGGAGGAGCGTCACAGTTTCTGCAGCGCTTTGGCTCCGTCAACTTTTCAAGCTTTGCCTAAGTTTCAAGCTTCAAAGCGCCAAAGCCAGCAACGCAGAAGTTCAGATAGCTGAACTTTTGACGGTTTTGACTGTCCTGAAGCGGCGCGTCAACCAATCAGAAGGTTTCATTTTAGTGATATCACTACACGTATCTCAACAATGGAAGACAAGCTCATCGTTGCTGTCTGCAATCACAGAGAACTTTATGATCTGACCTCGCAGATTCAGGAGGTTGTCAAACTGGGCGCGGGACAGACAAAAGTAGCGCTGGGAGCGAACCTCATCCATATGTAGCTCAGAAGTGGCAGGCTTAGCAAGCTTCAACATAGAAGCGTCAAACTAGATGCTTTGTGAGCTTTGCCTGACGCTGACAAAGCCTGTGGTCTGAACGACGCATAAGTCTTCACTTGTATTTTCGCACACTGTTGTTGATAATTTGGGCAATTCCTTGATGCAGATCTCTTCTTTTGGGGCTGTCGCTGGGAAACACAGACTTTCAACTGCTTTCAAAGATTTTCTATGTGGTTGAGATCTGGAGACTAGGTAAATTGTAAATGGACTGAACTTATATAGCTCTTTTCTAGTCATACTGACCACTCAAAGAGATTTACATTGAAGCCACAGTCACCCATTCATACTTACATTCATACACCGACAGACGGCTTTTTTTATATACTGGGCTGGAAAGCTTGGCTTAGAGGATGCAGCTGTGTTGGTTTGGGCCCTGTCTAAAGCCTGGTGATTAAGCATCTGAAATAGGCTTTATTGATAACGTTTTTTTAAACAAACATAAATAAATAAACCAGACGTCTCTAGCCCTTAATATAACAGAGTTTCATAGTGGTCCTTCATGCTTTTCAAATTCACTGTCAGAATACTGATTGAGATCAGTCTGATCTGCTACTGGCTCTGCACCGGAGCAGAGAGGAGAGGAGTGCAGGAGGTGGGTTTATAGAGAAACTAGCCGTTTTACTTCGTGGTCCAACATTAACTACAGCATACAAGTAAAATTTTTAGACAAATTAATACTGTATAACACCAACGGTAACATTTTAGCATATATATGTCTATTCCAGAAGTTGAAAGCTGTAAAATAGCATGATATAGTCCCTTTAAAAAAAATCGTACCCTCATCTGATGAAAGCACATAGTTGTAGTAGCAACTAGGAAACTCCCCGTTTATACTGGTGATGGCATGACAGAAAATAATTTACCTTACATGACCCCCAAATAAACACTTTGATGTAGGGTTTAATGGTTGCACTGGCAGTATGTTGACTTCCAGATACCTAGTTTTTTATCCTGCTCACTGTGCATGGTGGTAAGATACATGTGGGGTTTCCTCCTACCTGGATTGTCACAGTTCCAGTTGCTTTAGACTTTTTAGTTATTGGTCTAAAATTAGCAAATTTAATCAAGCTGTTATATTCTTAAAAAAGGACTTTTCCTACAAAACACATTGAATCTACTTAAAAACCATTTTCCCATTTTAAGGAGTTGTGAAAACTATGAAGAGATTATTTTGTCTATTATTCAATCAAAAAAATATATTTTCAATCAAAAAAAGCTTCACTTCAATCCTAATAGAGTTGAGACTCAAAAAAATGCATCTGAATTTATTTTTTCTTTGATTGAAAATGTTTTCTTTGATTAAAGTCAAGGATTTTTTGTTTGAAGCAACTTTTTTGATTGAATTGACATTTTATGTTTTGTCCATATATAGGAGGATTTTTAGATTGAAAATGTATTTTTTGATAGAAGAAACCTTTTTTTTAAAATAAGATACAAATTTACCTCCATATGGCTGTCATACATTCAAATGGAACAAGGAAGACACAGGATAATAATGTTTTTCCCCAAGCTTGCTTTCTCTTAATTGAAAAATTGATTTTCTCTTCACCTGTGAAAGAAGGTATTGGAACAGTGAACAGATGTTAATCATTAGCACATGGAAAAATAGATTCTCGGTTTTCTCTAGCCAAATTACGCGACACTCAAAAAATATGACTCAATTAGCGGGTGACTGAAAAAGTGTGAAGCTGTGGCTGGTTTAAGTGGAGGTAACAAGACTGTTGGAACGTGACAGCTTTTTAAATATATTACTGCCAAACTGCTGTTGGTTTAAGATCATTTAATTACTACTGCTTTATTTTCCAACACCAGGTTCTAAAGAAATCTTGTAAACAAACGTGCCTCATGGGGCTGATGCTCAATATATCATTTTCTAAATATTCAATAAGACAGGACTTACCTATTGTTTTTTCCCCCCACAACATTAGATAATTTATAATATATAACAGCTGAGTAACTACATTTAATCAAGTGAGGAGTGGTTGTCAAACAGCCCACATCTGATCCCACTTCAACAGGGGTTCAAAAGTGTATCACTGTCTCTTTAAATTTCAGATTTCAGGAAAAATATTTACTTTTACTCACGCATAGAACAAGTGTGATGTTGTTGTTTTTGTAAGCATGGTATGACTTTCGAACGTATCATTTTAGCCTGTTTTTTGTGAATCAATAGGTTTTCCCAACTGTGAATACATTATCTTGCCAAAACACTCACACCACCTCAACTTTTTCACATTTTGTCCTATCACAATCACAAAGCTCTGTATACATGTATACACGCATGCCACACATTTCATATGATTTGCTAAAAAAATTAAACCATTTATTCTTTTTGTTAATTTCATCTAGAATTGTGCAGCTAAGGATAGCAGTTATTTGGAGTGGTTCTGTTACATAAGTTCTGATTTGTTATTTTTCTAGACTCCTGTTCAGTTTTTTGGTTGAAGCATTGCATATTTGGACAATTAGAAGTATTTTTTTTAACTTTTTGAGAGTTTTTATAATTTGTAACTGCAACAAGGTTTTTTTTTTTTTAACAAACGGAAGCAGCTGCTTGGCATCTTCAAAGTTCAACTAATATATGATCTACGACCCCCAAAACCCAGAGGACTTAAAAATGAGGCGTAATGGATGCAGAGCCGAACCCAAAAAAATGGAGAGGAAGAAGTTCAAACCATCTTCCATCAATCATACTGGGAAGGATCATATTCCTGACTCTTTCTTTTTCAACATACGGTGAAATGTTAAGAGGCACGGCAAAAGCAAATAAGGTGGATTAGCTACTGATAAGTCTAGTCTCTGACTTATGCCACTGCCTAGCAGGGGACTGCCACACAGCAAGCCTTTAGTCAGAAGCCTCCTCAGATTTGTTGCAACTGACCGCTAATGGAGATCCTTTCTGCCCACAGAATCACCATCGACTCTGAAGATGATTTACAGCTAAATTAATTTCTCCTTGGGATAAATTATTTAACTGCATTCCTCAACAAATACACTGTGGATTTTAGTACGAGATGCTGAAAATGGTCAGGTGATCAAATCTTTTCAGGACAAGAAGCAGTCTGATTTGCAAGAGCAAAAACAAGGAAAATTAAAGTTTTTGCTTTTTAAAAGTTCTTTATTGGTTCAGTTGGATTTGGAAGCATTAGGGCAGTATGATCAGCAGCCATAATAAACCAAAAAAGAAACCATCTTATAAATGTAGATGGGGAAGGAAAATAAAGTAAAATACAAGGCAACAAAATAAAAAACAAAAAATGGCGATTAAGCAACATCAGGTCACAGTCAGAAGATACACAACCCTGCCCTCAACTTAACGGCCTGCTGAAAACCAAAACAGGGAGTTCAAGGAGAATATTACTCTCTCTCTCACACACACACACACATTCACAACTCTATCCAAGGCTGCATTACAACCCAGACGCGTACAATTTACAGTAAGACACCTTCGAAAAAAAAAAAATGCATAGAGACAAAGAATGTTTTATAATAAAGTGGACAAAATACAGATACAACCTGTTTGAATTGCGATGATTGTTGAGGACATTCAGTTTGAACTTATTGCCAACAACATTTATTCGTAAAAAATAAAAATTCTATGAAGCCGATGGCTTCCACAAAAACCAACGGTCATCATGACCAGGCTGAACAAACATGAGAAACCACGTGGCAGACATGCTTGGTTTTAAAACGCTTTAAAACAAATTAAATAATTCAGCACGTTGTTAGAAAATATGCCCGTTGTTACACAAATATTCATCTTTTCAAAGTCCAGCTGCATCAATTAAAGATTTAACTTTTTTATAAATGAGGACGAAATAAAAACACATTTACAAACATATTTTTCACCCCGCAGTGATTCAAACAAATAATCTTTGTGCTAGATATTAAAACTTTTTTTTCTCCTTTCGTTTTTAAACAAATATCCCGCTGATAATAGTGCAAGAGATACAGTACGGTTAAAAAAAATCACAAAACAAACAGCACACAGTTGTAATGTTTGGCGTCATGGGTTCGATTACAGGTAGTTAAAAAAGTTAGAGTTTGTGTGAATTTAGTGTTAAAAAGAGCCACTGCTTGCCGGTTACATCGAAAAGAGACGACTCCCGATTCCTGATTTAGTGAAAAACATTAATGGAAACAATAAATTACATCCACAGCTTGTTTTAAGAGAACACGATTGGCACATGGAATTCATTTTTCCTACTTTTCCAGCTATACTTACAATTAAAAAGAAACAATTATATTATAGTTTTACTTGTCACAATGAGTCAAAAAACAAACGTAACAGAGAGGATGTTTACACCAGTTTCATGTTTGATTCAAATATGTCTGGTAGTGTCTAATTATTGATCAGTCCCTCATGATTTAGAAAAACACTGACAGGAATAAAGAAAGCAGCAGAAAGATGAATAATTACTGGGCCTAATGATATAGATGCTTAGCCATTTTCCATGCACATATTCAGACTTTAAGACCTTTCAGGTACCTTGATCATACGATGATTAGGTAAAGCATCGCAGGTTTTCTTCTTGTGGGGCTGATTAGAAAAGAAACGGCAACAGAATGTGATCCAGCTGCACCCAACGCTGCAGAGCATGGATGAGGGTCAGGGATCGACGCCTCGCCAGATGAGCTCATTTGGATTGTGCAACTACAAGGCCAAGCAGGCCAGACTCTGATATGGACCGGTAAGAAAAGAAGTTTAAGACCATGCAAACAGAAGCAGCAGATGTCTACAAACACTGATGTGGTTATATGCAGCCATGCCGTGATTTTTAACTTGCTATTCCTCATTTAAAAACCTTCGACGTACAAGTGACCAAATGAGATGATAAAGTAGTAAGCAGTAGAAGCAAACCCCCCTGGGGGAGCAGCTGTAACGTCTGCATCTCCAAATCTGCTGTTGGCTCCAAAAGGTTTTAACAAATGAGATGCACAAACAGCTAAACCCACAACTAAGAGCAGGTTATTTAAAAGCAGAACTATTTTGTCCAAATCTGTAATTATAAAGCCTGCTTACATTGTCACGACTTTTCTCTGCTTCGGGTCAGCTGACGGAAGGCCCGCCTCAGTGGGCACAGCAGACTTTCACGCATAACACTGCCTAACACCGCAACACTGACAGGAACTTACAAAAATCAACCCTCTATGTCCCCACACGGAAAGGAAAAGAAACCCTAAAAGGATCCAAATTGTAAGTGTTTTCACAGATTGCCTTATTGCCAAGGCTGCAGCCCGCTCGAGTGCATCCCGGGTGACGTTGTGCCATCTTTACGTGAGGAAGGGGCAGGATGTAGGAGGCGGCGTGTAGTGCGTCGTCTCCTCCTCCTCCTGCAGGCGCCCCATCTTCTCCTGAGCTCATCAGTGTTGTGTTTGTGGAGTTGGATGATGGTGTGGATCATGTGCAGGGCGGTGTAGCGGGCGTTTGTGTGGAGAGGGGCGTAGAGGCCTGGGTCACTGTCGCCGGTCCTCTGTCTCTGACCGTGAGAATGCCATCACCACGTCCTCTGCACCTAAGATACAAAAGAAATGGAGAAACAGGCGTTAACAAAAGTAAAAGTATATTTGGCTCTTTTCCTGTACAGCGCCTTGGTTGACTGTTAAGTGTAAAGCGCTTTATAAATAAATATGGTATGGTAACAGAATGCGAGAATGATGAGGGAAAAGATAAATGATTAAAGGATGGATATGGAAAGTGAGCCTGATAGTGGCATCTAGTTTATGTAGGTTCGAGTTACAATGATAAAAACATTCCAGCTGTTGAGTTGCCTGGTTCTCTGCCGATACGTCCCATGACCAACCTAAACTGTGTCCATTAAGGAATGTATTTTAGAGAATTTTAACTGACAGCTAACGTTAGCAAATTTAGCTAGTGAGTTAGCTTACTGCTCCAGGAGGAAAGTCACTGTTGCTGCGTGTGTTTGATGGCGGAAAAATGTTTTATGTGCGTCCATCTAGTGTAGTTTTCACCTAAAACTACTGTAGTGATATAGTTTTAATTCAAATAATAAATTGTTAAGGAAATGTTGTACTTTCATTCTACAACCCACCAAAAGCCCCGTGGACGTATGTATTTTTTTTTTTTGCTGTAGCTTTTTATGACAATGTTTTATACACAACTTTTAAGAGAGAAACTGATTCGGTCTCGTTCTCCGGCGTGTCCATCCACAGCATAGTGTGAGACGCAGAGAAAACTGTTGTGGCAACAGTCTTGCAACATAGCCTCTACTTTAAAATGAGCATCTCTAAAACATGGCAGCTGGTGCCGTTTCATCATACATCCATTTTCTGTTTTCACAAGCTGTACTGTTTTAGATGAATATTTCTTTATTTTGGCTCAAATATGAAAGACGGCACAGACTTAAAGCTAAGCTACTTTCCATTCAGCTGAAACTAAATAAAAACATGTTACATTTTCTAACTTATCCATCAGGACATTTCATTAGTCATCCCACCCCTCAGGAATTAAATAAACCCCACAAATACTTGTGACTAATTCTAAAAAAAACGCTGTCTACCTTAATAGGCATTAATACACACAATGGAAACCATCTTAAAAGTATGACAGAAGCCAACATTCACGGTCTTCCCTATCTCCACTCTTGGGGATTCAGCCAATCAGCAGCAAGGGATATAATGGCCCTGCTGGATAATCTGCTTTACAGTAGGGATGCACCGATACCGATACTGGTATCGGCCCTGATACTGCCTAATGTACTGGTATCATGAACCGATACTCAAAATGGGGATAATCTGCAACAAATTCACCAAAAAAAGATACATTTTTCACTTGAAATTTTATTTTTGTGGTAATTTTATATTTTACATCTGTTATTTTGTCTCAGTTATGTTTAGTTTGTAAAGTCTGGTGCCTTTAGTCTCTTCAAGAAAGGCACCAGAAGTTATACAGTTTATTAATTCAACAATATGTGGCAAGGTACACAACGAGGGCCCAGACGGGATTTGATCCCACTACTCCCAGGTGAAGGTCATGTGTGCTAACCAGTCAGCCAAAGGGATATCCTTGTGGCCAAGCAGCCAGGGCACATGATCTATCGGAGCCATGGTGACAGGACCTCCACATTGTCACAAATAGTATCGGATCGGTATCGGGTATCGACAGATACACAAAATCCAGCCATCGGTATATCGGGACTGAAAAAGTCGGATCGGTGCATCCCTACTTTCCAGCAACATGTCAAGTAGTGTTGCGCCTCTGTATTTCTTTAGCCAAGCTGCATTTTCCTTCAATTATTTTAGATATACTCTCTGAAAACATCTGCTAATTACTAGAGCTCCTATGAACAGGTGAATCAGTGAATACTTAAGTGCAGAGGGTTTGTGTGTTTATTGTAGCTCTTCAGATATGAACCACATCATGTGACAAAAAGAAAAAATGATTTGCATCATTAAAACATTAATGAAAATTATGTTAAAGCTAAATCTGCTAGAGGTATGAAGTATTTGGGATTTAACTGCAATCACTAATAATCAGTCCTCATTTCCTTCTACATTCACGGTTATTGATTATTCGCCTCATTTAAAAAGACAGTAGATGGGAATCAGATTGACTTGTGTAATGTAATGTAAGGCGCGCCATTTGTTTTTTCCCCCTATCTGGCAGCTTTAAACAGCAAATCCAGAGGAAACAGTGTGAAAATCCATCTGGTGATGGATGTAAACGATTCCCATGCGCCAGGCACATGTAGCGTAAGGCCTGCCGCTTCTGGTCACTCAGCCCTCAGACGGAGGATGTGGGCTGCTGACAGCGGGGCACTGGTTCTGTCCTGATAACACCAAGATCTCAAGCTTCACTGCCATTCAATCTCCTTGACTGTGGCAGCCTCAGGTGTAAGCCTGTCGGATACCAAACCCGAGTATCCACTGATTTTATCACCACTAAGCGACATTTAGAGAGAAGGCTATCAAATATGAGAGAAATTGTTTTTATTTGCTTTTCATTTTGTGCTGTACTGGATTATAAGCACAGCCTACTTGATGTTTACCTGATAATGAGTCCTGTCAGATACACGTTGAAACCTCTGAGCTGAGTTTTGTTCAGAAATAAATTATTCGTCAATTGTTTGTCAACTAATTAAACAATTTATAAGGAGTAAACCAGACCTACCAAAGCAATTTCCTCTCCAGGAAGTGTTTAAATCTCATTGAATAAAACAAACATTAAAGTAGCAGCTAAATGTGCAGTGTGTTCATTTAAATCAGAATTAAATAAAAGTTATTTTCAGTTCTTCAGTCTCTAAACCAGTGGTCTGAACCTGTGGCTTTTTGGACCTCTACAATAGCTCTTAAGGAGCAGTCCCCAATATGCTTGGCTTTCACATATGCAAACAAACTTTACAAGACCTTCAACCGATCCGTGAGACGTGGGTTTTAGGCGGACCAGAGTTCGCTTTTTCAATTCAAATCTGGGTGTTTTCAAATGTGTGGCCGTGCCAGAATACGGCCAGAGCAAAATACTAATTTTTTATGTTCACATGTCCAGGCCCATGCTGGAGTCCAGTGTTTTACTTGACGGATTACACCAAAACAGCAGGGGGCGGTATACAAATAATTCTCTAACTATCCAACAAACGACTGACGTAATAAAACGAGCGACAGCCTAGAATGTCAACAAACTGGTCTACTGGTCAACTACTACCTGAAGCCATCTACAGTGGGAGTGTTGTAGTAAACCCACCACTTTGTAACCTGGTGTGTTGCTGTGGGATCCTTGAACAATGATGTTTTGATCTCTTTATGGTCGCGTGGCAACTCGGTAACTTCGGTCGGCCAGAGTACGGCTTGTGTTCACATGATCCGAATCCACTCGTACTTGGACTCCAATACTACCTCCAAGGCAGGTCTCTCGGGCAGTATCCTAGCTGTGTTCACGAAATAAGTGGATTTTGACCAAATACGGTACCCGAATACAGACACAAATCCCACGTGAAAACGCCCTCTGGGCTTGATGGTTTTTTTTTTTGTGTATTTTTTTTTTAAAACAAACTTTAAAAAATATATATAGATATAACAACACATACAAGATCTTAGTATTTTTTGTTTTTCAATGAAATAATTGCAGTACATTTACAAAAGTTTCTTTGTTTTTAACGGTAAGTGCTTTTTTCCTTCCTTAATTTTTTACAAATAACATCCCAAAGACAATATTCATTCACTTTTTGCAGAACCTAACTCTCCTCAGTTAACAATAAAAAACAGAAATAGAATGGTGGTTCTTAAGCATGAATAAAAATGTCCAAAAGTCGATTTTTATCAAAAACATAACAATTGTGGAGCCAAATGAGCCTTATTTAGCTGGACTAAGGGCAAGAAATGACTCCGTGGATTGTAAAGGTTGCAGACCATTCGTGTCGACACCAAGTAAGGAGAAATGAGTATTTTGAAAATATTTTATGAAGAAAGAAGAAAACTGTTTTAATTATTTTAATGCATCATCATGCTCAAAATCAAGAGAGAAACTTGAGGCCGTCTTTATTAAACTAAGAAGTACACGGAGTGTGGTTCTGGTCAATCAGAAGAGACTAAGTAAAGGAGAAACGATGTTGAGTGTGATAATCTGTCAGCACCATTCTGTACTGATGGTAAAAAAAATCCAACACATTACTGTGTGTAGTATGTTAAACACCAAGATCAGCACCTTTACAAACGGCTAGGAAGCATTTCTGAAAGAAACCCCCATTTGGTGGCTGAAAAAAACCAAAACACGTCCACAGCAGCTCTGACGTGTGTTGTTAGATTTAGTTATTAGAGATATAAATGCAGGCTAAGAGCCTCGACATGTGTTTGGTAGAATGGGTGGAACATCTTCATTAGACATAACAGACCCCACAAACAATTTGTTGTTTGACTCGGCTAGCGCTCTTATCCAAGGATACGTTAGGTACGTTTGAAAATACCACCAAGAACGAGTCTATGGGCAGGGGATCTCTATTTCCCCCACTGAACAGGAACAATGCTGTTTTTGAAAAATGAATACAAAGGATGAAAAGCCAGAATCAGCAAGACCAGACCAGTTTTATGTGTAAACATGTTGATTCTTTTAACTTTGCAAATAATTTAATCTGTTTCAAGACAGAACAAAGACCTAAAAAAGTAAAAATGGAGACAATTTTGCACCTGCAGACAGTCACCTTCTCATCTGTGCAACTAAAAAAACAGCTGCTGTGAAGAAAATAGACTTTTCAGAACTTGAAGAAAAGAAGGAAGGACAAGGTGGACATAATGAAGACAGAAAGGAGAGAAAATAGACTGAAGGAAGAAGGGATACAAGGAAGGGGAATGTAAGGAAGTACATCGAAGGATTAGCATATGAAGAACACAAAAAAGAAAGATCAAAGAAAGGACATTAATTGATTGTAGTGGGAATATATATATATATATATATATATAAAAATAATTTCTGAACACTTTTTTGTTCTCCAAACTTATCCAGACCTGGAAAATACTGAAATAAAGTTCAGACTTCATAGCAATGCTGCTGTTTGATAGAATAAACAATAACCATCTGAGTTTTTGCAGCATTTGTGTGAAACACTAGAGGACAGCCCAGACCAAGGTCACCAAGCAACTTGAGCCAGAAACCAACATATATTCTCTGAAAATACCTCCAGAGGCTGAGCTAAATCTGAACACAGCGCCTGAGAGTCATGTTCGGACCTCGCCCTGATACCAATACACACACAGCAACAAGCTCCAGCCGACAAGACGCAAACGTCAGGTCCCTCAACGCTGTTGCCTAGCAGCAGATAAAAAAAATCAGGCTGCGCCGGCGCCGCTGCGTACGAGTGAGCGTCTTTTGGTGAGCTTTGATGCGGCGGCTCTGCTTCCAGCCGTTCTCTCTCCTTCCCATCTGCCTCTGGCTGAACCCCTGCTAACCTCTACCTCCTAGATGGAGGTGAACCACAAAGACCTGTGAGGGTCGGTTTGCTCAGAAAATAGAAGCATTATGTCTTTATCTGATATGTCCTCTATAGGTCCCTCAAGAGAATGAAAAATGTCCCTGAAGGATAACAGAAATAGACTACAATCATAAAACAGATCATTATCATCTTTATTTACAACACAAATTGGGCAAAGAACTATCAAATTCTTTTTAGATAAACCACATATTTAAAAGAAATACAGCCAAACAATTTAATTTCCCAAATTCTATACAAAAGAAATGGATGACAGATCAAAAAGTGGATTGTATTCGCTGATATCCCTGCTTCAAGGTATCAACATCATGAACAACCCGGACATGTAGGCCTTCTTTGCACTTCTGAGGCAGCATAAATCAATATGTGGTTTGCTTGAAATAAAAAAAAGGCAACATAAAAGCTTCTGTGAAACCTCGGAGGAGAAGAAATCTTTTAATAAGCTCAAAGGGAAGCTGTTTGAAGTGAGAGGTACGATGCGGCGTTCGGCCCGTCTCTTCAGACGGAAAAGAAAAGAGCAGAGAAGCATCTGGATGACGACTCTGGTGTTGTTTAAGGTCCCAATCTCTGCATGGTCAGCTGAGAACAGTGAGTTGGGAGAACTCAAGCCAAGTTTATTCTTCTCCATCTACGTCGAAAAGGATAGACGCAACGCAGTTATCCATCAACACAAGGGCCCTCCATTGCCTACGCAACGACGGACAGAGTAGAGCCCAATTTTCTAACTACCCATCTTATGCAAAGGAGAGCGTATGCCTGTGATTTGTCAGCCCAACAACAAGCAGAGATCATTTCACCAGAACAGTGCTCTACAGCCGATATAATTAGCAGCTGGTGTCCTTAACTCCCAAGAATAACAGGGGTCCACTGTATCTTATTTGCCCTGTGAATAGTTAAAAACGACACAAAAAAAAAGATCTACAAATGTATTACCATTACGAAAAAAATAAATAAAATAAAACAAAATAAATTAACAAATGTTTTACGATTACAAAAAAATAAAATAAAATAAATAAACAAATTTATTACCATTACGAAAAAATAAATACAATGAAATAAATAAATGTATTACCATTACGGGGAAAAATAATAGAAATACGCCTAAACATATTTTCTGTCTTACTATGCCATTTTTTGCCATTAAAAGAAAGCATTTAATTTAATCTAAATTAATATGAATGGTAATTGTTTTGAGATGGTATTTGTTGTGATTTGGCACTATACAAATAAAATGAATAAACTAAACTTTCTACCAAGTCACTTCAACCATTTAAATGTCACATAGTTAATTATAAAACGTTTATTTTAAATGTGCCTACGTACTTATTTGTATTCGTAATCATTTCAATCTTCAGCTGATGTGTTTAATTAGATTAAGTGAAATCGCCATCGTCTTAGACCAAAGATTTGCTCTGTGTGAAAGGCCTTTCCCTTAAAAAGGTCAATTTAAGGACAGAGCTTCGACTGCTACGACTGTAAGAAACAACTGCAACTACAGCACGGTCTTTAATTACTGTGAGCATATTCGTCAAATGAATGACGAGACTGAGTGAAACGCCAACAAATGAGACTCTGGCTTTGTAATTACCATTCTATCAAATGATCATGCTCTGATCTGTGCATGTAGCTAAACAACCCCAAAGCCCTTAAGGAAGCTCTAGTTTCCAGGCATCACTGAGGTTTCTTTGGCAACGTTTCCTCTTCGCCTCTCATTCGCTTCCAACTACCTTGAGAGAGGTCTGTTAAACACACATTCTACAACTGGTGTCTGTGGGCGTATTAATAAAATATAAAATAGCGTAAAGCTGTGATTACAACAGTTAAAACAACCAGATTACAAAGAAAACGCTGTCTTAAACCACTTTTTAAAAAAAACAAACAGTTGCATTAGCCGAGAATGAACTAATTTACACTGAAACAAGCCTCACTTAATGAGATCATGCTCTTCCTAACATACTAACAGTGTTCATACAAAGAATGCTCGGTCCTGCAAGACCGAAGATGTTAGAATTCATAACAAGACAGCTGAATAAAGAAAATCTCTGTCCCAGCGCCTTCACCGATAAATCCTCTTTGGGTTAATTAAAACCGCTAAACAAATCGTTCTGTTTTTGCATTTATGCTAATGAGCCAATTAAAATAATCTGAGATGCAAATTCAGTGACCCGTGGACAGAAGGACAGCTGACTTTTAATCAGTCTGAGTGAATGATTGATCAGAACGGGCAAGAAATTATATTTCTTGACAGATTAAGATAATGTAAACTGGTATTCTCATAATTTCCTTAACCGCACTTTTTAAGAAATCGATCATGAGCTCATCCCTGAGACACCATACCTGTGCTGGTAAAACGTCATACTGTTCATATTTTTCTCCAATTAATTCACTGCTGTAAACTAAAAAAGGAGCTGCACCTCATCGGCTTTGATACAAACTGATGTGAACTTGTTCAGTTCTATTTATCAACATAACTGATCTCATATCTACAAATTTTATATTTCATCAAAAACTGTTAGATTAGATTATTAGATAATTTTTAAAAGCCAAAGTTACAATGCATTACGTCGCACAGTTTTTTAAAAGACTTGAGGAAAGACTCAGACCCAGAACTGGAATTAAACAAATATGTCTCCATGCAATTGTTGTACATTTTTCTCTCTTAAATTTAAGTATGCCGTTTTAAAAAAAATAACTAGTTATTTTTCTTAAATTGTAAATTTGTCCATATTGCAAAGTCTTCCATATTTATTTAGTCTTACTTTTGTGTGGGTATGCATGCTCCCACTTACCTTTGACTTGCCACTGTGACACCTGAATTTCCCCACATTAGTACAATAAAGGACATTTCTTATCTAGTCTACTTAAAACATACAGCTGGTAAACTGATAACGTCTGTTGCTGGTTAACACAAAACTTCAAACGGATTAAATAGATTAAAAATGAGCCCATATTCTTCGTTTAAATGTTCTCTCAAACATTTATTCTTGAAAAACAAAAAAACAAAAGGTGGATCAGACAGATGTTTTTTTTTTGTTTCACAACGCGCATTCACTGGATTAAAAACATTCATGACAGGGATTAATAGTGTGTGATGTTCATAACATAGTACTTCTGTACAGGGATTTTTCGGTCTACTTCACCCTCGGCTCTTCTGCGCCCATCAGATTCAGAAATAGACGAAATCATGCCTTTCTGTGCTGCTGGTCGCACAAATCGCTTTGATTAAAAAGTTTTAGAAGTTCTGTAGAATTCCATAAACTTGCCCCCCTTAAAACGCAAACATGAGACATTTTTGGTAGAAAGCGATCAGAAGCAGTGACTGGAATGTGGAAATGAGAAAAAAAAAAAACGCAACAATCTGGAGCGATAACTTCATATTAGGTCTTTGCCAGCGGGTTGCCCTACAATTTTTTATATTGTTAGTCATTCTGACTGACGCGGTCAAAAGCATCCAGTTTATCTATTTTTACCCATCAATCTTTGAAAAATTATCACATACTCAGTATCTGTCAAGCATTTTATTTAATGTTCAATCCGAACAAACTGAAGAGAGAATCCACATCTTGCCATTACACAGTTTGATAAGATACATGAATAAGTGCGAACATTTGACCTCCTGAGGCCTGAACGTTTGGATTGGAGCGCTAATATTTGTCCCTCACTTATAGATTGAGAATAAACGCTCTGTTGCCGCATTTCTGTTGAGATTTCTTGAAATGAAGTGATCAGATTTCAGCAGCTTTTTTGATCGCTTCAGTGGAAGGCAATCCCAGCATGCATTTCTTGTGCATCGGAGGTTAAATTAAGATGCAGTGATTTGTCACTGCCAGTCTGTGTCCGCTGCAGTCACCGACGCGCTCCAAGCCTCCATAACCCTTTAACGCATGAGCTGCATTAGGTTCTGGGTCAAGGTGAGAGAGGATGCTCTCATGGGAATATTTTTGTGATTGATTAGTCACATGAACTCTGCGTCTCAAGTTGAAAATGTCCTCGCCTATGCATCAAGTGGTCCAGGGTGAGAATTAGGGAGGGGCAATATGGCAAAAATAGAATTTCATGATTTTTCAATTATATTATCATGATTTCAATTTTATCACGTTTTTTTTATGATGACCAACGCAACTTACATTACATATCAAAGAAGAGAAACAATGAATAAATAAATTAATTTAAATTAGGGATAATTAACACAGTGCTAAAATACTTATATTGTTAACTCACACCAGAGATGATAAAAATGAGAAAGTCGTGGGTGAAACAGTTATAAAATTCTGAGCATTTCTCGTTTTTTTTTTTTTACTTCACTGAGAAATACATCAAAATCATACACGTACTTAAATAAAATTATAAAAATGTTTAATCCTGACTTGTCTAATAAAACAGAGAGAAAACACACATCTACTTACTTTGGTTTAAAAATATAATACTGAACAAATAGAATAAAATAGAAAAACCTTAAAAAAAAAAGAAAAAAACTAACATGCAGCTCCAAACGATCTCTCAAAAATGACGATCTCTCAAAAATGACAGATCGTCCAACATTTAGATGGTAAAACGGTCTTAGATCGTCATATCGCCCACCCATAGTGGGAATTGCAATCTATCAAAATCTGATGGCCTTCAGATTTTTCCTTTATAAAAAAAAAAAAAATAAAAAAAAATAAAAAAAAAGGTCAATGGAAAATATTAATTTAACGCGACCCCTAGCCTTGGCTAACAAAGTAACATAGCTAACCATCACAGTAACTGTTGATAATCATAAATAATAAGAATGGGAACCAGAGCTATTTAAAGGGTTGGCGCACATCCAATGTGCTGATAAACAAATGATCCCTCAGATTAAATCAAACAACCTGTTTATGTTCAGCTAACTGAAAGAACACTCATCATGGTCTTTTAAAAAAAGTTTTTAAAGCTGCCTAAATATATCACTGCAGCAGATGCTTTATCCATCATGATTGTTTACCAAGGACAGACTTGCATCTAGAATAGACTGCCCACATTGAGTGAAGAGGAGATATATATATATATATATATATATATATAGATAGATATATATAGAACAAGATCATGGAGCATAATAAATTAAATAGAATTGCATTAATTATAGCTGTATGATATCAAGAAAAAAATGCAATTTCCAAACTGCTGCTGAAAACTGCAATGGTGATTTATGTTTTGTTATTACACCATTTTCCAACCACTCTTCCTTAGGTTTGGCATATGATTGGCTAAACATACCCATCAGTGTTGGGCACTAACGTAGACCGATTCCAGCCAACTGGCCAGACATATTTGTAACATGCAGAGGGATGAGGCATGACATTTTGACATCCTCCCAAAAATCGCCTTTGCAATATTGCACATCCAGATATTGCACTGAAGAGCGCTATTCAACCTTCTGTGCAGGTGTAGTACACATAATATTAAGACTTCTTTAATCATTTAATCAATCTTTTATCATATCAGTAATCTGGTTTAGCCATTTGGTTTTCTCCTTTTTTAGCACTCGCGTTTAAAGTTTCATTTAAATTTGTTAAGTTCAATCATAATACACTACTGTACAAATCTCCTCAGTTGTCGATTCTGAATCAGATAGCTCATGAATCATGTCTGAAAACATTTTTTCATGGATTTTTATTAGAATCTATTTTTTTAATATTTTGCAACACGGCACTGCATTTGATCATTATACGTTTGAGGCGCATCTTTACGGAGGTTATTCCCACGGGGAGAAGACCCCAGGCAGACTCAAAACAGGCTGGAGGAAGTGTATTTCTATTCTGGCCAGGAACAGTCATTGGATCCCCAGAATGAGCTGGAGATTGTTTTTAGGTTTCCAGACTAGTTCTGTTATTTCTACAACCCAATCTTATGGAAGTTAAAGACAGAAAACATATATTACCTCAAAAGTCGTATGAAGTTTATATGATTTTCAGATAAAATATGGGTTTTGTCTAAGCACAATGTTAGCTGATAAAACCACTACTCACTGAAATAACAGATGCTTGTGCTTTTACTTCAATAATGATTACATACACAACAGTCGGTAAGAAAAAATATTAGTCCAACAGTCTGACTGTGCCTCTGTGCATTGCAGGAAGCATCTTACCAAAAAAATGTTATCCTTAAAGTCTTTTTTTATTGTAGCTGCTCATTCCCCCAAAGCAAGATTAGTAATCCAATCAGAATGAACTACACAGAGTTTAAGTTCCTAAGGTAAAACAACAGAGTCCAGGTCACGATAAACAATTTATTTTAATGCATACTAAGAGCGTGTAATAAAAGTTAGAATGCTGGTAAACATCTGGTCCCTCTCTGACAGAACAGTGATGCACCATTAGAAATGAACATCCTGCTGTTTGACTGAGACATGAGCATCCTGATGGAGCAGCTGCTGCATATCACAATATGAGACAACACCATGGCGTATTAAAACCACAACGTGACGGTTAATTCAATGCTTAGGGTTTCATCTGTTTAAAATCGTCTTTAAATAACAGCTTAAAGTTTATAATGTTAGTTGCATTTTAACACTATTAAAATAACTGTGTAAATGGAGAAAAAAAAACAAAAAAAACAAGGTCAACTTCCTTACGCCTGACACCGAATATCATCAGATCATGTCAAAGGCTCTCGGGCTTGCTAACACATACCAAACCATGTCCTTTGTGCAGCCTTGAATATTTACAAACGGATTACCTCCCAGGCATATTCATAATACCTAATCACAATTCCTCTGACGAGTTCTACGCCACGAATAATTCATGAACACACAGCAGACGCTCTATGTGTCTATAACGCATGAGGAACAGAGCACCTTTCACCACTTACTAACTTATAAGAACTGCTCTGGCTGTATAGACAGGGCAAAGACACCAAAACATCTGTGAACTTATCACTGATGAGGTTTTTATAGCTGCCATAAAGCACCTTAAATGATGCCATGCGTCATGTTCTGCTGGTTAATGAACAAACGTGGGGCTATAATGAAACCTACAGTCTTTACTGCATCTCTTGTTAGGAGTGTAAGAGAAATCATCTCCACATTTCACTGGCACCGATTGTTTCATTACAGAGAAAGGACACAGACAAGGACGTCGACCCAACACTTCAAGACGTCAGAGGCTGTTTGCTGTTTCCAATGCCTCCTCCTGTGGAAGGATGATCATCATAAAGCAGGACCTGAGACACAGCAGGCTTACCACAGCAGGACTCTGTCTAATACACCTTTATTGGACCAGAAATCTAGCAGAACAAAAATATATACAATTTTCTGCTGGTTTCTCAGACTACTGCAGTGCCTCTGCACTAATATTGGTGCTCTAATGCAGCGCCATCGTGTGGTTTCACCTTGAGTAACCAGTAGAGTGAAGAGAAAGCTCAACAGCGCACTCTAGTGCACAACATTAAATAAAAGAGTGAACGTTCCCGAACCCAACAACTAAGCTGAGTGGTGATTGATTTCACAGCATATAAACACTGGAGTGTTTTCTGACAGAGAAATTACAGTGACAGGCGTTTTTCTCTTGACAGGAGTGATTCACTTGCTTCCAGTGAGGCATAATGTTGGTGTGGTGAGTAATGTCAGAGATGTGGAGGGCTGTTGAAATCGTTCCCATGCACTGTCAGGGAACCTGTTTGGTCTGCTGAGCTGTGAACTCTTTGGGAGTAAGGTGTGTGGAGGGATTTTCCCCTCGTTTTCTAGATGAGCAAGAGCAGCAACTCCGCAGTGGGTTACTGAGCTTTAAAAAAGTGTGGGCGTGTGATCCAGTCTTACCCTGGTCTATGTTGTGCTGTGGAAGCTGGCTCATCTGACTGTGGACCACACCTGCATAATTCCGGAGAAAAGCTTCTTCATTCGGCGTGAGCTGAGAAAGAGTAAACAGAGCCATTGTAAGAGGCCTAAAACGAGACAAAAACAGGCAGAAACTCGTCGCAATGACTGGTTTCTTGTTGATTTGCTTAATAATAAATCTAATAACTCGGCACGTTATTTTTTTCTAAACAGATCCTTTTGCTCTCCCTTTGATAGTTTCTTATCAACTTCTTTTCTTCACCTATTTTATCACAGAAATATCTGGATGTACTCTAATTTGCAATAATGTTTAGTAGGGATGCACCGATACCGGTATCTGGGCCTTATTTTTTACTAATTCACAATCATTTGTTGTAATGAGAAGAAAATAAAACCTGTCTTCTAATTCATTACTTTTTTTTGTGTGGTAGAAGTATCATTACTCGGTATCAGCAAGTACTCAAATCCAAGTATTGGTATTGTATCGGTTTGGAAAAGTGGCATCGTTGCATCCCTGATGTTTAGTCCGTGCAAAGCTGGATCCACAGTGTCTTGCAGAAGTATTCAGACAAATGAAGAAGTACAAGATGCTCAGTAATGAGAGACACGGTCAAGTTAAAGACGGCCACAACTGAGCTGAACCTACATGTGAACATGACGGCAGTTCTAAGCAGCAGATTTTCAATAAATAACATGTTAGATGTTCGTTACTTGGCATACAGTTTTATCACCTAACTCTGCTTTAAACTTCTCTACAACTTCCTCCCTGACCCGACTGCTGTGCTCCTTGATCTTCATGACACGGTTTGTTGACTAACATTCTCTAAGAATCCTCCAAGGCCTTCACAGAACATCTGGATTAATACTGAGATTGAATTACAAGCAGATGGACCATCAAGATCTATCAGCTGGATTTTATTTTGCAGTATTAGGGTAAAGAGGTCTAGATCTAAATGCATCCCACACTTTTCAGATTTATATTTGTAAATCATTTTAAAACTAATCTATAATTTTCCTTCCATTTTACAATGGAACACTGTTTGTCAAACATATTAAATACTAATAAAATGTATCAAAATTTGTGAATGTGATAAAAATAATGATACTAAATGCAAGTATAAGGCAGTTTTCTATGATTGTAAATTTAAAATGTGAAAACCAGCCTGCTGGTCCAGTCTGTACTATACTTACATTTGAACCCATCTTTTTAAGCATGAGCAGGACCCGCACTTTCTGTTGGATGTACATGTCTTCAGGAGACTTCCCCGGCGCCTCCTCGCGGTTCATCCCCTCAGCTCCTGTGGCTCTGGGGACACAAAAAACCAAAAGTGTCACACAAAACCTGTAAGGGATCTAGTTTCAGATAAAGGTGGAGCTGAGAGATGAAAATATGAAACCGTGGATCGTTTTAGTCACGTAGTCGGGCTAGTTTAGGCTGGATTGGGGCTTTCAGATCTCGTACGTCTTCCTCACATTCTTTTTTACATGTTCTGCATTAAATGGCGTCATGCTGATTTAAATGGGATGGGGGGAAAAAACGATTTAACAAGCAGCCAAGGTGGAAACACAAGGATGCATAAGTCAGAGTGTGACCAAATGAAAGCCTCTGCATACGTCTCGTCTGACCTCCTTGGACCGACTCTTATCAGTGGGCCCGTTTCGGTACGGTCACAGCGCAGCACAGGTTTGGCGCCTCACCACTTCATTGATATTGCATGGTAGTTCTCGCAGACCTCACTTCTGCCTCTGACCTATTTTCACTGCCAGTCTGCAGAGGTGCAGGATAGAGGTAAAAACAGAGCGAGGAGACTAATGCAGGCGATAAAAGGAGCTGCCAAAGCTAATGTGGGTGATACAAAAAATGGGGAGAGGGGCTGAAGATGATTTAGAAAGAGAGATCATCAGTATGCATGACAGGATTTTTCTCACCTAAGAATATTTCATAAAACAGCCTTAGCTAACCACAGAAAATGATGATAGTTCTGGCAATTTATCTTTGCCTCTTATCCGTACAGAGAGCCACTAACGCATGCTGACAGGCCGTTTGATGTGGGGTTATATTTAATTGAGGAGCTGGCTGATTGTCCCTCTTTTCCAGAACCCACAAGAGTGGGGCTCCTGCTGGCCACTGTCTGCTTGTTCAGTTGTCACAGTGAGGCAGTGAAATCCCCCAGATCAGAGCGGCTGGAGATCATGCTGCTAGTTACAGCGTCTCTAACAGGAGCAACCCTTCGGTAGACTGCTGTGACGAACACCGAATGGAACAAGAACGAGGCAATCACTCGTCCCAACCTGCGCGGCGCTCGTGGCTTGATTGTAGAGCTGCTTAAGGCTCAAAGACAGACAGAAATTGAAAAGATTGGGAGCTCTCTGGGGTCGGGTTTAGCTGCTGGGTAAACCTTCAGGGGATTGGTGGCGGCGGTTGTGGGTGAAGGAGTTTGGGTGGGGGGGTGGGGGTAGAGATAAAGGGAGGATGCTGGTGGATGGCGGAGAGAGAGGGTGGGGGCGGCGGCAGTGTCTTTAGATCAGCATCTGTGACACTTTTGATCAGCTTCAGTTAAAATGGAGAGCTTATACTCCATGCAAAGAGTATGGGGACCGGGGGAAAGTGAGGAGCATCAGTAAGACTTCCTCAGAGGTGTTAATCAGACGGTCACTCTACGTAACCTGAGAGAAAGAGGAGGATGAGTGAAGAGGGTAAATAATCTAGTAAAGGAGACGTCAAGAGTTAAGTTCCTCAGAAAGGCTATTTTACAGCCCCCACCAGGTATTCACTAGAAAACTCTGAAAATAGATTTATATTTCATTGAAGTGGTTTTATACACAAATAAAAAAACATTTTAGGGAAATAAAATATGTTATTTAAATTAGTACAGTCAAGAGATGATTATTTTTTGGGACTAATTATGATCTGATTTATTGATCTAATTTAATTTATTTTAATTTAAAAGGAAAGTATTCCTTTTAAGTTACACCTAATGATTGCTGAGAAAATCCCTAATCTTCAGTTCTTTTCATTTGGAAGTCAGATTATTGTGGCAGAACAAATATAACAAAAATAGTGGCTTTATGATTCATCTTTTTATTTTTTAACAGACTTGAACAGATCCATCCCATCCATTTATATTTCTCCGTTTTTGACACTAGTCCCAAATGCTGCCTGCAACTTCAGCTTCGAGCATTTGGACTCGTTAGCATTCTGGACTCAGTCAGGTAAGCATCTGTTCTGAGGAAGTCCAGTTGGAGTTGGACCTATGGGCAGAGCTGCTGTTCATGGACTGGCCCCTAAGTAGGGATGCACCGATACCGATACTGGTATCGGCCCCGATACTGTCTAATGTACATGTATCGGTTAAACTTAACAGATACCTTGAACCGATACTCAAAATGTAGAAAATCTGCAATAAATTCCCCAAAAAAGAATTCATTTTTCACTTGAAATGTTTATTTTTGTGATAATTTTATATTTTAAAATTGGTTATTTTGTCTTAGTTATGTTTAGTTAGTAAAGTCTCTTCAAAAAAGGTATAAGGTGGAAGTTATACAGTTTATTAATTTAACAATGGTATTGGATCGGTTTGGGTATCAACAGATAAACAAAATCCAGGCATCGGTATCGGGACTGAAAAGGTCGGATCGTTGCACCCCTACCCCTAACCCGTAACAACTCAAGCACAAGAAGCTAAAAGCACAAAAATGGATTTAATTTAGAGGCAACGGGCATTTAAAAACTGTAAACTAAAGACAAAAAAAATTTAATCAATGCGATTCAAAAACATAGTGCGCTAAATATGGCTGTAATTAATTAACGTGATAATTTGAGACCTCTAATTTGAATACATTTATTCAATGGCACACTTAACTCCTATAATACAAATGTAACTAAAGCCTTTGTAATTCATACTTTTTAGGATAATCAGTGACCAGGAACTACTTTCCCCCTGTTATGTCAGACAGCCATTTGTTTGAGCCACTGACCATACAGACCGGGACCCAGATACATCTTGCTACCCTGCACAGTGACCAGGATACTAAGGGAGGTAAAAGGAACTCCAAAGTTTAGAAGATAAATGCAGCAAAGAGTCACATCTCACATTCATCAAGTCTTAACAACGATCAACAATCACCATCTATATGCCAATAGTTGTTTTGGAGGTGTGCTGAAAAATTTTAACTTGAAAACTGAGCTGTGTGAGGGAGGATCTGTGATGCTATGGGTCTGTCTTTCTTTTAAAGCCAGGATATGTTAGATAAACACTTAATGGTAGCCTATTGTAAAACAAAATTAGGTGCCATTAGGTCTTCACGTTTATCCAGGGAAAAGATCCAAGATGTTCAGACTCAAATTCAGCATGAGGTGAAGAGTGAATTACAGAGGATCTCCAGCAGTGGTTTCCAAATCCTGTTCCTGAGAGCTACTATCCTGCAGGTTTTAGATGCATCCCTTCACCAACATACCCGGAATCAAAGATCTGATGTCTCTAATTAGCGTCATTCATCTCTGCAGAGGTCTGGTAACCATTTGATTTATGAGTGCTGGTGAAGGGATGCACCTATAAGTTGCAGGATCATAGCTCTCCAGGACCTGACAGTCAAAGATCCCTCTTACTGTACGTTTCAACTACAGATGGACAGTTATAACACGGTTTATTATTATTAGTAGGGGGGCACATACATGTACATATATGTACTCTGTACATATTTCTAAATATATTTTATTATTCAACATCTTTAAGTATCCTGCTCTGTTGCACATTACAACCTGGATATGCCACTTTATCTGTATTTTTATCTTAATAACTGCACAGTAATTTGTTTTATGTCCATAATGTAAATACTGTTTTTTATGGACCTTTAAATCGCGTTGTGTTCTTGCTTTTGCTGCTGTTACAACCAAATTTCCCCTTGGGGAAGAATAAAGGATTATTCTATTCTACACACCGAAGAACAGTCTCAATAACTCGCTCTGGATTCCAAATAATGGATAATTTGTCAAATATTTACCATAATTGGAATATCCCTATGCAATATTACTATCGCAAAGACAAAAAATCTCGGCCAATTATAGTTTGCATTTATGCTCTAAATACTAGCAGTGTATTTAGAAATGCTTGCTGTTTAATGCAGCGGAAACTGTTTTATGGAGGGAAATGAGATGTTCTGAGTTTATTAGAAACCGTATCGCCTTGAAACAAGGCCGCTTAATTTCCCACACAGCAGCTGTAGACAAATACAATTTTTTTAATTTTTTTTTTTAATTAAAAATATGTTGCTGTCTTGGAAAACATGAATTACATCCCCCCTTCCAAAACAGGGTTAGAATACTCTCCATCTGGCAATCTTGATGTGCAATGAACTCAAGCTACATAGTAATTGTAACATTCACCAACAATATGCCGAATAATGCACATTTTCTAGATATAGTTCAGTCCTGTTATCGTGCAAAAATTTTAAGATTATGAAAAGAATTAGGCTAACCCTTTAGTGATAAAACTAATAGACTGCTACTTTTACTGTTCAAACGTTTTTTTTATAAAATTCTGGGAGCTGCAATAATTGCTTATTTTATATTTGAAAATATGATTAAAATCACCCAGAAGGTTGTTTAACAGTACAGTTCCCACTAATGCGACTCGTGTGATAAGGGATAGGTTTAATTTTTACATTATTATTGGTTTTTTGAAAATGCTGACTGTATGCAGATGATAACACACACACACACATGTATAAATATATATATATATATGTGTATGGTTTTTTTTGTGCCGATGCTGATTCTGCTCCGTCAATTTACGTCATACAAACAATGATGATAACAAATGTTACATGTCCCAGTTTAAAATTTATTGAGTTTGAAAACAATATTTAAAACAATATTTGACAAAAAATAAACTTAGGCTACGCAGAACAAGTAAAAACAAGTAGAGAAGCAATCTCTAACAAATATAAAAACATTTGAGGTTGAACAAGTCAAAAAATAATTTGGTGCTGAAAAACTGTGTAATTATAATTCTGAAAATAAATATTTAAGTATTGCTCACAATACAAATGAGTAAGCAGCATAACAAAGTGCATAGTGTGCAATAATATTGGGGAAAAAACTATCGGCGAACACAGCAGCTGCTTATCAGCCGATGCCAATACACATAAAGATGCAAATATCGGCCCGATGGATATACATCGGTCTATCCCTACTTTTTATCATCACCATAGTTTAATATCCATATTGCCCATCAGAACCTTATGAAATGTTACAAGAGAAAACAAAGTGTTGTCCTGTTGGTAATTGGAAAAAGTTTTTTGGTCTGACTTTATAAAAATAAATATTCCCCAACATTTCATACATTTGAATTTATGAGCTGTACTGAGATGAATTTAAAGATTTTTATACATCTTTATTCAGGGTGCCAATAAAAGTGGAAAAATATACAATACATATTTTCTTACCTTGACAGCAATTTCCATAAACATGGATGCAGTTCACCCTAAAATCACTCGTATAAATAAACAAATTGCTTTTCTGACAAAGCTTTACAAGTCCAAAAAGGTTTACTTTTGAAGCTTGAAAATCCATATTTAGCATCATATCCACCCAGGCCTCTGCTTTGAGCACTGCAGGTTTTTATTTTTAACCTAGCCTTAAAAAAAAGCTCCATCCTTTCACAGCAATACCCGCTGGAAATAAAAATAAAGAAAGAAAGAAAAACAGCAAGACTCAAAAAATAGATGCAATGCAAGACAGCAGGGACATGTCACCAGAATGTGTCTATTGTTTGACATGTCTGTGTGTCGCAAAGAACAAAGACCCTGATGTGATGGAAAATCATTTCCGCACCAACATTTATGTTTTTTGTACATGTTTTTCTGGGCTACTGATGCAAATGAGCTGTGGATTGGCATCATTTGCTCATCTCCTCAAATAAGCACTCCCTATAGAAAAACTTGGACAGCTTCCCTACCGAGGCCTGCTAGTTATTTTTTTTTTCTGTTGGGTGTGTTCCTAATTGAAGAGAGGTTTTGGTTTTATGAATGCAAAATAAGAAACTTGTTTATTTGTTAAAACAATTGAAAAAGACTGTGGCTACGATCTAAACAGACCTTCCAGTCTATGGTAGAATTATTTTTTGTAATTTACACATATCAACTTAATGCAGAACACACAAAGTGTCTGTGACGTATGCAAATTTTAAAATAATTCCATATATAACATTTCAGAGATTCACTGAGTGTTTATGCTCTGTAAAAATCCAGGGAGGAAACACAAACTGGGAGCTGTGCATCCTTCCAGGAGCTTGATATTACATTTCATGTCTTACAACCCTTCGGGCAACCCAATCAGGACCCTGTCGGCTTCCTTTGTGTGTTCCCGAGGTTAGCATCTAGAGGTGGGCTGGCTCTGCATTAATCCCCAGAGGGACACTCAGCCAGCCTCGACTCAAACGGGATAATATTCCAGACATAATCAAAGGCTTTCTTTTATGCGGATCCAGGTCTAATCCCTCGGAGACCCCCCCTCCTCCCGCTCTTGTTAGAGCTAGGATGTTGGACAGAGCCTTTATATCAATCAGCTGCTGCTAAACCAGAGGAAGAACTGTACTAGCAATACTTCTGGTCAGCACTGAGGTTAGGACTTTTTGACGTGTAGATTTAATTAATTTTGGTTTCAGCGATGGACCAATTACAATTTTGTTGATGAAAAAATTATTTCTTTCTCATTTATCTAAAGCTCCGACACGATCATGGTCAGTTATTTCTCTCTAACACGACCACATTTTTAAGAGTTTACTTGATATTTTCGATAGTCCCCTTCCCCACCTAAACATAAACTAGTTTTTAATTGATCTTCAATGGTCAGACTTGTTAGATTCCTGCTGGTCAATCCAGTAAAAGGAAAATCTGCTGATCCTAATAATCAGCACCAGGAGTGTTTGACCGCCGTAATGGTCGTTTTGACGTAACTACGCACCACTATTTAATTACACATCCATGTTCATGTCTTGAGGGTGGACCTCGCTGACTTTGAATTAAAAACGACTCTGCTGGATCCTAATTAAGCCTTCCTTGGCTCAAATTATCCAACAGGCTGCAAACCTCTCCAAACGTAGTGAACCGTTTCACTCATATGGCAATAAAACCTTTGATTCTGAATATATTCCATTAAATCCAGCCACGTTTAGATGAGATGAGTAGAGTTCACAGTTTCAGATTAGATCCAGTTGAGCAGATTCAGTGTGTTGTTGCAGACACCACCGAGTACCAACTTTAGCTCAGTATCTCTTATTGATCTGTGTCTCCATTCGAGTCCAGAGGGTTCTCCCACACAACTGAACTTGTGCTTTGTTGCTGGCTAAACCTCTACATTTTTGTACCTCTACAGCTTCTGCCGTCGTCTTCCCAGGTTCATCCAGGAATGAATGGCTACTGTCTCACACGTTATTTTTCGTACTGACCAGATATCAATGCTGTTCCTCTCGTTTCATTCCGTCATCTTTACGGCGACATTTACTTGCAGTGACTAACGCATGGGGTTCGGCTTTTGAAAGTGGCCGAAGTGTACAACCGATGGGAGGCTTTAAGAAATGAGAACATGCCTACTAACAAGAAGCAAGCAAAATAATGAATAAAAAAACATGTTTTTGTGATAATTTGTGCCATAATCAAATAATACATGTGATTCTTTGCACAGCCCTCCTTTCCTTTAACAGTTTGCTGTTCTGGTGAAATGATCCTGAGGCGAACCGATTACACCATAAAAAGAGTATTTGGCAGCATTCTTTATTAATAGTAGACTGTAGAAAATAGCATTCCCAGAGTCTTTGCCTCTAATTTCCTTCTAAGCATGTTAGCAATAGTAAAAGTAGCTAACTTTGAGTCGTCCTAACTAGAGATATGAAAATATTCTAAACTGGTTAATTGGGGAAAAGAATCATAAGAATTGTCATTAATTAAAAAATCTTGCAATCAGTTATGTTTTCCAAACTTGCTGTGTTCACACCGCCCAGAATGGCAAGATTATATGTGAAGTCTATGGTCGAGGGGCCCAGAGTTTCCGCAGTGCTTTGTGTGCATTGGCCACGACATCTTTTGAAACTTCTGCTGCTGTCCAAGCTTCAGAGCTGCAAAAGCCAGCGACGCGGAAATTGAGCTAGCTGAATTTTTGCCGCTTTCCCCTGAGTGTCAAACAATAAGAGTCTCACTGTATTGACGTCACCCAACTCTGACGTTGTCTAGCCAGCCACGGTCCGCCATCGTTTAAAACATTCAGCAGAGAAAGCCCCGCCCACCTGCTTTCCAAGCTTCAGCCTTAAAAATGTATAGGCTTCAAACTAGTAACTTTGTGAGCGTTTCTTATAATGGCGACAAAGCGTGAGGTGTGAATGCAGCATAAAAACTGAGGGTTTGGTTGAAGGGCTGGGCGATATGGCTAAATTTTTATATCCTGATAACGACATACTTCACGATATAGCAACTTTTCTGTTAATTTTAATTCATGAACAGTTTATTTTAAAAAAATTACAAAGTGGAAATGCAGTTTTAAATGATAGAAGACAATAACACCATCCAGACTCATGTTTTAATCTCCTTCCATTATCAGTGATCTTTTATGAGAGCGGCTCAGCTCTACATGCTGCCTTTGAATTAAACATATTATTTGAAAAGCATCCAAATTTTACAGCGATACCTGCTGTCACTCATTTTCTTAACTTTACAGCACGTTTTGGCAGGAATACCATCTTGACGTAATTTACTACCGTAAAACCTATCGTGGCTTAAACCATAGAGATTCACATAAAAGGATAGACATTTATTATCGTACTGACTATATAATTTGCCATATCGCACAAGCCTATTTGGTTGTACGGCAGAGTTTCTGTTTATGGGACTTAGATTTATGAACACGGATTCCAAACGGACCACAGAGTGCAACAAGGGTTTTCTTTTAGGCCACACATTCGCATTGTGATCTGCCCACACATTTACAGAAGGTCAAGGAGGCCAGAGTCTGCAGAGAGCACAGAAACAGTTGCACCCAGCCGGGTCAAGCAGCCACTGGTTGCATGACGCTCGTACGATGCAGAACGTCCGGTTTACAAATCACATTCCTACGGCTAGTGTCAGACTCCTGCAATATGACTCGAACAGTTTGATGGCTTCAGCAGATAGGAAAACTGAGGGCGAAAAATAATCTGAATTCAGTCATGAGCTGCTGCAGCATCCTGAGCGAATGTGTGAGAAACATTAGTAGGCCATAAGGCTGGTGTGGCTGCCAGCTGATCAGCCTGCCCTGGTTCTGCACAGCAGCTGTGCCACTGCAGGTACACACACACACACACACACACACACACACACACACACACACACACACACATATTCTACCAACATTTTGTCATACATTTCCTTGATTTTTATTGATAAAAAAAAGGTTTAAAAAATCAGCTCAGTCATTACTACAATGACACTTCAATACATTTTAACAGCAAACATTGCTTGCATCTGATACTAGGAATGACTCTTATGCACACAGGAGAAAATGTTATTTGTTCATATGCATTTGTAAGTTTAATACCTTGGATAACTTGATTTAGACAATATCAACCAAAAATTCAGTAAATGCACAATAAATAAATAAAAATGAGACATTGATTTGAATCTAATTATCCCCCACATGAGAGCTTAGTGAGATCTTGTACCACACCTGTTCTGATTTGTTTTACACTACTATATTTAGTTTGAAACAAGTTGTTATTACTGAGATTATTATTTCTGGAAAATAAATATCTACAGTTTTCCTAAAAATTGTTTTTCTCATAAACTTAAACCATTTTAACCCCAGAAGAGCTTTAAATTCTGGTTCCCGCAGATCACAGTTACTTTTTTATTCCCCTGATCTGAACTTAGCAGTTTCTCCCATTTGAACCTCCCCACCACCATGGGCATGACCAGAAAGCTGTCAAAGGACCTCAGTGACAAGACTGCACTAGGAGGAAACAGAATACAAGAAAATCAATAAGAGACTTAGTAAGAAGGTGATGCAATAATTAAGAAAGGGAAGAAATATTCATTGACTTGATGCAAGATCTTGCCCTGTTGTGTGAGAAAGATTACGAGAAAGATGAGTAATCAGCTCACAAACACACAGGAGGAGCTGGTTAATGACAGGAAGGAAGGGGAAAGAAATCTGTTTAAGATGAATAAATCCAGATAGATGCAACTGTGGACATTGGGAAACGAGGTTCTTAAACCAAATTTCCTACTTTCTAGGCTGCAGGACTCTTGAAACACACTACACCATAATTAATTTGAAATATTCGAATGAATCACCGGTAAAAAGGTACCCCGGCTAATAAAGAGTGGTCCATCTTTAATTTTCAAGTGGAGATCTGAATCATTCAAAGAAAGCTTTGGGAGAACATTCTGTAGACAGAGGAGAGATATTTGCATCAACTAGACCTGTTGCAGGTACAAACCAAAGAGCATGATCCCCACAGTCAACTATTGGAAGTTGAAATAACTCACTTAGGAGCTAGTTTTTCTGTTTTTTTTTAAGGGTGGAGAATGACTCGATAGCTTTGAGGGGCCCCTGGATGGCGATACGTCCCACAAAACAATTGCTGACGGGAGCCCTCCTCTCCAAATAAAGGGAACGTTGAGGCAATCAGCTGTTGGTGAGCAGCTCAGGGGTGCGCCGTTTAATGAGAGGGACAAATAAGCTGGAACTCTCGTCGTCTTTATGAACACAAATATGTATTCAAATTAAGGGTGTGCCGATTCACTGTTTAATAGATTCATTGAAGTGTGAAACATGTCAAGTGTTCAAAACAAAACCGGGCTTTCCACTGAACGTGTCAGCAGCCTGTTAAAGGAGCAGCACATTTAACTCGCTTATTCTGCTGCTTGGCCCTATCCACAGGGGGCGTCAGCAGCACTTAGCAGCAGGGAAGCAGCTGTCACCGAGAGAGCCCGAAATCATGCGAGATCAGCAAAGTCACGCGGGATTTCGTCAGTAAACGCAACAAAAAAAGCAGGAAAAAAGACTACAACATGGCTCCTTATGTTCTGTCCGTTTTACATTCGCCAATAAGTTTATGTTATGTCAGGGAAAATACAAAATCCCTCGAAGTACAAACGAATAATGTTAGTGGCGATCCGAGGTAGTGTAGACCCTTCCGCAACCTACTGACTTCTCACGGGGCCGCACAGGTAGTAAAAGTAAAACTACCGGAAAGAAGCACCTTTGTTTTATTTTGAACATTTCCTGATGCCAAGCCGTCTGATTTCCTGTCTTCCCCTATCCAAAATGTCTGAATGTACACGTTTCACAGACGTAGCGCATAGAAAATAGGACTGCCGTGTATATTTATAAAGTGCTGTGACATGACGCAAACTCGTGCTGCTGCTGTAAAATGCTGCTGACGCGTCCGACGGAAAGGAAGGGTAAGGCAACATGCAGAATCGCTTGCAGTTAGGCTGAAACGCTCGCTGCCACCATCATATTTTGTCCCCTAAAATGTCCAAGTGGCACGCTGGACTTTTATGTTCCTGTTAATTAATTATTATGACATGTAACTGATTATGAATTGCTCTTAGTTTGGCACGTTTCACAACACAGTTTATCGGTTAAGCAGTTAATCAGCACACCCCTAATGTAAATAGATTTTTTTTTCATTGGATAATATATATATATATATATATAATTTTGGACAATGCATCTACTCTTATAAAACAAGGGCTGTCCTTAAAGAAACATTTTCCTAACCTTATTTTACAACAGCTCCACAGGCACAAATCCGTGTAAATGCGTCTTCATTTTCTTCTTCGATGAAAATCTTATCTGGAAATTCACATCCAAGTCAAGACGACAAAAATTAAGCCGGGGTAATAAATCATAAACCTGGAATTCGGTACGCAGACTTCCTGGAGGTCAAACTTCGGTACTCCAACACCATGAGCGTGTCAAGCAGACACCAGAGGCTAGAAAAGGTCCATCTCTGCTCATGTAGGAGACTTCCAACAATAGAGACAGTATTTGGGACAATGGAGATGAACTAGATTTTGGGAAAACATCACTGATAAGTAGGTCGTGTTTTGTAGTCGCCATGCAATGCATAAACTCAAACAATCCAGCAGAACTAAACAAGCTCCAGGCATTGAGCTACAGTAGACGGCCAACATTTCACTAATTTTCACCCAATACCCTCTGGGACTTTCCATCACAACTGGTGAGAGCAGTGCACTTACTTCTCTTTACAATTTGTTATAAAACTGTCCAATAATAATATTCTCCGATACATTTGGAAACAAACATTCCTCTTTTACCAAGCATAAATCACAATTTACTATGAAAATACGATGTTTTTGAAAAAAAAATGAGCAAGAATAAATCAATAGATGGATATAAATACATAAGGTAGAAGATTCACAAGAGAGATGAAGAAGCGGATGGATAAATAAATGAACAGGTGGACAAATGGATGAATAGATAGATATTTGCAAAGACTGATGGCTCGACAGACAAATGGGCAATTGAACAGTGAATGAAGTATGGAAATACTTGTATTTTTTCAAATTAATTCAAACATAAAAAATACGTAATGCTGAATTACAATTCTAGGCTATTCTATACTTTTCAATAGAAACTCTATGGAGAACCCCCCCCATCTTATCTGGTCTATGATCACAGAGCATCTATGCTCACTCCTCAGAGGTCCCTCAAAGGACCTGAAACAGAAGCTGCTGCCTTAAGCTGGTCCCTTGGGGGCGCGGCAGCAGGATTTTCAAAAGCACCAGCATCAAAGGGAGGCATATAAATTCTGATTACAAACAGCTATACATTTTCTATGCTCCCAGAAAATATAAGTGGCTGTGACTAAGACAAATCAAAATAATAATTATAAATAAACAATGTATACAAAAGTGATTGATTAAAAGATTTGTTAGTGAATTGGTGAACACTATCCCCTCCAGTGGGCGTGAAAACGTCAAGCGTGAGATGGTGAGAGTCTAGTCCTGTTCAACACATGGTTTACGCTGGCCGCGTAGAAAGATCTAGGACCAAACAACAGAGCCAAGTGATTGCAAGATTAACCAGCCTTTTCCCTTCTGGTATCTGCTCCACGCAGGCAGCTGATGTTGATGATGATGTCCCCCTTAGGGAGTTTAAAGAGGCAAGTGGTCCTAATCTTTCACCCCCAAAAATCCAAACAGCTAAGAGAATGTGCAAACTAAGAGAGGCTTAACATGCTGCGCTGCATGACCAAGTGTGCCAGTTGCCAGGGTGGATTCTGTGTGTTTGCCCATGACCAGGGCCTGACACCTGCTGGCTGCAGCACTCATCAATGCCCTCCTGCCAACAGGGAGCCAGCATTGCCACTAAAAGGGCTGTCAGATCCTGGGGGAGTGCAGCAGACACTGTACAATGAAGCTATGGCTGGATTACAAAAATAGAAAACCTCTTAAAAGGGGCTATTTGTGGCCCTAACTTAAAGCACTAAAAAAAAACATGAAATATTAAACGGTATCAACAATACCCTGCCTGTCTTGTGGATGTTTCTTTGTAACATGAAAGCATCCGATACAACTGCAGATAGTTTCAAGCAAAATCTAACTTAAGAGAAAATGTGTTTTTATTTCACTTTGACAGAAACATTAATTATTTTTTTCTATTTTATCAGTAATGCTCATATATCGTGTTGTAAGACGCAGACAGTTTAAACTGTAGCTCGGTTAGCAAGCAGCCAGTCGTTTACAGAAATCAGCGAACGCTTTCCTAGCTATGTCCGCCGTTTTAACATGTATAACCAGCAGCCCTAACCAGATATGAGTCCTTTATGGTTTAATATTAACTGACATTTCATTTAGAGAGGAACCAAAGCCTAGCCGCAGAGCTAAGCAGCCAAGCTAGCTCGCCTAGCATGCTGCAGACAAAAGCCTGAATGAAGTTCCAGCGGGAGGAAGCAGCATCCAGGAGCCGCCGTTGCGAGTCCGTGGTTCCGCGGTTCAAACTACAAAAAAAAACATAAACTCCCCACTCTGACAAACTACTAGCCGTCAAGAAAACAAAAGATATGTGCTTACCCCTCCTGGTCCAGCTTTATTTTCTTATGTGGTCTGTTTGAATGGGTGTTGTTGTATTAGCAGCGCGTCCCTTTCCGGGGTCACATCCCTCCAGTCGGCAGAGCTACGGCGGACTGAGTCAACCAGCAGACCGCGGCTGGAGCTGCAGTACCACTGCATACCGCTGGAGGCGCTACCGACCAACCTCAGAATGATTTTAACTCCAGCTACTATAGGTTTAATCTATGTTTTAAAAGAAGGCGTTTATTCTTTTATTTATTTTATTTAAAGAGCAACTCACCGCCAAATCAACTTTTTTTTTTTGCTGATAAACTATAAATGAGTATGTATAATGCTAGCTACACTTAAAGCCATTATTTTGGTATTTTAGTGCTTTTTATTTAAAATATAAAATTTCTGCCTAAAACCGTCTGTGTGGCGTCCTCTTCAGGGTAAAAATCTGCGCTACAGTTCATTTTCATTTATAAAGCACCTTCCACCACCAGCCAAGGAAGCCCAAAGTGCTGTACACTGGAAAGGTAATACAAAATACCGTTAAAACATAGCAACCAATTAAAAACTGTTCAATCCAAACACAAAAGGCGAGTTAGGCAGATGCTAAGGCACAGTAGTACAAGAAAAGCTTGGCTTTAAAACTCTTTAAGGAAGTAGCCTCTCTAATAGCTGGTAGCAGTTGATTCACAACTTTTGGAGCTAGCACAGCAGACGCACATTGCCCCCGGGACTTGCATCTGCGGTTCTCAAAATCAGCAACACACACTGGTCTGAAGAGCAAATGGACTTTAGGGGGGAATATGTCAAAAGTAAACAGGAAAAATGAGATGAGGTGCTGTACCTGCTAAGAACTTAAAAGCAAGAGAAATAATTTTAACGAAGATCAGGTATTGTACTGGCAGGCTATTCAATGACTGGTCTGAGATGGGGGGTTGGTATATTGACAATGGTCCTTCAACATACTTTGGTGCTAAGCTATTCTATGATTTATAAAACAGTAAAAGTATTTTGAACTCAATTCTCTGAGCTACAAGGAGCCAGTGCGTTTAGTTGCAGTAAGAGAAA
Source organism: Apricaphanius iberus (assembly GCA_028564705.1). Taxonomy (NCBI): domain Eukaryota; kingdom Metazoa; phylum Chordata; class Actinopteri; order Cyprinodontiformes; family Aphaniidae; genus Apricaphanius; species Apricaphanius iberus. The sequence continues at coordinate 351,861 of JAPXFQ010001412.1, forward strand.
GTAAAATTATTGCCTAGTCCGACTGAAATCGAACTTCTGAATATCATAAAACAGGGGTGTAACCATCATCTCAGAAGGGAGATGGACACATTTTTCAGAGGTCCAAGGGGAGCCTAAGTCATGCCCATCTACTTCCAGTCCAAAGAAATGAATGAGAGCCAATGGAATGATAAAACTTATCTTCTCATTCCAGTTGAATTCTGACATGGATTTAACATTTGATGTCCACGAATTTCGAAGACATAGTTTTGATGCAGACAAACATTTTTTTTTGGACTTAGGGTTTTGTGTGAAAACACGTACACTACAACTGAAGTGGGAAAAAGTAGGACACAAAAGTGAAGGGGAAAGAGGGCACTGACACGTACACTGCTGTTACACCCATGGTTTCAGGACGGAGTTCTAATGAATATTTCAGAATTACTCTCAGTCACACTCCAAAATACTTTTTTGTTTGTATTTAATTAGATAAACCTGCCTCATTTCTACCAGTAATTGATCGGTTTCTCTCCTTACCAGAAGACCTTGCATAATCCTCCTGGCTGCAACTGCTGGCCTCACATCTCCTCCCTGACTCTGATCTTTCTATTAACAAGGACACGAACAATTTCTCTCAATAAAAATGGATAGCAATAGTGAGTCTGCACATTAATGAAAGAGTACTGGTTTTACACCAAGCATGAACTAACTAGCAAGTTATGTAATGTAAGTAACATTAGTATTGTTAACTAGTTTAAAAACATATTTGCAACTATTAACTTGCTATCATTTAGCTAATATTACCTGCATGCAATGGCAAGACTCAACTTACACCTTGTTTGGTAAAATCTCTGTAAAGTTTGTTATCTTTTGGAGCATCTGGCTGGTTTGCTTAACAAGCTGCTCTAGAGCACCTGTCTGTGATCCAAGTTTGCCTGTATTAGCATGTGTGCAGTTAAGGTGTGTTTAAAGATGGCTCGTAAAAAATGTTTCCGCATATTAAACAGCAGTAACAGCTGAAAGAAGTGCAGGGGACAGAGGGCACCAACATAGAAAGAGACTTGTCCCGTATGTACTGTGCGGCGGTTACGCCCATGTCATCAACTCCTCAAGATAAGTTATCAGTGAGTGAGGATCAGTCCTGGGCAAAAGTCAAAACATCTGAACATTTTAGATAAATGGGAACTGAAACTTATGTGAGCGCTATCCCTAATTTCATTGTTTATATGTGTTTCCTGGGCCTGGGTCCACAATATTTGACTTTTGTCTCTGTGGGAAAAAAAAAATCACATGGATTCAACAGCTTGATGTGTGCTGGCACTATGTGGATTCTCTGTTCAGCTCGTTTGGATTGCATATTAATTAAAATAAATGTTTAAAAAAATTCAAATTAATATTTTACAAATTTAACAGGTAAAAATGTATTATGATGGGATTTGTTGACAAAATGTCTACTGCACCCTCTGATTCAGCACCATGCAAAGCTGAATGAAAACACAATGAAGTTGGGTTTAGATTATAAATTTGATAAATATTAATTTCAGTTCAGCATAGAGTTTTCAATGTTTCACCAAGTTGTAACACCGATCCAGCGGATCTGATTATCACATTGTGTTCCTGCTGATCACAGCAGGTAATTTAATGACAGACTAAAAATAAAATCAGCAAATTCACTTCATGTCCCCTGGTCGCACCAGGATTATTCTATTAGACTATACAGATACATATTCAGGTTTAATATTATTTTGATGGAAAAATTTTAGATTTTTCAATAGCTTCCCCATCACGTTATTTTGCCCAATTTCATTTTATTTAATTAAATTAGAAGATTATAGAGACTTGTGTGTTAACTTTAGGTTTAACATCTGTTCACACCTTATCTATGCAGTTGTTGCTTTGCTAGTAAAAGATTATACCATTTCAGGACATTTGATGTTGACTGACTCTTGAAAGTATTTCGTTAAAAGTTTTGGATATTTATATAGATTTTTTTTCCAAAAGTTATTTTTGATGGACTGTGGTGGAAATTAGAGAAGGATGCTAAGACATTTATTGTTATTCTACTGCTACTTTAATGTAGGATTCCCTAACATTATTTAACATGCTGAAGCCCCACCCTGAAAGACAAGTTGAAAAAAGCAGGAGAGAGCTTTTTTCCATGCCCCCCCCCCCAAAAAAAAAAAAAACTCCCTCCCTTAATTTCTGTCCCTGCATCAGACACAGACATAAACCTACAGTTTATTTTCAAAAGTGAGATGTCAGAATAGCTTTATTGTTTTAATGTAAAATCTACTTGGAGATAAAAAAGATACAATAAACACTATATTTTTTTACTTGAAGTACTTCACCCTGTTCTGACATACTGCATGCAGTATACTTTATCTACTGTGTAAGTTTCATACGTTCGATATCGGGAAAAATTTGGAAAAGGGTTTCTTCTGCCTCAATTATAAATTATAATCATATTTTTTTATTTTAGTATTTATATTACCAGAATTTGCACATAGCTTACAATTTTTGTCTCTGATCAAATTAAATGCAATGTTTTGATCAGTCAGTATCTAATGAGCAAATACCCCCTACCTGCTTGCTCTACCCCATAGTTTCCTGTTTGAGAAATGCACCAAAAGGAGGCGTTAGGGGTGAGTTGCTCTTTAAGTAGCTCTTATTGTTGCCTTTTAGAGCCAGTTTTGTCTTTTCTACAGCCTAAATTACTCAAACTACAGAGTCAGTCAAATGTACAAAATTAATTATGTAAAATCTAGAACTCTATTGATCCTTTAACATTTTTATTGCAAGTTCAAAAGCATATCTGAGAAATTTGCACTCTCAAGAGATGTGAAATGGAGGATGTTGCTTGAAAGTACGGAATATTTTTAGAAAAAAAGAGGAGCTCAGGGCCTTTAAAAGAAATATTGACAAAGGTACTCAGCAGAGAAATAATGAGGTCGCAAATTACATCTTCTTGAAAGCCTTGGTGGTTTCAGACTTTTTATTCAGCATTATTTTTTGCTCGTAACAGCAAGTGCGGCAAATGTAAAAACGAGACGAGAAAAAGGGTGAAATTAAACTTACGATTAGAGGAAAATGTATTTGCTTTAGCTGTACGACTGAAATCTTGCCCGGGCCTTTAATGAGCTAAATTGAAAAAATTATGATCAGCCTAAAAAGCAACAGCACCATACTTAACAATTAGCAAAGGGAGCAATTGATTTCCCAAAGTGTAGCCTTAAGAAGAAGTATTTAGTGAGGCCCCCTTTAAAGGACAGAAACTATAAATATTGTCACCTCAGTGCTGTGAGATCTACAGCTACACTTGCTCTTCTTCCTGTTTTCATTGCACAGACTAATATAATAAGAAGAGACTCTTTAGCAATATAAATATTTTTTTCAAGGCAAGCCGTCCTTTAAGGATATACAGCATGTAAAGTAAAAAAAGAAAAAATCTACCTGGAAATAAAATCAAACATAGCCTCACTTAAACAGACAAAAAAGCACTTTGTACGGCAGTTAAATTATTAAAGTGATTGACCGTGAAAGCATGAAATATGTTTATGCTACCTGGCACATTTGAAAAGAATGGCAATGGAAATGCAACATTTAAATATCACAACACAGAAATACAAAAACAATGTATACTGCACATTATCCACACTGACCTCTGACATCAACAGTGTGACAAAAATCTCAGTATGAGAGGCAGATCCATGAGTAAATGGCTTTTCTGTATCCACAGATTGTCGCACGTACCAACACTGCATTATCTTTTCTTCCCACGATGCTTCAAAGCATCCTTGAGTTTCCTTTTTCCAGCTGCCGGTGGCATGCATCCTTACAAGTTGAGTTAAGGCATTTTAATTAAACTCAAAAGTTTCATACGAAACACACTTAGGATGGTTCATTATGATAAACACCAGAGCCAAAAAAACATCAGTCGCTTTAGTTTTGCAGGGATAAAAATGAGGTAAACAATGAGTGTGACTGTGTTTCTCTCTACAAGCAACTCTTATGCTAAACATCAAATAGATGGTGAAATTTAGAGTTGCATGTAGGTAGATGCAAGGTTAGCCTGCTGGGCTGTTTCCAGTATTTGTGCAAAGCAAAATGTTGCTGTCTCCTGCGTCACACTTGAACATAAAACAATCTTTTTGTTGAGAAAATACCCACCATTAGCAATGGCTCTAAAGGCTGTAATGCAAAATGCTTCAATAGAAAGTTCCTGCTGGTCGACAAAGGCCGGTCCTCTGGTGCGTTCATGAAAGTAGAAATCAGAAACTTCTTGCCTTTACATTAAATGTGCACAAGGCCTCACATGTACTGGCACTCAATAAGCTTTAAGGCCAAATTACATTACAGTAAATTAATTTAAAATAAACATAATGACTTCACAATTTCTCTACAGCAATCGAATTAAATAAACCATATAAAAAAATACATAAACAATGTTGGAGAGAGGCAGGAACAGTCGCCATCCGGTGCCGTGCCGTCTCCCTCAGTGACTGAGCGATGCCTAAAGTCACACCAGGCTGTCGACAGCCCGCTCTCTGCTGAGTAATGCAGTGGCTGAGATGAACTTCCTGTTTCGGTGATGCGCTTTGCAGGAGCAGATGGTTTTCAAGTAGCAACTTCCACTAAATTCAATTTGCATTTATGGTCTTGGTTGGTACTGACAGTTCATTTGTAGCTGGAAGAAAGAAAACAGGAATAGATGTCCTTTCTGTGTTTAAATGACTGTTGGATGCCTCTATTTAGTTTTTTGTCAGCCACTGGCACGTAAACATTTGCTGCTGTCTGTGTTTGAATTCCATATGTCATATAAATGTACATCTTTTTCTTTCTGTCTATAAGTTAAAAGTCATTGTTTTTGGCAGACTTCGCTGGTGCCGCGCTCTTCACGGCCTGTTATCTTTGGCCAAGGAGTGCATCATCCAGTTGACTTTCGTCTTCCAGCTCTCCCGCAGAGCTTCGTTGAACTTCACTTTGAAATTTTTCAGTGCTTCTTCCTCTGATTTGCCCAGAGCTAAGGAATCCTGTCGAAAACAAGAAAAAAATGGAAAAGTCATTCTCATCGTCCCTATAACCAGCAAAACCGCTATAAGTAGAGGCATACAATGACGCTGTTTTTGGTTTCAAAATATGACTAGTTAAACAAAGAAATCACCCTGTATGAAAAGACAAAAAAACATTTTACAAGTCTTTTGTTTTCCAAGACTTTGCAGCAGTGATCAGACAAGGAAGGCAGAAGACCTGCAGGAAAGGTCCTGACATCAGCAGGCGACAAATAGCCTGAGTGTATGAGGGATTTGTCCCAATTAAGCCCTTTTGATAACATGCTAGAGATATTACAGCTCCCATTGCCATATATGTGAGTCCCTGTAAGCAGTCAGTCAGCTGTGTATGCAAAGAAGAAAAAACGCCTGAAATAATTCCTTGGCTCAAAGTTCAAAACTAACAATGTGGCTGCTCTTTAAAAACCATCTGGTACATGGTGTTATTGGGAAACTTAGAGGCTAAATTAGTGATGCTTCATACTTGAAGCAGTCTTATTTTTCAGTGCCAACTGCATTCATTGGGACCTAAGCTGAAGATGTGTAAAAAGGCTAAAAATAAATGAATCTTTTATAGCAGTAGCATAATCTCACACTGAAAATTATACACTCTTAACCAGAGTTAGTTGACTTTACTCTCAAATCACATGGAAATGCATTGCCGTACACCACTTTTGTTTTTACGCAAGCGGAAAATACATATGTTGAGTGTAGCTAACGTGAAACTAGGGATGAAACAATACCACTTTTTCAAACACTATATAATACTGATACACAGATTTGAGTACCCACCTATACTTAGTACCAATGCTTATACTACCACGCACAAAAAAATGCAATGAATTGGACAGGTTTTATTTTCTTCTCTCCTTGTTGCAACAAAGATAATGAATTATATAAAAAAAAAAATAACAATTGATAAAAATGACTTCAGAACTAACATTTCAAGTTAAAAATATACATTTTCTTTGAAATGATGGCAGAGTTTCCACATTTTACATATCAGCTCATGGTATCTGTTTGAGTATCGGTTCGTAGTTTCAGTTAACTATACCTGATACCGATATGAATGCATTAGAATGGTATCGACCCCAATACCAATATCATATCGGTGCATCCCTACATGAAATCATAACCTCCTACTTGAGCTGAACCTCATATAGACTTCTGAAGCTGAGTAAGAAGTGTATGCACTGCCCCTGCTGGTCAAGACAGGAATTTCAGCTAAATGTGCAATCTAAGAAAGCTAAAGTAAACATCTTTGACCAAATATGGGTTTACAGTGTAGAAACGCCTGTCTTTCATTTGAGTTTATTTAGTAAAGAAAGAAAATAAATTGTGTTTTTGCCAGGGCAAAGCCTTTCTGTCTTACTTTAACAAATATAAACATATGGACTTGGCTAAACTCTTCAAATTTAACTTGAACTGTCTGCTGGGCAGTTGATTTTTGGCTCACTGAGGTATTCAGTGGCAAACGTTCCAGATGTGCTTTGTGGTGTTTTTTGTAAAGGTTATTAATCCATCTAAATCTTATACTGGCTTGTGTTAAGTGATTGGTGTTTAGTACCTTTAAATACTGGATATCTTTGGAGCAGGTGAGTTCGGGCAACCCTGCTGCCTTCATCATAGCGAACAAGTTGACAAACAGTGTCCCGTTTCGACACAGGATCTTGTAGGCCTGCTCACAGTATTCCCTGAACCTGACAAAGAGGACACAAGAGCAGGCATCAGCTGTAAGCATTTAACATAACCCCAAAAGTCTAAATGTATCACTCTTAACAGTACCTTTCAAACTTCTCACTGTTGTTCGTCTTTCCTTGCTGGATCACATGGACAAAGTCATACGTCAGGATAAAAGGCACACGCTCCCTGTTGATCCCAAGTTTCCGCTTGAAGTTTCCCAGGAAGTGTCCGAAATCAATGTGAAACAGCTGAATATCAAAGATTATTGCCTTCGTTAGAAAGATTTGCAGTTCAAAGAATCTCTTGAACATTTTTACATTACATTTACCTTGCATGCCCACCTAGTTAAACTGGACTTTTCACTGTAATTTACGAGGTTTAAGGTCTGTACGTACTCCATATGAACAGAGACATTTTTCTCTCACCAATGACTGCAAGAACAACAATGACGTCAGTCTGTTCTTACAGCCCTGAGGGTTATTCCACAAAGCGAGCTAACTCCAAAAGCCAGATTCGGTTCCATGAACAAGGCTAACCTGAAGCCCCGCTCATTCACCATGGCAACGTATGCTCTTGGACAAGCCTGCTCCGTGGCACGCCAGATGTGAGGCTTATTTTAGCTTGATCAAATGATTGGACAACGCATGTGATGTCACACTGCGGGGCTAGTATTCTGCAGCTCCCTCCGTCACCACACCGACCCTCTAATAAAAAGTTATTAAAGCGATTGAAGCAGCTTCAGTTTTCTTTTTGGTCGTTTAATTATGCAATGGAATGTAAGTTTTATCATTTAAAATGGAGTTCAATTAGATTTTTCTTTTACCAAGAACATTAAGTCTATTTATTATTAAATTGCTGCCAGAAATTTTTTGTTCCACCAATGTTGCTTCTGAGCCCAAGCATAATTGATAATTAACCTATAAAAAGAAATCACTTTTTGTCTAAGTTGGAGTCATAAGATTATCATGCTGTCCTGTCTAAATGTGTTAAATATAGTACCTTTCCACTGGTAAACCAAAATATACAGGTAAATTAGAATACCGTATTAATGTAACCTTACATTTTGAAGATTTGAAACTGTTCTTATTTAATTGTTAAATAATTTTACTTCATTTCCCAAATCATGTTCTGACATATTTACCCTGTCAGCTATTTTCTGTCGTGTGATATATTCTGGTTTTAATAAATCACAACAGACCCCAGATTCTCTTGCTCTACCACACGTGCTAATATGATTTATAAACATGTGCTTAGAAGTTTACAGTTAGAAGAGCTTCTCAGCACTCCTGTGTCACACTCTAATCCGTCCGTAAGGAACATCAGCCTTTTTATGCAGCTTGTGTTCCCTTTATTCATTATGAAGTATTTGTGATGCTCACAGGCTGCATTAATGAGTCTTTCTCAGACTGGGAGAAGAACGCAGCTCTTTCCTTTCCTTCCTGACAGGGACTAGCTTTAATGTGGCGTTGACGCACACGAGCCTTGCTTGTGAAGCGTCGATTGAATCAGTGCAGATTGTATTCAGATGGTCTTCGTTGTTGGAACTGAATAAGCCTGGAGTGAACTTTTACACTCATTCAAGTGAAGATATTTCACATGAGCCTCGATTTCTTGAACTTGCTCGTGAAATACCCAAATAGTTAGGACGTTCTTGACACATTATCTGAGCAAAACGTTTTCCGTCCGTGATATCTGACAACTAGAGTGTGATTGGTCAGAAATTTGAAGTGGGTGCGGCTACTATACCATACTAACACGCAGATCATATTTTGTACATAGGAACAATTCTACGCATTGTGTCATATTTATCAATTTGTAATTGTGCTGTATTCATCTGTTTAAAAATCCCAAATTTTTTTACCCAGTTGCTCGTGGCTGTTCACGGTCATTTGCGTACAGAAACGCCCTCCATTAACCATATTTGGTAAAACCAAATCCTCTGAAACATGCATGAAATCCTGTTGTTCCCAAAGATAATGGCCAACAAAGCGAAGAAAGGAATATTAGTGACACCGAGATCGAGGTTAAGCATAAAGTGGGGCAAAAAAAGTGTTCATGATGACAGACTTTTAAAAATGTCATAGTTTACACAAATTAATTTCAACACTACTATCAGCGGTTTCTCTGCTTCATCTACCCCCCACCTGCAAAGCACGCATTTTTTATATTTCTGCTGCAGAGCGAAAGAAATGTGGAATAGAATCGTTAAAAAGTTAAATTAGTCCTGAAAATTGCTGTTTGGCTCTATCAGCTCAGGGGGAACCAATAAAATAAATAACTCTGCCTGGGAGAAAATGACAAAGACAGTAAATGTGATTGGGAGAGTTGGAAATAAAAAAAATAATGGTTCCATATCAAACTGAATACAATAAAACGTCCCTTATTGCACAGCTGGGACAGATTTTCTACTGAAGGTGCTCCGATCATCATATTTGATACTTGTGTCCCCGAGCATAATTGGAGACACTGTTTTTGCTGCCTTCAGTATGTGAGGAAAAAGCGACAACCTGCTTCACTGCTAAGCAGAACCATTAAGTTTTCACATTACACACCAAATACATACAAATATATAATTTGGGGGGTGGGGGTTCTGAGCATGGAGAGAGCAGATTGTGAGTAACAGGTGGCAGGATATCCATGCAAGATAACACCCCAAATGAAATTATGTATTCCTTGGTAAATTTCTGTCCTGAGAGTTTATTGCTAATCCGTCCATCCATCTTTATGTTATTTTTGCTAAAACACAGACAGACGGCAACATGAGCTCCTTGGCGGACGCAGTAAACTGCGGAGAGAAATATTATGTCAAAGTACAACTGTTTCAATGTTGCAGTTCCTCCGTTCTAACACTAGATGCTGTGCATACGAACGATTAGAGCTGAACTCATATTTAGGAACATTTCTATGCACAAGTACAAATTGATAAATACCACACAATGCGTAGAACTGTTCCTCAGCAAAAAATATGCATGTATCTGTGCCTAAGTACGGTTGATAAATGAGGGCCCAGATATTCTGCATTTCATTTGTTTTTGTTTAAGTATGCAGTGAACTTTGTTCATCTTTTTGCAATCTTCATTGAAAATCCCTCTGCTCTTGGAAAATATGTTCAGGCCTTCTTATCAGGCTAAACTTATTCCAAATGATTACTAAAAAAAATAATAGTATGAATTCATGTGAATGTGTTAAACCTGACCTGTCCAGTTTCCCTGATCATGATGTTGTCATTGTGGCGATCTCCAATCCCCAGAACATAAGTAGCTACACAGTAGCCAGCACAGGAGAGAGTGAACTCCTCTATCGCCTGATCAAGTTTGTCCCTGGAGAAACATAAAGTCAGAGAAACAAGGATGCAATGCATAAGTAGGGGCTTATTATTACAGTGCATTTCTGTTATCCAGTTTTTCCTGCAGTTACACATTGTATAAAATATTCACAGAGCAGATCCTTTGGCAGATTAATGATTGAGCGTCACATCCTTTCAGCTTAGATGAGCATGGAGTCCGCTGTGTTAAGCTTTTACTAATTTTCCCGCTCTGCTTCTGGATCTGCAGAATTTCAAGCTAATTAGCTTTCCGTTCTGTTGTGCAGTCAGCTGCGCTTGTGCTGCCAAGTGACGTAGAAAGCCTTTTTTCCATTCTATCCAAACAGTCCTGTTTCTTCAAGGAGCTTTTGGAGAATCTGAATCCTTCAGACAGCCTGGCACAGAGTAAAAATCTACTCTCGCTTGTTGTGCACTTTGTCCTATCCTGCAGTAGTATTAAAATGCAGCTTAAAAAAAACAAAACAGCTGCATACACGTCACTGGATTGATCCACCTACAGTACAGGCTCCATCTTTTAGCTCAAAGTACAACATCAATGCATAGCTCATAAATAAAATACTTAAGCCACATAAAAACTTTGAGAGGCAGAAAACAGAACGGCATCTGATGAGAAATAATAAAGATGAATACTTCACTAGAGGTAAAGAACTAAAAGGTTCCCCAGCTGTAACCGAACCAATGGTACCAGGCATTCAGGTCTTTGCCAGCCTGTGTCCTGCATGTCTTAGAGGTTTTCCTGCTGTTTTAAATGATTAAGTCATTATACAGCATCCGCAGAAGATTATAAAACACCAAAGCAGTAATTCAACCATGTGAAACAGCTTTGTTGAGGCATGGACACAGCTAAAAGATGCAGAACTTGTCCCATGGTTAAGGGAAATGGACATCGCTGCAACAGAGATTAAAAGAGAAGCCCATCAAAGCAGAAGGGAGTATATTTATCAACTGCATAATGAATACACATTTTGCCATACTTCAACAATGCAAAAACAAATAGCGTTATATTTGGTTTGAACTGACAGTAGAATGTACAGTACTAAAGTTTGGTTCATAACTCTGCTTAGGTGCAGAAAAGAAATGAAAACTGGTGAAAGACTTAATACTGAGACTTATTGATAACTATTGATAACCAGAGGATAAAAGCAGATCCATAGGTCTTTAGAACTGTAGTCACCATAAACCCACAGGGGGGTGGGGGGTGGGGGGGGGACTATCATCTAGGATCCTTTCAGTTTTATAGAAGAAGTATTTCTTCAGTTCCAGTCCTAGAGCCTGTGTTGCAATAATGCTCAACAATATGACAGAGGAGCCCAGTTTAGACCCCTACATTAGCTCTGCTGTCAACTAATGGTTGAATATTTCAGGAAAGATTAAAAATTACTTAAAGCATTTCCAACAATCAAACAAAGTAGTATGGCATCAGGGAAATTGGGCCATAAGGTAAGATGAGCCTCTTAAGGTTGGAGCCTTGTAGCCTTTTAAATTTCTACAACTAATGGCTGAAAAGGATTTCAAATTATCGGCCTGAGACTTCTTGAAAAATTCCAAAAATGTTCTTTGTCTTTCGTTGTCAAAAAGTGGCCCAGTTTACCTGATGTCTCCCTACATCTATCTTTTAAACTGTGACGGTGTGATAACAAGTGATGTGACAGTATTCTATCTTTGATCCATACAATTAATGTTTGGAAAATCTCAGGCTATTACCATCAATAAAGGCAACAAAATAATTAAAGTGTGGCTAAAATGATTCAGCTGACTCCAGAGAGGGGTAAACATCTAATTTTAGGCCTGCATCATAAAGACTTCAATACACTATAATCATTGATGCAGTTATTATATCTTTCCCGAATAATGTGTTGCTTGATATATTTGTAAATTGCTTAAGTTGGTGCACCTTTTCTCAGTATTGCTTAGCAATCGTGTTGCATTGCTTTCTTTGTACAGACTCGGTATAAAGTCTTAACTACACCTTGTTCCATTAAAAGAAATGTAGGAAAGCATTTCAAAGAGACAGGTAACATACAACCAATTCATATCTGATTACTATTGGACCTATCCAATTAATACTCCTACTGACTCTGACTCAGAAGCAAAATAATCCCAAAAAACATAGCGCCTAGATCACAGTGAGCTCCCCATCCTTCCTAACTTTAGTTCAAAACACCCGGAACAGGAATAGTGAGACAAATATGCAAATAAAACTCCGGATAAGAGTCTAATCCAATCCTAACCTGCAAGCAACTAACTCTGCATCAGATATCCTGGTGCAACCGGAAGACAGCCACACAGGTCCACAGAGCAGGAACCAGCCACTAGGAGCCATTTTTAAGAGGGGGAAGCACAGCTGCTTCAAATAGTCAGTAATCAGAATAAATAAGACAAATATAGCCGCAAATGTGTATATTTATAGCCCACTGTCAGTAAAAAAGAAAATACTAGTGTAGCAACACATGTGGGTTTCTTTGTTTTAATGCATAAAAAAAATGTAAAAAATGTTTTTTAATCCTCAAGGAGATTCTTTTTAATTTTAGCGCTTTCACAAAAATTTTTTTCCACTATTCCAGTCTTCATGCAGTAATTTCCTTTTAAGTTTGAGATGATGTATCTATCCAATGCTGTAGGAAATTGTACAGCTTTATCATTATTTCATAATGAGGACTGTATTGCATATTAATAGGGATGCAGCCTCGGCCCCGATGCCGTCTAAGTTATTCGTATCGGCATTGGTTAAAGTTAACTGATACCTCGAGCCGATATGTAAAATGCTGAAACTCTGAAAGAATTTCCCAAGAAATGTTCATTTTAAGATTTTTGTGGTCGTTGTAATTGATATTTTAATCTTTTATCTAATTCAACTCATTTGTCGTGACAGGCACAAAATAAAATAAAACCTTGCATTTTTTGTGTGTGGTAGAAGTATCAGTAATGGTACTCGGTACAGGCAAGTACTCTGATCCAAGTATCGGTATCGTATCGATTTGAAAAAAAGGAGTATGGTTGCATCCCTACAAATCAAAGCTTATTTTTGGCACTTTTTACACAGCTGTAAGGCTGCACACAGTAAAAATAACTTATTAGCTTCCTCATTTTATCTTATTGACACATAAATTAAGAAATAATTTCGTCTTTGCCTCCTTTAGATACAACCTATTTTTTTCAGAGGTGAACACATTATAGCTCATCATGTAAAAAGATGACATGCGCTACTTTCATATTCAAAGCTGCGACAGGTCTCATGACGAAGCTATCCTGGGAGCACTGGGGGATGTCCCTATGTGGAACTGGGGCCATTTGTTACAAGAAAATCTACATAAGTAAACTGCACATGGCCCATATGGCATTTATGCAGCTTAAAATAACCCTTTGGTGCAAACATATTGGACCCACTGGTTATTTTTTGGGATAAAAAGCAGCTTTCATGTGAATTAGTACTGTTTTTGCATGGTTTAAATTGACCTTTTATATCGATAGTTTTGGGTTAACGCTGATTATACTCACCCAGGATTCTTGGATTTCAGCCAGTTGAGCAAGGCGTCCTTGTTGAAGGCAGCCGTGGCGGCACTATTGCTACTGTTCCTCTGTATGTTGGCAATCGTGTCGGAGTTCTTCACGATCTCAATGAGGCCCATTTTATTCCCAGTGGACAGGCAGCCGTATGGGATCATCCTGATAGTGGAAGGTGGAATCAGCACAATTTAGTTTAAACTCTTCTGGTTTTTATCAAGCAGAGCGAGAAAAGTAGATCCCACCTAAGATCCAGGCACTCTTTCTTCCACAGGTTCTCCATTAGCCGGATCATCTGCAGGGTTAACATGTCTTGCCGGAGATCTGAAAAAAAAAGAAAAGAAAGATAAGAAAACCATGAAAAAAAGAAAAACAAACCAATTATGTTGTAAAATTTACATGCATTGAAAACATTATTTATAATGATTACAATTTTTTCCATATTTCAATCAAATACTTTAAAATATTTTTGGGTGGTAGACCATCACAAGTGCATTACTATCACTGAAAGTAAAGGAATACATGGCCTAAACATCTTTTACAAAAGACATATAAATAAATGTGGCGTGTATTTGTATTCAACTCCCTTTATTTTGCTTCCTTAAATAAAACAAAAGGGATTAAATGATCTGAAGTACTTGCTTCACAGATTTACTGCTCTCGTTGAGTGGCCAGTCAGTTTAGGCGGACGGCCCTGTCTCTGTAGGTTGACAAACGTGCCACCCTCTATTTCCAGTCGATGTATTGTCTTCTGAAGACAATCTGTTCCACTACATTCGATTTAGTTGTTTCATTGTTGAGGATTGAATCTAAATCAATGCCTTGCTTTTCAGATTTGTATTTTTAAAAAACATTTTGAAAAGCATGGATAATTTTTCTTTACAGTTTACAGTACAATTATGAGCTGCTTTGTGTTGGTTAATCACATAAAATCCAAATTAAACATTATGAGGCTTTTGGTTGAAATGTTAACAAATGTGTAAAAGTTCAAGGCGTGTGAAAACCTTTGTAAGGCAGTGAAACCAGTTTTTATTTGTTATATTTTCCAGGTTATAAACTGGGGATGCCAAATCCAATGGGTATGTTTGTCTTTCCAGAATATTTGCAGGTTGGATCTAAAATCACATTTTACTTTCTGTGGTAACAAAGTGGGATTTTTCATGTGCAATGGGCCGGATGATTGCCTCGTTTCTCACCGTCTCCATTTTTGAAGATGATGCCCACCATGTCTGCTTGTTCCAAGGGGTTCTTGTACATTAGCCATAGTGGCTTCATCTTCGAGTCCATAAATCTGCACTTATCAGCGCTGTGAAAAACATAAAACTCATTTTAAGCACACTTCCTTATGGTCTTATGGTTCACAAAAATGTAGGAAATTATTATCTAAAGGTAGCTTTTAAAATATGCTTTTAGCGTTGATAAATATTTATTATAAACAACTATTCATAAAATAAAACTTTTGGGATTTTAGTGAGTAAATAAACGTGGAATCAATGCTTATGATGAATTTATGTTTTGGTATTTAATTTAAGTGGGTAAATGGCTGTGTAATGCTAACCAGATCTCAAACAGGATGACACTGGGGTTGAGTGGTGACAGCAGGTCCGACAGCGCCTCCATGTATGACTCCTGTCTGATGCACAGCTTCAGGTCGTCTACTGTCATTTTCTGGGAACCTGTCTTGACGATGTCGCTCAGGGCCTTCATTTTACCCAGAGCCTCGTTCTGTGTTGCACAAGTTGAGTTTTAGAACAGCGAATGCGTTCATTATCGGCGCCTCACATCTGACTAAATAAAAGGGTTGTTACCTGTCTGGATAAAAGCTTGATGTGGTGGACGTTTCCCCTGCAGTAAGCTTCCAGAATCAGACCAAATCGCAAACTCACTGATGCCACGTGAATCTCAGATCTACAATAAATACAAAAATGTCAGGAAAAAACTGAGTCTAGCACACAAACCTGATCCTGGATTTTTTTAAAATTCTGTTATTAGATCAGACTGCCATCTCACTTAAGATGCCAAAACAGGAAGTGTCCTATCCTCCTGTTGGACAGCGCCCTCTCCAGAAGGAAGGTGGTGAGGTCACAGTCCAGGTAGGACTCATATTTCAGGACCTGGACCAGCTGGATCAAGTACTGTAGCAGCTCATCATCACTTTGAAAGAGA
The DNA here is from genome assembly GCA_028564705.1 of Apricaphanius iberus. Taxonomy (NCBI): domain Eukaryota; kingdom Metazoa; phylum Chordata; class Actinopteri; order Cyprinodontiformes; family Aphaniidae; genus Apricaphanius; species Apricaphanius iberus. The sequence goes on from JAPXFQ010001412.1 coordinate 367,566, forward strand.
AAAAAAGTTTTATTTGTGTTGATATTCAAAAATATGTATATTTAAGACTTCTACTAGAAGACAAACTTTGTATGTACCTGAGCTTCTTGAGGCATCTGATAGTGAAGGAGCGGACTGCTGGGTCAGGAAAGCTGTAGTCTAAGAGCTCCAAAGCGTGGATGGCAGGAAGTTCGGGCCAGTGTTTCAGTAAACCCACCATCTACCAAGTAAAAGAAGACAATTCTAAATCTTAAGGAGAATTACTTTCTGTTTAATTTAGGGAGAAAAGAATAAACAAATTTTGCTTACTTCTGTGTCAAACATATCTCCTTTTTTTACTTTATTTCTCCAAGACTACAAAACATTTTGGATTTCATTCTACATACATGGGTGAATAAAATCAGAAATGTAAAGGTGAGATATAATTTGTAAAGCTTTCTGCTACAAGTTACCCTAAATTGCAAAGCAATGTCAAAGATCTTCACTTTTTTCCAAGAATTAACCAAACTCATAGTATACGTTGTCACAAACATTTATTCCTTTTGTAATGCCCCTGAGTAATAAGAATGGTTCAAGTAAAGACATGACAGAAAAAACACATGCCATGAATGTTTGTAATTTAAAGAAAATTCACAGTTCAGATATTGCAAAGGAAAGGAAGAGAACACAAATCAGGCTTTTCTTTGCTAATAACGATTTATATTTTTCTTTGGGATCTGATCTGCTGATTTTTACCATGAAAGACAAAGAAAGTGCCACTGATTCATTGATATATATTCTAGTTTGTATTCCAAACACAAATCAAGGAAGTTACAAGATCATCCTAATTTATGCATGATAGCATGTGTCGCTACCTTTGACATATGCTATAGTGAGACAAAATCTTTTATTAAATTTAAAAAACAGTACATAAAATTACATCTGACTTTTTTGGACTTACTTTACTAAACTTCATAATTTTGATGTAATTTATAAGTAGCAAAATTGATCTGTATTTGACTGATTCAAGTCGATCAAGGTAAAATGGTCAAATTTGATCTCTGGCTGCATTTCTGCTCTCAGTTTGTTTAAAATTGAAAAAGCCTGAAATGTTATGTCTTAAATCCAACTGTAGTTGAAAGTTGGTAGTTAAAAGATGTCTTATCAGTACGCTGGATACTCTAAACCATTCCACTAATAGAGGGATAAATGACACACTGTTTAAACACAATATCCAAAAATATCGTCAAATCTGGATATGATTAAAAGCCAGAATATTAGGGTGCATTTGAACATCTACTCATTATTAATATTTGTTGTATGCTGCTTTAATTATTGTTATTTATAGCTTTCCTTTTTGACTACCTATATCAAAACTAGTGGAACAGGGAAAAAACAAGCAGGCATGATGAGGATCCCCCATGTGCAGTTAACAGGATGGTAAAGATGTAAAAAAAAAAAAAGAGTCAAGTCTTTCTAGCTGAAATCATACATAGTATTGCGGAGTATGAAATGTGTTTAGGAAACTTATTAACTGAAAGACAAAAACTAACATATATCTAACATATAAACATATATAACTAACATATATAACTAACATACATAAAAAGGCCAATTTCTCTAAGTACACCTCCAAATGGGAAAGACAAGAGAACATGCAATCTCAATTAGTACAAAGTGTTGAATGTGTGTGAGCTAGACAGGAGTTAAATTAAAAGACGAAGAAAAAAGAAAGACCAACTTCTCTTGGTCACTCGTCAAGATATGAAATTTAACTTCAAGTAACGGGTAAGCCCTTAATGATTTTAATGTAAAGTTTAAAACATATAATTTAAAATTTACCTCCATAAGCCTACGTTTCCTACTTGGTCTTTATAATAGGAAAGATAATAGCACATGATATTTCAACTAATGAAGAGTACGGAATATGCATGAGTTAAGTCTAGATTTAGAAAACCAACATGGTAAAAAGTTTCAAAATATATCCATACCTGAACTACGTCTTCACGTTTATTCCACTTAGTGATGAGGAGCAGCTTGGACAGGCACTCGGGGAAATAGTCGCGCACCTCCCCTCGGAGCTTCCACAGGAGCTCTTTCTCATCCTCAAAAAACTCTGTGTAGTTTTTGTTGTCCATAATTTCTTTCAGTTTCATGTACTACAACAAGACAAAGAAGCAGAACAGAAATCATTCATGAAAATCTGCGTACAGCAAGACACACTCCAATTCACTCTACCTCAACAGTGTTGAAATGTTAGAAAGGCTTTAGGATTTTATCTTACCTCATCTTTAGAGGGAAAAACAGTCTCGCCGTTCCTTTCTGGATTGATAATCTGAAACAGGTTGGAGACAAACATAGATTTTATTCACTGATTTACATTAAATTATTTTCGCAGCTAAATAGGAAACTTCACAGTTATTGGTAACCATGAGAACAGTTGTAAAAAAGCATAAAAATATATTTTTTTTACTATTGCATTATTAATAGCACCAAGAACAGTGAATAATTTTAAAAAAATTGACTTTTCCAAATGATCAAATGTCTACATATTCTTCATTTATCCTTATTTTATTTCTCCTGAAGCTTATATATTTATATTTTATGTCGGCACACTGTGAGTGCCTTAAAAGTCTAAGTCAAATTAGTGGTTTGTGTTCACAACCTAGGCCAACGAGTCAGATTTTGATTCATTATATTTATTCTGTACGAGAATATTAATACTTCAGAGACGGCTCTAGGAACTTTGAATTTTTTTATCCACTACTTTCTTTTTTCCTGAGATATAAATAAAACATGTACAAAGCTCTTCAGAGGAGAGACAGCTGAATTTGCCATCCTAGTATGGCAGATGTCTCTTGATCTTGATCATTCATATCAATTCAATTCAATTCAGTTTATTTATATAGCGCCGTTTCACAACAGATCTCATTTCAAGGCACTTTACAAGAAGACTTCTTACAATTCAATGTTTAATTTAGGTAATAGAGAACCACAGAAGATTGCGTCGTGATTTCTCAGCAATCCCTCACACTGAGCAAGCATGAAGCGACAGTGGAGAGGAAAAACTCTCTTTATCACAGGTAAAAGGAAATATGTTATAGGTAACAACTATAATAATAATAATTCTGCCCCTATATTTATTTATTATTATTATTTTGGATAAAATTACCTTATCAAGTGGAGGATAATAGAGTGGATGAGGCCGGATGTTGGGGAAGCGAATGAGGAGCCCAGCGGCGCTGTCTACATTGGGGTTCTTCTCTACCGTTCCCATCGGGTTCAGCAGGTCACTTTTGTCATCTGTGGTGAACAAACTTGTTCATAACTTTTTTTTCCTTAATGACAAACATGTTATCAGAAAAATGTTACCCGCAAGTTACCTTTTGTGCTCAAAATCAAACTAAGTTATATTAACAGCTCCGTCAGACTGACTATTAAAACCACTTAGCAACTATACTTTAAAGATACGCCTCTAAACCCCAAAAAAAAGGTCTATCAACAGCTAAAAACACTTTAGTTCATTGGCAGCCACAGAACATGTGTGAATACACATGGCTTAGTTTGCATCACCCGTCTCTACGGGCATTTCTGACGGAGACATTTGCTCCCAGGGGGTTGGCTCAAGAAGCTGTGAGTACGTCAGGCGGTTTTTAGAGAGCTGCAAATGCAAGATTAGGTAGGAAGTACCGGGTACAGATGGCCACATGGATAGGAGGAACTCCCCAGTCTTAAGCTGGTCCTTGTAGTCGAACACCATGGTGTTTACCCAGGCGATCGGACAGTCCTGGAAACATGCAGAGAGCAACAGCGGTCGTTGGATTTCAGTGTTAAACTTACCTCAGTGTTTACTCAAGAATTACCACAGACAGAATTTTTGTGATGTCTAATGGCTGTACATAAAAAGACAACAGTTAAACTCCTTTAATATCTTTTAGGGTAATGTAAAAAGCTTTTCATAAAGTATTGAAGTGCAATCAAAAATATCTCCTTCTTATACTTCATCCTATTTTTGCTTTGTTGTCACACTAAACGAAACGGACTAAATGCAAAAGTTTAAAAAAAGATTATTTTCTGTATTAATCCAGTTTTTTTCTCGATAAAACAAAGTTTCTTTTCTTCAGTTTCTGTTAAGTACGCATTATTAACACAAAACCTTTGCAGCTTTAACAAAAGGCAGTTTTTGGCTGTTGTTTCTGTCATGATGCATAAAAAGGAACCAACCTCCTTTAGAAATAACAACTTTCGTTACTTCGTCATTTTCAAAACAGCGCAAATATATCCGAGGCGAGATGCAGGCAGATAAAAACAGAGGCATAAACAAGATGAGCTAAAATAGCCAAACTTCCGTCTGCTGCTCCGCTGTCTGGCTGCAGGACTTCTCTTCCGGACATTAGAAGAGAGAAGTGGCTAAGAAAGCAGAAGTGGCCTCAGTGTGCTGCAAAACACACCTGGGCAACATTTTCAGGGTGGTGTACCCAAACATGCTGCCCGCAGCCGCTGCAGCGCTGTCATAACAAAAGATGATCAGACCACAGCTGCAGACAAAAAAGGGGAATTTGTTGTTTGCAGAGTAGGTGTGGGGAGCATCTTTATCTTTCACACTGGTTTCACAGCCTGGGCCTGAAAACATTACATAGAGAAATGAGAACTTTGCACTTTGGGATAAATAACTAGTCAGAGGGTTGGTGATAGAGATTGGTGCACAAAATCACAAGAAAACAGAGGCTACAGTTTTTCAGGCAGTTTTTTTTTTAAAGATGATTATTAAGACTTTTAATTCCTTTTCATCACACGGAAGTTGTCGATGACTAGTTCGTGGAAGCATGCTCCCTCTTGAAATAAACACCTCCATGTGTCCTTACACAAATGATTTAACATCCCACACACTTCACCAAGCTACTGTTTCTGTCACGGGATTTTAAATCATCCAAGATTAGGCTCATGCTCTGACTCTTATTTTATTCATACTAAATGTTTTGAGATTATTTATAAGGTTTTTTTGGGCCACAGTGGCCTTCATTTGACGGTGGACATTTTTGAAGGGGGAGAGAAGTGGAGGAAGACATGCGGCAAGTTCCGGTGAACCGGGGACATTGAGGACTGAGTCCTCCGCACATGGGGTGGCCGTACTAACCACTATGCAACATGATGCCCCCAATGTTTTGAGATTGTTAGAGACAATGGAATCAGGCTTCCTTTTAAGCATTAGAAACGATGTACAGTTTTATTGCAGTGGTTTCGTTGATCTAAATCCGATAAAAAATAATGATAACATTTGCTGAATGTTATAACACAGTAACGACCTATATGATTAACCCTTCAAATTTGAAAAAGAACCACAAAACTATGTTATATAATGCTATATTACTGTTTTTAGAATTACTTTTGAAATCATTAACTTTATTTTCACTGGAATACTCAAGAGTTCAATACGCTAGAGTCGTAAGAGAAAAGCTAGAAGAAAACTTTTTTAAGGTAAGAAGAGTGGGAAAATGGCTTACATACCGACAGGATAACAATTACCTTACAGCCACAGCAGATAAAATTAATGTACCACAGAGGCTCTCCGTCCAATAAAAGGGGCCAAAATAAAAATACAACATAGACTTCTTATACTTTCATCTGGTACAACTTTTTTGAAAACACTCAGATCCTTTTCCTTCTGCTTCACAGTTCTCTGCTACTTTGTGTTGGTCTACCACATAAAATCCTAATAACAGACACTGAGGTTTGTAGCTGTAACGTGACATAATGTGAATAAGTTCAAAGAGCATGAAGACTTAAGCAAGGCCCATTGTATTATTGGAGGTTTGTATTCTTGTTGGTGGTAGAGTTTTTGTTTTTACTCCTATGTTAATGTTATTACAATAAGTAATTAAAAAATTCAAAACTTTATACTTCTTATCTGCTATATCGTTATTTATGCTCCTTTTATTTCACAATAAGAGTAATTGTGAGTAATTTATATACTTTGGTTGTTGTATTACACATCTTATTGTCTTTTAAAGCTTTCTTTTTGGCTGTGTAAAGCACTATATCAGTGAAGATTGATTGACTGATTGATTGATTGATTGATTGATTGATTGACTGTGAAGATCAAGGAGGGTGCTGGAAGTGGTTTCCTTAATTAAAATATGGAATAACTAGATAAAAACTACTAAATACAAAGTAAAAACTGCATTTAAGTAACTTTTCTTACTCAAATGACTCATCTATAAAACTCAACCAGTAATGAATAACAAACACAGCTAAGAAAACAATTTACTTTGTAAAGTCATCACCTTGAAAGCTTGAATATCAAGCAATAAATAAAAAGTCCAGCTTTGTGTGTGTGTCAAGTGTAAGTATGTATTTAGAATTCCTTCCTTCCTTGGACTGAGGAGCAGATAAAAGCACTAAAGCGGATGAGATGCTAACCGCAGCCTTGCCACTGAACACACTTGCACAACCAGACGCAGCAGGAGAAAAAAACACAAACCCTCAGAGGACACACTGACGATACACACCAAACACAGCAAAGGGTACAGAGCTTTTTTTGCACCTGCTAACTAATTTACACCAACCAGCCTGCTCAATCACAATCCCCACCGCTGCTTACCGCTTTCTTGTTCTTCTTCTTAGTGCCCCGGGGTTTCTTGGCCTTCTCAATGACAGCGTAGAGCGCAAAGCACAGCCGGCTCATGCGAGGCAGGTCAGAAACGTTTATGTCAAACTCCAGCCTCTGGTCCCACAGCGGCTCAGAGCACACCGTGACCTCTGAACTCGTCATCATCTTACAGAGGAGCTCGCTGCCATGGAAGAGACCGGCCTGGACCACGAGCTGCGTTGGAGCAAACAAACACACACAAACACACACGTTTACACATGGTGGGGTGATTAGAACAAGGTCTCCACTTGTGGTTTGGATGCTTAAAACGTTTCGCCATTGCGTGAGGGTGATTGTTTTTGGAAGCTTCACAGAACTGGCTATAGATGATTCAGAGCTTCCTGTGTCACTCAAGTTATGAGTCAAAGGGTCTACATGCTGAATGTAAACAGGTTGTTCTGAATCTCCAAGTTAGTCAAGGAAGCATGAAAAAACAGAGAAGAATTATATTTAAATATCTTGACTTAATATGTATCGTAAATTAGGAAAATCCAAATATATATTTCTAAAGCAAATAATGCCAACTGCAGAATGAACCCAAAATAAGGTGACTTGGCAACTTAAGGCATGAGTCATGAAGCTCACACTCTTGACATTAACCCTGCTAATTAGTTACACACTATGTCATAGAGTAGAATAACAAAACAAACACAAACAAAGGAGGAAACCATATTTGCGACGTGCAAACATACAGATCGGCTCGGGGCCCAAAATGCACAAGGTAACAAAAAGCGAGCGAACAAACAGCCATAAAAAGAAGTGTATCTGAGCGCAAGAGAAGGGGAAAGAGCACGAAGCCCGCCTTTTTTCTTAGAATTTAGGCCTCAGAGTGAGACATAAAAAGCCAGATAGGCCCTCCCCACTTCCTGTTTTGAAGTTTTAACCAACCGACTTGATGAGTTATGGGAAACGTGCGGTTTGGAGATGTGAGCCCCCCCCCTGCCCCCACCCCAAACCCGCCCTCTGTCATTTACATGTCAACCTGACTGCTCCTACAACTGAATTGAGACATTGGTAAACAATTCAACGCCACATTTCATTGAGCAGCAAACTGAGAAAACCTCCGTGAAACCACACCGACCTTCATCCCCTCGTCTGCGTTGACTCTGCTGCCCTGCAGGAGATGAATGTAGAAGGGCTCATTTATGGACCAGAGGGAAGAGGTGTTCTGCTGCAGGGGGGAGGGAGATAAAAAAAAAAGTAGGAAAAATGTATTAGTTTTTTTTTTTCTTATCTGAAAACAAAAGTTTGCGTTCACTTTGCTTTTGGTGTAATCTAAGTCGTGAAGCTCTTGGCGCAGTTTCCTGTTTGGCAACATGTTCAAAGAAAAGTGCACAAGAACTTACTCTTTCAAAAGTAGGCAAACAAGACACCACAGCAGCTTCAAGCAGCCAAAAAAGAAAACTAGAAGCTCTACAAAACGGTAGCTTAAATTTGATTTGTTTTAGTTTGAAAAAAAATAAAATAATTTGGATTACTAAATGTTTAATTACGGCAAATGAAAGTAGACTTCCTACTTAATTTGCTGAAACAAACTTCTTCTCAAACTGCAGTGCATACATATACCACTGGCATTGGTCGGGATTTCCCTTACCAAAAGAAATCCTTATTCTTATTTATTTATAAGGTTAATATGAACCAGAGATGGCATCTTCAAATTAAGACTAAAACTCAAGTTGGACTTGTGCTGCAAAAACAACAAACTTCAGACTTGAGAGTTTAAGACACAAGTCTTATAAACATGTATGAAGAGTGAAAGGAAGCCACTGTGTGAGCTACAGATTGCTCTGACAGGTGTCTCTCTAAATTAAGGCTCTATTAAAGGACTTGGGATGATTTCAGAACAAATCAAACTTATGGGAGAATGTCAGAGGTACATTCTCTCATGTGATCCATTTATTAATTATAACCTTTAGGACCAGTACCCAATATTAATCCGCAGAAGGCAGCACCTTGCCCCTAAACTAAATTTGCGTGCCGAGAGGAGGGCTGGGCATCAATAAAGGCTGAGCCAACAGCAATGACCGATTCAAATTCAAGTACAGTGTAATATTTTAAACTGAAGAAGCCGCTCCATTAACGGTTTGTGTTAGAAAATTTATATCGTTACTGAAATGTACTGAAATACCAAAAATAATGACCAGAAAGTTAGACAGCACTATTTGATACTCATTTCTACAGTCTGTCAGAAAAAAAAGAAAGATTTGGGGGTTAGCTGCACCTTAAATTTGAATATCTTTATTAATTATAACTGAGAACAATTGTTTTGAAGGAGTGGAGAATATGAGACAGGAATAAACAGGTTTTAAGTCATTACAAAGGGAAAAAACACTTTGATTCATTCAAAAATGTAGTGTAAACAGGTGATAATCTCTTTGTATTATTACTATTATTCGAGCATAGCTGCCTATTTATCTTTCTAATAGGATGAATAATACATTTGATCTGTTTTTTAAAGTAATATAAATCAGCTTTGGGGAGAGTTTGATGGATACAGTTATTGTTAAATGAACAAAAGACAAATTATCATAAATATTAAAAGATTGTGAAAATAATAAAAAGATGTTGATGTGTTAATTTGGGCCTAAGGATATATCTAGCAGTACAAGTTTGGATTCCCAACCTTTAATAAAGAAGAGTTGGAGATGATGTAGATGCCATAGGCTTAAAGACAAAATGTTTACTTCAGTTGTTGGCAGGCTTGACTCTGATTTGAGGTAGAAGACTTGACTTGTGAACATCTCTGATATGAACATGCTAACTGTGATGATGTTGATGACTGTGAACAAGGAAAAAGTGATGCTGGCTGGTGTTCACTTCTAAAGTTGGAGCTTGGAAGGCGGAATGAAATCTATACCAACTTAACTGTATTTCAGTTACAACTTAAAAACTGTGGGATTTGCTACAGCGATTCAGCTAACTATGATTAGCAATACAAACTAACAATGTAGCCTATACAAATTTTCTACATTTAAAGAACTATAATCTATAATATAATGATAACCTTACTGTTTTTACTGTAGCTATAACTAAGTTTGATACATGCCATGCAGATATATTGGTTTTTTAGGAACCTCCAAATTTCCTCGCCCCAAATTATGACTTCTAGGGACTATTCTGTTGATTAATTCAGCTTCAAACTTGGATGTGTCACATTCTGAATAATTCAAATTACCTTCAGTCAGCCGTGTACTGCTAATGAATAAAAATCCTATGTGGGCTTTTTACCTTTTATTTGTTCATTTATTGTTTTTGTTTCTCTTGGAGCTTGGATACTAAAATTAAAAATAGCACAACTGGATCATGTTTCAATCGAAATTCAAATAGCAGGGGCCTTTCCTAACTGATATGCTCAGTAAACCAGCTAACTATTAGCATTACAAGTAATGTATTTCTGTGCATTTCTTTCCAATTTCAGAGTCATTTACAAAAGGAATAGATACAGTGTGTTGTAGAAAATGTATTAAGACATATTGTCAGTAAAGCAAGTACCCTAAACTCTTTATTGCAAATATTGCTAAGAATTACCGGTATGTGACAGGCAGCCATGTTGCTAACTGATATGGTCAATGACCAACTTTGATTGACAATACAAGCCAACACTGCATTTCTCTCTGTGTTTTTTTTTTCCACTTTCAAACTCGTTTCCTAAAGGAATTGGTACAGTACGTGCAAAAAGTGTGTTGAGATATATGCGAACACCCTAAACTCTTTATTACAGCTATCACTGCAGAATAATGTGCCCGGTAGCAATGGATTTTTAGGTTTGGTTGGTGCAAAACCTTGAAACGATTATAATGTCTTATTAATTTCTTCCAACTTAAAACCTTAAAAATGTCAACTTCTGAGTACTTCAGTCATACAGAGCTTGTAAATGCAATTGTTTTGCTTTTAGCATTTCTAGCAGTTCATTAACTTTTAGTGAAAATAAGCAAGAAATATATATATATATATATATATGTTGCTTATTAACATAAAACAAACTGAAAAGTCCATGTCTTGTTGCTTAACCGCTGGAAAACGTGTCTTTATTGAGAAAAGCTTTTGCCTCTGATCTGCATAATACTGCACTGTAGTTTAAAGCATGCTAAAGTCCACAAGCTGATTGAGGATTAACTGTTGGGAAACAGACAGCGCTGCTGGGTGAATAGAAGACGACTCCTTACCTTCTTGAGGGGCAGAGGAGGAGGTCTGGATAGGGAGCGGGTCTTGTACATCTGGCTGCACACTCGGCCCTGATCCTCCTGGTATTTGCTGATGGTGGAGTGGTGCACCATGGTAAGCTGGGGGTTCTGACCGCTCCGTAAACATGAGAAAATGTACTGTAGAAACAAAAAAAACAGAGCAGTTTTTCGTTTACTGGTAAAGCCATCAGTCAGCTCAGCCACAGATATTTCCCAGCGTCCTGATAGCACTGGTTCAACTCCTGAAGGCTGTTCATTTGCTGTAAGTTAATGCAGTGAAAATCTCATTATGGGTGGATGGAAGCAGTTCCTCTCTGCAGCGCTGCCGGACAGATATGAGTCACTCCAGCAGGTAGCTGGGGTTTCAAAATTAACAGAGGAGACTCCTGTCACCAAAAATCTCAATTCAACCCAATTCTGATGCGACAGACGCCGCCCGTTTTTTGTCGGACCACCTGCACCGGTCCAAACTAACACGTATCATCCAGGCGAGTGAATAAAAAACATGGCAGTTGCTTTTTCCTGTTGTAACAGTTATTGCTGAAACCCAAACTGCAGATCTAAACTGAACCTTTTTACTTTTTGTTACACTTGTCTGATGAACTATTTTAGTTTGTCTTTTAGTGACACATTTCGAAACCTATCAAAAAACATGTATGTTTGCCTTTAATCCCTGCATAAAATGGACATAAATGATGGGGGGTTACTGGCAGCTCTGAAATACATTTCTTCATAGAAAGAAAGAAAGAGAGAGAGTGAGAGCTTGTTGGAGAAATTAGTGTGACATCTGTGCAAAGCGCCTCTCTGCGGTAGGTCCAGACGGGTAAAGAGAATAGGAAGAAATGCAGCAAACTATAAAAATGAATGAAACTAAATTTTGGGAAGCGGTGCTTCACAGAGATTGCAAACTCAGACACTGAAAGAGAAAGAAGAAAAAAAACTCCACGAGTTAACAGTTATGTCTGGGTGAAAAAAATGGGATTTCTTCATTTAGACACCTAGCATGGACGTAAAGGGAGTAACCGTAACTATTAGATTAAAGTGGGAGAAGCTGGTCGTTGAAGAACCTATATTATATATACATTATATAATATTATATTGGCAATTTACTTGTATACAACATTTACAGTTCACCAAACACATCAGTTTCTAACAGAACACATCTACAAAGTGAAAAAAAAATTATGTTTTTGAGCCTGTCTCTTTGAGGATCCCCCTCAACAAAACGCAGTCTGATCTAATTGATCTGTGGATTGGTTGAAAAAAAAAATGCTAATCATTTGTCCAAGACATGTAAGGCAAGCCATAAATGTAGGCACGAAAAACAATTTAGGGTTGCAACATTTTTAAAAGCAAGAATTAAAATAAAACTAAAGATCAGACTGAAGTTAAACTTAGTCACATAGATGGCTATGACGAGCCGCATTTTGACCCGCAGGCCTTGAGCTTGACACGTGTGCTGTAAAGTGTAGCTGTTATCAGGCCTGAAAGTTGGGTTTTCTGAAATGTGTGAGATTGTAAGATAATAGAAAAAGTGAAAACACACACACAAAAAAACTCTTTGCTCCACAGGCGTGTATTGTATGCTGTTAGTAGTGGTAGTAGACACTGTGTAGTGTGTTACATGCTTGCCAAGTTGTGCGTGTGTGTGTGTGTGTCCCCATCCCCCCTCCGTCTCTTCATTCTCTGCATTTTGAATGCAGGCAGGTGGATTCCTCTGGTTGGCAACAGATTATGTAAAAGTTGTATTATGTTTGAAGGTTTGAGGTAGGAGATTGTAGACTTTTACACATAGGCTTGTTTCTTTTAAATGTATTTGTAAGTAGGTATGTGCCACCCCTATAATGTTTCAAACTGCGTTTTCTGTTAGATAAAAAAAGACAGGGTGATATATTCATGTATTTTCTTTTTCTAGATGACCGTTAGTCCCTGAATTTGTCTTAGTTGTTTCTTCGATTTGGCACCAACCAAATTTCCATTTCTTTCCCACAGCTTGTAAGGCCCTCAGTATTTGAAGTGAAAAGAAATAATTATTCGTCCTCTTGCTGACCGCTTTCCTAACTGGGGGTTTGTAACAGCAGTGTATCAAAATATGGAGGATTTTTCAAAGACATGCAGGTTAAGAAGAGGTTGGATGAGCTGCGGCAGCAGCGTGGTGGCGCTTCGTCCATTTCCAGCTATAACTACCACACTATTAAAAATCAACATAGTTATTGCAGGGTTGATAACATCACTTATCTCCTACTGGTAAACGCTCATGTTAAAGCTGTTTATGGAAAATGATAGCTAATCTAAAAACAGCCCTTTGAGATAAGGTAGTTCCTTACAAAATGATAACTGAAAGCGATTAGAGTTTGATGCGCAGCATCGGCCAAGCTGCGCAAACAGCATAGGTTTGGTTTTATATATTAATAACATTATTAAAAACCATTTTTTTTTAGGTTTTGTAACATGAATCGGGGCAGGATAGGAAAGGAAATTCAAAAAAAAAACTTGAATGGTTAAACAGTTTAGAGATGTGTATTGGCAATAATGTGGTGATACGATATGTATTACAATACGGGAGGGGTGACAATATGTTGCGGTACTATATGTAAAACTATATATTGTGATTTTTAAAACTGGATTTAACTGTAGAAAAACTGTGACAGCATTCTAAACACTCCAACATGTTTTATACATAAAACATCCAGTTTTATTACTAGATTTACCACAAAACGTATTGTCATCATCAATGGTTCCATTCAAATTCTCAATAAAATAAAAGTAGATAAAAATCAATACATTCCTTTTGAATATCAATACAATATCATGGACTAAAATATTATGACACAGTGGTACCTCGCTAAAACGCAGGTCATCTTTCACGGCCTTGCTGTTCCGTGGATTTTTTTTAATAGTACAATTTTACATGCTTTCCCCTAACACGCATTGCATTCTGCGTCTTTATTGATAAGAGGCAAATGTCAATCTCCTCATTGTCGCGTCTCCTGTGCTCGCCACATATTTTCATGTCTGGCTATAAGAATCTTCTCCTCCACAAAAAAAAAAAAATAAACGACACGAAGAACCACCCATAACTCGGAAAAAGGAAGCTGCTCCGAGACCTTCAGTGGAAAAGGACGCACTCAAGCCACGCTGCGGATGAAGAAACCGCAGCATATTAATACTTTTATGTTTTATAAATCTATGAAGGTTTGGTGTTAATGTACGTCTGACAAAAGATATAACGTGTGTGGCGAGGGGATTTACAGGTTTAAAACATGTATAATAACTGTAAAAAATAAAGATGACTACTTTGCGGATTTCCAGTTGCAGGTTATTCTTAGAGCGTAACCCGCACAATAAAAGAGGGACCACTGTATATCGGAGGATCGATATTTTCTTACATCCCTAGAATAGTCTGATACATTTTAAAACCGGAGATTCACTGATCAGGCTTTTCCTGGCCAGTACTCATCATGGATTTTCTTTGAGGTCTGATCTGTTGATTCACTTTTTTTTTCTAAGGCATTTCACATATGAAAGGGAAATAATTGGTTTGTGTTTATATATTGAAACTATAAGACTCCTTAGTTTTGATGCATTTAGAGAACAGTTAACAGAAAACTGTGTTTTCACCAATAATATCTGATATTGACAAAAAAAAAGGTCAGATTCCAACCTCTGGTTGATTAATTGGTGCATCTCAGTTTAAAACCTCAGACCTGTTGTATAAATAAAAACCTTTCTTTCTTTCAGCTTACAATTTTACAGATCACTGGGCTCTCAAGGTCAAACGCATTTTTCTTTCCAGAGTTTTAATTATCCTGAGAGCTGGAACATTTTAAAAACTAAATACATTTTTTTTAGATATCCTTCTGTAAAAGCCTTGATGCAAAAAAAATGTTTGCTATATTCACTCTCAACCTAAAATTCGCTCATCTGTCAGATGAAATCCACATTTCCTGACTTGGCTGAAGCCCTCAGGTTTATATTCCAGTCTTTGAAAAGCTTAAAGGGATTTCTCATGATGGCAGGACTAATTTTTGAAGGTCTGAACCTTTCAACCTGTAAATTACATCATATTACATATCTATGTTGATTCGTGTGTTTTGGTGTTTGGTTGGATCAGTGAGGGTAGTTTTAGCCCGACATTAAACATCATGTTGCACAGAGTCGTGTAAAAAAAAAAAAAGTAAATAACATTGGATAACAGTGGCTCACTTTGAACTGGCACAGCGGATGGTTCCCGTAGATGAACTCCCATCTCCCATTGACCTGAAGGGCGTAGTCCTCAGGTTCCTGTTTTACAGAGCGGAAGACCGTGGCCTTCTTTTTCAGAGCGCTCTTCATCAGAGACACGGGGAGGTCCTGAGAGTCCTGCTGCAGCATGAAACTTTCCTGCAAGAGTCGAGCATAAAAAAGATCATGAATTTATATTGCAGATTTAAAGAAAGAAGCAGTGGAGCTTGTTTTTTTCAGAAATGTTTAGCAGGTTGGGGCAATGCAGTGGGTGGGGGATTTCCATTTAGTTTTTTTTTATTGCTGCTTAAAATCATTCTCCACGATAAATCTACTCAAGGTGGAACCAACGTTTTTCCAATCAAAGCGGCAACACTCTTTGTGAGATCAACAAGTCGAGTGTTTGACTCATAACCCAGAAAACCAGCAGAACACACACTCACATCACTCGACTCAAACTTGACGTTGATGAAGAGCTTCTTGGCGTGCTTCGATTTTGTGCTCCCGCCCGCCGCTGGGGAGCTGCACGGCTCCAGCTCGCACGGGAAGCTGTACTCCATCCAACGCCGCCACGGCAAATTCTGCCGCTCCAGGGACTTCTCCTCGCAAAACGTTTGCATCTTGGATCGAAACTCATCCACCTCATGGTTCTTCTGGGCTTCAAATTCATGCAGACCTGACAGAAAATATGATTAAAACATAACAAACGCAGCCTTTCTGGAGAAAGGAAGTCAGACCTTCTTTATGTAACCGCTTTATTAATTTTTTTTGAATTTTTTTTTTTTAATTGCTTGGAAAAAAAAATCGCTAAACACGTTTTTTCTAAGCCACTGCTTTAGCTTATTGATGCATTTCTGCTAAAGCACTTTTTGAGGTTCTCGCTTCTCCTATTTAACAAGGAAAAAAGCAGTAGATTTGTTTTGTTTTTAAGGTTAGAACAATTATTCTGTTTTTCTTTCTAAATGCACCATTCGTGCACTACATCCAAGGCTTTGAAAGAACAGTGTGGAGTTTCTAAAATGAGGTTCAAACAGCAAAGGAACATGTTCACAAACAGAGGTTGTAGAGCGCTATCTGTGCCATTGGGCTACTGTGACTCAATCAAGTTAGAAGTGGTAAGAAATAGGTAAAATAGGAATCTTTGCACTCTCTTATACGCCATATTGGCTGCTCTGCAACCTCCAACTTTTCCAGACAGAATTCCGACTTCTGATGTTGTCCTTGTTCTATTTCCAACTGCAAAACTCTTATATCCTACTTCCAGGTACAAAGAGAATGCACCATTACATTAAATGAATGTTTTCTAGTCCAAGTAAGATACTGACCGCTCATAACCTTATAGCAGAACCTCAGTTCAAAAACACCAAAGACAGGGCCTTCTTACAGAACCGCAGCAGCCAACAGGAGGTGGATGCAACTCACCTTTGCCGATGAGCAGACTGATCTGGGCGTTGGTGAGCTTCTCCCCCCGGTCCCCCTCCCTCGCCACTAGCCTCAGGACACACATGAAAGGCCGCACGTCGCTGATTCGCCTGGACTCTTCCTCCAGCTCCTCCCGCTCTGCCGTCTGGTTGATGCAGGTGAAGACGTACAGGTCAGGGTCACCCAGTGCACAAAACAGGGCCTCACGGCTGGCGTTTTTCCAAACCATCTGGGACAAAAAAAACCATCAACAACAACATGCAGAAACCAGTAAGAATAGGTCAAATATGCTGAAACCCATCCAAAGATGTTTAAATAAATCCCACTGTGTTACTTTTGTGAAAACGCCCAGGAAGGGATTTCAATCTTTTAATAATTCTCCAGACATGCAAGAGAATCATTACCTAAGGCTGCTGAATCAAGCAGCATGAAGTGGCAGAACTGTTGGCACACTCACATTTCACAGCAGATCTGTTAGCCGGCCATGTTCTCTCTGGGGGCATTTCTCCAGCTCCCTCTCTAATCGCTGAATGAAAACCAGCGAGCACTGTTTGAACTGTGGCTTATTTTTTTATTAGTTTAATGTTTTAACCACATCTTAAGCCAGCGCATTGCTTTTAAAGAACGCGAGCGACAACACACAGTTATTTGCGGCTGCGCGGTCATCTGAGCCGTGGTGCATGTCTGCAGCCAATCAATTAAAGCCTACTTAATAATACAGGGGCATCTTATGATACATGGACAATATGTGTTACAACAGAGATTGTGGTTTACAATGTAAAAAAAAAAATGAACTCAAAGAAGAGATGAACTGCAGTGTGAGGAGACGTACTTTCTTGATGTTTCTGATGGTGTCGTTTCGAGACACGGGGAATTTCAGGAAGATCCCCGTGGGCAGCAGGAAATCCATGAAGATCTCCTGGTCCCCCTCCTTCTCCCACTCCTCCTGCGTCCCATACTTCCCCGGGGTCATGGCGATGGCCTCTCATTTACCGTCAGCTCCCCTGCTGCTGGCCGGACACAAACCCAGTTAGAGGAAGCGGCAGCCAGGGTTAATATAGGTCTACTATTAAAATATGCATACTAACCAAAAACCTCTGTCAGCCCATGTGGAGGAGAGCATGTGTGTAAAATCAATGAATGACATGAAAGATGACAGCAAAGCGGCCTGTCTCTGCTTGTTACGATCAGTTTGCTCTCAAATAACATTCATCCTGGTGATAACAATCCAGCCTTCTGTGCATGCTGTTCTCAGTTTCATGACACTGACCAACTTTTTTTAAGAACTGTCATTGACTGATTTTGTTTTTAACAGACAGAAATACTCAGGGGTCCAACAAAGTGAGGACGCGCAACAGAGAAACTTCAGTTCAACTGAATTTAACCATAAAGTAGTCTATAGGCAGTTTTGAAATCTGCTTCTGCTTCCCACAAACCCCCTGAACCCAGTTTGACGCGTTTGCCTTGAACTAAAACTACCATGCTGATAAGAGGAAACGTGCGCTTCGAGAGCTGCTTTCTCCCCAGATTCTGATCTGGCTCATAAAACGCGTCTCAATTTAATCTACGATGCAATACAAATATATTTTTAGCGCTACTGGTGGAGCGTTTTTCAACAAAACAACAAGCAAATAGCTGATATCGGGACGTTCAACAACTCGGATCCAGTTGACGTGATGGCGAAAAGCTTTGCCAACCTGTTGGCGCACACACTTGCCTGTCAGCGCCACAGCCCGGTCATCTTGTCATGGTGTCACCGCGTCGAACATGGAAGCTGGAGCATCCCCCGTTCGTTAGACGAGTCTGCCACTGCTCAGAAATGCACCTGCTCGGGCCGGGCTGTGAGCGTCCTCCGCGGCTCCAGCAGCTCCTACGAGGCGGCGGTGAAGTGTCTCCCTGCCTCGACGCGACGCGCTGTCATTCATGCGGTAAACGCTGCTGCGCTCTATGCGCTGCGGGGGCCAAGGGTAGGGGCCGTCTGCAAAGAGACGCTGCAGAAACGCCTCCTCCTCCTCCTCCTCCTCCTCCGGCTTTACACTCTAGAGCCCTGTTAGTTTAGCATCAGTAAACGTGAAGCTGTAGGCAGAGGTTAAGAACTTGCTTTCTCCAAATAATGAAAGTGATTAAAATACAGGGACACCTCTAGAATGTTTTGTAAACTGGGGCAAGATGGTGGCCACTACTCCTTGTGGGGGTTCAAGATAAAAAAAAAAAAATTAAATTAAAAAAACAATAAACTTTGCAATAATGTTTTGGGAGCTTTCATTTGATGTGTCATGAAGGAACTTGAGATTCCGGTCCATTTAAACAAATTAAAATTAAATAAAATATTGATCCTCCTTCGGATCTTTTAACACACGCTTTAACTCTGATATAAGGCTATACATACACAGTAGTGTGTCTAAAAGAGATCTACAAATATTAATATTAATGTGGTCCACAGAAGGTAGACTATTTTTTTATATTCATATTTTTATTGAAATGTCCATTTATCAAACAACATGAATTAAGCATATACCCAAGTACTACCTACAACCCAACACACGAAAGATAAGATAAACAATGAAGGTAGACTATTTACTGTGGTACCAGAAAAAAATGAACCATAACTCAAATAGCTTTTTATGAACTAATGTAGTAATAGCATCAATGTGTGGAGAGAAAAATAATGACAACATTTTTAAATATTTCGACCATTCTAAAAATATTTAGTGCTGACACGATTCATCGATTCTTCGAGACAATGTTGACGACCAAACTTGTCCTCAAATTTATTTATTTTTTCTCCTAAAACATTGGCTGAACCGTTCCCTGCTTTATCTGCTTTTTCACCCGTGATGCACATGCACAGTAGTGGCAGTCGGGATCAGGCGTTCTTCATGATGCTGCTTGTTCTCTAATAAACCTCTGAGGCCTTGACAGAATAGATGAATTCAAAATGACATTATATTATAGACTATTTAATTATGAAGTGTCTCCAGAAATCATTGATTGCACTGAAGTTTATTTAGGCTATCAGAGCAAGTGGGGCTAAATTTAGATGCAAATTTACATGTTTCAGATTTATATAAAACATTTTTAAAGTATTTTTCTTTTACTCAGTAAGTATAAACGATGTATTTTCCTGTGCAAAAAAATCTAACTCGCAAATTGTGATGTATACAAAATGTGGAAAACTTTGAGGGGTTTGAGTATTTCCACACTGTTGTGAGCACAACCGATTCCTTCACATGGTTTTATCTTTAACTTTTATTTGCTTTCATTAATCCCACTTTTTTGTTTTGTTGAAAGTGGGTTGTTGAAAGGGAAACTGCATTATGTGTTAACTATATGTATCATTCATCAGTTCATTTCCAGGAAGTCAACGACCCTCTCACATCTCCACCACAGAGCTGCGGGTAGCTTAGCTGAGACACTGTAAACAGGTCGGTGACCCATCTGAACGTCACATGTTTCAAGCTATTATTACATCTTTCCTTTTTGTGCGAGCTGAAGAAAATGCTGGTAGAAAATGTTATTGTCTGATTGCTCCGGAGAATCACGGAGAACCATTGTAAAACCTTGATAAATGTGTGTTAAAACTAAGGCCTGCAGTATACATTTTCACTACACAAAAACTGAGATTTTTTTTCATCTAAGAGAGCAAAATTTAGCAGTATATCAGGAACAGCTTGATCAGAGTGTCAGTTCTGCTCCCTGTTTACAGACAAGGTTTTTCTCTTTCTTTTCGGTCTTGCTGTAGAAAATTGCTAACCAGCGCCGTAGAGGGAAAGGGTGGGAAGCAGGTTCATGCTTTCAGTCTGCCTATCTGGTTGAACAGTTTCTCTTCTGCACAATCGCTTCCTGTTTTCTTTTTGTTTTTCTTCACCAGCTGGTCTGAATTGAACTCACAAGTTCATGATGCACTTGATAAGATTTTCTAAAGCAGGTCTTATGTTTACAGGGATGCAGCTTTCAGTGAAATTCAACGATAAAATAAGGGGGCTTTTCAGAAGAGGTAGACGAAAGATATTCTGAAACCAAGTGGATAACTTCAACCAGCCAAAAAAAAAATTTTTTGTGTGTGTTGTGTGAGCTACTAATTTAAGTATAGTCTGTTCAGATCAGAATTAGTCTATTAAATTCAGTTTAAAAAGAAGCCTTTTCAATAGAGAGAGCTGTAATGTCACGCTGTTGATGGTGGCCCCCTGTGTTTCCTCTTTCTTACTGTATGGTTGTAGCTACTTATGTGGTTTATGTTGCACTTCCATGAACTCACTGTTCACACTGCTGCAGAGCTGAAATGTAACTGATTGTTTGAGAAAAAGAAAGCAGCAAGGGAAATTCCCATAAAGAGAAGGCATCTTAACTTGAGACGCACAGTTCAAATGTATTTATTTCAGTTCAGATTTGACTAGTAGTCTCAAAGCCATTAATTATTTAAAAACCCTTGTATTGCACATGGATGTGAGGAATTAATATGTTAGTGAATACAGGAAAGCAGACTAAGACCTGTAGAGACCCTGGTGAACGGCTCACAGTGCATCGCATTTTTTTGATACTTGCGTTGACAGAATGAACATAAAGGCTTTAAGCAGGTTATGTGATGTGATCATAAATAGCCAGTGAATTTTGTTGAAGGCCTTGGGCTTCAAGGACTTGAGGTTAGACAAAATGTGCTTTAGTCAGTTAGCTTAGACTCACCTAACACCTGCAGGTTGTATCACCATGCAGGAAAAGACAGAAAACCATCTAACTGCATTGGCTTTTAAAATTTTAAATATTCCTTGTTATGAGATGACAAGACTAACTGCTACGTTGAGCAGGGCACACTGTTCTGACAGATTGCCTTTAAGGAAATCATACATTTTAATTATTTTTTCATTTATTTGCAAAGTCATTTTAAGAGAATTATCTATTGTGAGATAGGAACTACTTACAACCTCTTAACAGAAACCCACTTCAACGACATATAAGGTATCGGTTTAAAATAGGTTTTGATAATAAATGACAATTTCTGCAACAAAAATACTGCATTGAAAGAATAGCTAATTAGAACATAATGTAATGTTAGTATCTTGTTGGATGCCAATATATTTTCATCACTATTATATTTTCAGATGTGTTCTTTTGGAGTGTCTGTCACAGATTCTTGGCCCTGTACCCTCAAGATAAACCAGCATAGAATAATAGAGCATTGTAAAACCGCAACACTTATGTTAGTGAGGGCTAAAAAAAGCATGTGCCAACATAACAGCTCATTTGAATTTTAGTTGTATTATCTGAAAACATTATTTTTAAGAGTCAGCTTTTTTACCCAGTGAGTATTTGTGGTTAAAAGGAGAACATTAATCAGAAATCAGAACATTAATCCGAATTCCTTAAGAAAAAGCTTCGAGAGGCAGCTAAATACTTGAGCGAGGAATTCTCCCTCCAGCAGGACAATAGATAAATTTTTATCGGATAAAATGAACCAAGAAGTCACTTTAATAGAACCTGTCTGACAACATGAAGAAAGGCTAATCAATTTCAGGAAGTAACCCATCTTGCTTCAATTTAAAGAAATTCAAGAACAGATTAAAAACACCTGGGAAACCATCAGCTATAGAATCAGAATCAGAAAGGGTTTATTGCCAAGTGTTGGAAGAGCTCAATGAGTCAAATAATCATTTAAAAAACAGAATTATATATCAAGAATTCTTTGTTTCATATAAAAATGTGTTTTGCTAAATACCACCCATACCTTTTTGAGACAAGTGGTAAATTACCTTGGCATCCCAGAACATAACACAGCCTCCTGTGCTGTGAGCAAAGTACGAACAACAGAAATTACTGCTATGGTAAGAAAAGGTCACAGATTTAGATAAAATGTACTTAAAAAAGCCACTGTGTTCTAGATTACTTTAACCACCCAACTTTGCTCTGAAGCAGTTTACAGGAATCATGCAACTTTAAGGCTTCCTCTTTTGAAGGCAGTCACTAAGAAAGGTTATATAAGAGGAATGATTCAGAGAAAAAGTTATTTTAAGAGTTACAGAGAAAGGGGCCAAAACAAAAGCAGTAAAAAGAGAAGCAAAACGTTTCCTTTGCTGCTAAATTAGAAAAAAAGGGGGGAAAAGTAGCCTACGTGAGTGGACAAAAAAGTCAGTGAGAGCAATACAGTCCAGATCAGACCAAAAGTTCGATGGATGGATCTTAATAAGGTTCCAAGTAGAGCTTTGACATGCAACAAAAAGAAATGGGAATGAGACAAAAATATTTTTTTAGCATCCAATTTATCAAAAACAACTCTAAAACTGAAACAGTCTGTTTTACAGCTGATCAAAAGTTTAGGACCAAATGCCTTTAATGCCAAATCTGAGCAAAAATCTGAATTCATTGTCATTTTCTGTAAGTAAGTCACTCAATCATAATATTCTGATGTACAGTAAAAAAAATACAATTTTTTTTTAACATTGTTGGGTTGTTGATGGGGCTGCACGGTGGAGCAGTGGTTAGCACTGTTGCCTTGCAGTAAGAAGGTGGGTTCAAATCCCGGCCCAGGGTCTTTCTGCATAGAGTTTGCATGTTCTCCCTGTGCATACTCCGGCTTCCTCCAAAAGTCAGGTTAATTGATCAATCTAAAGTGTCCTTAGGTGTGAGTGTGTGCATGGTTGTTTGTCCTGTCTGTCTCTATGTGGCCCTGTGATGGACTGGCGACCTGTCCAGGGTGTTCCCCGCCTCTCGCCAGTTGACAGCTGGAGATAGGCACCAGCCCCCCCGCGACCCATTAAGGATTAAGCGGTTAAGAAAATTGATGGATGGATGGGTTGTTGATCTGCATAAGCAGGGTCATTGATGCTAAGGTGGGACGCAGTAAGACAATCATTAGGAATGTCTTGAATAATCCTGAGGGCTACGGAACAAAACAAGTTTAACAAGTTTAGGCACTGAGCCAGAGGATCCAATTGGATATATGTCATGACACTGGATGACCACTGACCTAACTTAAAGCTGCTATACAGAAGCTGCAAAACAAGCTAACTTAAAACATTATTTTCTGCACCTTAACAATGTTTAAAGAGCAAATCTACAAATATTTTGTGAAGAAAAACACAATGCTTGCCATGATAATGGTATTGGTAGCATGTGCTGCAAATCCGAATGGAAACCAGATTTGTCTCATGTGTTGCAAATCAGAAACGAGGATGAACTCTGATACATTGACTCCACCCATGACACGAAATAGCCAATGAATAATCATTTTTGTTTCTTAAAAAGCCAACTGTTTTTCCTCTTCATGTGTTACAATGGTAAAGACAAAGGAGCTGTCTGAGGACTCCAGAAATGCTATTATTTGCAAGCATCAGACCTCCAAAGGGTATAAGGCCATCTCTAAAGATCTTGGTATCCTGTTTTCAATATGTGTGATGTTTTGAAGTTTTCCAGGCATGGAACTGTCAAGAACCTCCCTGGACGTCGGTGGAAGGGAAAATTTGATTTAGGAAGTCTACAAAGGTTGGTGCGAATGGTGGAAAAAACACCACTTCAAACAACTTAAGACCTGAAGACCAACCTGGAGCAGTCTGGTGTTATTGTTTCAACAAGTACCATACACCGCACACTGGCTGAGGCCAAGGAAGACCCCATTGCTGAAGAAGACATAAAAAGGAACGACTGATCTTTGCGACAGAGAACCTGGATAAACCTCAAGCCTTCTGAGATAATGTTGCAAGGACAGAAGAAACAAAAGTTGAGCTCTTTGGTAATGCACACAAACAGTATGTTTACAGACAGCGCAATGAAGCCTTTGAGGAAAAGAACATAATACCAACAGTAAAGCATGGTGGAGGATCCATGATGCTGTAGGTCATAGGTCCTCCAGCAAGGTAAAGACCCAAAGCAAACCTCCTAAAGCATACAGGAATGGCTGAAAGGGAAAAACTGTTTTGAAATGGCCAGCAAAGAGTCCTGATCTCAAATAAATGGAAAATCTTTGGGTGAAATCTGCCAATGAAGAATGGAACCCTGCAAATGTTTAAAAGCTCGAGCATTACTGCATTGCACATTATTGAGATGTGGGAGAAAATGCCACCCAAAAAGTGCAAGACGCTTATAGATGGATATAAGAAACGTTTGGAGGCTGTCAGGGCAGCAGGTGAGTGCTCTGTGACTGTAGCCTCTTTCCCTGTGTCGGCACACTGGGGTACTATTCCCAGCATCATGTGTCTTATGAATGTGCCATGGCATTATTGTGTTCTGGGAATTTTGCAGCTTATCGTGCTGGCAAGCTTGGTAGTAATTGTACCGCAATATTGCAGCCAACGCTGGTGTTACTAATGAAGATCACGCCTTGCCACAACAGAAGACAATGTCATAAGGATGTGTGGAATGTGCTCTGAGCCCCGACCGACCGGCAGCAGTATGTAAAATGCAAGTAAGCATGGGGAGTTCAGTTAGCATTTCTAAACCATATCAGCTGAGATGGTAACCTGGACTGATACAGAGGTCCGGATGGTTCTGGTCTTTAGAGCTGAAGAGCAGATCACCAGACATTTCAGATGGACTGCGAAGGACAGCCTCGAAGACTTGAACAGCAGGACTTCAATGGGATTTAAAAAAACCAAGTTCTGTCCAACAATTTTCCCGTTTTACCACATACTCTCCCGTCTTACGCTCTATATGTAACACCACCTCCACTGCGTAATCTTTTGTGAAAAGCACCTGATAAAATCAAATTGCCATCACATGCTGAGCTCTTATTAATTACTGGTGCTGACAGCAACACTATAATCATCAAACGGCATCTGAGACTGAAAAGCCACAAAAACAAAAGTCCTCAAAGGCCTCATCTTCTTGAAAACCACAGGACTGACCGTTTGGACTTTGTAAGAGAGAACCAAACATGGGACATCGAAAGCTGAGAATAAGTTTTATTCTCGGAGGAGAATAAAATTAACCCTGATGGTCCTGATGCTTTCCAACGTTAATGACAAGCATGTCCCACTTGAGGTGTTTTTTAAGCTCCACAGTAGAGGTGACGCCATTGTGCTCTGGGGTGCTTTTTTTCTTCAGTGGAACAACGGAACTTCAGGACGTGGAGGGGCGTCAAACGGCTGCTTGCTATGTCCAGATGTTATAGAGAGCAGCCCTCATGACTGAGGGCCCTTGTCTGACATGTAGTGAATGGGGCTTTTCAATAGGACAATGCTACATGCACACAAGGACAAGGGACTTCTTCCAGGAGAATAACATCAGTCTTTTGGACCATCCTGCATGTTCCCCTGATCTAAATTCATTTAAGCACATTGGTGGTTGAATGGTAAGGGAAGTTTACAAAAATTGACAAGTTTGAGACAGTAGATCCCCTTCATGTGACAGTCTTCATCACTTGGAGAAAGGTTCCCACTCACCTCATGAAACGTTTGCATCAAACATGCAGCAATACATTTTTTTGAGATTAGGCTACTCAGTGGTTTAATTGTTTATACCTTTGATCAGCTGTAAAAAAGCCTGATTCAATTTAAGCGTTTTCAACAAATTGCATGCTCAAAAATATTTTTCAACTAGTCTTAAACTTGTGATCCGGACTTGGCCATCTTCAGAGTTCAATATAAGAAACTGAACTACCAGTCTCTGGGATTCAAACTGACTGAAGGTGTGAAAATATCAGTCGCAAGAAAACTGAATGATTCAAAACAACAGAGTGGAACAGCTTGCACTCTGATACATAATCCGTCTGATGATGCCGTTTGGTTTCAGAGGAAATTTGTGGTCGTAAAAGCAATGAGACAGATTTTTAAACAGACTACACTTAGTTCTTTAAAAAAAAAAAAATTCATACTTGAGCTGTGACATTATGTGAGCTGCTACCACAGCAGTTTGAGTGGCAGCATTTTAGTCCAAGTTTCTCTGAGGTTTCAGAGTTAGCAGAAACACTGAATATAAACCAAATAGAAAAAAACCCTGTTGAACACAAATCCTAATGAATGCAGATGGAATGTGCTTTTAAAGCTACAAGGAGTCAATGTGGAACATTTTATAACCATCTAAGACAGTAAATTACAATTATGGACAATAGTTTTATGAATAACTTTAGATTTACATGATAGCTATTTAAATGGAGTCTAAGTTCCCTTGAAAATTGATTAGATGAAGTGTAAATAAATGCAAAAGTATTGATAAATAACATTTTCTTTAAACCCAATTTTCACTTTCAGTAATCCCATGAACAACCTCTTAACATAAAATCAATTACCTTATGGTTAATACTTTAAGCTCTATCTTTACATTGCTTTACCACAAACTAGCTTCACAGGGATGGTAATTGGTGCAATAGAGATTAAACCAGAGTTGACAACTTATTGAATTATCTAGAAGAGTTAGAGAAGTCAATGCTGTAAGAGAGCACTTCAGGGAGGTGGAGAACTTTGGAGAATGACCAGTTGTCAAAAAGGTCAGCAAGACATTTTGCAGGAAATACAAAGACTGAAATGCAGAGGTCTTGATATCAAGCCCCTTTCAGATCATATTAGAAATCTGGGAACATTAGAGGTTTTACCATGAGATGTTAGCACACACAATGAAGCCTCTTGAGAACATCGTGTATGGGGTATAAAACTAAATGCAAATTTGCTTTAAGACCCAATACTAATTTGGAAGATGGCGGTTTTGTCCAGCATGTTGAAGGAACACCATGTCATACAGTGCATGCAGAAGCTAAATGATTTAGATAAAACTTTAGGTTCGTGGTCAGGAACCTGTGGTCAAACTTTAAAAAGCACAGATAAAGCAGGAATAGGTCTTCAAGTCAGGATTTTAATCTAGAAGCAGATTCCCAGCATAGAGTAAACTGGAGTCTTAAAAATAAACCTTTTAATGCATTTCCCCATTCAGTGCATAAAAAAATTCAAAAATCCTCATTACAGATTAGTATAATATTGAAACATCTTACAAAAATACTTAACGCTAACGCTGCAAAATCTGTGGGGGAAAAAAAATCTGTTGGTCTTACAAGTTTCCTGTCAAAACTAAAGCAGAAGGCAAAACACAAAATGAGTTACAAAAAATACATTTATTAAAAAGGGCACACAAACCTTCAAACAACTGATGTAAACAGACAACGTATTTTCATCATCAAGGGACAGTCTCCGTTTTAGCACTGGTGAAATCCAAAACTCTTTAAATAAAAATAAATACTGCAATTATATTTCCAATAGAAACAAAAAAATCTGAAACAGTGAAATAAGGTTCGTTTTTGTGAGGTCATTCTAGGAGTAAAAGGTTATTTCCATTCAAATACATGATTTTAAACAGTTCTGTCACACATCAAGTATGAATGCATAGCGACATTCAGTGTACAATACGTTGAAAAAACACTGTCTAATGAGTCTCCTAAACCTAAACAGTCTCCCAGAGACCCTGAAGTAGCATTCTTTGTTGTTTTGCTACAAATCACTTAAAAAAAAAGGAATAAAAAAATCTTATTATCATAAAAACTAAAATATTCCCCATTTTCATAAACAAAACTCATCCGGGTAAGTTTCACAAGTGTGACCTAGATCAAATCCTCATTCATACCCAGTGTACCCAAACACCTGCACTCATGCTACCCCATTTTAACCCACATATTCAAAGAACTAAATAAAAGACCAACAGTGCAAACATCTCCAGATGCTATACGAAAAGTCTCGTAAAAATTTGTTTAAACCGCAATCCCAAAATAAAAACAAGATTCTTCTTAATGATTGGAGGTGCTAACGGTTATTTAAATAAATACAACAGAGAAGGGAGAGAAGATTTGGATTAGAACCTTTTCAGTAGTTGATAACTGTGACCTTTGCATTAGATGAGCCCTGAACTGGGAAACAACATAGCACCAGTAAATAGTTTTACAGCTGAATGTGCAAAACGATACTAACACTGGATTCTATTTACATTTCAAATCTGAACATTTTATTTCATCTCAGGAACAAAGCGTGCCCCCCCCCCTTTTTTTTTTTACAGAAACCCTGAAAAGATTTTTCCTGCTAATGAAAGGACCACAGTCATTACAATCAGAGGCAGCAGGTTACATGCGTCCCTCAGCGCCCAATCAGCATCAAGCATGCACCTAGTGCACATCAACGTCTGGGTTCAGACACACGATTTTCCTTCTTTTTTTAAATGTTCTTTTATTTCAATTGAAACAAAATAGGAGGTCTTTCTCCAATGGAAACTCGACGGCTGAAATCTGTGTTTAATTCAAAGCGGGACATCCGGAAGGTTTAGGCTTTCTGATGGTATAAAACTTCCAGACGCTCAGTCTCTCTCTTCAGTTCATGAAAAAACAAGCAGCAGACTCGAGGACGTTTCATCTCCAGTTGTGGTAGAGATAAAAGCACCCGAACAACAGGTTGGCAGTCAGGCTCGTCAATAAAAGTGAAGGTAAAATAAAATGTTTCACAAAACCTGAAAAAAAAAGAAGAATCATCTCAGATTAGGAAACATGAACATCTCTGCTTGCTTGCTTAAGAGTTTTAATAAAATGGATGCAAGGCTGTTAGACTGAGGTAACAAAAATAAATAAATTAAAAAAAGAGCGTTACATTTACTGTTCGCTTCTTGAGATGATGGGAGCTGTGTAAATAAATACAGATCACATTGAGCATGCAGCTCCGAATTTCAACAATGTTTTTTTTTTTTTTTTTTTTGCTGTGACAGAAAAATCTGAAGGCTTCCCTTCATTATCGCATCTCTGATGACTTGGTGCAAATGCACCTAGGTAAATAAATCTATTTAATGGTGAACCCGAACAGTCGAAGATTCGATGCATCGATAGGCGGAGCCTGATTTGACCACCAAACTCAAGGTCGACACTTCACAGGTGAAAGGAGCATCATTCCGTTTTGGCTTTGTGGGGATGCTCAATGTCTAATTACACACAACATTACTAGTTATATGCAGTCTGTTAATATGAGAAAAACCTGTAAACTCAAACGTGAAAACCGCATAGAATTTATTTAACATTGTGACTGCACCTAGCAAATAAATCACTGAAGACAGCTCTTTAGTTGCACCTCTCTCATTTTAACCACATGACGACCTAACGTGACGTAAACATCCGGGTCAAACATCGACGGTCGAGTAGTATTAAGTAGGTAGCATGTAGTAAAAATACTAAGGATTCGCACCGCCGTCTCTAAAGCCTAGTTTATGCTTCTCCGACCGCAAATTTGCACTCAGACGCAGACATATTGACGGAGACGTTTTCTGTTTATAGTACTCTGCTCTTTGTAGCTCTTCCGCTTCATTCTCTATTGTTTTTTCAGCCTTGCTCGACCAGGAAAGCAGGGAGTGCTAAGTTTCCATGGCGTCTCCGCCTACTATCACACAGCGCCGCTTCTGCTTTTTTTTCCTAGGCTTGTGAACGCATTTACTTCTTCAAGGAGCAATGAATCCTTGTGTTCAAAATCTCCAAAGGAACAGATGGGATAAATTATCCTTTCAATATAAAGCATATAGTGGCCGAACGCTGCATTAACTACTGATTACTGCGACTATAGAGCCCCCTTCTGGTGAAGTGATCTCTGGGTGTTACTTAAACTGACCAATCAGAAGCATACGCTCTCCGTTGACAGAGATGGATAGTTAAAATTTGGACATGATCCTCTCATGATTCTCATCTCCTCTCATGATCCTCAACAAGCCAGTCCCCACAGTGGAGTCTTTCAGGTTCCTAGGATCCACCATCACACGGGACCTGAAGTGGACCTCACACATCAACATAATAAGGAAAAAGGCCCAGCAAAGGCTGTACTTTCTGCGTCAGCTCAGGAAGTTCAACCTGCCCCAGGAGCTGCTGATCATCTTCTACACAGCAATAGTCCAGTCTGTCCTGACCTCATCCATCTCTGTCTGGTTCGGATCCGCCACCAGGCAAGACAAGGACAGACTGCAGAGAACAGTCAGGACTGCAGAGAGGATCATAGGAACCGATCTTCCCTCCATTCAGGACCTATTCCGGGCCAGGGTCAGGAAGCGGGCCAGGAAAATCACCACTGACCCCTCACACCCTGGCCACAATCTGTTTAGGCTCCTCCCCTCAGGTCGGCGTTACAGAGCGTTGTACGCCAAAACCACCCGACACAAAAACAGTTTTTTCCCCCAGGCTGTCGCTCTGACGAACTCTGTCTAGTCACAGTGTGTGAGTGCACTCACATAACAATAAACTATAACTCTGCACTTCTGTACATACTCACTGTAAAATAACCCCGGCTTGGTGTATATATTATCCTTTATTATTTACGATCTGATATTTATTTGTATTTTTACTTATTTTTGTTCATATTTTTATTTTTTTATTTTTTTTTATTTCACTTATTCAAGTTCTGTACTGGAGGAAAAAGTTTGCCGGAGTCAAATTCCTTGTATGTGACATACTTGGCCAATAAACTGATTCTGATTCTGACATCTACTCCGTACGTCCTTGCGTGGGTGATGGAGAGCCCTTGCCTTGACGGATAATGGCGTTGCGTCAATCAGTCTCCGTCAAAACGCAGAAGCATAAACTAAGCTTAAGATGGTGCATGAACAAACACCACCAAACACTGACAGCAACATAACTTAAAGGATAACTAAAGAACACGACTACATTTGAAACACAAACGGAGATATTCTGCAATTTGGTTCTATGTTGAGTTGGATTTTCCCCCCATATATTTTACTTAAGCATTGGATTGACATCTTGAGTTAAATGTTTTTATTTAATAAGCACTGAGCAGAAAATGTTGCACCAAGTGTTCTACAAAATAAATGGAGAGCAAAGTTATGTCTTTCTTTTTTCTTTCATTTCTGCTGACCCGACAACTGATCCGTTCCGTGACACAAAATGGCGATACGATCTGAGCCGTACGTTTGTTGATTCGTTGCACCACTAATTGTGGCCCTTGATCCTCGTTTATGACAAAAAAATACAACTCTGCTAAAAACCAAAATGAAACAGAGTCCATTAGATGTTTAAAGATGTAATGAACACGTTCGCCAAAACGTGGAGAGACAGAGTTTACTCTCGTATTCCCTCCCATACCCTTCGGATTAAAAATCGTAAACAGCATATAGCAATCATTGCTCATCTTCTCCAGCACGTCCAATCCAGTTTTCCAGAACCAGTTCATGCCACTCTGATAGAAAAACAAAGAAATGAAACAGACCCTCAAGGCTAGAATGTCCAGCTGATATCTTGCTGCTCTGATGTCCGTTACACATCTATATCAGAATCATCATGCTGGAACAACGGGCTTATTTTCTCTATCTTTACCAACTGCCCTCGATGCATTCACTAAAACAGAGACTAAGTAATAAAATCCTAATTAAATCAGAAACATTTTCCTACTTCCTACAAAATCCCTGGAAGTTACTCATGCTGGGTGAAAAGGTTAAAATGCTGATATAAAAATGAGATTGCAGAAGCAGTCAGTAACTGACTTTTCTGTTTGCTGACACATTGAGAAAAAAAAAGTGGTAATTGTTTCAATTTTCATGGGTAAATTCATACACAGACAATACCTGCAGTCTTGCAATGAAAATGAGGAAATGTGATTTGCAATGACCAATAAAATGGTACAGTTGATAACATAACATTCCAGGAACAATTATTAATCTAGATTTAAATATGATTTAATGACTCGTTGTCCCCCCAAATTATAAATGGGATGCCTACCTTTTGGAGCGGTGAAACTCTCAGGACTTTGTGTTGTTGTTCCAACCTGGCAGGCAGAGGACCCAGAGGAGCTGCTTCGTTTCTCCTCTTCCTCTATCACGCTTCCATCTTTCATTAAGCAACTCAAATCTGCAAAGCAATTGCAATCAATTACCCCAAACCACAAGCAGAGGCATCTCAACCATGTACTGAACCATTAGAGTTTCAGAGACTCTCAGGCTTGACAATGTTTTACACTGCCATCTAGTGGGGCTACACACCTACAACAAACACAACTTTGTCCAGGTCAACATTACCATTTTGACTCTGGAAAGGAGAAACGTCTGGTGAGAAG
Organism: Apricaphanius iberus; assembly: GCA_028564705.1. Taxonomy (NCBI): domain Eukaryota; kingdom Metazoa; phylum Chordata; class Actinopteri; order Cyprinodontiformes; family Aphaniidae; genus Apricaphanius; species Apricaphanius iberus. The sequence goes on from JAPXFQ010001412.1 coordinate 399,995, forward strand.
CGGCCATTGTAAATTGAAGGCGTCGGCTCGACGTAGAGTGGAAACGGGGAAACGGGCTTCGTGTCTGGTTCTCGGGAAAAAAGGCGGAGCTTCTGGCCGGAGATGTTGAGGCGAGCAGGACTGATGAGGGGGCGACGTAGTCTGGCTGAACCAGAACTGGATGTGACTGACCCGGCCACTGAAGGAGTAGGAGAGGGGCCCGGGGATGATGGGCGGCTCCCAGATTTCAAAGAAAAGTAATCTGAGAAAGACAAACAGGCCGAAATACTCATCAGTACTGTGGTATCCGAGACAATCCTTGAAATCAACTGTTCTTCATACCTGATGATGGTGAGTCTTTGTATTGTGAAGCAGGTCTACTACCACTAAATAGGTAACCAGAACCTACAAATGAGGAAAAATACGCTCAGTCTACAATTAAAAACACCACTCGATTTTCTTTAGCCAAGAAGTAGAACAACAGTTTATGCTTTGTCAAGTAAAACTCAAGGTGATGAGAGAAAACCTACATAACAGAGTAACATCATGAAAACCCACAAAAGCACTATCTGAAGTGAAATAAATGTTAAAGCCCAGTTTATAGTTTTTAGACTAAGACGTCTCCATCTTCTCTGCAAAATCTCATGTCTTCAGGAGTCTCTGCCAAGGTTTTAAAATTTACCATGTTTTCTAGACTATAAGCCGCTACGTTTTTCCTATGCTTTAAACATCGCGGCTTTTATCATAGAGCGGTTTATTTATGTATTTTTACAGCTAATAACCACTAGTGTCAATTTAATCAGTTGCACAAGTTACAAGAGAGAGAGGAGGAAGTTTGTGCCAACAATGAAATCAAACAAGGAACAGACAGACATTACGAGAGCGGGACATTTGGCAGAAACAAGTTGTCATGCACAAACCCTCATTATGGAAAGCAGGACCGATGAAATATTGCATCTACATACATACATACATACAAATACAGTGATTTTATGCATTTTTGTGTTAGATTCCTTCCCTCACAGTTGAAGAGTACCGTTGATACAAATTACAGTCCTCCATCTGCTTTGTTAGTGGGAAAACTTAAAGTAGGCAGTGTATCAAATACTTGCTCGCCCCACTGTGTGTGTGTGTGTGTGTGTGTGTGTGTGTATTATATATATGCAGTACAGACCAAAGGTTTGGACACACCTTCTCATTCTGTGCGTTTTCTTTCTTTTCATGACTACATTGTAGATTCTCACTGAAGGCATCAAAACTATGAATGAACACATATGGAATTATGTAGTACTTTTACAAAAAAAGTGTGAAATAACCTGGCCTCCAAAGTCACCGGACCTGAACCCAATCAAGATGATTTGGGGTGAGCTGAACCGCAGAGTGAAGGCAAAATGGCCAACAAGTACTAAGTATCTCTGGGAACTCCTTCAAGACTGTTGGAAAACCATTTCAGGTGACTACCTCTTGAAGATCAAGATGATGCAAATCAGTAATCAGAACCAAGGGTGGCTACTTTGAGGAATCTAAAATATAACATGTATTCAGTTATTTTAGCCTTTTTGTTAAAGTACATACAGTAATTCCATACATCATGTGTTCATTCATAGTTTTGATGCCCTTAATTGAGAATCTACAATGTAGAACACATTGAATGAGTAGGTGTGTCCAAACTTTTGATTGATGTGATTTAAGAGTATTTTGCTTTAAATTTCGACTTTAAAATTTCAGAAAATTGTTTATATAATCAAAAGTAATGTCTTTAATAATGGAAATTTCTGAGATTTCTCTTGCATGAGAACAACTTTAGCATCAGTTTTGAGTTTTTCTTAAAATTTGGAGAAAATATAAAACATTAGGGTTTTTTGTGGAACTAGCTCGATCAGTTTCCTATAGGTGACTGACAGATATTTGCAGCGTTTTAACTTGAACTGAAGCCTTAATGAAGAGTAAACTGCAGGTGAGCTATTTACTGAATTGTACAACTATGATACTAAGAGTGCAAAAACACCAGCGATTAAAAATGCTTTAAAGTTAGTCTTATCTTAAAACGCAGCATTTTGTTTTAAGTTTTAAAAGCCACAGTAAATTCTTCAATATGCTCAAACTAGACATTTTTGTGTGCAGACTGATGAGCAAAAAAAATAATTTAAATAAAAACACAATTAAAGTAAATAACTGATCAGTAGCAGGAAACACTTGATCATTGAAATTCAAGAAGCTACTTTGACTAATGTGAATTTGAATACATCCAAAAATAACTTTATACAGTATACCCTAGACCCTATTCAGAAGCTACTGAAAACCCCCACAAAAATGAGGAACACTTTTCTTCAAATAAAATGTCACAAAGATTCAATTCGGAATATCAGTGTCACCTGTCCTGGTGAGGGAGGGGGCCGTTCCGAGGCAGAGGGCTCTGCTGAGGCGTCCAGGCAGGGTGGAGGGGGAAGCTTTGCGCTCACGAGGGCCGTGCCGGCGGCCGATTAGCTCAGAAATGTTGGGGGGCGGGGTGAGGATGAAGGAGTCGCTCATGTCAGGAGCGTGAAAGGGAGGAGGCTGGCTGCTGAAGGGTGGGACAGCAGAGCTGCCTGCAAGGTATCTGTAACACAAAGGCAACGTAATGGTCTACTGGCTGAAAACATGATCGGAACCAAACTCCTCTGCTACTGCGAAAATATCCTCTGCAGCATCAAGCATTTATGTGGAAAACTAGTAGCAAAAAAATGGATTTAACATGATAAGTGGGTTTTCTAAGAATACTGACAAAATATTTAGTATGAGACAAATAGAGCAAACTTTGCTCCATTGTAAAGAGAAAATGTCTACATATGACAAACCAAACCAGGGTTGTAACTTCAAGTATATAACTGCACAAATGCATTAAAAAATGACCAATACAGCTTTGGGCGTACAAGAAAAAAAACAGAAAAAGATTTTACCTTAGAAACATGTTAAGAATTGACTAAAAAATGCTATAGTGGGTGTTTACAGTACAACATTCACAGAGAAAAGAAATGGAGAAAGAGCACAGATGAGACATGCTGTTTGATTAAAAAAACAATACCAGAAGCCAAGGTTTTATTTAGTTGTTTATTAAAGCCAACAGCAGCAAGCATTCTTTAAAAAATGAGCAAGTATCCATAACAAAACGTTTCTATATGTAAATTCAAAAAAACCTCTCAACAGTGATGAAGCTCTCTTTCCATGGCTGCTACAGAACATCAGAATCAATAAAAATCATTGGGTCTAGTTGATGCTGTAGGTCACAAATCAGAAATCGTAAAACAGACAAAACAGAGACAAAATGGTTTGAAAATCTGTTAAAAACAAAAAACAAAACCCACCCTTGATGGGTTCTTTGTGTGTGTTTCAACCACACAGATAAAATAATCACATTTATTAGCTACATGCTTCACATTCACAACAACAGGGCAGGTAAAATATCAACATTATGCTGTTAAAAGTAGCAATTAATTCCTAAAAACACCACAAAATGTTGTTTGTGGTTCTAATAAATAATGGCTTAAATATGAAAATGACCCTAATGGTCTTAATGCAGAGCTTTTACAGATTAATACCTTACTTAGCTAAATCTAACATTCATAGACCTTATCACACTGATACAAAAATTCTGCCAAAAATATATAAAGATAAATACTGAGGCTGGGTATAATGAATATCACAGCAAAAGAAACATACAGACAAAATATTTATCACCAATTTTGGGCACAGCATGTAAAACTTCAGAAAGTTGTGCCTTTACATCAACAAATATGCAAGACACACTATTATTGATTAGGCATATGATAGGTTTTGCAAAAGGGATAAATGTTTCAGAACTGAAACTTCTACTGTTTGAGGGGTTTTTTTCCGACTAAGATGCACTTGAACTTTTCTGACATGCTGTCATTTTACGACCACAAACTTTAATGTATTCCACTAGGATTTCATGTTATAGTGTTAAAAAAGTAAAACCCAATTGGGAAATGAAAAATAAACTGTTTGAATTTTTTTTTTAGGAATAAAGAAAATCTTAAAAATGTGACATGCATTTGAATTTACCACCTTTTACTCCGAGGGTGTCCAGACTGGTGCAAAACTTCAGCATATAGTACACATGTTTTAAATGCTTCCCTGCTACAACACACCTGCTTCCGATGACTGCAGTTCAACAAGAGGCTGTTAATCAGCCAACAATTGAAATCAGGTGTCCTGAAGCAGGGAACATCTAAAATGTGAAGGGCAGTGTGGTCTTGAGGACCAGGTTTGAAAGGCACTGGTTTAGGCTGAAGTTTTTGATGGAAAACTTAGATGTTCCTAAATGGACGATGTAAGCAGAAATAGTAGTGTTTAAGTGACACTGACACGTTGGAGTGTGGTTTAGAATGTGGTGACAGAATTTCTGTAGATAAATTTATTTTTAAATTTATAAAAATCATAAAATATAGTCATGCTCATAATTCCATGACATCTTGCAATATATCGTACCGTCCCCTTTGTATTGTCATAAATAATGTATCACTGAGCAGGTAAAAAGAAAATAATTTACAATAAAATAATTTGGCATTTTTCATAAAAACAAAACTTGTGGCCCCAGAGTGCTTTCTATTTAAAGATTTTTGCCTACAGGCCCAAAGTTTGGACATCTCTGCTTTGCTCCGACAGCCCAATTGAATGGGTGGTTGAAGCCAGAGCCCAAAGAGAGCCAGTGGCCCTGTAGAACTGATCCTGGCCCCTGTGCCGTAGAGGTAATACAAAATATATTTCTTATGATAATTTGGCCAGAAACTACAACAAATTAATCTGTTGACCAATTTCATTTACAATTTTATTTTAGCAATGAGTTAAAAATGTAAACTGTTGCACTTTAAGCTTAAGCCATAATTAGTTTCATCTGATAAATCAGGATCCAAAAGAGGCCCTTTGGGTCATTTAAATTTATTAATGATGAAAAATTGCCCTGTTATTTAGTTTCTTTCTTTCATTTTGTCCCCACATGAAAAATCTCTGCCCCACCCCCCGGTAAATTTATACAAAGTCTACCAGTGAAGAATATAATGTCAGTATAAATACAGCTATTGGGTATCTGAATAGGACACCAAGATATATTTTGTAAAAAAGAAAAGGAATCAAATACTATGAAAGATTTTCTTCCTCTTCAAAAAAATACTGACTGCTTTGTGTTGGGTCGATTAAATTAAATCCAAATATAACACCCTGAAGCTTGTGGTTGTAATACAACATAATGAGGAAAAGCAATCAACAGATGTAGTATCAAGTGTCAATATATTCCTTACCCTACACTAAAAGAACATTAAAGGATCTAATTTATAACTGGGGCTAAAGAAATCTGGAGGAGAAAAAGTAAATCACAGCAATAAATATATATAGAATATCACACTAAATACTGATGCATTTTTCAAAAGCAAAAAACAAATTTTTTCATCTAATAACAGACTGTTGAACGCCAAACCTCCGTGCAGACTCTATATTTGATAGTGCTCAAAAAGAGAAAATCTGTGCTGTTAGACACAATGGGGGTGGGGGAGGGGGTGGGGGGTATTATCCAAACATTCACCTTTTGACCTGTAACATCCTGATAGTACGTTATTCCCTCATCAAATCATTACCGAAGTGTTGTTTTGACTCATCCACTTATGTTTGACTAATCTTTGAGCCTCTGGTGGTAGTCAATGGGGGGTGCTGTTCTGCCTGCTCCCACCTACCTCACCTATTCCCGCCTCTAACCTGACGTACTCAGCCGAGCCGCTGCGCTTGCAGAGCACTCCCCCCTCCCCACACAACTCCAGTTTTGGTAGCAGCTGCTAAGATTAGTCTAGGCTACGTGTTTCGAATTGAACTTTGGAAACAACCCTAAGCTGAAAAGGGTTAGGGTTGACCATAAATTTGTTTAAATTTATGGTCTCATGCAAAATGTAGCTTCGTTTCTCTCTACATTTATGATTTTAATGCACGGAGGTTGAATATTACAAAGCCGACACGTCTTGTAAAAGCCTCTGAATTCTCTCTGGTTCTTCAAAAAAACCCACTTTCAGGGTCCGATATCGGATCATTTGCGTATTGTTTTTCAATCTCCCGTGTTGCTATTGTTCACAAATGTAATATTTTTTTTCCTAAATACTAAAATGCAACATACTGAAAACTTCTGTAAACAATATCCGGGTCCGACTCAATGCGCATGCGCATAATGGCCGGTATATGACGTTCTAAATGGGGTGTTTCCCAAAGGGTAGGAGGGCAAGAGGCACAGGCGAATATCAAGGCGTGGGATACGGAAGTGATGAAAAGAAAATTTCTTTAAGGTAGATTAAGATATATACAGGATTTTGAGACTGATTTAGGGTAACAAATTTATTTGAGCTTACTATAGAATAGTACTGTGTATCTGGAAGAAGCATAATACCCCCCCAAATCGTTAGTACTGATTTTCATTCAGTGAAGTTTAACAGGGTAAGACTGACAAACAGTGTGAATTCACATGTTTAAGTTCATGCAACGTTAGTATTAGTACTGATCCATCTACAAAAATGACGACAGCAATCATACTCAATTTTCAGATTATTTTTTCCATTAATATATAACATTCTAATAATGTTTAAACCCAAAATAAACCTAAACAAGCTGCTTAGTTGTCAGGTATTCATTAAGCAGATACTTATGTTTAGGTTAAACATGTGTTGATAACAACTAACAGTTCAAGTTTTTTTTGGCACCTTAGATGTTTTTGTTATTGGAAGGCATTTAATCAGAGCCAATCACTCATATCAAAGAACTATGACGTTTAATGGTACGAGTGCAGTCCTGCTTTGATAGACGTCACCCCGACCAACATCTTAACATAAGGCGGGTCAGTCCGTAGTTACATAAAGAAATGAGAAAGCCGTGTGTTATAGAGCTGTTGCAGCAGCTCTGACAGCCAAAGATAAAATATGTGGGTGCAGGGTTCCCACAAACTTTCCATTTAAATTTCTTTGTGATCCAATTTCTCTGCACATTTCCATCCGTTTTCATAAATTATGAACACTTGAGTGTAATCAGTCGCCTAACTTTTTTCTTCTTCAACAAATCATGAACAACACACTCCTGAACCTGGATTCCATATTTCTAGACTACTAAAGGTATCATAGGAATCCCGTGAAAGCCATGAAAAAGCTCCATCACTATTTTAATACTTTTTACTTGTACGTTTTACAGCTGATTATTACCCATTTTCCAGGTCAATTACTTTTAGCTTTAAAATTCTTGCAGAGTAATCTACAGAGCAAACATTTCCACATGAATACAGACATATACAGGTGAAGATTGAGGAATTTTTCAAAGGAAAGAAGACAAAAAGGACCAAAATATTACAGTTAATTATTAAATGTCATTATGAGGATAATCTTAAATATGGTTTTAAATGTGATTCAAGCACTTAACATATTTAGGTGACAGCTGTGACTGATCTAGCTATGTAGAGCTATTGTGCAAAAGAGAAATGGAGGCGGATTTGCCTAAAGCAGGCATCGTCACCATAGTATTCTACCTACACAGCGGCATACATTTCTTTACAACATACTTGTGCTCGTTGAAAGTTGCTGCTAAGTTCTGGATTTCTTAAGTGATCAGTATTATGAGAAGAAAAAGAATGTTTAAACAAACCCATAATGACAAGTGCAAGTTGTCTTCCGTACAAACAGTCTATAAAAAAGAGCAAAACTAACTGCTTTATTCAGTTTTAAAAGTCGCCGCATGATGCACTCGTGGTAAAACGGTTTCTTTTGAAATATCCAAACTCTTCCTTTGTGGAGCTGCGGATCATAATTAGGGAAACACGCTGGGATTTGTTCACATTTTTGAGAGTTAAAACATTATAATTCATGCAATAGAATCTAGGTAGTGTTATTAAGTTAGTACATTCAACACACTTAAACAAGCTAGTGCTATAGAAACATACAGTAGTTAATACTAGACGGGAATGTGACTACAGTCCCTCAATACTTTTACCTTAAATGTGATTTTAAGGGTGAAGTAATAATCAACGAGTAAAAAACAAAAACATTTTTACTGCTTAAATGTTAGAAAAGTTTGCCCCACTTATGAGAAAACACAAACCTTATCTGAAGCTCAGATTATCAATTGAAGTTGATCTATTCAGCTTTTTTCTTGCATCTTACAGGCGATCCGGTTATAAAGGTAAACCACATGTACAGGCTAGGATTTGATGCAGTCAGTCATAAAGACAATGAGAATGTCTCACAACAGTATAGTAGGGGACAGAATCAAAAAAAGACAGTGAAATAGGAGAAATGACAGAATAGCAGATTTCCTCAAATAAAAACAAAGTCCTTTTAAAACACTTGTACAGAACTGGATTTAGGTTCCATTATCCCAGAATGGTGGTAAATCATTGGACCTGCAAGGCAGGTAAAGGTTCTTATTTGAGGAAACCTTGAACACAGTTGTTTGATCTAGTTTCACCCAAAGAAAATCACTCATAGACTCAACATCCAAACACAATGTGAACACGCATCACTGCTCGGACTCTGACCTTCGGTATCTCGCTCTTCGCTGACCCAGTGGCTTGCGAGTTGCGGCGGCAGCGGCAAAGCCAACGAGGCAACAGAGGGAGATGCTAGCAAGCTTCACTGAGTCCATCCAGCTGGGAGCGTCGACCAAGTAGCTCTCAGTCAGGTAGAGGCACAGGACGACAAACCAAAGGACAGAGGCTATAGCGTCAATTCTCCTCAACCTGGAAATTTTCAAAACACAAAGAGTTGTTTTTGTAATAAATCAAAGTTAAAATATTGAACCAAGTGGCAAAAACGCAGCGGCCGCTTACCGCATAGGTCCAGCTAAGAAAATCGCTGTTAGACAAGTCATCAGGCCCACAGTCACTATCGCCAGTTGGTTGTCCCTCCCGTGCTGCCAGACCAACTTGGCGTTTTCGACAGCCTTATCTGGGATCAAGTCCAGTAAGCCCTGCCACGATGGCAAATCTGTGGTGTTCTTGGCCGCGGATCCGTTGCTTGGTTTTGGCTTCGGGGGAACGACGCCCCCACTTAAGGTCTGCGGCCCATTTGGAGAGAGAGGCTGTTCTGGCAATTTATATGCAAACGTAGCGAGGAGGAAAGCGCAAATAAGGAAGGCCAAGGCCCGTAACAGTACGACTCCTGCGGGTGGGGACAGAGAATGGGAGCTCTGTGGGAGAGAAAAAGTGGTTCTATTTATTTAATATTTTCATTTAAGAAAAACAAGTAGCAATGCATCACTGGGAAATAAGCAAATGTTGACCCAAAAAAACGACTATGTTTCTGACAAATCAATCCAAGTATCAGTTTTCCATCAAAGGATGATGATGAAACTTCAAGGTCTGCTGTCATGCTCCAGTTTATTTATTTATTTTGTTGGCTAAAATGAATCTGTTCTTTTCAGACTTTACTGACCTTCACAAACCCGGAGTCCAGTTCTCGGGAGCGCCGCTGCTGGTGGGTCAGGACCCTCGTACGGAGCTGTCGGTTTTGGTATTTGATGTAATATTCCACCGCTGTCTGACAAGGTCTGCATAACTTAAAAGTCTGTTCCAGGTGATGCTTGTAGGCTTCAATTTCCTCATCATAATTGTCCTACAAAAAAAGAAAATAAAAAAAAAGCAAAATAGAAACAGAATTTTGTTCCATCCCCTGAACATTTTGTGCTTTTATTAATCTTAAACACATGTACTTACATCATCCCTGGGGACATATGAAGCCAGCTGCTTGATTTTTGCAGTCTGGTTATTATTGCACTTCTTGCACAGCAGCATTTGACAGTTAACCCACTGCAGAGTCTTGGGTGTCTCAGCTGAAGGAACGCTTCCGGATACGCCATGATTAAGATGCTCCATGTACTGAGCCGGGATGGGTTTGTTGTAATCCCCATTCTTACAGAGATAAACGGAAAACAACGGAAATACATAAGAATAAAAACTTCGGGATGACAAAAAAAGCTTCCCATAAAAAAAGGACATTTTCGAAATTACCGCTTGGAAGCCATTGTACTGGTCACAGTTGGGACAATCCCAGCAGTTCCTGTTTCCATAAGGCACCACGGTGTTCTCATTGCAGAACCAGCAGTTTACATTTGCATGAGCGGGCTTCTTCCTGAAAGCAAGAAGAAAGCTTTAATTCCAGTTCAATAGGTGGTTACCGGACACACACAATGCAGAGGGTTTAAAAGAAATTTTAATTGTACAAAACCTCCAACATTTTTGTTAAATAAATGCAGGAGAAAGGTGACAAGAGTAACTGGAGGTTTGTCCTGATGTACTGAGCTCAGAGTAACATATGTTGCTCTATGTGTTGCTTTGCAGTGCTGGTCAGCTGCCTTAAAGAATGCTACAGTTCTTTATATTCTTGGTAATATTTCCAGCTGTGAACAGTCTTGGACTGTAAACTGAAGAAAAAGCTGCCCACCATCCTCATCCTCAGCAAGATTACATATTAAAAATTACCTCCAACTCCAGACGACTGCAGAGCTGCTGAATCATTAGGCTCTTTTAAATCAAAGATTAAAACGCATCTGTTTAGAGCTGCCTTGAGTAATGTTCTAATATAATTTGCGTGTGTTCAATTGATTCTTAAATGTTGTTCTTACCCTTATTTATATGGTACATGTTTCTATGCTCTCGTGTATTTTATCTTTTCTTTAATGCTTTACCTAAATTGCTGGTTTTATCATGCTTTGTTTGTTTCTCTACCACCAAATAATGTAAAGCACCTTGAATCACATTCTTGTTAAAAGTGTGCTGTAAAAATAAGATTATCTTGCCCCAAGCACACCATGAAATATGGAGCATGTTTTTTTTTTTGCTTAGTAAAAATCAAAAATCTAAACGGTGCAATATTTGATACACAAACCAGGATGATCTACTTCCTTTGTTATTTTTTTGGGAGGGATTCAAAATTATCACTGACATAAAGGATCTTGCAACATTTTTTTTTACATGATACACTCCAAAAACAAATGGAAATAAACTGGCAGCTCAGAGCTAATATAAGGTTAGTAAGGGCTGGAAAAAGAATAATATGTGCTTGTTAGGCTTCAGAAAAAGCATATAACAATATCAAACTGGTTATATGAACTTTTTACCAGTAAATAAACATAGAATGAATGCATTTGTGAGATTTTAAAGTTTCCCTTACAAAACACACACAGAAATTTGTCATTTTAAAAGGCAATTACAGGTAGCGATAGGGTCAAAGATTGGGGTGCGAAGGATATATAGTAATTAGACAACACTCTATCCTTGTTGTAGTACCGGTTGGGCAGGATCAGATTGCAGCAACATGGAGAAACCATAGCATCATGGAAGTGTGTGTTAGTTAGTGCAGCTGTTAGCATATTAGCACACAGGCTAGCGTTAGGTTAGCAGACACGTTTTAGACAAAGAAATAAAAAAATACTGGTAGTTTCTTCACCAATAAATATGTGTTATACATGTTGTATCAATTCTTACTTAACCAAATCAAACTCAAACGCCTTTTGCTATGATTGCTGTTAGAAATCCTACATTTCGGGTTAGTTGGAGGGGGAAGAGGGGTGGATGGGTGGGTTGACCTAGCCTTTTACCTAGAAGCAATCTTGTAGATCAGCGCTCCGCCAGCTAAAAACGCCGTAGCTCCAACTCCACCGTACATTAACTGTGGGTATTCAAGTAGCAACATATTAAATGTCTCCATTTCCAAGCTGAAATTTTTATCGTAGTGTTTTGACTGCAGCGCTCGGGCGCACGCGGTAAAAGATTCCTTTTTTCCACGCCCCCCTGTACCCCGGAAGGGGAAAGGCTTAACGCTAGCATGTGTTCCGTTCCGTGTATTCTCCTTTCTCTGGTGTAAAATTAAATAAAACATTTGATAATTTTATCGATTTAAAAATACATATATTCTTATTACACGCTCTATATACACTAATGAAATTGTATTTATAGTCCTTAAATACCGTAATAGTATTTAATGTTAGTCATTCAAGGATATAAACCGTGTAATATTTTTTTAAAGAATTTAAATATACATAGCCTAGTTTCTACAAGCTCCTTTTAATCACATCACATTTTATTAAGAATATTTAAAGACTATATTAGTGTTGGCAGAGGTACATTTATCCCCCGCTTTGTTAGACGCTGCGTAGTAGTAAATTAGAATTATTTGCTTCAAATTTATAGGGGGAAAAAAATGAAGCTAGAGGTAGCCAAGCGGTAGTTTAATCTTTCCTTTTTTTATTAAATCAGGGTATTTTCTTACTTAGTTTTCGTAAAGGTGCACCATAAAAGTTAATTTGATAAAAAATTATAAGTAACACAACCGTTGACCTGCGTTAAATAAATAAAAAAGGACATTAAAACACTGCTTTCCCTGTTTAATTTTCTCCACTGACGTCAAATCACATTTCTTGCACCCAAATGGTGCATTAAAGCCTTTATCTAGGAGGTTATCACTAATTTTAGTAGGCTAATAAATGTTTTACAGACTTAATGTTGCAGAATCAAATACCAAAATAAATACGCTACTCTCAGGGAAGTTTAGTTTATTCATGTATTATTGTTAATAGCCTATGTGGCGTCATTAAATTGAACTAGTTGTTTTTTTTTTACCTTGAATAAAAAAAAGTAAATATGCTTTACTTAATGAGTCTAATGGAGATAATATAAATCGTATCTAAGCCTGTATGTGTTTCATTACTAAGCTATAAATAAACACATCATGTTTTCATATTATGATAAAGGACCGAGACAAAGGATGGCAGCATATGGCATATGATGCAAAATAGTTTATATTTTATTTAAACAAGCATAATGTACTTTACATAATGAAAAACTCACAATTTAAACAATATTAATAACTCAGTGCTTCAGTGTCATCAACTGATGTAGCAGCTCAAAGTATCAGAAAATAAGAAATCAATAAATAATCTATAGAAACATATATGCTCAGCATTTTTTAAATGCAAAATGTAAAAGAACATAAAATATGTAGACTGACAACAATTTTCCTGACTCAGCAGGAAAAAAATATATAGCCTATCTGTAAATTTAGCTCATGTCGGTTCCGGTGGCTGGATCGGTTTATTTTTTGAACAACTTTAACAAAATCTGTAAGCCTATGCTACTTTATTCAGGGTTATGAAGTTATAGCTAGTGGGTCCAAAAAGAAAGAAATGTTACGAATATTTCAGGGTTAATTTTATAGTATTTCAAATCTCATTAATTCGACCATCAAACAATGAATTTAAACAACGAACTCGATAAACGACAACCGAGCTGAAATGGTGAAGCACCTGAACTGTGACTCTGTGAAGAGACTGTCTCTGGTCAGAACACCTGGAGTCCTCACTGGTCCGAGAAATAAACCAGCGGCGTATCGGCCTGCCGGGCATAGGTGGTGAACTGCGGGTAGTTGCAGGCCACAGAGACGGTGGCTCCGTCGGGGCTCACCGGCTGGGTCACTCCTCCGTAAGGGTAGCCGTTGTGTGGAACCAGAACGGGCGGGTGGCGGTGTTGGTAGGCCCCGTAAACAGGGTGGTGGAAGTGTGTAGGCGGGCAGAAGGAAGCGCCGGTGGGCACTCCGCGGGTGGATCCGGACACGACTTGGGGCGCAGTGTACCCGCTCGCTTGGGGCAGACCCCAGGAGCCGCTCACATACGGCTGCAAGTAGAGCGACTCTGGATACTCCGTCGGGTTTCCTGTCAGGTAATGAAGGCTGGAGGGTCTGAAGGGTCTCCGCACCCTCCTCCGGCGCCGGTAATTCCCCCTTTCGAACATGTCTTCATAGGCCGGGTCCAGCATCCAGTAGTTGCCCTTCCTGTCTCCTCTGCTGTCCCTCGGGACCTTGATGAAACACTCATTGAGAGACAAATTGTGCCGTATGCTGTTCTGCCATCCTTTCTTGTTCTTCTCATAGTAGGGAAACTTTGATATGATGTACTGATAAATCCCGCTCAGAGTTTCCCTCTTGTCTTGGCTCTCCCTGATGGCCATGGCAATCAGAGCCACGTAAGAATAGGGCGGCTTCTGCAGCTGGACGGTCCCCTCCTCATCCTCCTTTTCTTCTGCACCTTTGGACTCTGCTTTGGGAGAGCTGGAGCTGATATCCAGGAGCTGCATTTGCTGGTTTCCGAGGGCTTTCTCCTCTGCAGCCATGGCTCAGGTAGACTGTCCGCTTATGCGTCCCGATGGTGGAAAAGTATGAGTTTGAGTGGCGTGAATATGTCCACAGGTGCAGACACTCCGCCCACAATTTGGAAATAAAAGTAGCCTACCAAGCGCCGTCTTTCATCTCACGTAGGTTCTCACGCTGTTTTTTGCCACAGTGTGTGAGTCTGTGGAGGCTGTTTTTGGTTGACACTTGGGTCAAAGGACTTCGCTTTAAAAACAAATGTTACTCTCACTTTGAAGCGACACCTGGAATGTAGTTTAATTTCGGTTTTTGTGTGTTTGAAACTAAGTCATTAGCAACTTAAGGGCTTATTATACAGTTCAGGTTCTGGTTGATCTCCATTATGATCTGCACTCAGTTTATTTATTTTGGTTCAGTTTATCTAGCCTATATAGCGCCGATTTACACCAGCTTTCATGTCAGGGCACTTTACAAGAAGTCATTTCAATTCCATCACACATAGCCTAAAATGTTTAGTTTAAAAGTGTTCTAATTGAGGGATCCAACTATTTCAAACTAGAGGCGTCTTGAGTAATGAGAGTATCACTGAAAGATTCAATAATTAAAAAAGATAAATTAATCCATCGATATTTTTTAAAGGGATTTATAACAAAAATAACCAAAGAGCTAAAATAATAATAAAACACAGCATACAATAGAATAAAAACGGATAAATTCACTTAAATCATAAGAAAACTCATGGGATAGATAGATAGATAGATAGATAGATAGATAGATAGATAGATAGATAGATAGATAGATAGATTGATTGATTATCTTTGCTGTTGCTGCCCTTTTTCCACCACATATTTTCCTTTCACTCAACTTTCCATTAATACAGCACTCTGTGAACAGGCAGGTTCTCTTTAGCACCAAACCTTTTTGTTGCTTATAGTACTCATGGACAATGTCAACGGCTGTCCTCGGGACAACTTTCA
This sequence comes from Apricaphanius iberus, assembly GCA_028564705.1. Classification (NCBI taxonomy): domain Eukaryota; kingdom Metazoa; phylum Chordata; class Actinopteri; order Cyprinodontiformes; family Aphaniidae; genus Apricaphanius; species Apricaphanius iberus. The sequence goes on from JAPXFQ010001412.1 coordinate 415,104, forward strand.
AGTCAGTAACAAAACAGTTCTGTATTTAAAATTATTTTAATTGATCTTTTTCAATTCAATACTCCTTTGTTTTTTGGAAAATGTATGTTTTAATTTTCATTACCTAATCCATGATAATATTAAAAAGACTAAATGCTTAACGTATTACGAACATATTACAGTGAGTAACAGCGTAATATTTTCTATTTAAAAAACATTAATCATTTAAATAAATTCACCTGTCAATGATATTATGATTTATTGAGGAATGAGAATTTCCTTTTACAGAGAAGGACATCGAAATCTGCAAAACAGGATTTTCTTAATTTTACAGTGTATTGATGCTTGCAATGTTTCCACTAGAAATGAGTAAAAGTGCATCACAATTGTAAGAAAAAGCTTGACTTTATAGAACAAGCACATGAAATAAAGAAGTTATTATTTAAATGTAAAATAATTGTTCTATGGTTAATAAACTTACTAAGACTATGAATAAAAATGTAGAAGTTACATTTTTATGATATTCTGTGATATAAGCTTCCCTATTTATCAGATATATCAAAGTTGGATTCGTTCATGCTGATTCGCTTGTCTACTAAGAGTTGTTTGTCCTTAATAGTTTCCATATTGTTTTGGCGTCAACAAGTGAGTCACCAATGAATTTCCTAGACTGACAATTACTTCAGGAATTATTTATTAAATAAACAATTAAGTATTTTAGAAGGCGAAAGCAGAAAATCATCTGTGGATATTGTGATTTTTCTATGACTCATTCAGATGTAGAGTGCTTCAATAAAGACTGAATGAACGTTGGAGGGAGATTGCAAATTTAGCTTATTGTATTTATGAGCATATTTGGAAAAGGCTCAATACCTTTTTGACATTTTATTGTAAACAGTTCCGCAGTTGTGAACTGTGACCTGGCGTCTTACAAATGCCTCTGAGATAATATAAATAAAAAGAATAGTGGCATTCATTTCTGACCCTACAAACTATAACTTTATTGTAGGGGACACAAATTTAATGATTTTACTTTGCATGTTTACACAATTCAATTGTCAGTTCTTTTAAAGCTTAAATGCGTTAAATTCTGCATTATATTGAATTGAATTAATTAACTAATAAATAACTCATACAAAACAAATCTAAAACAATGGAGATAATGTAAAAGTTGGCCCACTATTCGTAACAAGTTTTGAGATGCAACCCTGAGGTGGCACTGAAGGACTCTTTGGCATCCCCTGCTGGCCTGGTGGTCATTAGTAGAGGTGTGGGGAGTATCCAAAAATTATACTCAAGTAAGGGTAGCACTATTTCAAAATATTTGTACTCAAATAAAAGTAAAACGTAGCCATCCAAAATTACTAAAGTAAGAGTAAAAAAGCAGTTGGTAAAAAGGCTACTTGAGTACTGACCAACATCTGATCTAATATTTAAAAATTATGTCATCAGGCAGACAAAAGTTTTTGGCAAAAAATGATATATGAAAGACAAAGAAGTTAAGAGTACGTCCTGTGACAAAAGTAATGGTGTTTACTGTATCTTCACTTGATCTCAAAAGCTCAACAGACACAAATTACATTAGAAATGTGTATTTTTGGTAAAAATATTTTTGTTCTTCATTCAATAAAGTCACTCACAGTAGGATACGTTTCCAGAAACGTTACTCAGGTAAGAGTAGCAACATACCTCATAACAATATCAGTCAACTAAAAGTAAAAAGTGTGGCATAGAAAAACTACTCTGTAAATGTAACTAGTTACTACCAATCTCTGGTCCTAAGCAGAGATTCATTTCACTTAGACCTGCGGTCAGGCTTTGACACTGGCTTGTCAAGACTCATATTTGTCATGTGATCTTTTTTCAAGTTGTTTATTTATTTATTTATTTAAATTGAACTCTAAAGGTAATCATGAATGTAACCTATTGAAACACACAAAGACATGACTCAGTTTTTTCCCTTTTTTCACGCGGGTGCTTTTTCCTTACACGCTTTTTGTATTACAGCGAGTTGCTGGGATTTTCCGTGGACATGGTTGAGAAGTAATTTAGCAGGTTTTCAGGTTATCAGCATTCAACTTCCCACCCACATACAGAGAGATAAAAACAGCAGGCCCTTTCGATCCGCTGAGGGCAGCAGATAATGATCACTTGCTCTGCCCAGACAGTCTGTCTATCCAAACTAATCAAAAAATTTTGTTTTTAATAGTGCAAGACATATTTATAATGCATTTTCAAACAAAAAAGTAAACTATGCAGTACTGTAATTCAGAATTAGAAACATTATACATTTTTACAGGGTTTCAGCCAATAAGAAGGTCATGGGTATACCTTAAAATCTGTTGAATCAAGAAACCTGGCAAGGTTTACCAACTAAAAACAACAAGGAAAGAAATACCAATATAATCTGTCATGTCCTTCAGATTCCAGTCTATGAAGTAAGGTGTTTTGAAATCTATATTTTTGTGGCGCTTTAGTGGTGTTTGTTCACCATTATTAGAAATAAAAGTGGTAAAAGGAAAAGATCTTCAGCCAAGGTCTCTAATTTGGAAATTGAACCATAGGTAGCTACATCGAGGAGTCGGACCAATTAACTTCAAAAATTGGGTGCCTGCTCTTCCACTACATGATGCTCAGTCCCCATTAGAAGTACTTCAATAAAAAATAAATAAATAAAAATGAGAATTAATTAACTAAGAATGGTTCTTCATTAAAAGTTAAAGGGTCTGGGTGATATTTGCAGTCTAGAGTGTGTTGTTTGATAAATGCAAATCCCTTATTTGCATTTGGCAGATATCAGCATAACATATTTAGTCTAATTTTGGGAAGTTAAAGACAGATTCCCAAAGTGAGACCAAATAAATATAGTGACGTAAGTGGTTAGCACTGTTACAGTAAGTAGCAATGTCCCAGGTTTGAATACCTATCTACAGTATCAAAGGTACTCTCGCTTATCCCACAGTCCAAAAACATATAAGCCCAGCTGATTACTTTAAACTGCTCCTAGTTATGAGTGACTGTATACATGGTCTTGTGTTTGTCTCTGTTGCCCTATGATGGGTCGTCCTGGATGTACCCCACCTCTTAAACAATGACTGGTGGAGATATGTGCTATCCCCCTTCAACCCTCCAAGGATAAGACTTTACATAATGGATGGATGAGTACGGAGGTCCATCTCTGCCCAAATTGACAATAAAAATATACATTTGGAAATAAATAAATGGGTAAATACAATTGAAAATAAATAAATAAATCTGGAAATACATTTGAAAAAAATAATAATTTCACGTTTATTTATTTACAAATTTATCTCCACATTAATTTATTTTTTTCCACATTAATTTCCCTATTAATTAATTTATTCATTCCCACATTTAATTATTTACATATTTATAGATCAGATTTATTTACAGGAGTGTATTCTCAGAAGTGGGGTCTTTCTAACACTGACCTAAAGCCTGATTAGCCAGCTCCAAGTCTTTGTATTTACACTGAAGTGGATGAGGAGGAGCGTCAGCATCAGCTAGCTACTCTGTGTGTCTGTTTCTGTGACATATGTGAGATACCCGGCTGCTTCAACACCAGGTCTGTCCGTGACATGGAGCTCTCCTGCAAGCAACAGATGAAAATGGAGGTGCCTTAGATGTGGAGGTGCTGGGGCGCAAGTGTTAACAATTGAAGGCTAACCCGACTTGGCTTCTAGCTAAGCTAGAGGGAAGCCCCCAAGTAGAACCTCACAAGCGAGCGCTCAGTCCGCCTTCTTATCTCGTCTTAAGTTTTGGACGACAGTTTTTACCACCACCTGTCCATGTCTTCTGTTGAAGTCCCCACTCAACTCAACCTCAGTCCAGACACTTGGAAATATGCAGCTGACATTAGAGCTAAAGATTAGCTCCGTACATACAAAGTACATTAAAGTAATGGAGAATTTTAGCAGTTTTGCAAGTGAAAAAAAGTGAAATGAAGAGGAAGTGAGAGGCTTTAACCATAAAAATAGTTATTTATGGTCTACCTACTACTTTTCCATACTATTTCCAGAAGTTACTGTCATTTTGTTATGAAAACTATGTAGTCAAATACATTCTAATGTTTATATAGGATAAGCATTTGGGTTATTTCAGGAATTTATTTCTGAGAGGTGACCACAAACTTTTTACAGCATGTTAAAGGGCCATCTATACTGTAACCACAATAAATATTTCTTGATTTTCCTGGTATACCCACAGGGAAGATTGAAGCTAATTTGACCAGAGGGACAAGACTGCACAGGATTCAGTGTACTGTAATTAGCATCAAAGGTGCTTCCATCTTATAATCAGTTAGTCTGCTTATTTAGAGCATGAAGAGCGGTCAGTGTAGCTTGGGATTGTGTTGTGTACTACTCTGAGAATGTTTCCCTACAATACAGGTAGATAGAGAGTTGCCTCAGGAGCTCAGAAAGAAAATTTTAAAGGGTATAATGCCATCTTGCTGTTTCTGTGACAACACTTAAATATGTCATTCAGAGGTCTAAAGTCCACAGGACTATAGCTAACTTCCCTGGATATGGTTTATTCGCTGCAACAGCCCAGGGTGCCTTGAATTAGCGCTACCAGTACATTCTGGAGCAAAATGAACTGGCCAGTGTCCGAAAGCGTGGCCCCATGAAACGGAGATTATGAGGTCCACCAACAGCATAAACACGTGCAGATTAAAGCACCAGTTCCGCCTGACAGAACCAGTGTAACTGAGGCTACACACAGCTATTCTGTTCTGCCAAAACTCTATGCGGCCGAGATCTCATCTTCTAAAACCAACCTCTTCCTAAATACAATATGATGGAGATGAGAGGTCATTTAACACAACTAGGCAGGTGACTAACTCTCACAACAAGTTTTATCATGACATATCTCAAAAATTAAATTGGATCATTGAGATGGACTGCGTTTAATTGATGTCAGATATAGAGCAGAAAACCACACACACACACACACACACAAAAAATCTTACTTTGGAAAAGTGCCAGATACATTTGGAAATAATCTGTAGATGATCCGTAAATATTTGGGTTAAAGGAAAGAACCGTGCACCTTCCAGAAAAAGAAACAGCAAATCAAGAAAGAAAACAACTAAATCAAGAAATGAGGAGGGGTGGGTGGGGGAGAGATCTGCTGTGAGACAAAATGCTTTTTTTGAAGATGTGGTTCCCGGCTTATAATCAAAAAAGATTATTCTGCAAATTGCTTTCTGTTTGATCTGTACAGCTCTATTGCAAAATGACTATGTTTTTTTAAAATCCATATCAGAAATTAGTTTGTAATGCTTTGGGTTGCAAAAGCATTGATAACCTTTAAAGGGTCCTACACTTTGTCTCATTACAACTATTCGAATTTACTGTAGTTAGTAGTTTAATGTAGTTAGTAGTTGCATTCAGCCACATTTTATATGATACCCCAAAATAAAATCCAGAGCAACCAATTGCCTTCAGATGCCACCTAATTATTACATATTCTCCACCAGCGCCTAATTTATTCTCAGTTTGATTCCAGCTGTTCTGAAAAGGGCTCAGACGTTTGTTAGATAACTTTTTTTAAACAACCAGCATCATGAAGACAAATAAAGATTTTCTGTTAAATTATTGCACACTTTCGCCATTTTAAGTAGTGGTTCATGGTATTTGTTGCCTTTAATTGGCCCCAGTACCTGATACCAGTATTGGTATTGGTGAATCCCTAGTTTAAAGCAGGTTAGAAGTAAATGTTTCGTGCTTTGAAAATCTCACTGATCACTGTTCTATAAACATACTGTCATCCAAAAAGGGAAACAGTATTTTAAATTAAACGGAGACGCAGTTAAAACGCCGATATTAACCAAAGGAGCCTCAGATTGGTTGTGCACTTCACAAATTTGAACTAGGAAAGAAACAAAGAAAAAGTGGCTGATGATCAAAAGCAATGATAAATTCTGTTTGAATTTTGCCGTAAAGGGAGACACTATTCCTGTCACATGAGACCAAAGTTTAGCTTTTTGCTTTTGTTTGGTAAGGACCGAGAAGGTGATCAGAGTTTATGTGTAGAAGGATGCAGCTGGATACATGAAATCCTGGAAGAAAAGCTGTTTGAGGCCGCAGAAGACTTGGGACCTGGATGGAGGTTCACCTTCCAATAGAACAACTAATTAAACATGCAACCAAAGGTACAGTGGGAGGGTTTGGTTTAAAGCATATCCATGTGTTAGAATGCTTCAGTCAGGAATCACACCTAAATCCACTGAGAGCCTCTGATAATACTTAAGCAATGAAATGTAGAGATACTCTCAATCCAAAGAAATGGAGCAGGACATACTTTGTGATGAATAACAGGTAACAATGTGAGATATACAAAGCTGGTGGAGGCCACAAAGGCTCTAACTGGTAAATTTGGTTCTACAAAGTATTGGCTCTTACCTTTAGTTCTTAATTTGTGAAATACATTAAAAAAATGTATAATTTCCCTTCTATTACACTACTTAGTGTCAGTGTTTTGCATAAAAACCCAGTAAAATGCATTGAAGTTTGAAACATGACCAAATTCGAAAAACTTCAAAAGGGCATGAACTAGCAAGGAGAAGTAGATATCAAACGTTTTTATTTGTATCTAAGAACTTTACATTGAGCTCCTCTGTGAATCGTGTTTTCAAAAACATCTCTACTCTTTCTTGTACTTGATTCAAGCAGGAAATTTCCTCCTGTCATACCAAGAATACCTTTCATGCACAGATGGCAGGGCTGTAGCAATCCAGAACACCCACTTTTTTTCAACAGACCAGGTGGCTCAACGCTTGGACTCTTTCCTCCTGCATACTGACATGGAGGGAGAGCCTCAAAGACAGATGTACGAGGTCCAAAAAAGGTCCAAATAATGTAATTCTGTGAATTGTTTCCGTTTTCTCAGCTATGTGGTCACATTGCCATCATGGTGTGAATGATTTCTCCGTAGGTAGAACATTTGAAAAAAACTGCCTATTTTTAACTAATTTCTGTAAAATGTTGAGTCAAAATAAACTGATCAAATGAAACATAAACAATCAACCAGTGAGAGAGAAAGAAACTGAATCTGGGAGCATTCAAAACAGCTAGCACTCGTCCACAGAGTTCCCATAAGGTCAGCCTGGTTCACCCGGAGGTCACTGTTAGCATTTTGTAGTTTCAAGCAAAAACAAAGAACAAAAAAAACAAAGAACTTCTGTCCCTCTTGGACTCTGCAGATCTTAAATTGCATCTTAAATGTCAAGCAGATTACATTCAAACTAGAAAAAAAATACAATAAACCCCAAGTATGGCTTTTTTTTTGATGAGCTGCCTGGCACTAGCTTCCTCTTTTTAAATAGCATCTTGCAACATAGAATATGTTTAGTGATAAAAAAATAAAAAACGGCGATACTTAAGGACTAATGTACCTTATGCAAAAACTTGGGTGTATTTAAAGTTAAAGCAGAGCATTATATTGGATATAAGCCTGACACAGCATATCAGGTACCTTCATCTTGATGGTGCTGTGCTGATAATCTTGGCTTGCTTAGCAAGACCCGGGCTGTTTAAAGTTGCTGAACTCACCATTAACTTCTCCGTCAAACATACGTTCATCTGTTTCAAATCTGGTTGGACTGTGTTGACTGCTATAAATATCTAATTAAATTATGGTTTTAAATTTGCTTAGGGGTCGATCAGGCTCAAATGGCATACTTGATCTGTTCAGTGAACCCTCCTGATTTCCAAATGAGTTCATGTTCATAAAAAAAATGTTGTTTACGTTCTATATAATTAATCTGCATCTCAAAGGCTTTTTAGGATATTACCAGAAGCCGATTTCTGAATGAATTAAGAAAACGTTGTATGTTACAGCTCTCGGATAAACACATAGTAAAACTTGAGTCATCTCCATGACACCTGCAAAGCTGCGTTAGTGATGAAAGGGAATGAAAGCCCAGCAATGAGGGTTCCTTCTGCACAGCGGCAGGTTTTGTAGATCTCAGCCGACAGTAGTCATTTTAGGCTCAAGAAGCAGACTTCCTTCATCTCCAGATTAAAAACAGTGATAAGCCAAACAGGTCTGGCTGTAAATCAAACTAAAAACTCAACTCCATGTACAGTAAATATAACAGTGACCTGGACTTGACGTATACAAAATAAATATTTCTCTCTTTCTTTCCTGTGCAAGGCAAGGCAAGTTTATTTGTAGAGCACAATTCATACACAAAGCAATTCAAAGTGCTTCACAGTTGCATTAATTAAGATAACAGATACAGAAAAGAAAAACATCAACTTAAAAATACTTAATTACAATAAAACGCAAGAGTGAAGATAAAATACTTTCAATTGTCACTGCCACTCATTTCATGTTGAAGGCCCATGTTAGGTGTGGCTGTCTCTCAGGCAAGGAAAATGTGAGTTTCAGGGTCTGGTCACAATCCATCTGAATTGTTCATCCTCTGAAAAGGCGTCATTCATTCTGAAGCGTTCTAGGTGACTGAGTGTCAACCAGTCTTTTACCAGTCCTATCCTGCCCGTACGCCTTCGTTATTAAAACACTTTTAGCTGTACACTTCCTAAATATTCATCTGCAAGATGCTGAAATATAAATGCATGTTCAGGTGAATGTTTTCCTGTTTGGTTACATATTTTCAGTTTAGCATGGTAGTGCAGTTCATATCCCTTCAGCTGTTTCCATATATATATATTTTTTGTTACAGCTGCAAATCTTCTAGTATTTAGGGGGGATTTTATGTGATAGACCAACACAAAGTTGTGCAGGGGAATTAAAACGCTAGTCACTTTTTAACATTTTTAACAAACAAGTGATTTGCTCTCCCGTATGTCTCCACCACCTCTGAACACCTATAAACTGAACCTTTTGCCCATGCCTCCTTCCAAATAGCTCAAGCTCTGGCTGATTAAATGGAGAGCCTCTGTGAAAATCAAATGTTAAGTCATGCCACGGATTCTCAACTGTTTCTCTGGTTGTATGTTTAGTTGTCCTGCTCCATCCAGTCTCAAATTGAGCCTCTTATAGGTTTTCTTCAGGTTTGTCCTGCTGAAAAAACAAACAAAACAAAAAACAGACCCACAGCATGCTGCTGCCACCACCATGGGTTTCAGAGTGAGGTGCAGTATTAGTTTCCCCACACACATATCTCTTTGTATGTAGATAAAATAGTTCAGTTGTCAACCCACCGACATGCTTGCTATATCCCCTCTACATTACTAGTGTCAATGGACTGTAGACAGACTTTTACATCTCACCGCTCTTGCATAGAAGGCAGCCTTGAACAACACTTGCATTTACAGTGAGATTACACAGCTCAACTGTGTTTCCTCATCAGAGGACTTCTAAATGCTGTTATTTGCACTAGATTTTATCCGGGGGAATCGGAGTGAAGGTAGCTGCATACAAGTCATACAAGCCAGAAAACCATTTAGTATTTAGTCAATTCAAATCACAGTTATGCACTACCTTGTGCTGGTCTATCACATAAATGTCTGTGGTTATAACCTGAAAAACGGTGGAAAAGTTTAAGCGATATGACTACGTTTAGCACACCTTTTTTAAATCGGGTTCATTTCACGGTTCACTGTAAACACATCCAGCCTAAAATTTGTTGTGAAAATAACTTTGTGTCAATCTGTCGTCATTTGTTAAAATAATATTTCTGCCAAGACAAAGTCAACACAATCTATTGAGTGATGGATTGCGAAGATTACATTTTGTTTTTCCACACAAGTTTTGAAAGCAAAAATCATGCAGCCTGCCATGCAGAAACTAAAATAATCTCTGCAGCAATCTATCTCTTCACTCTGACACAGACAGAAGTAATTTTTCCAGAATGCACCTCATGCTCGATCTGTTTTTTGATTTAGTATTTGAACCCTGTTCTTACTCAGCGAAAATGACTGTGTCTTTTTTGGCTCTTTCAGGTTCAACCTGCTGCCACATGCATGCCCTTTGCTTAAAGCTACTACCTATGCAAAAACATTTTTTTTTTGCATCTTTACTTCCCAGTTCTCACCTTTTTTTCCACAGAACAGCTGAGAATACAGAGGGCAGCCTGAGATAGCAGCAATGATTGTGACATCTCACTGACAAATAATTTCTGGCTAACTCAGAGCCTCTCCCAGTTGTCAGGAGGCGTACAACTGAAGAGAGATCATTTTCGTAAGATAAGAATACTAACTGCCAAAAGACATGGTCCAAGCTTAAACAAATGCATGTTGCTGCAGGCTTTTAATTTGATTTCATTTTACAATATTTACAACTTATCACAAAATGAAAGACAAAGTTTCTTTCCACCTTTCAAAAATTAGTATGTACTCATTGTTTTGTCTCAAGAAAAAAGAAGAGCGCACAAGAAAAGCAGGTTATACCTGATGTGGACAAAAAGAGTCAAGATCAGTGACTAAATATTTAACCTACCTTTTAGATAAACAACGCACAAACAAGAAAAAAACATGCATGCTACTGTTATGCTCATTCATTGTTCAAATGATCCCCAAACTCCAATTTGTTGCCTAAAATAACTACAGTAGTGCAGCATGTCCTTTTGTCCTATGTTGCTCTCTCGCGCCATCTCGTGGAGATAGAGTAAAAAAAGAACACATTATTCCACCATGCAACATCAAGTGCTGCATCCAGGAATGGATTTAAAAGGCCCCATGAACCTTTAAGGATAACTTGCAGGTATAGCCAATTGATGGATGGATGGATGTGTGGATGGATGGATTTTGGAGGGTGTGAACTGCTGCACTAGACCCAGAGATACTTCAATAGACCAGGATTTAACAAACTTTAAGGCTTTAAGGCCTGCTCCACATGCCAGAGACTTTGTACTGTTTCTTTAAGAACACAGCATAATTTCTAGAAATGTGTTCATAGATACAAAAAAAAAACAGAAAAAAAAGAAGAAGGACCAAAATGTTATAGTAACGACAACAGGTTTTTATGTGGCACTATAGCAGTCACTGAAGTCTACTAAAACTGAAGGTGATGGCATGGAGTGGAACATGCAGATACACTTCTGATTATATATACATCTAGGGGTGCACCATTCCGACCTTTTCAGTCCCGATACCGATGCCTGGGCTTTGTTTATCTGCCGATACCGATCCGATACTTTTGCTAAATTAATAAACATTATGCCTTCCACTTTATACCTTTCTTGAAGAGACTAGAGGCAATGAAACTTTACTAACTACACATAACTAAGACAAATTAACAGATGTAAAATATAAAATCACCATAAAACTAAAATTTAGAGTGAAAAAAAAAAAATTTTTTTGTGAATTTATTGTAGATTTACCACATTTTAAGTATCGGTTCATGGTATCGGTTAACTTTAACCGATTCCGACATATGTAAATTAGACGCATTGGGCCAGATACCCGATACCAGTATCGGTATCGGTGCATACCTATATATTATCCATCCATCCATTTTCTAAACTACTTAATTCTCTTTAAGGTCTGCATGGTGGTGAAGTGGGTAGCACTGTTGCCTTGCAGAAATAAGGTTGCAGGTTCTTATCCCAGCTCAGCACGGAGTTTGCAAGTTCCCTCTGGGTCCTCCATCTCCCTCCCATAGTCCAAACATGACTGTCAGTTGTCCTTGGGTGTGCATGCAGGGTTGTTTGTTCTGTCTGTCTCAATTTTGCCCTGCAACGGACTGGCGACCTGTCAAGGTCGTACCCTGCCTCTTGCTGGATAGCTGGAGATAAGCACCAGCCCCCGGCAATTATATATCCATTAAATTAGTGTATTATTGCAAGACTAATTAAATTTCAGTAACTCAATCTACCAAATGAAATACATTGTATGGATGAATTATTCAGATTGATACTTTAATGCCCTTGTTTCTGTTAATTATGAGGATTTTCATCTTCATCATCCTGTAGATGGCAGCAGATGTTTATATACAATATATCTCATTAGATTTTTTTACATTGGAACATCTTTCAATAAAATGAAGTCTGCCAAAACAGGCCCACACCATAATATTCCCATCTGCAAACTTCCCTGTTGGTGTAGTGTTTTATAGGATAATACGCATTGTCTTTTGACCTCCAAACATGATTTTTTATAAGATGTACATGTTTAAGTTTTTGTGTCATCTGACCAGACTATGTTATCCTTGTATTTCACAGGCTTGTCAATTTTTTTAAAACAGGCTTTAAGATGGTTTTTCTTCAGCATTGGAGTGCTGCATGGTGAACATGGATAAAAGTCGTGGTAGTTGATTGAATTATTTGTTTTATTTGAAACTATTTTGCTGAGTCATTCCAGATTTTTCTGAAACTCTCCAGGGGTGACACTTGGAGAACTTATATGATAAATCTTTTCACTCCTATGCATAGGCGTCATTTTAACTGGGGACGCCGGGGACATGTCCCCAGCAATATCTGTGATTGACAGGTTTGCCCCCACCAAACCTGGGGTCTCATTTATAAACGTTGCGTACGCACAAAACGGGGCCTGAAACTGGCGTACGCCACTTTCAAAGCAAAAGTTGTGATTTATAAAAAACAGACTTGACGGGAAATTGTGCGCACCTGTAAGCCAACTCTGACCCGTGCGTACGGACATTTTGGAGACGAGGGAATCGACGACGCAATTGGTGAGGTGGTGAACTGCAGCCAGACTACATATTACTCCTCTCACACATATCATTTCACCTCACACCAAAAATTAATTATGGATTAATGTTATTATAAACATCCAAACCAGCAATGATATCTATATTGTAGCTTTGCAGTGAGCTATAGCTCTTCTAAAAACATTTTTCAATATTAAAATAGATACATAAAATTTATCTCAAAACCTTAAACTCAGATTAAAGGGCCGGGACTGTGTGCCAATTAATAAATTGAATCATCTACCGCCCCTGAGCGCGATAATGTCTGCAATCTTGGATGGGATCATTAAAATGAGCAGGCAATACATCACGTTTCCATATACTGTGGGGGAGCAGGCTGAAATTAAGATGCAATTTGCTGCAATGTCCGGTTTCCCAAACATAATCAGCGCAATTGACTGCACCCATATTACTACAAGGGCCCCGTCCGAGGAAATTCCCCTCCCTCCTGGCCTATATTAGTCTGTTTCCTTAAAATATGCTCAAATTTGGTGTCAGCTTGGGTGTACCAATGGCCGCTGTCTGCTCTGCTTTGTGACCGCATACCATGGAGGCCGCCATTGCTCCTCCATTGCTGTAGTACCTCCATTTGGCCGCTTGGCCCCCATTGAAAAGCATTGGACTTTAAACACGTTAAAAATAACTTTAATGCCTGGTGCCCCATTGTTTTAAACTTTCTATGGGTACATATTCTTCCTGAGATAACACTGGGCTCATAAAAAAACTGGGCACCAGGCTGGTTTTCGTAAGATCATTTTTTGAAATCTTGCATAATTAACGAGGGGGCCGAGGCAAGTTTAGCATCAGAGCTAAAGACGCGGGAGCAGAATGGGCGTGATTACGACCGAACTACACGCCAATACACGCCCCGTGAGGGCAGAGTCTACAGTGAAGATCCCGCCCCCATGCCCTTTTTTTGAACATGCTTCGTCAGAGCTGGGGAGGAGGACTCTGTGAATCCGCCATGAATTCCCCCATGAAAGTGTGTCATTCTGGTAAACGGGGAGGAGTGAGGAGGCGCTGTCTATTCTTTTTTACAGTCTATGGGGTGTACCCGTACCCCCTCCAGTAGCAGACCCACTTTGGCGGTGTGAGGCAAGTTTTTTTTGGACTTTGATGTCCGACCACTTTTTTTTTATTTATTTCGGGTACCGTGCCGTCAGTTGCACTGACAGTCTGCCACTTCTTCCTTTTATTTGTGACACCGCTGCTGTGTCCACCAAATAAAAGGTCTCTTCTAGCCTCCACTTCACCCACTAGCACTTCAATCAACATCTCCGTAAAGTTTCTCTTCTTGTTTTTCTTTTGTTGTTGCCATATTTCCCCTCTTCTTCATATGCATCAATATTCATGTCCTGCTTTACATTGACCTTTTATAGCCAGATTTGGGCGTGTTCAGGGCGGGATATTAGCCAAATTCAAGTGCGCAAACTTCCAAGAAGACCGTGATTTATAAAGGGGAAATTGCTGACACCTGTGCGTAGGCATGGTTTTATAAATCAGAAATCTTTTTGGCGTACGCAAACTTTTTGTTTTGGTCGTACGTACACTTTTAGTAGGGATTCTACGCAATGTTTTATAAATGAGACCCCTGGTGCGGAAATTCTTTACCAGCACTGATCTGACAGCCACTTGTACTCCCAGCAAAGTTTCCACAGCAGTATCTGAACAAAATAATATTTAATTCACTCCACCTTCTTATGCAGTCATGTTTGATTCTGCTTATACTACATTCCTTTTAGTAGATATGTCATGTTTTAAAAGACTGGTAGTCAGCTACAAGTCAGAGTCCTGCAATGTCACTGGTACCTGTTTCAAGATGGAAAAAATACAGTTATACAGTTCTCTTGCTATAACGCAGTCCACCCTTTGCTGCTCCATTGTTTGGTTGATTTTTTTTTTAATAGCACAATTTAAATGCTTTCTTTATTGCGCACAAATGCGCATTGTTTTTTTGCCTCCTAAATGATTAGAGGATAGACAGCTGAAATTTATATTTGTGCAAAAATCACTGTGCAGAAAGCAAACATTGTCCATTGTTCCTACCTAGATTTTTAATACCTGAATCGCTGGAAGCGATGGATGGATAATGAGAGCATTGCTTCAGTAGCGCAACTTCGGGAAAAATGTCCTCCTGCTTCTTCCACCAAAACAACATATGAACATTTTCCATTTTGGAAGTCCTAATCAAAACATAACAACAACAATATTGCCTCACTCCCAGTCAACTCCCATTAAATAAACTTCCTCCCGGAGTCGTGAAATTCAATTTTTTAGTTTTTTTCACCTAAAAAAACTTTATGCGGATCACCCACAGGTAGCTGCACTATTGCAGGACTGTCAGCTGTAATGTAAATTTGAAGTTTCTCTAAACAGAACGGTGTTAGGGTTGCCAAAGGAGTATGTTTTTGTTGCGCATTCTGCTGGTGAAGAATGCGCAGCAATGAAATTCGATCAACTACGCGCAATAGTTAAAGATGCGATTTTCACATTGTGTATACTCTGCAGTGCATATTGTAATCAAACATGAAACATATGAATACTTAGAGGCTATATACATTTTTAATAATTGTCCCCAGCAATCCTCAAACCGCATCCAAGTTTATAAATATTGTCCCCGGCAATTTTAAAAACAAACTGATCCCCTTGCTCCTATGTTTAATCCCCTCCCAGGAGCACCTGCTCATGGCTGGTTAATATAGTGTAATGTTGTTCCAATCACTGGCAGACAATGGTCCCAACAGTGCTAATCTATCTATCTATCTATCTATCTATCTATCTATCTATCTATCTATCTATCTATCTATCTATCTATCTATCTATCTATCTATCTGTCTGTCTGTCTGTCTGTCTGTCTGTCTGAAATAAACACCAGTGAACATGATGTATGATTAGTATATAAATCAGGGCTGGGACTTTAAAAGTCAATTAATCAATTATAGAAACTACTGCGCATAAAGCTCGTGTCCCAGCAGCCAAAAAGATGAATTGAGAACCGCATCACTGGAAACTTGATTAAAGCTCATATAGCCTACTGTATTCGTCTGCTCATTGGTTCTCTATAAAATCAAAAAGGATTTTGCTTATATTATCAAATTCGATACTCATGAGATTAAATGGGATGAATTGATAATAAAGCCGCAGGATGAAATATGCAGTTCATGAATTTGAAATTTGACAATATGATTTATGAAGTACAAAGTCATAACTTTATATTTTTTAAAGTTATAATTTGAACAGTTTGAGGTTAAATCTATGTTTTACAATGAATCCCATAATTGTGACTTAAAGTTCAGAAACTTTTTTTTCAGTAGATTTTTATTTTATCTACATTAAGTGAAATATAACGTTCTACCAACATGTTTTTATATATTCTACCAGATGGGGGCAGCAAAGTGCAACTCAATACCGCCACTAAGAGCATTATTAACTTCTGTTTTTGTGCTAATTAAGGAATTTTGAGTTTTGTTGTTGTAGTTTTTAATATATAAACTTCAATTTAAAATGAAGGCTTTAGTTCATTTACCCACCAAATTTGAAGCCCAAAGAGAATTCCTAATTTATATAGTTATGTGGCAGTAAAGCAATCCAAGGAGCCAGATTGCCATTCATGTGGAATTAGAGTAGATTTATGCCAATCATGACCTTATACCACGACCTCAGACATCCAACACAATGATTAAAAATGATCCTTTATGTGTTGATGCCCTGCAGGGAGCATCCCGTCATAAAGATCATGAAAACAAAGGGGTCTTCTTGCCCTGAAAGCACTTTGGTGCTTGAAAAATGTTTTGTGTTTTGCGCTGTGGGGACTACATAGTTTAAATGCTCCTAAATGGGGGGTGACAGGTTCGGTAAACAACATCCAGCGGTGGACCTGGTAACACCTCGGCTCCTCCATCCCATCGCGTCTCGTAATATGCAGCTTTGAAGTCAAAGACGGGAGGAAAATGTCACCAAGGGGTCTTTGGGATTCATGTGAAGAGCCACAAAAACAACACTTCATCAGGGGCACCATTCAGACTGGTGACCAGCAATATATGGGGGAATTCAAATGAGAAGCATTGTGTGAGGTAAAAGCCAAACAGATTTGTCTCATCCCCGGCCCCTTCTTCCTTTTTTACCAACTTTTCATGAGAGACTTTGATGGGGAGAAGATGATGGGAAAACAAAGCAGCATGTCTCGATTGACTTCAAATAGCACATAGGTTATAGTGAAATGAGTGGGTGGGACAAAGATGCCACGGTTAGAAATAAAACAACAATACAGCTAGTGTTTCAATCTGTCAGAAAGAGGAGAGGGGAGGGAGTGTAATCAGGATGAGGAGGAGATGCATCTCACTGAGAAAGGCTGATTCCTCTGAAGAAAATCTCCCCCTGCTTCTCCTGCAGTATTCATCCCAGGTCCCATCCTCTTGAAATGCTGACGTATTGGCTGCCCCTCCCCTTCTTTAAAGGTTCTCCAACACCCGCAGCTGCCCTCCATGTGCTGTGGCTACACAGACAACCTGGACCCCAGACCACAGCATACGGAGGCCAGGCCAAATGACCTGCTCTCCAATGTGTTTCTCAGCTGGAAATCAACTAGATTGCCTCACAGGGCATCCTGCTACTTCATGCTCTTTGCTGACTCCCTCTTCAACTTCAAAAACAAGCAGTAAAGTCCAATTTATGAAATTCAAATTCCGAAAAAGGGACATATTTATTTCTTTTTTTTTGTATTTAGAGGTAATTTAAATCCTCCAGTAAATATTCTCTGTAATTCAAGGAAAGAAAGTATTTTTGTAGTATTTCAGATTTCTCTTGCTTCTTTGGAGGGAAGTCACATTGAAAAGTAAAAAAAAAAAAAATTACTCCCCAGTTTCACAAAATTGGGAAGAACAAACTAACATAAGAGATTTACTGAGGTTTTATATCACAGTGCATAATCATTATTTTGAATCAAAATTATACACGGTTGCCAGTTTTTCATCTGTCAATCCATCCATTCTGTTCCACTTATCTGGGGTTGGGTCGTGGGGGCAGACTGATAGCAATTTTCAAGTCTCACCACAGTTTCTCAATTGAAAGTTAGGTCTGGACTTTAACTAGGTCATTGTAAAACATAAATACACTTTGATTTAAACCAACCCATTGAAGCTCTGGCTGCAAGTTTATGGTTGTCGAACCTGATGGAGAGGGAAGTTCCAAGCTAGTCTCCAGTCTTTTGGAGCATTCATATTTATCTCCATTCAACTTCCCATTAACTTTAGCCAACTCCCCTGCCCTTGCTGAGAAAAAGGATCCCCACATCATGATGATGCCACCTCCATGTTTCACCAGGGTGATAGTGTTTTCAGAGTGATGTGCTCTGGAAATTTTCAGCTGCACATTTTGTATAAAGGTAAAACAAATTATCTTTGGTCTAATCTGACCAGTGCTAGCTGTTCCACATCTTGTCTCCACCATGGCTTGTGAAAAATTTCAGACAAGGCCCCTTATGTCTTCCTTTTAACTGTGACTTTCTTCCTGCCAAACATATACAAAAGCCAGTTTTATAGAGGCCAGGACCAACAATTGTCCTGTTGATTCTCCCTGTGTTACCATGGGCCTCTAATGCTGGAATATACAGGGATTAGAGGTTGGAGTCGATTAAAAAAATTTATCAAAATAATCAGAGGCTTTGTAATTAACCTCGATTAAACACATTTTAAAAGTACAACAATTTTTACCCATGAAAACACAATTATTTAAATATGAAAGGATTTTGGAGGATAACTATAAAACGACACAGGCTTGAAAAGTGGACGGTCACCCGCTATATTCACAGCTTCACTTTATAGCCTAATGTGCAGCATTGTAATCTGCCTCCCAGGAAATTATGCACAGAAAAATGTTCTGCATTGATTGGAATGAAAGCTGTGATTAAATGCATTGATAATTCTTACGTTATTCCCCTAATAGGAATATATTATTTTATTTGACTTTTTTCTTCTTTGAGTAAAGTCCTAAAAAGACTCTAGAAAGATGTAAAATTGTCTGACCGCACTTAACAATTGTCTGAGTTCCTTTGGTCATCAGGCTTATCAAAGTGGAGATAAGGCTCAGCAGCTACTGATCTAACCTAATGATACTGGTGCTTGGCCTGGCGGGCCGTGACAGAGAGAGTTGGAGGATGAACAGGTGGTCATTAAAACTTTTACAGCGCCCTCCATGACAATGCAAAAGGGCAGGAAGGCCGGAGAAGAAAGTGGAAGACAAAAGGAAAGAGATAGAAGGGGCATCAGGGAGAATTAGTAGAGGGTGGGGTGTGTTTGATGCCTGGACCATGTGCTCCTTAGAGCAGTCTGAGGGGCTGTGCTTCAGAGCGGATGTGTTAACAGTTTCAGGCTCAATGGAGGGAGAAATCCCCACAAAGGAAGGTGTACAAATATTGTGGGAAATCCGTCCGCTCTTTAATATTTCATGAAGGCCCACAATCTATTCATAGGACTCCATTCCTTTGGAGGGGCCCACATTCAAGCTCCCCCCGCAGGCTCAATGGGCAGCCCTTAATTGAGTGCCCGCTCATTCTTCGTCTCCCTGGCAGATTGTTCCCCATGAAAGCCCCCGACTCTTCATCTTCCTCTTCTTCTCCATGAGGGTGGTGAAAGAAAAGGAGGCATGCCTTGCTGGTGGTGCATGTGGGAGGGAGGAATAAGCAAAGGGGCAGAGGTGGGGGGTAGGTGTGGATCAAATGTGATAATAGGGCAAGAGGTAGTGTGCAGAAATGTGGGGGTAGGAGGCTAATCCTCAGGGTGGGTGATGTAGGGGGGACGGCAAGGCAGGGGTGTTGTAACGTGTCTGTGCGTTTGTGTCTGAGGGTTAAGTATGATTGTGGGTGTGTGATTGATTGGCAGGTTAATAGGAAAAGTCTGTTTGAGATTCCTTATTCTTTTTATCTTAGTTGCATCATTCTCGATATCCAAGTTTTTTACTGGTGATTTCATTTAATCAGTCAACAGACCATCGTTTTGAGACAAGGTAGAGATCCCAAAAATCTGAGATATGCATGGTGTTATAGGGTCAATATATTTCCACATTTAACTCGTCTATACCATATTTGAAGTATGTACACTTCTCAAAAAAACCTGCTTTATCCTTGGTTGGAGGATGTCAGTATTATAGGTGGCTGCACACACCTCCTTAGCAGTGAGTCTTCATGGACCACAAGGTGTTTTTTGGAAGGGTTACAATAACTGAAATGTAAAAAAAAACCTGGTTATTCATCAAAAGGAATCTTTAATCAAGACAGACATACATAATAACATAATTTTACAAATGTCTTAAAAAATCTGCAGTGAAAAGGTGCGAATCAGTTTTGATACTGGAGGCAATCTGGTATATTTTGTAAACATAAAATGTGCACCAGTAGTTGATTTTTATCACTGCCTAGCTAATGGACTTCCTATATATTTTACACTTAAAGGGAGTTAAGGATATCATAAAGCCATAAAGGTCATTTTCTGCGACTAGATATTAACAATGTGTTTGTCTTTGGGTGAGTAATTACAGAGCAGTTTGTTTTCTTACATTTACTTACCCTGACAACAGTACCCAGTCCGAGAGAGGATGTTTCTCCTACCCCTGCAGTGCATCTAGAAAGTTTTCACAAGCTTCCACATTTCACATTTTTATGATGGACTAATCACAAAATAGACGTAATTCATTTTTTAAAAACTTTACTCCCAAATGCCTTATAACAAGAATGAAAAAAAGCTTATTTGGCTTGGTAGTTTTTCTAATTTATTCAAAGCAACAACAACAAACAAAAAAACCCCCAGCAACAACTGAGACATATTTACTGTACTTTGGAAATTACAGCCCCTGCCATGACAGCAAAAAAATGAAAATTGGTGTATTCTCCTTCCATTGAGTGGGGGGATGGCCATGGGTGCAAGATGAATGGGAGTCTATGGAGCTAGCCGGCTAAATTAGTCTCTTTCACCTGATTGTCGTTCAGAAATCTAAGATTTGATTGTAGGTTTCGCAAGTTCAACTTGGGTCATACACAGAAAGTTGAATGAATGAGTTTGTATGTCCTTTCATTTTCTTAAAGGTTCAGTTGTTGTTGCCCATAACTCTCTAGCATTTTGCTAATGACCGCTGATTGGTCAGTGAAGGAGTGATTACAACCAGATGTACCGCTTGACGCGATCGTGGAATCCGAAGTAGTACCAGAATGTTAAGGCGGACTTTTTCGCCCAAATTTTATTTTTCAACTTAACAAATTTTTTTGGTTGCTAGCACTGTTATCTGCATATATACAGTGAAATTTAAACGAAAAAATAAGGATTGTCGTAAAGCAGTATCTCTGGTCGTACGATGTGTATGATGTCCTTGACAGTTTATTTAACTTTTTAAAATTAATAAGTGACTCTAAAAAAATCTAACACCCAGCAATATGTAATTTTTTTACATCTCCTTTCGAAAAAAATATTCAAATTACTAGACAAAAATGATATTCTGAGAAAATAGGATTTTGAGGGGTATTGCTCCATAGACCTCAATTCATTCTGCATTCATCATGAGAGCGCCATCATATGGAACCAGAGTTGGACATCAACCAGTTCAGAACCAGGAAGTACCAAGAGAGTGGGAGTTCTCTCTTTATTAGAATTTCTCTGGTTAAAATTACTGTGTCAACAGCTTATTGTCTAAATTACCGACGTAATCAAACTACATAAACAGAGCACGGAGTGGACTGAGAACATCCCACTGCTGATGTTAATATTAAAGGAGCAGGAGGCTGGATTTCTAAAATAAATTATATTCATGTTCAGCTTTGTAATTGTATTGAGTAATGAAGCATTTTAAACTAAGTAGAATTAGCCCACCCATGTGTAATCCCATTATCTTTAACAGCCTGTGTGCTTCAAAATAGTCGGCGATGCATTGGCCTAATTTCCCGCACTTACACAAGGATGCAACGTCAATCTACAATTCTTGCATATTCTCGATTTAACAGGAAGAAGAAAGAACCCGGACTTCAGACGCGGTAGATTAAACACTATTACTTACTTCGTCTCTAGACATGTTGCTTGTTGTCGTACAGCTGGTGATGTGCGCAATGTGCAGTGGGCAGTACTCTATGTCACTGATTTATTTACGTTTTCTGTTCGCTCCCGCGATGGCTGCAGTTGCTCGCAGCGCCGGCCGTGGCAGTCCCGAGTTTAATTTCTTCAATCCGGCCCCCTGCTCCTTTAATGCAGCGTAATGGAAAAATCTCATGATCAAACTCCGCCTCCCGGAAGTTATAAACTGTCTCCAGAGCTCAGTTAAGGTACAAAAATCTGTTCAACAAAAATAGTGATGCAGTTAAGTCTGTTTTTCGCTCAGCCGAGCCCTTCTGTTGCTGTGTGTAGCAGCTGTGACAGACCCCTTTTTCGTTCACCCCCCTCCCCGACTTCTAAACCTACCTCACTTGCTTACTTATTCTTCTGAGGTCCGTGCACCACAGCCTCATGATGAAATGCAGCTTTTTGATATAAAGTTTTTCTTGCTCCCGAACACAAATTTTTGTACAAAATACGTTATTTGTGTCTTTCTGAATACAGTATTTGGGTTAGTCTCCACCCCAATAAACTCCCTCAAGGTGAACAGGCAGCAGAGAGCCTGACCTGAGGGCTAGGCTGCAGTCAGGGCTCCTGAGGGCCTCCAGTCGCAGCTCAGGATCCTGATCCCTGATTAAAGGTCATCCCGCTTCTTCTAAGGGCCTGTAAGACCCTGGGAGCCCAGCTCAGCCTTAGTGACACCCCTTCTTCACTCCGATGTGTGTCCAACAGGCTTATGCTGGCTCGTGATGGGTGGAGAGGACCTGCAGAGAGGGGAAAATCCTCCACCTCTACTTGCATTCAGACACACACACAAAACACAAGCGAGGAGCTGCATACACAGACACTGGATGCATAATTTATCCTGGAGGTACCACCCCTGGTATCCAGCACAAGCACCCCCCTGGTGGAGTGTAGCAAAGCCATGCTAAATGGATTGTGCAGAGGAAGAGATTTAAAGCTTTCATAGTGCTTAGTGTGTTCCAGGTGGTTGCATCTTGGGGCTTTGATGGATTGTTCGCAGGTTCATTTCAGGATTTTCTGGAGATTTTGGAATTGTCATGGAAGTACAGTGGAATTTGAAAACAAATGTTTAATTTGAAAAAAAAAAAACTCAACCATCCTTGTTCTCAGGGAGGTTTTTTGACTTTTGTTATTGCACATTTTCATAATCTCAGACTAAATTTCACACAAAATAAACCAACTAATCTTGCTACTATGAAAACCCCAATCCTATTTTAGTAGCAGTTCACCTGTAACATAAGTTTCCTTCGAAGAAAACAAGGTCAAACAAGTTTGTTTAAGGTTTAACAAGATGGAAGGCCTCAAGATGAGTCTTGTAACATCACTGGATTGTGCTTATTAACCTAACAAGTGTAGATTATTAAACTTTAATCCTTGGAGGCCCCAGGCTTCAGCAACACTTAAATCCAGTCATCTCCGGATGTGGGACTCTTTCGCCGCTCAGTTCCTGGGCCTTTGTGTCAGAGAGTATTAACACCACAAGTGCCGCCTGAGACTGAGATGCCCACATCATTACAGAACTGCTGACTGGTTTGTCTGAGCACTCTAAACTGGGTGGGGGTGGGATATTCACCATTGCAAAACTTTCTGCAACAAGACACTTTAAAAGACACAGTGTCTTAATTAGAAATTTGGTCTTTGCGATCTCACATTTATAATAAAAAGTCTTAGACGATTTTCTGCATAGAGTTTTAACAATTACGTGATAGTTAAAAAAGAAGGTTGCAGAATAAAGGCGATATTTAGGATTTATATATATTAATTCTGCTCAAACTGTTTAAATCTTTTTGGCCACATTCTGACTGTAAGTAGACCAACAGAGAGTGGTGCATAACTGTGAACTATAATGAAAATGAGCGGTAGGTTTTTATTATTTTTATAATTAGGAATCTAAAAAGTGTGGTATGCATTTGTATTGAGACACCCTTAAAACATCTGGTGGAGCTAGTCACATAGTAATCTAATTTGTGAATAGAATCCTGCTGTTCTTATTCAGTCCCCTTGAGTGAATACTTTATAGAACCACAGTTAAAGCTGCATGTCCATAGGGCTATGTCTCGAACACCTTTGCACAAAATAGCTCATGGTATGCCACAGGTATGACTTTAATTTATCCAGTCCTAAACATTTATACATTTTGATCTATAAAATTTGATTGTATTTCTGGCTGTATGTATGTTTAGGATTAATATCCTGCAAGAAGGTGAACCACCACTAGAATCTCAGGTATTTTGCATCATTTAAGGGTGTTTTTACATGGGACTCAAGTCTGTATTTGGGTACCGTATTTGCTCAAAAGCCATTTATTTCACACAGCCTGGACCGTGCCAGGATGCTGTCCGAGAGACTTGCCTCGGAGGTACGATCAGAGTCCAGGTACACACAAGCCGTACTCTGGCCGTAGCTAAGACAATATAGACATGCTCCAGAGGGAAGTGAGGACACCGCCGAACGAAATTACAGAATCGCCACGTGACCATAAAAAGACCAAAACAACGCTATTCAAGCATCCCACACCAGGTCACAAAGCAGTGGGTTTACTCCAACACTCACCCTGTAGATGGCTTCAGGTAGCAGTTGACCAGTAGGCCGTCATCGGTACTTCTCACTCTCTTGTTTGTTGGATAGCTACAGAATTATTTGTATACCATCACCTACTGTTTTGGTGTAGTCCGTCATATAAGACAATGGACTCCTGCACCATGTAAACAGAAAAAATGCAAATTTTTCTCTTGCCGTTTTCTGGCATGGCCACACATGTAAAAATGCCCAGAGTCATCCTGAAAGACAACTTGTCTGTATTTAATGTCATTTTTCCTCCTATCAAAGTATCAGCTTCAGTGTCGCTTTATAAAAGGCATTCCGACAGATGCTTCCAGCTCCGTATTACATCATGAGGACTGTGTGTTAAAAGTGTTGTTATTTGTCACTTACAATCACAGTGTTTTGCAAGGTAGACCCCCCCCCCACCCATTTTTTTTTTTGATTTCATCTGATCGCTTACAACATATTTAAAAACTGAGCAGCTGTTTCTTTCTTTCTACTTTTATGCACTACTCTGTATTGGCCTATGACATAAAATACTAATGAAATAAATAAAGTGACTTATTGTTATGTAACAAAAGCTAAAGAAAATGCTATTGATATTGCATTCAAACGCCTTAGGATCCTGTAGCTTGTAACACACAGAATGACTGTTCAGCCTTTTCACCTCGGCTCCTGGTGGTATTCAAGCTCTGTATACCAAAGAACCAGCCTATAAATTAATTCCGCTAAGTGGCAGTGCACAATCCCCCTAATTATTTATACTTTTTACCTTGGTTGGGGTGTCACTTAGATAAACACAGTAGAGGTTCATCTCATCTGGACCACAAAAAACCAGAGTGTGCCACTACCAATGGCTCTGCTGAACTCTGACCCCGCTGGGTCACAGGGAGTGTTTTTCCCTCGGTAATTGGACAGAAGGGGGCTTTCGTTCTTCATTTAACCTTTGGGGTCCAAATCCCCCCCCTCTCTGCTCCCATAAAGTCCCTGGTCCTTACCCAGTGTTTTTCAGCCTATCTTTCCACCCCCATCATGTGGCCTTTGAAAGCTGGAGTGTGCTAGCCCTGTCAGAGACAATGGCGGAGTTAGTGACCCCTGACCCAGCAGACTGAGGCCTTTCTTACAGGCTCAGGCACTGCCTTTAGCTACGGTGGGTTATTGCTGCACAGCTTGGCAACAGCAAAAGGGTAAACACTTGTCAAGGTTCTCCTTGTCCAGACTCAACCCCCTATCTATTTTCTGCTGTGGTCCCTTGACATATATTCTCTCCTTTCGAAGTCTGTTTAAGGATGGACAAAAGCCAGAAGCAACGGCTTGGATTTTAGGGCAGTAGCTTCATAATCCATCATTCTGACAGTCATTTGTTGTCTGTCCAAAGGGAACAGGAGTTATCCTGGGTACATAATGCACAATACACTAGCTAAAGTAATGTAAATGCTTTAGGGATTCATCTGTTTGAGTTCAGAAGAATTTGGATGCTTTGTAGTAAGTTTACTGTTAAACATTTTCTTAAAACTGGACCACAATCATATAATGAAATGAAATAAATTCCATGTATTTTAGTGTACACAAAATATAACAAAACAAGACAGCTTTTGTCATGCATTTTCAAAATTTATAAAACAATAAAACTGTAAAAACACAAATGAATTTCAACAATAAATGCATTTTTAAAGAGAAAAACATAAACTGAACGGGCCTAACATTATAACGACTTCTCCATTTGTGTGTTGGTCCCTGTTTTTTGTCCTGACCTTTTGAGACATGGACACCATGAGTCTCCACAAGACAGGGTTGTCCATGGGTCGTCCTGCTTCTTTGGTCCAAAATGTCTGGCACAAATGGTCCAACTACCTCCTCATCATGGCAAAGTTCTTTAGAGGCCTGCTTGGGAACCATCATTTGGTTCAGGTGTGTCGACCAGGGAAAGCACTAGAGCTGCCGCGATTCATCAATTCATCAAAACGAGTAACATTTTTGACAAGAAATTTAGTAATTGACGTTATTATTTTTTTAAAGCTTTTTTTTTTGGTCTAATAACGGTCGCTGTCCCTTTATCTGCTCTGTCTGCCTATCTGCCACTCATGCACGTATGCAGTTGTGGTAATCGGGCTCAGAAGCAGTATCAGCAGTAAGCTGACAACGTAGCTCCAAAATTTTGGAGAGTTTTAATAAATAAAAAGAGAAGCATGTGTAATGCAAAATTCATTAAGGAGAAGCTGCCTACGGCAGTACAGCAGTGTTGTTTGAGCTTCTTCAAGGGAAGCCCACTGTGTCTGATTACAAACACGGACAGTAGTCTCTGTCATCTAGTTAGCTTGATAGCTGCTAACATTAGCATAAACAGTAAAGCGATTTTATCTTTTCCCTGTGACATGTTGGCTTTTTACCTTCACTCTCATGCTGCGTTCACATCTCCCCAAACGGCAGCGTCACTTGCGGCAAGATTACATGTAAAGTCTATGTACGTCAGAGGTCTGTCAGGGGCTCTGCGGTGCATGGTGTACGATGGCTGCGTTAATGCAAGCAACGCAGAAGTTCAGCATGCGAAACCTTTGACGGACCCAACGCAGTTAAAGCAGTTAACCAATCAGAGCGTCTCCCTATAGTTATGTCACTATAGACGTATCTTTAATGAAGCGCGGGTCCAGTAAAAACATTTTCAACAAAGCAGATTTCAAAAATCAGAAATAACACTTAACAGACAGATGGACAGGCGCTCCTAAGGCGTAATAAAACATGGGCACCAGAGCACCAATATCCCCCCCCCCCCCCCTACCCCCCCGTGCCTCCCGGTAGCTGAGGCTTTTGCTGGATTCCAGTTAAATCTTCCGAGTTGGATATTCGGAAATCTCGCAGTTGTCTCGCGTCATTTCACCGAGACACGCCCCCATTAGGTTGGAAATTTTTAGCTCCAACTCGGATCTCTGGATAGTAGACGGAATAGAGCGGGCAGTTCGGAGAACAAAGATGGCTGTGCCCATAGCTGAGATGTATTTTCTTTGTATTTGTACTATATTGGTCATTTCAATGTCGTTTTTAAATGCTCTTACACACTTGACTACATTTCTGCTTTAATCCGGTCACCAATTTTTATATTGCGTGTAAAAAGAATCTGTTCTCTGTGGGGGCAGAAAGTAAATGAGAACTACTGCAGTAGGCCTACATCAAGGTACAGGTTTCAAAACAAAAAACTGCTGTTTATAATAAAAAACTTATTTTGTCAGAATGTAATGTTTACTCTGACTTTAGATGTTAAATGCGTGTGGGCAGGAAGGATCTTTCTGTAAGGATAATTAAGCAGTTTTTATGAAGCTCCTGACTGAAGAGGCTGTTGTATTACTTGATAGCTGCAACATTAACCGCACTGATGGTAGTTTCACTACACTTAGCACATGTCATGTGTCTGCTGTAACACTAATGTTTTATTTTTTATTTAGTTAATAAATGTTAAATGAGCTATCATCTTAAAAATCACTATTTTCGATACTACATAACACTTTGAGGTAATATGCAAATATTATAGCAGGTGCTCCTGCAATAACAAACGTGATCCGATTAGTTGACTAATCGGCAAAATAATAAGTGATTAGTCTTATATCTGAATAATTGTTTGTGGCTGCCCTAAAGAGCACAAAAATATCCGGAATACCGGCCCTTAAATTCTCACTTTGGAAACCTCTGCCTTAAGGTGTGTTGAGGTAGATGTTGGCAGCAAATCCCTAAAATTTTAGACCTAAAACTCAGAAGGTGTTGATTCCACAGATGCATCTTTGCACTGAAATCTTGGAAATTTCGTGGTCACGTCAACAGTTGAAGCCCTCCCGTGTCAATAAAATGGTGGATATAAAGCAGTTGTGTCCAAAGTCAGCCCTCAGTGTCCGCTATCCTGAATGTTTTAATTATTTCCCTAATTCTAAAAAGCAAAATCAAATTAGGGCTTGTTAGCAGCCCTCTTAGAGCTTTACCATGCTGAGGAGGTAGTTGGACCATTTGAATCAGCTCTGTTGGAGCAGAGATACATGCCTTTGAGGACACCCCTGGATCAGATTGTTAGATTTTGTCCTGTAAAATATTTAAAATATGTGTCTTGTTTTCAAATCAGAATGCACTATGCCATCCTGAATATGCAGTGATCAGCGGTGATCAGCCATGTGGATTTCATAGGGTTGTGCTGCATTAGGATTGGATATGTTACTTCTTCATTATATCATCTACTATTTTAATTAGTCTTATTTATATATGACCCTCTGGCCACCTGGCTCTTTTTGTTAAATGATCTGAAGAATATATATTTTTTAAATTAATCAGTTAATAAGTACTGAAAGTTGCACTTTTAGCTTTAAGCATCTTCCATCCCGGGGTGAGTGAAGTGTATGCACTATGAGTAAGTAAGTAGGTAATGCTGCATTCCATTTGTACTTGGAATTCGGAAATTACGACTTCCAAGTGGGAAAAATCAAGTGGAATGCCGTCTGTAGTCGGACTTCCCACTCGGAAAATCTAAAAAAAAATTTTTATTCCGAGTTTGACTTTCAATATGACTACTACTCACAGCAAAAATAGTAGCTGTGGTGGAAAATCAAGTGAGGGTTGGATGTTTTCCCCAGACTTCAGCCCTGAGTTTTGCTACTTTCAATCCAGTAAATAAAAAAAACCTACCCTGAAGTAGGCTACTTCCTATTCCTAATCCTTTGATTGCTGTTCCACATCCCAGTGTACTGCTGTGGTGTTACTCTGGAGACCCAGTAATCCTCCCAATTGCTTGAGTGGTCACTGAGGAGCGACCTCCCGTATCCAGATGCTGAGCATGCGGCCAAGAAGAGCGGAGCATCCTGCGAGTGCTGCAGCCATATGGGCTGAATGGAAGGACTCCTCTGGGGCTGCTGGCCTTTCTTTCTAGGAGACAGAAGCCCATTGTCCCAGCCCTGCCCTCCGTGCCACTTAATGATGCAGAACAGCATTGTACAGTAT
This sequence comes from Apricaphanius iberus, assembly GCA_028564705.1. Classification (NCBI taxonomy): domain Eukaryota; kingdom Metazoa; phylum Chordata; class Actinopteri; order Cyprinodontiformes; family Aphaniidae; genus Apricaphanius; species Apricaphanius iberus. The sequence continues at coordinate 444,335 of JAPXFQ010001412.1, forward strand.
TGTAAACTGCTTTCTGCTCCTTTTTCACCCTGTCGGGTCCACAGTGGCAGAAGACCCTCTCCTGCTTTCCCTCTTGCACAGCGGGTGTTTTAGGGCCCTCTACTTTTATCCCATTCTTTAACCGCCTTCAGCCTTTTATACTTTTGCCAGCTTTTTCAATGTACTCTTGAGTGATGGTCTAATTGTCGGGGAACAATTAAGCCATCTGATTGCTCTCCTTCTCCTTAGTGCTTTGTTTTAGATCGGAGCTGCCAGAGTACAGGGAAGGACAGGAGGTCACTTCAATTTCTCTCTGAAAAAGTTGCACCATGTTGCTGTGCATGACTCTAATTTTCACCTAAATACTTCATGGTTTTCATCTTATGATCAATTTGAAAATGAAAACACTTTAGTAACCAATGTTCATATAAACTCTTATCTATCACTAAGACTGTGGAGAGTTGGGTCTCTTTTAAACATTTAGAGTGGTGATTTATAGGTTGTCTAATAATAAAACTATTTTGAGGCCTCATCCTTGTAGGCCCAGTAAATCTGTCCCTTCTTCTGTGTTCACCATGAAATGTGTCCATTTTAATAGACAGGTGAAGTAAACAGCTGGGGGACAGCTTTGTTTGGGATCTCTGCACGCATTCACGCCCAGCCACTTCTTTTGTCCATGCGATGTCACATCTGTGACCCTGTCTGCTCCCTGCTCCCGTTCTGCCTTTCATCCTCTTTTCTGCTCATAATTTCCGCTCAATTTCATACTGTCTTGGCCGCTCCTTGCACGTGGAGGCAAGTCTTTGCTTCAAATCAATCACCAGACCCTTATTTCAGATCCTGATGCAATTGTATCCTTCTCAAACATGTAATGATACTCAAAATGACAATTTAGAAAGTAATAAAACAATTTGTTGCCTTCTAACCACAAACATTGATTTATTTTATCAATGTGATTGAACAAATGTATGTGATTTTCACCAGTTTTGACAAATGCAATTCTGTAAGGGTGTTTTGTAGTTGTATTCAGCCAATTTGGTAACTATACTCCATCCGCGTGTAATTTAACCTCAGTTTAAAACCCGCTATTCTCTTGTTTCAGAATATTAGGGAAGAAAAAACACCACTAAGACAAAGAATTACAGGAAACAAGCTGTGGAGAAGTTTAACAAAGAGTAAAGTTATGGAATAGTATCCCAAAGCTTTAAGCATTTCAAAGAGCTATGCTCCATCCATCACTTGGAAATCAAAAGAGTATGTCTCAACTGTAAACCTACCAAGACTTGGCCATCCATCCGAACTGACTAAGTTGGCAAGGAGAGCATTAATCAGAGAAGCAGTCAAGAGGCACATGAAAACTCCAGAAGAGCCGAACAAATCCAATGGCTCAGGCAGGAGAATCTTTTCACCGGAGAAATAATGCTATGGTCATAAAGGTTCTTAAGAATGATGGGTTTGAAAAAATCTCCCAGCTTGTAAGAAATCTGGAGCTTGTGATTTCATGGAGGGGGGCCTAGTTTCCTTCAGCCTTTTTACTAAGTTGGTACTGTTGTCGTATAGTTGGTAAGAACTACTTGAGGCATTCTTAAAAGAATTAGGCAATTTTCTGCCGTACAGTTCTTGTGTCCTTCGTAATGGTGCTGTCAGGAGTTGCTGCAGAATTGATGAAGGACCCAGGTGCAGACGTCGATTAGAAGGTGAGAACAAAAGGTTTAATGACTGGCAGCAACATGGATGAGACATAATGGTACACAATGATCCGGCAACTGAGTGAGGAGGAGTGACGGGTTAGAAAGGATGGAGGTAAGGAGGATCAGATATGGATGATGATCGAACACAGGTTTCATGTTAACATGAGAATTGATGTCTGAGTGCCAAGCAGAAGCCCAACAGTTTTACTTCCACAAGTGGAGCATTACAGCTATTGCTATCGTACTCCACTTTATGTATTTGTGTGATGAATCTTTATTATAAATTGCTGTGGGTCTTTTTTTTCTCAGATATTATGGACACGGAAATGGAAAATAAAGTGGAAAAAAGAAAAGAGAAGAAGAGAGGTAGGTAAGAAAAAAGTGAGGGAGACGGTGAGTTGAAGATACCAGAGAGAGAAGGGGAACAAAGAAAACAAGAAACCATCCCAGTCTGCCTCCACAACCGCATGACGGCAGAGAGAGGGGAAAAAACTACAAAACAAACAATACAAACTTAATACTGCAGAACTACAACACACAATAGATATGTGCATTAATAAAACCACAGAGTCACTGAAAAGCTCATGCTACAGATGATCTAGTTTTGGTAACCTCAGCTCAAGAATGTGACCACCATAATCCCCACACCTGTGTGAGTTTGTGTGTGTGTGTGTGTGTATGAGCATTCTGGTACATGTAAAGTTTAAAGTGTATTTAGCTGGTGTGAGGAGCCATTGGTCTCCTGATTCGAAGTACTCCATGAAAATCAAGAGTTTTCTTTTGATTGTTCCCATGGCATTGGTATGAAGGCTGTATGAAAGGTTTTGCAAAGGGTTTTTTTCTTGGAACAGACCTGGCCATGAGCATAAGAACAGGCTGTAAACGGTGAATTTGTTCACAGCTTGCTTAAGGAAAACAAAGGAAATGGCCCAAAAATAATTCATTGGCCTTTCATACGCACTTAACCATGAAAAATCCATCCCAACAGTGGAAAAGAAATTAAGGATATTTTTCTGCAGCAGGGACAAGGAAGCTGGTTAGATGGAGTTCAACTTGATAAAACAGCTTTCACAAGTAACACTGTCTCTCTGTGTAAAACTGAAAATTCCTACTATCCAGCAGCCATATATAAGGCCTCAAGGTCCTAATCTGCTTACCTTAGTTTAACAAAACAACTGGAAGTGGAAACTGACATCTGAACATCTGAAGGCAGCCTGAAACATCCAAAGTATTGTGAGAAGGTTGTTGAAGAATACACAAAACGTTTCAACCATGTCACATTGTTAAATGAAGGAAGTTTTCTGAACTACTGAATATGAAAAATAAAAAAAAAGATTAAATTCAAAGAAAAAAATGTGTCTCATTACTATAGTATTTGGAAAATATAAATAATTTAGGTTATTTTAGCTGATGTAAATCAGGAAAAGTTGGATGATACTCATAAACAGTGAGGACAAAACATTAAATGTATTTTTTTATCGTTTGTTTAAACATCTGGTTTCTATCTCTATCTAGGGATTTAGGGGTGTGCTGAAGCCATCAAAACATTAAAAACATTCCTTTATATCTATCTTTATTATTGTATAGCAGTTTGTTAAAGTATACATTTTTGTCCTTAATGAATCACGAGGATGGCAGATTTTTAAATTTGCTGCTGCTAATAATTTCACAAAGTCAATATTTTAGGAACCTTTTGCATCTCCAAGGCTGATTTAAAACAAATCCTTGGGCCACTCAGCCTTTTGTTACACGGAAAACATTTCCGTTTTCTCATGAGAAACAGCAGCGACAAGGACTAAAACAAAACTATATTTAAAGGGCTAAAACCTTAAAAGTTGTTGAATGTTTGGTATTTTTGAGTAGGGCAGATGCTGTGTAAGAAATGTATGCAGAGAAAACGTGACACAAATCAGCTGTTACGTTTTGCAGCATTTTATGGAAGTAAATGTGTTTGTCCTTAATCATTGATGAGGAAAATACTTCTTCATTTTTTTTTTAAATCTGCGAGCTTTACTTACAAAATGCTGTACCTCGTGCATTATCACAAAACACGATGAGGAATAATTGAGCCAAACATTTACAAAAATGTCTAAAATTACATCTAAGGTTTTTTTTATCAGCTTATATTTTTTTATATAAATAAATAAAAATGAAGTGTTGTGTTTTTCTCCCATAACTTTAGAATCTATTCAAACATAGATTATTTCTAAATCGCCAAAGTGTACACATGGTGGGCCTTCTTTTTACCAGGACTATTTGTGGTTTGATCTTTGATTTTGTTTTTTAGTTCTCTATTTAGGACATTGTTTGCTCCTTCAAAAAATACTACCTATTTAAGTTGATTCACTTGCTTTGGTGTCCTATCTTGTGTCCAAAATGCATAATTTCCAAATAAATTAGAATTATTATTCTATTAATTAATAATTAATAATTTATTATTCAATAGACAGAATGCTTTAAAAGCGTGTCGGGATTTGAAAACAAAAAACAAAACTCTTAACACCTCTTACTTCCCTGACTCTGAATTAAAAATATAACCTTTTATACTTTTTAACAATAATGTTAACTTCACTTTCTGTGTTATAGTTCAAGTCAATAAAAGAAGTTTTTTTTATTCATTTTTTTCATTTTCTTTAGATACTGTACATACTCATTTGTTACACGTTCTTGCTATTCAAGATAAACATGTAAATAAAATATATCTGTTAACTGTTTTCAAATACATTTGGTATACCACATTGCAACCTGGTCACATCTAGTACATCTTGAAAAAAAAATGAAACTAAAGGTCTCATTTTAAAAATACACATATTTACAAGCTTTCTGGGTATTTTCTCATGACAGGGAGCAGTTAATGATCGGCCTGTGAGGGCTCACGCTCTGACAGCAGCTCAGTTCTGTGGTGCTAATGAGAGAAAAGAATGGCGTGGCCACCCCTCCCACACATTCTGTGCTTTGTTTCTCCCCCTGCCCCCCCACCATCATTAGCTTAATGTGGTCCTCTCCCTCAGCTAAAAAGGGCCACTGCCAGTTTGGTAAAAGGTTCTCAGATGCAAATCCCTACCCAGTGCTAATGGAGGTAAATGAAAATTAATTGATCTTATTCAAAGGCCTTTTCAGTTGCCTGTTCTCCCTCTGTGTTTTTTTTTAATATGCGGACCTTATACCCTCTCCACCCCAACGATTCAAACCTAGTGCCTTGTACTTGCCATTGTTCTGCCTATCGGACATGAATAAAGGGGAGCAAGAGAGGATGCTGCCCTAATACCTGGTTATGTATGAGATGGGAACTTCTATTCTCTGACTTCAACCACATTCCTGGGTGTGGCTCCTCTTTTAAATGCCACCATTGCACGTAAATCATATTTTCTATGTCACCAACCTGAGTGGGTAACTTTTCTACCCACTTAGTTATACGTTTCTCTCAGACTGATAATTGTCAGAAAAGTGTAAATTCAGTTTGATGATGGGAAAAGAATATTAGCCAGATAGGTACAAAGTCCTGTCTAGCACAAATGGGAAACATGTCAGTTCTACACATATTGTCTTCTGCTGCTGAATATCTGTAACTTGTAGTTGCAAACTAATTTTAAGCATAATCATTTTGAAGCTAATTGCTGTCAACATGCAGAGAGATTTAAACAACCTGCAGCAAAGCCGTATGCACTGTAGTTATTAGGCTCCAGATGAAGATTTAAACTTGAATTACGATCAAACTTTTAACATTCTCAAATTCATACATTTTTAAAGGATATTTTGCCAAGGAGAAATACTCTTACATGTCTTTGACTTAATCCGAAATGTCATGTGAGTATGAAACCCTGCGACCACTAGAGGGCTAGGAGAATAAATTGAAAGCTGCATTCAGGGCATTCAAGTATTTTTTCTCTTGGACATTTTCACATTTTGCCAAAATACAAACTCAAACTTCTGTGCACTTCAATTGGACTTTGTATCTTCGGTCAAAATTAGAATAGGGCAACAAAAAAAATGGTTCTAGATATTTTTACCAAATGAAAATTTCTATTCTGCCTTCTGAGCCGATACTTCATAAGACCACTCTCAGCTACAGTGAAAGAGATTTACAGAATTTAGAGAAATCAAAAACTAAAAATTAAGGCAGACTGTGTTGTTTGAAACCAAGATTTAAATTCTTGCCATAGATTCTTAATTGGAAGTCTAGACTTTGGTTGGTGCCTTTCTAACACTATTTTGTACTAAACCACTCCGTCGTATGCGATAGCTGCATATTTTGGGTTGTTATCTCACTGGAAGGTGAACCTCTATACCAGTTTCAAGCCATTTCAAATTTTTTTTTTTTAAGTCTTGGCTTGTATTTAGCTCCATCCATTTTTCCATCAGGTCTATCCACCTTCTTTGTTCGCACTAAATAAAAGCAACCCCACAGCATGATGCTGCCGCCATGTTTTACCACGGAGCTGGTTTGGAGGACTTTTTCCCCAATGTTAGCCATGTTCTATACATCAGGATTTCTTAACCCTGGTCCTCAGTGCCCACTGTCCTGGAAGTTTTGGGCTTTTCCTGCTGGGTGATCAACAGGCTTCTGCAACACTTATCGCCACACTTAGGATGTAATGCAATTATTTTAACCAGGTTTGCTGGAGCAGAGACACAACTAAAACATGAATGACTGTGAGTCCCCCAAGGATCATGGTAAAGAAAGCATCACTGTTCTATACAGTATATAGCCAAAATAAAAGTGTATTTCTTTGTGATTTCTTTCAGTAACAACTTTCTTTTTGCCACTCCTCCAAAATAGTTAGATTTATTTGGTGCGTGAATATTATTTAGATGAGCTGTAGATCTATCAAGCTCCTCCAGAATCCTTTGGATTGTTTTCCTAATTTTTGTTGCTGATGTATCTTTAGATCATGGACTGAGCAATGCTCTGGGACATTTTTCAAAGCTTTTGATATTGTTTAACAAGCTAAGCCTCGTTAAGGCTTAACCCCGCTACTTCTCCATTCTTTTTCTGCAACATCACTTTACACAGGCACAAGTCAACATGTTCTACTGAACAACTGTTTGACCAGTATAGCTACTATTTAAATAATTCACGGGTTGTAAAAGTCTCATTTTCCTCCGTATACTCAGATTTTGTTGTACTCCAGATGGTTCAACTACATTACAGCTGTCAAAACGCCTGTAGCAACATCCATAATCTATAAACTTACTCACAAAATGTTCCCTAAAACATTAAATTAAGCTAATTCTGTCATCAGACTTCAGCTGCAGTCAATCGTCATTCTCAGACACAGAGTAAAAAATGGCTGAAGTAATTATAGCAGCTAAACATGCAGGATGACCATTTAGAGAGAGCACTTAATGGTTTGCCATGATGTAATGATGACATTAGTAGATGTTTTTATTATTGACATGAAAAATGAAAAAATTATTGAAAGAAAGTATTTTGTTTTTTTTACCCAATACACGTTATGATCACAAACAACAGATGCAAAACTCCTAGCCTTAGGATCGATAATGTTGTGTCCATTTTCAGGTATGGATTGTTGCTTTAATTAAAAACACAATTTCAGTTGTTTTACAATCCTTAAGCAAAAGACAGAAAGACTGCTTGGTCTGTATTTTCTTTACTGGCAACTTCCTGGAACAAATCCTCATTTCCAGCAAGGAATATTTTTGGAGTAAACAAATCTAGAAAAATCCTTTTTACCTGTTGCCGGTAAGTGGCCACTCATCAATTTCACACAATTCGCTCAATAATTTTTTTTTTTGAAGAATTCAGGTCATCCTTTCCAACAGGAAGGCAGATTTAGATTTATTAATGTTTCATACTTTCAATGTTTACATGTATTCTAAATATTCATTTCCTTTGAATAAAATCTAACAATACCAATGAAAAAGTCTGTGGTTGACATGTTAAAATATGAAGAGATCAATATAACATCCTGTAAATAAAGACAGTGTGATTTTGTAATTATCAACGACTGTCTGTCATGCAGCTGTCCTAATCAGATATGATGGATGGAGATGTAAAAGTTAAGAATATTCTGATCCTGCAATCCTCCCCTGTTGGTTCCATTTGTTGACCCATCAGTTGATCACATTCCATTTTCCTTTTTGTTATTAGCCAACCTTCCTTTGCTAATACACCTTCTCCTCCCCCTCCTGCTAACTGAGGAGCAAAAACTGTAAAACATTAACTAGATGGAGAAATGGCAGAGACGGAATCAGCCTGCAGAGATGAGTACGCTGTTATCTTCCAAAGCGGCAATTGTTCCTGAACTGTGAGCTGCTGCCCAGGGTCAGCTGAGGGGGTCACAGTTTTAGGCAGATTTTATGTTTTGATGAGAAAAAGCCGCACTGTATTGACAAACAAGACTGTATGAAGCAAGCACCAAAAATATACACCTATAATGAGCCAACTGTTGTGGCAAAATGAGTAAAATGGCACCTTGCGTGAGCCTCTCCTTATGCTGTTCACACGCTCTAAAAATGAAATAAATCTTCTAATTTCTGTGGAGAGATAAAAGGCAAAGTACTCCAGCACAAAGTGCATCGTGTCACTCTTCTTAGCAGACAGGTTAGCTCCAACTTCTTATTGACTGCACGTAAAAAGCACTAGAAAACTTCTTTAGGGCGCAACTGATAAGCAACTTGTGTTTTCTGATGTGATGCTTGAGTGCCTCCCCATTCTAATGCTGTCCTGGGTAACTGCCCATTTTGCCCATCTCAAAAAACTAGCACTGGCTAACTGAGAACCAGTTTCAGCTTTGGTCTAGTTCATGAGAAGGCATCTGACCCTTTTCTAACTGTGTGAAAGTCTTGCTGCCGTGCATCTGAATTTATGGAGCGCAGTGAAAATTGTACACATAACGTTTAACTCATTGAGTGGAAAGAAGAACGCCCGACCTCCCAGGAAGCACTATTCATATAAAACTGAATCACATTCATTGGCTTTGACCGCTGACAGATAGCTTTACATCATTCCTGAGACCGTACCGTGAGACCACGGCGCCCATCAATTTAACAACCCAAAAAAAAATAGACACCCGTCAAAACGCCACCGCCGACAGATTCTCCTCCTCCCCTCTAGAGTTCACACACACAAAATCAGACAAAAACCAACACGTTTCTGAATCCCAAACCAATCAAACCCAATAAAACTAACAAAGCTGGGCGAGGTTTTTGAGTAGGCCGTGAAAGAAAAAGAAGAGATGGCCCTACAATGAAAGCTGGTGAAAAGAGGACCATTTGCTAAGCTATCATTCATGAGGTATGGGTCCCATGCCTGTACAAGCTTGCTCCCAGCTCCACACACTTGTTGCCATTGTGACACACTGGCAGAGAGAAGCCTCTGTACTCCCGGGGATCAATTCAAACCCTGACAACACCACACTAAACCAGGGTGCCATTTGTTCAGAAGGAACCCCCTGAAACCCCTCTCCCCATCTGTCAGGGGGCCTCCGAGCCACTTTGTGTCCATGTGTGTGTGAGAATGTGAGTGGGTGGGAAAGAAGGAGTGAGCAGGGAGGTTAATCAAGATTTTGGATGTGGATGGGTGTGGGAGGAGGTCTCCTCGCGTGAATGTGTGGCAGGGGAGCATGGTCATTATGCTGATTTTCCTTTTTTCTCTTAAGACGTTAGAAGAATACTCTCTTTCACCTTCCTTGTTCTTTCGGCCGGGCCAGTCTTCTGCCACCTATGCTGCCCACTTTTATGCTACGGCAGGGGTGGTCAAAGGAACAGAAATCTGGGAATCAGGTCAATTATGGATGGTGGCTTGCTGATAAGAGTGAAAGAAAGCTAGCGAGAGAAAGCGGTTGTAGCAGGGGAATGGAGCCTGACAGCTGTTTTTTCTATTATATAATTTAGACGAACACTGCTGGGTCGGTGCTGCGAGCCCGGCCTGACCCGACCTCTGTTTTTGTCAGACCTGTTGTGACGCCACTAACTAGATCCGTTCTCACACAGACCTCCCCCTTGAGTAAACTTTTTCCTCCTTCCTGTAACTTCACACGCATCCTTGCACACCTGCGAATTCTCCAGCCGCGCCTTCATTTTATGTTTTGTGCGCCGGCCATTGACAGTGCAGAAAAGAAGCAACAAAGCAGGACAGATATTTGTTCTTTACTTCATTAAGAAACCTGAAGGGTCCCTTTCAAGAGCTTCCGTTTGAAAGCACAACTCCTGTTCAGTTCACACATCCCTGGGCCTACAAAAACCCAAACCGGGCACCGCATCCCGCTGACCGCCGCATTCGGTGGAGGTTCATGTTGGTTCTAGCTCACAATGGGACAAGGGGTGACCTCTGGCCTTGGCACTGACCCCATTTTCCAGGGGTTAGTAGCGAAGACAGATGTGGGTAAACTTCCCCATGTGAACAAGAAGAAGGGGCCCGCTTGTTAAAAGACTCTGTTTTCTCCCTCGCCTTGGAGTAAGTAAACCTCAAAGTAGAAGGTGGCTCTAATTAGGAAAGGTCTAGATTCAGGTTCAAATAGCAGCAGGTCTGCTAAAGAGGACAAAGGATATCAATGAGGAGTTTGGAGACTCGAGAGATGTTCCTTTGCTTTTAAGCTGCACACAACTTCCCAAAATGTTTGATAATTAAGGTCAAGTAACTAGAGTTCTTTTTCATAGAAGAAAAATTTAAGAACGTTTTTTTAATAAATACATTTGTATGAATATTTTCATCCTGTCATTTTCAGATCAGAGATGCATTTGTCATAATTTAATATTTCCCTAAATCAGATAGGGGAGCAAATAGTACTTATATAATACTCTAAAGCAGATAACCTGAACCCATCTTGATCATCTTAAGAGATCAGTGCTGCAATTGATTTAACAAAAATTATCCAGTAGGTGGCACTCTAGGTCTGAAGGTTCTAATGTCCAAAAAGAAGTTTGTCTTCCAGTTTTTTTTCAATCACTTTGCTATTATTTTCAGAACTTTGATGTCATTTTTCACAGCTCTAGACAGAAAACTCAAAACGCTTCTCAAACACAGATTGTCTAATGTTTAAATCATTACTTTGTGCATTCACATCTTTAAATAAATCACGTACTTTGCACAATCCTTGGTTTAAAAAACAAATTTCTTGTGGAATACCATTGACACATAACTATAGATCAACAACACACAAGCAACCAATAGTGTTATTTTTCAAACAATCGTTAAATATTATAGAACAAAATGGGTGATACATGTTTCATAATGGTACTACATATACAGTTAAAACATCTCTGTAAAAGTACTGCAGTAGTAGAGAAAATACTACAGACAGAGTGGAATCATTAAACAAGGTTCGTTATATATTGATGCAAAACACCACAGTACAATCACAAAAAAGTTTATTTAAGTAATAATAATAATAAAAAATTGCTATGAAATACTGTATGCCAAAAATGTTAAGCTACATCAATGGATATTTTGTCTAATTGGTTCATGCTCCACATTAATTGGTGAAAATTAATTTTGTTACAGTATCTTGAAACTTTCATGATTTAAACATGGAAGATTGTCTGTTTCCATAGAAATGTGCTTTAATAATAATGCAAAAGTTACTTATCATTTTGAGAAGTTGTATCAATTGACAGTTAGATAACTCTAAGGAAAGGAAAATACACTCATTAGAAAATGTAATGTTTCAATTGGCTTTTCAAATATTAGTACTTTGATGTTAACTTGTGTCATATTGAACAGGTGATTTTTGTAAAATTAACAAATGATCTAAGTGTTATTATGTGCTGTTTCCGAGCAGTTGAGAAAATGGTTATAGTTTTGAAAAATGCACAACTCTTTGGTTGTGAGTTTTGTGTCAAGAGTTGTGAAAAATGACAGCAAGGTTCTGAAAATAGTAGCAAAGTGAATGAAAAAAACTGTAGTAGCGGATTTCTTTAAAAAAAATATTTAAAAACTTTTTTTAAAATCAGTTGCTAATATCCACACTTGATCCATGATTTTCAGAATGTTAAACCCTCCTGGGTCGCTTAACATTTTATATCAATGAATACTTTGGAACAGTTTTGGAAAAAATGTCTTCTGAATAATGAAAAAGAAGATACTTTTAAAAATCTAAGATGTGTAGTAGGCATTTGTATCCCACCATTTCTAATCCAAAACCCATAATGAATTTGATTTGACAGCAATATCATTACTGATTTTGGAGCTTTGATTTTAAGTCAAAGGACAGGTTTAAATATATATGGGTAATGTATGATCAAGATTTTACATTTAAAAATCAAATTCACTCTTTAGGAAGAACAAGCTTCTTTCGGTTGCTTCTTTTTGCCAAAGTTAAACTTTTTTGTTTTACATCAACCCATCCATGCTTTTATTAGCCCCAAACTCAACTACAGTAACGCTCGCATTCAAACCTAAAGCGACTTTACCCAAAATGCAGCTGCCTGTCGTTTAAGTAAAACCTCCAGACAAGCACACAGATTACCCCTGTTTCATATTCCTTGTTCTAGCTTTGTGTTTGTTTTCGAACCGATTCTAAGCTTTTACTTTTTGGTTTTAGATCTCTTACCAGCCTCACACCTCGTTATTTAACTGAACTTTTAAGTGCTTGACGGTTGGCAGCTCCTTAAGGTCACTAATGCTGGGGTGACCAGGCCTTTTCCATGCTCTGGAACCAGCTTTCTTCGCATCTTCATGCCATCACAGAACTGGGTCTTTTTAAAAGCAACTTGAAGATGTATTCTTCAATGAAGGCTTTAAATGTTCTTCAACACATTCCTTATTAACTTTTTCAGTCTTGCAATCTTTTTAAGCATTATGATTTTATTGTTATGTGCTCTGGTTTCCATAATTGGATGTAGTAAACTTTATAAATCAACAATTAAATTAATAAACAAAATCCAAGGCAAGCGTTGAATTTTTTTTGGTCACGGAATCGGCAAAGAAGGTCCATCTGTATTTTTAGTATAAATCCAGCTCTCAAGCCTATATGGCCTCAGAGGTTTGTTGAAGAACATTAGCGAACACTTCCTTAATAGGAGATTTACGAGATGAATGTCGTTGATAAAAGAAAGGCATACGTTCCATTGACAGTTTAACACGAGCCTTTAAAAGGAGTACACAGCAAATATATGTGGAAGAGCCTCAACACCATCTCTATGTAATTTATGGTGTTGGAAGCATTAGACTGTGGAGCTGCTGTTCTTCGTTAGCTACAAGGAAGCTGGTATAGGTTAACAGAAAGATGAATGAAGCTAACCTCAGGGAAGTCCTGGAAGAAAATATTTTATAGGCGGCAAATAAAGCTTGAGACTGGGGTGGCAGGTCACAACAACCCGAAACGTATAACCAGAAGTACAATGTAGTGGTTTAGATGAAAGCATATTTTGTTGTGTCTGAAAAGAAACCTAAACCAGATTGCTCATCTATGGCATCAGAAGACACTCAGATGAATCAGACAGCAACTGTCTGTGTAGCTCTGCAATGCTGGCAGAGACATAAGTCAGATGTGTTTCTACAAGTATTGACTAAGGGGTCTGAATACAAACTCAGATTTTCAACTGCAAACATTTTACACACGTTCTGCTTTACAGTTACAATCTATGCTCTCCGTAGGTCTAGCACATACAATCTCAATAAAACACATAGTCAGGGGTGTGAATAATTTGCACGGCCATTTGCATCTGCCTCCATCCTTTTAAAACATAAAGGTTTTATAACTGTAGCTCTGAAAAAAGCCTCTGCTGTTTTTTTACATGCCTATAAAATATCAGGATAGAACTTTGCTGGCTCCTGTGTAATGAAAACCGGCAAAACAAATAAAGCATTGTCAGGCTGGCATACCAGTTTTAAGAGACAATGGCAGAAAAAATGTAATAACATCCAGTTTGAATCATCTCAAAAGGGACAGCCTGGTTGGAGACACGGGAGACCTTTTCTTCTGGATTCCAGACACAGCCTAAATATGTGAGAGGCCTCAGCTGAGAGCAGTGTCTGTCCCAGTGCGTACAAGGGAGTACAAGAGCCCTGAGTGTGAACTTCTAATTTTGTCCCGACCGAAAAGTCATAAATGTCTTTTTCCTATTGTATGAGAACTCATCTTGGACATTGTCCCCCCCCAGCTTTGCCCACCAGTAGCCAATAAGTCGAACATGGTCTCCTATCGAGCGGCAGTCTAGCATTCCTAACATTTTCAGTCGGCTGTCTGGCATAAGGTCGAAAGAGACACCTTCAAGCAGAGAGACCTTGTGGTGGTGCATTTTCATGGAGCGGAAGCTCTGGTTGTCTCCACACTGGAATGCTTTTGTCCACAGCTGGTTTTCCAGAAGGAAAAGTGATGCAAAGCTATCCGAAGCAACCAAAAAAAAAAAAAAAAAAAAAAAAAAAACTTCAACAAACAGTCAATGTGACTGAGGGATGTATGTCTAGATATTATTAGTAGTTTTATGCTTTCTTTTTTTTCTTTTTTATATGTTTACACTGTGGAACATATTGTATGGGTATTATAGTTTAATTTTCAACTATGCACAATCATATTCAGATCCCAGTAACAAATTAAATAGCAAACTTGATGTCACAAAACATCCTGTTATTCTTTTGAAGCTAAATCGTTTCTATAAAAGTCAAATCCTTTGATCCAGTGGGTTACACCATGTTGCAGCTGACTCAGTGGAGCTAAAACTGCAGCGTAACATTTATAGGAAATTATGGGGATAAATGTAAAATAACTTACAATTCAAATTCAGAACTTAAAAAGCGTATAGTTGTTGTTCAGAAGCAAACCTACTTTGTATAGTCTGTTGAAATCCGCATCCCTCTGATAATACCTGATAAAACCGTATGTGACCGTGTGAGGGTCCTGTCACTGTGTCACCAACTGATGATTCGCCCTGGCTGCTTGGACACAGGGATTTCCCTTTGCCTGACTGGTTAGTGTGCATGACTCTCGCACAGGAATTGTAGGCTTGAATCCCACCCGGGCCCTTGTCGTGCACTTTGCCACACATATATGACAGAATAGAATTGTTGCTTATTTCAGTTATGTGCTGTAATACATATATTTAAATATTCATGTAGCATCCCTTACAGTCAATAGTTTCTGTCCATTTTTGTTACATTTTCTGTTTAATTTCATTTTTTTGTCTTAATTAGTTGCCAAATAGGACCCAAAAAGCCAGTAAGAATGAAGGAAAGCAATTTCATTGTGGATGTTTATTGATGAACAAGGTGAACAAACTTACTGAAACATGAAATAACAAAAGGAATGGAAAAGAGGAAATAACCTACAAGTGATGAGATGATGGCAGCAAGAGGAGGATCTGATAGTGACTAAAAATAAAGGAAGTATACACATGGAGGGACTATTATTGTACAAGGAAGAGGTGAAAAAAAAAAAAACTACAGTTACAAAAGGGACGTTTTTTTCTTTATTATTTTGTTTATTGCTTGTTAGTGTGGAGTCGTCATTATTATTGGTTATTAGATATGCATGCAGTTCTAAAATCTATCAGGTTAAACAATTTTTGTGAGGGGCTGTGATTTGAAAAAAAAATGAAACTGTAAGAAGAGAACAAATCTTTTGTCAACAAGAACTTAATAAAAAGCTTTTAAAGAGGCCTATTCATCTGGATTCTATCAAAAATATTTCCTCTTTTTACACAGTGAAACGACATTGTAATAACCCCTTAAATGCCCTGCAATTTTCACCCAAAATACCTTTAGAAATTAGCCTTCTAACAGAAGTTATGATGGAAACCTTGAAAGAAATAGTTGCATCAAATTTCAAAGGTTTTCAGCTCCAATTTATGTTGAATTGTGGACTTTAAACTTGTTGTGGACCACATTTTTTTTATTGAAACCTTAGTGGATGTAAAAAGACTCTGTCAATGATATAATGCTTTGAACTGTAATTTTTACATTATTTTGCATTTCTTATTGGTTTTACATAATCTTTTACTGACCCTACAGTTATGATTATGTAATTGATTAGAAATCATCATTTTAATTTCAATCTTTCCAATGTGCATAATATCTGCATGCATATAGAAAAGCCGTCACAAGAAAAAAGCATAACACTGCCAATGGGTTAATGAATGATCATGAGGAATTTATTGCCCCCCATCCCTGTCTGAGTTAAACTGCTTTTTTTCAGATCCTGAAGTAAAACACTCTTTTTAACATTATCAAGAAATTTTTTAACACATTTAAAGACCAGTTCAGTTTATTGGATACAATTATTTGAGGGATATTACAAGTGATATTCAAGCTAAAAGTTTTAAATCTCATCAGTAAAGCGGTAATGTCGGGTTAGTGCTGATTCATTTAACCCCCAAAGAAAATTTTGCGGACATGACAGGATACATTTTCTAAAACTTTCGGAGTTCTTTTTATTAATGAACCCTTTTATTTAGTACTAACCTCAAAATTAAAGTAGATCCTGATAGCTGTTTACATTTGAAAAAAAAAAAAAAATGGATCCATGTCACTGTTGTGAAATGCTGCATTTTTTTTTTACCTGTGAGCATTACATCAAATTAATTCAGGGGGTTTATATTAGGAAAAAAAATCTATAAACTAACATAGCTCCCAAACAAACAAGATACATTTTTTTAATGAGTTCCCATCGAAGCCAGCCTTTTTTCAGTGTGTCATATCTTCCATCACTGCGGTTCCTTCCTGCTGCTGTTGCTTCAGTCCAAATTAAATAAGAAGAGGTGGGGTGCATCATCCTGGGCTGTCTGTGCTGGGCCTGAATTATAGTGAATGATTGAACTAAGTTCCTGCAGGGAAAGAGACTGTCTCCCAGTGAAAGCATCTGTCCAATTACCAGGCCAGTGGGAGCACCTGCTTCATTACAGACTCAATAGTGATCTTCAAGACGAGACAGGTTTCTGAGGTCTACCTTCTTTTTACTGGGCCTAGTCTGATAATTAGGGTTGAAGATAAACTACATATTGAGGTTTTTAGAAAGTGTCAGAGGCCTTTAACTTTGTCCTTGTAATGGAAATGCAATAAAACCATGCCCTTTAGAAAGATCACTGTTGTCAGTCAAATCCTCGCAATGAGAAAATTGTTTGTTACAAATCAAGATACAGAGAGAAGAACACATTGGTTGTATTTCTACTCTGGTAATACAAGGAATTGCATCTTTTCTATGTGAGGAAATCAAAAAAAAACCCTCATAACCTTGCTCAAATTTGTTTACATAAGGGATAGTGGATTCCTAAATATACAGTATTGCCAATTTTGTAGGTTAATTCTTTGAAACATCTCCCAAAATTGAAACATGTTGAACATGCAAAAACCCTCAAACATCTTCATTTCTTCAAGCCGATGTCAATTATGGTAAAAAAAAAATTGAAAAAGAAAGAAAAAAATGTCTTTGACCCAAACATTGTATAGTAACGTTTGGAAATTTAGCAGTGCGTGAGAGTTTCATTTTGTTTGCCAAAGGCAGCTATAGAGTGTCCTAACTTTTACCTAAGAAGAAACATTTTCTTACATGTCTTTTGTTTAATAAGTAGCTATTTCTCTGTCACTTTAAATTAAATCAATTCGTTTTTCAGAGATAATACAAAAGATTAAGCATCAAACATATTCTCCATGCTTTTCTGACTATCTTTTACATTGCTCTTATCTCTTATCTACCAATAAATTTCTTTACATTAAGACGAGGGGAAAGTCTACGAGAACGATGACTCTTACTTGCAGTAATAAAATACAGAGTTAAAGGCAGAATCAGCTTTCAGTGAGTGTTGGTGAACCCCGAGGCGTGGTGGTTCACCACTTTGGACTCAAGGCCTCATTAATGGGAGATTATTAGATTTAATCTAGTAAAGAGGAGCGTGACGCTATGATCACCCTGGAGGCTTATCATAGTCTCCTGAAACAGTGGGGGAATTCATCCGAGCCGACCATATGCTGCCTCTCTCATGCCACAGCTCTGAGGGGGGGAGATGTGGTTGATTGTGAAGTTGAGCTCATTCAAACACAACCTGAGGCACTTAACTGGCAGGTAGCGGACAGGGAGTTTCTGTGTGTTGTGTTTTGTTGATGCATCTCTGGGTTGCCTGCAGAGAGGAATAGGGAGAGCGCTGCCTCAGGGCAGGGGGGTTCGCAGGACAGCAGCAGAGCAGTGAGGTACAGAGGACGATCCTCCTGGGAGACCTTTGAGTCGCTGGCTGCAAGTGGAATGTGCTTATTAAGCATCCTCCTGTTTTTATCCTGTTTAAGGATTGAGAATGGAGAGTCAAGCTGATGCTAATTGTTGCTGAGCTGGCGGTCCATGACTTAGCTTTACTAGATATCATGACCAATCCATAAGTCATATTTGTTAAGACAGACTTTTCCTCTTTGATCATCTCAAGAATTTAGGGTCTATCACCTGAAAATAATCTGTAGTATAGAAATAAAAGGAATGAAGACACTTTATCGTCTGCTCTTTTTTTTTCTTTTTAACATGCAAGACAAACTGTTTCTTTCAAGAAACAGAGCTGGAAGTAGCCATCAGAAGATACGCACACTGTGATCATAAAGGGATGGACATAGGCTCTGGTGTTGCAATAATAATCAAAGTGTGCCAAGAAAATGTCCCCCACACTACTACACCATCAGCCTGAATCATTAATACAAGGGAGGATGGATCCATGCTTTCATGTTGTTGACACTACCATCCGAACGTCGCGGCAGAAATCAAGACTCATCATCCAGGCAGCATTTTTACAATCTTCTATTGTCCAATTTTGGTGATCCTGTGTGAATTGCAGCCTCAGTTTCCTGTTCCGAGCTGACAGGAGTGGCACCTGGTGTGGTCTTCTGCTGCTGTAGCCCAACCGCCTCAAGGTTCAATGTGTTGCGCGTTCAGAGATGCTCTTCTGCATACCTTGGTTTTAACAAGTAGTTATTTGAGTTACTGTTGCCTTTCTATCAGCTTTCACCAGTCGGGTCATTCTACTCTAACCTCTCACCATTTTCACCCACAGAACGGCCGCTTACTGGATATCTTCTCTTTTTCTGACCATTCTCTGTAAACCCTAGAGATGGTTGTGCATGGAAATCTCAGTAGATAATCAGTTTCTGAAATACTCAGACCAGCCCTTCTGGCACCAACAACCATGCCATGTTCAAAGTCACTTCATTCACCTTTCTTTCCCATTCCATTCTGATGCTCAGTCTGAACTGCAGCAGATCATCCTGACCATGTCTACACATCTAAATGTACTGAGTTGCAGCCATGGGAATAGCTGATTAGAAATTTGCTTTAACCAGCAGTTGGACAGGTGTGCCTAATAAGTTGGCCAGTGAGTGTATTTTATTTCACTAAAGAAAATCAGTAATCTAGTGAAAATTTATATTTTATAAAGTACTTTTTAACTCGGGGAGAATACTTTTTGGTAACACTGTTGCCTTGCAACAAGAAGGTCCTGAGTCTGAATCCTGGTTAAGGTTTAGTTATTATTTAAATCAAAAAGTTAAACCTAACATACAGCCAACTTTGATGAAATTTCAAATTTCTTATTTAGGTTTTGAATGTCAAGTGGGACTGTGATGGACTGGCGACCTGTCCAGGGTGTACCTCGCCTCTCGCCTGTTGACAGCTGGAGATAGGCACACCCCCGTTAAAATGTCAGATTTGCATGGTCTAAACAACAAAATCATGGCAAATAATTTTAAATCACATAAAATGTATCAATAATCTGGTATGATTCAGAAAAAAAACCCTAACAATTCTCTCATGCAAATTGTGCATAATCTCTACATATTTGTACACATCCATCTATCCTTAGGCTACGTCCACACTAAGCCGATAAGGTTGTACGGGGAGTTAGACGCCTAATGTTATCCACTCAACACGAGCATTTACGCCCCGTTTAAGGTCCGTTTAAGGTCCCATGATTGCGCAATCCCATACCGACCTGTGCAAATACTGGGCACGCACGAAAAACGCGTATAATCTACGTGACGCCAGCGCCTACATAATATATACAAGAAGCTCTACAGCACAGTACATATCTGCTTGTCCCGTTAACCCGAGAGAACAATAGCTGCTCAGAAGAAGAGAGAGTTTTTGGTGTGGACAGACGATGAGATCGATTTATTACTCTCTGCTGTTGTCTTTGTCTGTAGTGTCGTATTGTTATTGACACAGCATTCATTGACGCCACTTCCTTTCATTATCCGGGGAAGCTGTCCACACTAGCTCGTTTAGCCGTTGAATTAAGATTTACACGGCTCTCTTACCCGGCTAATAGTTATCCGGCCACAGACCTTAAACGATGCCGGGTTAGTGTGGACGATAGGGGGGTGTAGACTAAATAATTACACGTTTAAGGCATTATCCGGCTTAGTGTGGACATGGTCTTAGTTGTAGAGCACTGTAGAGTGACTGTATGAAAAAAATGCACAAGTGTTTGATGTGTGTAATAGAAGGCTCACACTTTATGGAGGAGGAATAAGTACAACAAGGAGTTGGGCATGTCTTCTGAAAAGTTATAGTTTGCTAAACAAGCCTTACGCCAAAGAACAGGGAAGAGATAAAGCACAGAAAAATGCTGCAAAAACATTAGAGCCTTGAAGAATTGGATGCTCAGAAACAAAACAGGGAAAAACAAAAGTTTGATGAGGAGTGAATGAAAGAGGGAACATTTATACTGGGAGGCGCAGAAACAGGTGAGAGATTCCTACCAAGTTACACCTGTAAAAGCAACAACGTGCTGAGAACTGAGGAAGGGTGATTGGGGAAATGGGGGCGCGCCTTAGCCATCACCCGGGTGACTCATCCGGAAAAAATACGACACTGAGGGATTGTGTTTGTGGTGATGTGCTGTGTTTGATCCCATCCATCCTTTTTCTATACTGCTTATCCTCAAGAGGTCGCGGTCGGCTGGTGCATATCTCCAGCTGTCAACGGGTGAGAGGCGTGGTATACTTTGGACAGGTCGCCAGTCCATCGCAGGGCAACACAAAGACAGACAGACACACTCACACCTAAGGACAATTTAAACAGACCAATTAATCTAACTGTAATGTTTTTGTGTTTTTTTATGTCCACCACATACATTCAATCCTATCTGATTAACCAGTGAATGGACCTTCCAGAAGCAGATGTCTTTATACTACAATCACTTGAGACACATTGTCACTGCACTCAGGTGACCTCGATTCCATTCATTGTGAGACTACTAGCACCATTTTGTCACTCACTTTAACGAAGTTGAATAATTATGGAATCGGTTATTTTATGTTACCTTTATTTATTATCATTATTTTGTAGAAATTAGCTTTCACTTTGATATTAAAGAGCCATTTTCTGATTATTTTTTCTCAGAAAAACCCTTTTTTGTTATGACTTATTTGTAGAAGCATATAAAGCACAACAAAAACTAAAAAAGGGTAAAACATTATGGGGCGCTGTATTTCCTTGATGAGAAACAAATGCTGACGTAAAGCAAACACAATAAAAGTATTGACTACCACCATGAAAAATGGTGTTGAAAATGTTCGAGACTGTTACAAATTATACAGCGTGGATGTAAGTTTGCATTCCCTTGGATGGCATGTTGTCCAGCATGACTCCATGGATGCAGTCTGCAGCTACATGACTCAGTAGCCTTGCTGTTCCCTGACAGGAATCCCTTTGTTTCTCTTTGGACACGGTACGACTAACCACAGGGGCTCCACGCCATTGCAGTACAAACGCACAGACACACAAGCATACCTCAACTCCAGCCCTTCATACCCACAACTGATGGAGTGAAAGTCGTTCACATCAAACTATGTCAATTGAACAAGGCTGAGATTTACTGACTGGAATAATGATGGGAGGGCAGCATTGAGCCACTGATGAGATTTTAAATTTGCATAAGGTCTCTGAACTTCAAAGAACACTAAGGGGTTTTGTTTCCATAACTCTTTCATACGCCGTTTGCGCTGCGGTGATACCATCAAAGCCAACAGTTATAAAGTGATTTTATTGGAGGAAGATGTTGAGAGAGTGTTTTACCCTGGGAGACAATTACACAGATTAAGCTCAGGCGTCGGATTAACGTATGTTCGATGGCGCTGTGAGCTCCATCGCACCAGCCTGCAGAAATCTTGTCCCTGCTGTGTGCCACAACGCTGCGCACAGTCAGGAGATTAAAGGCCTCATCCCCCTTCGTCCCCCTGTTTGTCCCCATCCAGCCTCCAGGTGGGCACTGCTAATGAGCCCCAGTTTTAACTCCAGAGAGGGCCTCTTCTTCCCAGGGTTGGCGGGGGCCAAAGAGGGGGCATAAGGGGGTCTGCTGGCTGGGTCAGTACCAGGCAGGGGGGCTGGGGATGGGACAAGGCCGAGGAACACAAGAGTGAAAGCTAAAAGAAAAAAAAAAATCACACTTTTCAGACCCTGCTAATGGTGATTTTGTCTATGAGTGTGGGAAGATCGAGAGTGAGAGTTTTGGGAGGAAAAAGGTTTTGCCTCATGGTGCTTTCTGAAACAGAGGTCCACTTTGTGCTCTTTGATCTGTGTTTATTGTAAATGACCACACTGCATCACACTTGTTTGCATGCTCGCTGAATGTACCGGCGGTAGGTTCTCTTTGTCTTTACAGTGTGGGAGATATTCCTGAGCAAACAAACCCTCCTTCATCCATGACGTGACACAAGAGGAGTGCAGTGACTAATCGCAGTGTTTGTCTCACGCTGCCAGCCTCCACTTTTGTTTCCCAGCTGTTTGATGTGATTGATTCAAGAGTTTTCAAAGACACAACTTGTCTTGTGGGCAATGTTTTGCCCCAAAGTAAAAGTTAAAAGGAGGAGGGCCTTTCTATGATCCGTGTGAAATCTCCACATCACAAGGGAAAGGAAGGGTGATGATATTTGGTGTTCAGAAAGGGCTTTGATGATGGGATGAAGGTTAAAGTGACCACACAGAGATGTATTGCAAGGCAATCAGGGCACAGGTTAATGTTGGGTAAATTTGGCAATAAATACAAAATACATTTCAATCAAGATGTGAACAAAAAAATTATCCTAATCAAGCTCAGAAAGGAAACAGAGACGCTAAAAGGACAAACAAAAAATCAAAGTCTTTGTCTATACGTGATGCCTGCTCTCATATTAAAAAGCTAAAAGACACAATCTATAACACCAGAGTAATATTTGATTAACTCTACGCAATGAATGATTTATACAGTCACTGCAACGTTAAATTGTTCAAGATCCAAATGAATTTGGATTGAAAACTAGGAAAACATTTTAACTGAGATTGCTGAGTTGATATCTAATAATAATGGTACCAGATCCGGAGCAGATTTCTGCCATTTTTAAAAGCTATACAATCAAAGTATTTTACAGCCTGCAGGAACTTTAGATGTCCTCACTCAGTCTGCTGGAAAATGAGAATATCAAACGTATTGATTCTAGATGGGAATCAAGAAGGGCTGGTTTTATTTTGAAAACCCGACTTTTACTCTTAATGGATTGTCTTTCTTTTTATATGTAAGCACAGCTTTCCAGCCATGTACCAGGGCACGCAAGCAGGATGAACAATGAGGAGGTCCTGTCACTGCGGCTCCGATTGATAATGTGCCCTGGCTGCTTGGTCACAGGGCTAAACCCTTTGGCTGGTTAGCGTGTATGCCTCTCACCTGGGATCAAATCCCATCCAGGCCCTTGTTGTGCTTCTTGCCACATAAGCATACATTAAATTATGAGGAGGTCTTTTTAATTTATTTATTTTGCAAAAGTTCGTCACACTTAATGCAAAGAGTTGAATTTAGCCAGATTGTAAAACTGTTATATGCCTTTTACAATAAATAGAGCAATACGTGTCTCATTGACACACTTTCAAAATATATTTCTAAATACACTAGCATGATAATTTAATATCTGTTTTAAAAATAAACCCTTCTCTGGTGTTGAAGTCATGTTTCATCATTGTCCTCCTCTAGGTGAAGTTGGGTTTTTTTTTGCGTACTGGAAATCTCTAAAAGTGAATAATAAAAAAAATTAACTTTTTTTTAACAACATTTCACAAGACTTGGTGGTTAACTCAGGCTTGGACAATAGTTACTCAAAAGTCAGTTTTTACATGTGGGATGGGGGAAAAGAAGCTCCTTTTTGGTCTGTTTCCAGTCTCCGAACTTCTGGGTATTTTAACCGGACCTTAACTGCATGCATCTCAACTTCACCGGGCTGGCCAAAGAGAGACAATTTCCATGGCGTTTCAGGAACCAACAGAGAATCTTCCTCGGGATATTTTCTGAAAAATGAGTCACTGGGCGAGACTTGTGGTTAATTCATGCCGATTGGTTGTAACCCAGTGTGATATGATATCAGCAGACATCACCGAACAACCATCCTTTGTAAATCAGAAGAGTTGCTGGCAAAGCTATTTAAAACAGAAATGCGACAACCAGTCATTCCTTCATTGTCGATCTCTTGTTATTTTGTCCTGCTGTGGGCACCTTTTGGTGTTGATCAATGACATCACTCTCTGCCTTAACAGATAAATTATGCTGAAGTCTTGATGGTATGATGGTATTCTTTCAAAAATAAAAGTATTGGTTGGACCACTGATTCCTGCATACAGTTGCAAGTTATCTGATGTCTTTGCCTTTTCTGCATGTATAAAAACTGACATTTTTACCTATTCTTTTTTCTTAAATAGCTCTGGCTCATTGATTTCGGAGCGAAAGTGTCTGTGACAGTCAAGATTCTGTCGGATTTATGTCTGTAGCCTACTTTGGCTTGGCCATTCTAATCATTCCAGCACATACTGTAGATATGCTTTAATTTATACTACTCCACTGTAGCTGTAGTTACATGTTGTTTAGTTATTATCCTGCTGGAAGGTGAAATTCAAGACTTTTGCTCTCTCTTGCATGTCTTCTTCTTCCATGATCCTCCTTAAAAACACTCCCGCAGTACAATGTTGCGACCACCGTGCATTACTGTGGTGATGGTGCTTTCAGGCTGATGTGATGTGCATGTTTTAAGTACTTTATGCCATCATGTTCTCTACATAAATGACAACAAGGTGCAAATCTAACATTTAATCCCACTAATTAAAATGTATAATGAAAGGGTTTGCTATTAACATCTCTACACAAACCTAGCTGTTCCATTAATTGCATTAACATTTTTATTTGTCTGACTCATCACTAACATTAAGATGCATCATCCTAAACATAATTCCGGCCCCTTAACCAAGTATCGACGTCAAAGGAACCAGACTCTGGATTAAAGGGATTTTCATGAGCACATATAATAGTCTTAATGTTAGATAACATGTATATTTTTCCGTTCTTGATAAGGAGTTGCCAAAAAATGAGTGTCACAGACAGTCTGCTAAGCAGACGCTAACCATTCGGTCACCTCATCTCTAAGAGTCTGCACAGAAGAATAAGCAATGATGACTGCTTTTTCTGGTTGTTCTCTACCCTCCTTTGTGCGCCAGAGCAGTTGGTTTTACTGGGGCACCATCTTCACACATGTTGGACCCCCTGTCGTGCTGGTCAGTCACAGTGGAATACCCCTGTTTCATAGCTTCATACCACAGCTATAAAGGAGTCTTTGTCACCCGCGAGCGGGGTCGTCTCTTCTTTCCGCTGGCCAATAAACGCTCACATTCTCCACCACTTTCTTATGATTTTGTTTAGCTCATGGCTCCCAAACAAAAGTGCAAAGACTAGAATTATTCACAGGGAAATGAATAAAGGATTAATTTGCATTGATTTTGCTCCAGCATAATAGCAGTCGTTTTTTTTTTTAAGAAGTGTGAGAGAGTCATGCATTTCTTTAACAAACAAAACTGGACAAAAAGATCAATGGCACCTTTAATATGGTATATAATCGAGAGGGGAAATCTTAAAACTGCTGCTTTGTATTTATTGGTCTGAGGGATTTTCCACTTAATCCGTATAAGCATGGGTAGACTGTGACTTTTGTGTTTGGAAATGACACTTTTGGCCAATGACATGAGAAGACATCAGTCTAAATTAAAATAATTTGGGCGTTAAGGATGTAGAAGGGCTCTTTACAAATCCAAACAGACCGATGGGCCGGTATGTTAATGCAGCAACAAATGTTCCTTTTTCTAAATCTGTTTGACTTATTCACCAAAAGCCTGTGAAAAATCTTTTCCTCCATTAAATGTTTTAGGTCTGAGTGGAACGGATTAGACACAAGCTCAATTTGGGCCAAAAGAGTTTTAAAAAGTCACAATTTTCTGCTTCATTTTACCTCTTTGTTTGTTTGGTGTTTACATTCTTCCTTCTTTTTGATATAAAGGAGCTTATTTCAAACAGTCACATGACATTTATATGAAGTTTGAAAATCAGTTGAAGCTTTTGGTCTATAACGATTATTTAAGAAATAATAGATGCTCATTGGCGAAATACAGTCTGAAACAACTTATTTATTTCGCTACATTCATACCCTTGACTTTATTTATATTTTGTTACATTATAGACACTATAGACATTATAGACAATTTATAGACATTATAGACAATTTTATGCATTTTTATGCACTGCGAATCCTTGAGACAGTGGTAATTACAGATGCAAGTCCTTTGGTTAAATCCAGGTTTATAAATAGAAAAGACAGATTTTCTTGCAAAATCCAGATTGTATTTGAATCTGGACTTTGACTGGGACATTCTAGCACATGAATGTTTTTAATCCAAGTGGTTTCATTGTAGCTCTGGCTGGGAGTTGAGTTTTCCTGCAGGAAGATGAACTTTTGTCCCAATCTTTTGCAACCTCTAATCTTTTTTTGAGACCGCAGGATCCAGCATTGCCCTATAACCATCTCCATACATGTCCACCCATCAATTTCTATCAGCTTCCCCTTTCCATACTGAAGAAAAGCGTCCCCACAGCATGATGCTGCTATCGCCATGCTTCGCTGTGGGGATAGTATGACCGGGGTAATGGCCAGTGTTAGTTTTTGGGTGCACCTAGAATTTTACAAACAGGAAAAGAGAAATGTTTACATCTTTTGACCTATAAAGCTTCTTCCACAATTTTGCTGTTTCCCCGCCATGGAATAAGGAAAACTGCATAAAAATATTAAGCAGTGTCTTGGTAGGTGTACAAATCTTAATCTGAAATAAAAACCATGCATTGATTCTCTTCCACATCACACTGACTGAAAGTAATGCCAATGAAACACATCTCATATTTTCTCTTATACACCACAAATTCTGCTGCAAATTGTAAACTAAAAAATCTAGAATTAAGGGTCAGTTGCATTTCTTCGAGAATAAGATATATATGTATTCTATTTATCCTCTCTTTTAAATGTAGAGACCTGTAATGCAGGAAGTATGAGGAAGGGGTGGGGGGTGTCCTCCAGTCTCATGGAGCCCAACCTTTTTCCAGAGTTCCCAGAAGGGCCATATCTGTCACAGCACATTCCAAATCGGAGCTGTGAATGAGGTGCTGCAGTGTGGCCGAGCTGCGATTGCGGGGCTCAAAGGCTTGCTGAAATTCAGTGATGTAATTAGGTGGACAGTCTCTCAGATCCATTAGCTCCAAATGGATCTGTAGTCCTGCTACCCCAACACATTCATTCAGTCTGTGTGCTGCCTTATATTTCCGAAACATAAGGCAGGGCTCTGAAGTCATGTGAAAAGGGCCTCCTGTGTCCTCATAGAGCCCATTGTCTTTGTAAGCCTGTTATTAGCAGGGGAATCAAGTTTCTGCATTCTGCATGAGGAAGGCGACTGCAGAGATTTATTTGGCAAATACAAAAAAGTTTGCTTTTTCGCATTTATTTAGATAAAACCTAAGAGAAAAGAGGTTACTTTGCTTTTGAAGGGAAGGCTTTTTTCAATCTTTTAATGCTATTTTAATAAAATAGCTTATCATATGCATCATATTTCTATATGTAAAATATGATTGTTCAGTTTGAATTCTTGGTGCTCACTTGGACTCCTACAAATTCAAAGCATATAAATGTTTTAAATTACTGTTCAGTTTGCTTTTTATTATTCCATTTGCTACTGCAGTCTCATCCTGTTAGATATTACTTATAAATCTTCGTGATTTGATTTAAAAACTATTTAACAAGCGAGCAGTGAAAGCCCCGATCTCATCTAATCGCCACTAGATAAAAGGGCAGATTGCATTAGCCATGTAGTTTGCAAAACAACCCTCAAACATTTATTTAGGAATCAAATAAAAGGTTCCAGCAATTTCCAAAATTCGATTTAGTGCTTTGTGTTTACCTAATCTCCGCCATTCACACAGACACCAGTGGAAATGTCCAAATGCGTCACTGCACAGCTTTAAAGACCTTTCCCATGTATTGCAATCTAGTGACCCATTCTAAATAACCTATATCATCGGGGGGACTGCTGTTTATAAAGGAGCCCATTGGGATTTCTGCTGAAAGGCTTTTTTTGGGTGAAAGCCTGGATGAAAAGTGCAAAGAGAAGGATAAAGGAAGAGTATAGGAGATGTCAGAACGCCTTTGGGAAGAAAACAAACTGCACAGGCCAATGTGAGTTGACTTAATCTGATTAGACTAACCTCATCAACAGCCCACTTAAAAGGAAGAAGAAAGCCCCGAATCGGGCGAGAAGCAGGAGAAAAGGGTCTCTCTCCTTATGCTCTGAAAGCCACAGAGAGCCCGATGAAAACAGCACATTGTACTGGACATGCTGGTCCGCAGATGGCAAAATGACAACAAGCTGCTTGAAAAGCGAGGCAAATATAATTGATCACAGAGTTTTTTTTCCCCCTGCAGGTATGAAATCAACTAGGGGAGTAATGAGATTAAGCAAGAATAAAAAATTTTAAAAAATACCAATTTCACCCCCGTTTGTGGTGCAAACATGCGGCTTTGAAGCCTTTCACTGAATGCACACAAGGCCATGAGAAATATTCCAAAATTTATATTAATTTATTCAAATTGGAGAATATCACCGAAGCACCCTGCTGCCTTTATAAAACATCAAAGTGGGAACCGTCAAACAAGAGAATTGTTTTGTAATAAAAGCTCAGTTGAAGGGTGTAAAAACTAAAATAATGCATCTGGCAACTCCCAGGTGTGTGAAACCTCCCTCTACAATACACAAGGTTTCTCTGGCAAGAGAAAATCTGCCGTGGAAGCAGAAATCGTCTCAACTATTCTACAGGAATGAGTTAACCTTTATGCTTCAGAATTTAATCACTCACAACTAAATGCTCTTGTCTGGATTTTGAGTCAGTTCTGGTAATCCCTGTTCTCTTTCAAAGATGTGGACACAGGAGTGTAAGAAGTCCAGTTTTTTTCAGGATATCAGATCTTCTTTTTTTCAAAGTTCCGGTTTCACGTCTTTGACAAAAATGGGGAAAAAAGGACCTTTAATGTCCCATCATCATCATCTTTATAACAAAAACAGATGATCAAATAAATTTGTCTCATCATCACTGATCAAATATTGAAATCAGTTTTTAATTTAATAGTTTTAGAATTTATTTGAAAAGTTATAACCTCAGATATTCACATCTTCTCACAAAAATGGTTACTGGCTAAATGTGTCATGATTTATAGGTACTGGATTTTTGGTTTTGATTTGTGTTTCTGTTGTTTATTTAGCTTTTTTAGTTTATACCTTTCTGTTATTTAATTAGTGCATTGATTTCCTTAGATTAGTGTATTTCTGTTTATGTTATATCCCTTTTTTTTTTCATCTATGTTTTTGTTTTCCTCTGCGTCTCAGGCCCTCGGAGATGAAACTAGCAGCAAAGATATTTCATCAGATACGTGTCTCATCCCCAAGGAGCCAAGGCTTCAAGACATCCTAAACAATCGCATTGAAAACCGAGTCCCTGAGTGGAGAAATCTCACAACGCCAGCTCAGTTGTCTCCTTGATTACGAGCTCTTCTGCATTTTTTGGTTGATGTCGCCCCACCATTCCTATATTTAACAACTCTGTGATAAAGTAGACAAACTTTCCACGACCTAGCGTTGCGGTCCTAATAAAGAAAAATGCTGACCTTATTGTGGATCCTAGAATACAATTTATTGCTCTCATTTGAAGCTGGATTTGTCATGTTTGTTACTGGGTTGACTGCACATTCTCACTACTCTTTTCTGTTCCTCTCTGGTAGTACTGGTACTGGTACTACTCTACCACTGAGCCACAGTCGCCCACTGGTAGTGTCACAGCTCTATCAATGAGGCCGGCAGAGGTACAACAGCTGTTTCAGTAGTTTGTGTGGATCCGTGTGGACAAACTCTCTTGTTATTGTGGTGCCATTTTTACAGACTCTAATTTTGAAACTATAACTTTTTAGTCTCCTTGGCATACGTCCTTTCTCCCTTCCTCAGCCTGCCACTATGCTCCCCTTCCCGCCTGCTTCTCATTTGCTAATTTGCTTCTGCCTTTTCTCTCCCAGCTGCGACCACTCACCTCTGATTAGCTCTTCAAGTTTCTTTGTGATTTCCACATCTCCTGCAGTATTTAAGCTCCCCTTTTTCGTTTGAATCTTTCTGGATCCTTCTGTTTGCTTCATTATGCTTGTTTCAGTCTGGTCAATACCATTTATTTTCCTAGCTCTTGTCTGATCTTTCAAAATCCATTGAAAATCAATGTCAGCGCAGAAAGATAAATTGCTGGATTGATATGAAGTTCTGTATGAGATAAAGAAAGGTGTTTCAAGCTTTTAGCCAACCAAAAGGCCCAATAAGCCTTCATAGGTTACAGACAGAGTCAAACTTGTTTACATTTTGGCACAGCCACAACAATCAAGGCATTTCACAGGGATTTTATGTGAAACACGGACATTTTTCTTTAACAAATAAAAATTCCAAGACGTAAGATGCAAAATTCAACCCCTCACTTAGGAATACTTTGTCACCAAATCTTCTAATCTTTTGGAGTATGTCTACCACCTTCAACATTTTTTTTTGTATAATAGCCTACCTCAGCCTCACACTGATTGGTAGAGAACATCTGTGAATTTACAAGTCTTGTGATGATTCCCTTATTGGATTTACAGCTGTACTTTACTGGACCATTTTAACACTTGGATATGCTTTGATCTAACCAACTGTTTCTCATTCCTGGTTCTCAGGATCCACTGTCCTGCATGCTTTTAAGTGTTGCCCTGCTGCTACGCATATCTTCTGATGAATAGGTGATTAACACTCTTTTGCAGTACTTGATGGCATACTGAGGAGGTAATGCAATCATTTCAATCAATTATTCAGGAACAGAAACATGTCTAAGCCATTCAGCACACTGTGCCCTGAGGACCAGGAAATACTTTGACCTTTTGCTTTTCATTTTATTCTTTTCTTTTCCATGTGTGCTGTATCCCCTACATCGCTTACTGTAAATTTTAACTGCGACGGCTAAGGACTTGGTTTCAACAATTACTTTTTTTATTTTGGCACTTTTCCATGAATTAAAAGGTGCACAGCTAAAAGTCCTGTAGGCAGATTGAACCACCTGAGCTGTGGGTCTCTGCAGCTCTTCCAGAATTACCCTAGGCCCTTTAGTTGATTATTGCTCATCTTTCCTGCCAGTACAGGCAGAGGTCCACTTCTTGATAGGATTGCAGTGGTGCAATTTTTATTTTTTTAAATTTACAGTTCTAGATGTTGGACTCAACTGTGCTTTGGGGTTCTAATCTCAGGGTATTGTTTTATTACCTAACTCTGCTTAAACTTTGCTTTGTGGGAATTAAATATGTATTCATTGTGCTCTGCAACGTCAAATTTTCTGCTAGCCAAATAAATTGGTTTCAGGTCTCATTTAACCAGAGCAGCATCCTTCAAAGAGCTGTTTCCCTACTTATGTAGTGTTACATTTTAACTTTAGACATTTTTATAACTTTATTGTAAACCACAGCTGTCTGAGATTAAACTACACAAAGGTGAATTCTGTTAACTAAATCATTGAACTCTGAATTCAGCTGTTTTTCCTGAAATTTTAGGAGCATCAGAATAAAAGGGGGGCTACACATTTATATTTCTACCTATGAACAATTTTGAAAGCCATTTATTATTTTACTTCTACTTCACAATTATGCACTGCTCTTACTTCTACTTCACAATTATGCACGTTGTGTTGGTCTACCCCAAAAAAAAAAAATAGTCCAATACATGAATTGAAGTTTGAGGCTGTATGGGCACAAAATGTGAAAAAGTTCAATCACTTTAGGATGTTCTGCGTGTTTCCGGTTTGAAGAAGCTGCTCAGTTTGAAACAAATGAGAGGCCACCCAAAGACGCAATGTAACGACTCCGTGTTGAAGATTCATTGCTGTAAACACATCACATGCAGCACTTGATTTGGGAGTGTGTGTATGAAGGGATTGCCAAGCTAATTCCGGCTAATGCAGATATAATTGACTCTCCGTCTGCATTCTGCTCGTGGATTTGGAGAAGTGCACAGACTCATTGTAGGCAAACAAATTAAGCCGGCAGCAGTCAAAGGGAGCTGCTGAGCCCTCAGCGAATCCGGACAACAGTCCACTGAACTCTGCTAAATCTGCAAACACCGCTTCTCCGTCCTTTTTTGCTCCGCTTTCATCTCCACCGAGATCTCCTCCTGCAGACCTCTGTGCCTCATAAAGCCAAGTCGAAAGCAAGTACTTCTGTCTCTTGTCCGGTGAATGCGGCTCAGAAACAGAGTTACTTTTCCACATTCCTCAGTCCAACATCAGCATCAGCTTTAATGATGCTCCAGTAAAAGACTCATTCAGTAAGTTCATTTCAGCTGAATGGGAACTCTTCTCATCTTTGAGCCTACAATGAAAACGGAGGAGTGAAGAAAGGGCATTGATGGATACAGCTGTTAGACATGTTCTGACTTTAACTCTGGATTAAAAGATTCTGCTTCATGTACAGAGAATTAATAAATTAAAACCCTATCAGCTCCTACGCTGCAGGAAGCTGTTGTGTAATCTCTCTAGCACTCTGTAGAATTAGCTCTGGTTCATTTGGGCCGATCCGAAAGCAAATAAAGCCAAGTCGACACAGCTGGCCCTTGAGACTCTGGATCCTGGGTAAACAAGTGTCCAGCATGCCCCAGCAGAGCTCACCCATGGAGGGGCATGAGCCACTGAACAATGACTTATCCTCCAGCAGAGACTGGCCGGATCTGTGGCTTAAGAGAATTTATTACATTCGCCTTGTTGCAATCCACAGCCGCCCAAGAAAGGATAAAAGGTGTTGCGATCCATTTGAAGACCGACATTTTTGCTTCCTTTAATTTCTTTTTTTTTTTTTTTTGCTAGTTCTATTAGAAAAGAAGACCCCCTGGTTTAACATGTACATTTGCTTCTGCCAGTTTAAGTCATGGTTGGGACTGCAGATTAGGGCGAAGCCAGCTGTTCTGTCTGCGTTTTCAGACTAATTTGATCATTTCAAACTGAACTTGTCATTTTCAGTCAGTTTTTCCAGTTTCCATTTTTGTAGTGTCCACAAACCAACAAATTTAAAGCTAAAACTTAATGTTATACAGTGTAATTTGTAAATATTTCAAACAATATGAGAAAAATCTTTGGTTTGCTAATCTATCAGCATGCTATATAAAACAAAACTGTGATTGTTGATGTACATTTAAAACAAACCTTGGTGTTTGAGGTAAGACTAAAAACTAAAAAATGCTTTTGCAATTTCTAGGTTCTTTCAAATGTTTTCAGGAGAGCAACGGGTCTGAACTACAGGCAGGTCAGTTTCAGGTTTTCCACATTTGTATTACTCTGAAGATGAAGTAATTCTGTTAGGTAAAACTTTTGGCTTTCGAAAAGTTCCTTTTATGATAAATGCATGTGATTGGAGACACTGAAGGAGAACACTGGTTCCAGAATGTGGTACCCTGATTTAGGCTAGTTTAAAGCTTCTGCTTTGAATAAGTATGCTGATATTCTGGAAATAGAAACAGCTAAACCAATTGACGTATGCCCTTATGAGTTAGTATAAAGAAGCTGAAACGATAATGGACTAAAATACACAGAGAACCAAGAAGTTGTGACCCATCCATGTAACCAATTTAGCATGATTTTAGTGTGTTTCTTTTTTTATTATGCATTGTGATATTTCACATAGATTTTCGAAATTTTGTTAAAATCTGGGTCTGAATCCCTAAGAGAAGAACAGTCAAGCATGCAACAGCCTTCAAGCCTTTTCTAATTGTTAGCGTATTTTCTGATATTAGGATCTGATGTTGAATCAAATTTTTTATCCTCAATTGAGATTTTATGTATTTAAATTTTTTTTGTCATTTTAAAAATGATTTTATTCTTAGAAATATTGCATTTCTAGCTTCTAAAGTCAATAAGCTCAAAATAGATTGCTACATACAATCAGTTTTCTTTCTTTCTTTCTTTCTTTCTATTGATTCGTTTTTATCACTATTAAATATCTATAAGTAGCAAACAATTCTTATACTTAAGAGAATACTTATGTACTGAAGTGTATATTTATTCTAATTTATTATGTTGTTACTTTAATGAAAAGTAAATATATTGGTGGTTTATAACATTTTAAATGCTTTTATAGAACAAATTACATATTTATGAAACTGATAAAGTAGGTAAATTACTACATACATGTTCTGAATTGACTGGCGTCCTGTTCAGGGTGTACCCTGCCTAACGCCTGATAATTGCTGGGATAGGCTCCAGCTGCCCCGTGACCCTGAATTGGATAAGCGGTTAAGAAGATGGATGGATGGATGGATGGATGTTCTGAATTGATCCACATTACACTGTTCCTGTTTGGGCACACAAAATCTTCTTAAAAATTCTCAGCTAAAATAGACTTAACATTTTTTGCAGTTTCAAAAGAGCACATTTTAAGAAAAGTGAATCTTAATCATAAGGGAAATATATTAATGACCGATCTGACTAGAAGTATTAAAAGTATAACACAATTCTACACCTTGTGGCCATTTGAAGATTACACTTAATTAATATTGATATTTATCGAAGATCCTGATAGATTATATTAATCACGATATGGTAAATAAACGTGGAAAAGATTCAACAGGTTTTTGAATTGGAGATGCGCTGAGAAAAAGCTATTTGTGGTAGACAATTTTTCACACATCTGGAAAATCAGCCATTAAAAAAAATCTACATACCAAGAAATGTAACTTTAAAATATTTTAAAAAAAAAGGAATTCACTTAGGAATCAAGATTAAAGGGAATCTTTTCTCAAAATTAGATTTTATTTTAGAAACAGATGAAGGCTTATTGATTTTTCTTTTCAAAATAGGTCACTAGATGGCACCCTCCTCCTTTACTCAGAAAAAACAGGCATCAGATGGAAGGCAAAAATATTAGAAAGACGCGTCGGTTTAAATTAGCCTTCTTTTGATTGTTGCACTAAGCATTTAATATCCTGATTCAGCTCTCTCAACAGTAGATCTACAGAGATAGAAAGAGAGCGGGCCAAAACTGGGTGAATCCTCACAGTTCTTTAAAAAAAATTAGTTTAGTCTTTAAATGAGAAGAGCAAATTTTATTCTTATTAATAGAAATATGGCAGCGTTGACAACTGTTGCTCTATTCTATTCTATTCTCCATAACTGCAATTTATCCAGACGACCTTTCTTGGTTTTAAAGCTCCTTGCTCTGTAATCTGCGAGTTTTGGCACGTGCTCAGCGCAAACCGTAGAAGAGACCGTGCGCGAATGGCACGCGGACAGATGTGGCCCTCTCCGCCCTCCCAGTCTCTGCCACCGCTTCGAGCGGCTCCCGCTGAAGGATGATTGACACAGGGCTGGTGGGGCAGCCAATCGGAGAGCGCGCTGCCTCATTTGTGTAAAGTGGCCGCACACCATTGGCTTGGAGCGTGCTACTGCGGACCGCCTCGCGTGCCATTACAGACGTCTCCTTGGAGGCGCATGAGGATTCTTAAAATAGATGGGGAGCGCTGTAAAAAAAAAGTACATGGATTTATTGATTACATTGATTTTTTTTAAGTGAACAACTAAAAAAAATAAATGAATAGCAAATGAATCACGTTATTTCTTATAAATGAAAAATGTGCATTATTTTTTACTTAAAGGGAAATGTTTAACTTTTTGGACCTTTAACTAAACTGAGACTTGTAAAGGACAGACTAGATTCCTTCCGCACAAAAACACTCACACATACATATGCCAGACAGTTTTAACATTTTTGACGAGTAAGGAGCAAAGTTGGAGGCAAACATCCAGCGAATTCCCCCCCTCCTTATCACTTCACCGCCCGGCTCCGCTCTTGCTTTGTTGTTTGTCCCCGCAGGGCTGATTGAGCAGCGCGTGAC
Source organism: Apricaphanius iberus (assembly GCA_028564705.1). Lineage (NCBI taxonomy): Eukaryota > Metazoa > Chordata > Actinopteri > Cyprinodontiformes > Aphaniidae > Apricaphanius > Apricaphanius iberus. The sequence goes on from JAPXFQ010001412.1 coordinate 480,186, forward strand.
TGACGGCCCGCGGGGGTGTTGTCCAATCAGCGGTCTGCCCCGCGCCCAAAGGGTGAGTCCTCTCTGCTATTGGCTGAGGCGAGTGTGGGAAAGAATGCAGAGAGGGTTTCACACGAACTGGGAGCACGCGAGCCGCCTATAAGTACCGCAGCAGCGCGTGTCGGCGGCACAAGGCGAAGAGAAGTCGATGCGCGCGGCGGCACGCACGGTTAGAACGCGTTCTGATTCTGGATGACAGCTCGGCGATAACGAGCGGAGCAGTTCGGGCGGAACTTTGATGTTTTGCAGTGGCTCTGCGTGATTTTTTTCTTTTTGCTGTGTTGAATCTTTATCTGTGCTTCCAAGGAGGATTTACTTCATCACGCTGTTTTCTAAATTATTACTTTGATCCTGCTGTAATCCATGATGCCAGCTGACACTATGGAAAAGCAGACGGCATCTCCCATAGCTGGAGCTCCTGCCAACGGATCACACACACCAGACAAGCCAAAAAATGCCAGCGAGCACAGAAAGGTAAGATTGAGAACTTGATGGTGTTTTATACAACTGCCATCCAGTTTATTAGTTTATGCTGACAGGAACTGTACGGAAATACTTACGAGCGAGTGTCTTGATTCTCTTACAGTCATCTAAGCCCATTATGGAAAAACGTCGGAGGGCACGAATAAACGAAAGCCTTTCGCAGCTCAAGACCCTCATCCTGGACGCACTTAAGAAAGATGTAAGTTCCTTCAGAGCACTTCTCTTTATTGATTAAAAAAATGCTTTAATATAGTCTAAACTCTTCTTGTTATCCCGTGCAGAGCTCCAGGCACTCCAAACTGGAAAAGGCAGACATCCTGGAGATGACTGTGAAGCACTTAAGGAACCTGCAGCGCATGCAGATGAGCGGTAAGTTTGTATACTCATTCACATGCATCGTGAGACTTGATTAAACCTCATATTTGGCGGAGTACGCCACAAACACGTCACTAACATACCGCTCTGTTCTCAGCAGCGCTCTCAGCAGACGCTACAGTGATGAGCAAATACAGAGCCGGATTCAACGAATGCATGAACGAGGTGACCCGCTTCTTGTCCACTTCAGAGGGGGTGAACGCGGAGGTGAGGTCGCGACTCCTCGGCCACCTGTCCAGCTGCATGGGTCAGATGATGTCCGTGAACTACCCGCAGCAGACTCCGTCCCAGCCGGCGCATCTGGCCCAGCCCCTCCATGTCCAGCTCCCATCCACCTTGCCCATCAGCTCCAAGCTCAGTCCCGCCGAGGCCGTCTCTCCTAAGGTGTTCGGTGGGTTTCAGCTGGTTCCCGCGACAGATGGGCAGTTCGCCTTCCTGATCCCCAACCCGCCCTTCGCTTCAGCCACCACCGCTCCTGTCATCCCCCTCTTCTCCAACGCCGGGGTGCCTGTTGGGGTGAATGGCAGCCAGATGCACGGCAGCTCCGCACCGACAGCAGCATCTCCAGTGCATGGGATGACGTCCTTCTCTGGGGGGTCCCAGGTGGTCAGCCCGGTGGGGGTGAATGCTGGCGCGGAGAACAATGAAGCAGTGTGGCGGCCTTGGTAGCTCAAAAGGGAGCAGAGAGTTCAGACTCTTACCTGAAACTTTTACACAACTGTTGCGGGATTCATCCTGCGACTTTGACGGCAACTTTAACCAGTCAAGCCCCCCCCCAGTTCTGATTGTTTCGTTTTATGGAACAGCTGTTGCTAAAAAGCAAACAAAACAAAAAAAAACGCCTGTCTTGTTTTTTTCTTTTAATATAATTTATTAACTCCAACATTTGGATGTCTCAGATAAAGGATCAGGCGGAAGATTTATTGCAGACCTTTTTTATGAAGTACTTTTTATGAAAAGGTTTAGTTTTGTACAGAGCTGTTATTGATTGTTATACCAAAGCTGTTTTATATTATGTTTTGTGTTAAAAAGCAAAAAAACTGAGTTTGGGTGGTAACCCATGGTTTAAATAAATGAGATTTTTGAAATATATGTCGTCAGTTTTCCTTTGTCATGCAAGTAAAGAGCCTTTTTTAAACTTTGAATACCATGCGTAAAGGTTACGTTTTGTGCGTAAAAGTCAAAGGGATTAAAGTTCTGATTTAAGTTCCTATCGACGTCTCAAGTGGCATCTTGTAACCAGTTTGGTGGGAGCTTCTTACATCTGGCCCTTTAGAGAATCGTCCCTTCGGATAATGGAGGGTGCATTTTTCTATTGCTATAAAGGTAATTAAAAGTTTGAAAGGGGTCTCATCCTGTATGCAGCGGGAGGTTTAAGAAGTCCTAAACCCTATTCATGAGCCTGGGAAATGCGCTCAAGGGTTAATGTCACTAACAGATTGCCTCAGTGAAAGAATATGAACGGATCCTTGCTTGCTTTTGTGCAGCAATTGTTCAGTTCCGCTCGCAGTGTCTGCCTCGATAAATGAGAGAATAAGGGAATTTTTTCCCCTCACAGCATTAACTTCGGGGACATATAAACTTGTTGAAGGATGTCGAAGATTTGAAATATCATTGAACTCTTTCTTACATATAATATTTTCTCCACAACGCTATGTTTATGGGTACTTAAAGGGCTCGACATTTCCAACCTTGTGTTTCTTATCCCTACATAAACCTATCTTTACCCAGTTAGTAGAGTCCGGAGCTGGGGGTGGGGGCAGTGTTTCTGTTTCAGGCGGCGTTGTGCTGGCAGTGTGTCAGCCACTTGTGGTCATCGTGCCCCTTAACTTCGGATTAGGTTACAGTGCAGTGACTGCCGGTCAAAACCTCTGAACATTTAATACTCTACTGGCGCATCGCTTTGGATGCGCATGGCTTGCGCAGACCTGAAGAAAGATAGTCTATTCCTGGAGCAAAAGCACATTCATAATCACTCTCACTGATTCTCAGAGTTAAAAAATATTTAGACTTTAAGTTTCATCTCATACTGGGATTTATTTGTCTTTGTTTAAACCTCATGGTCAGTTTTGTACACAAATGATATGTTTTTATATTATTATTATTATTATTATTATTATTATTATTATTATTATTATATCGTGTATTGAGACTAAAGTTGAACCATTTGACCTCGCACGCAAAATGTGTGTGTTGGAAAACAGATACCACTCTGAAAATACCATCTCCACTGTGAAACACAGTGGCGGCAGAGTCATGCTGTGGGGAGGTTTTGCTTAAGTAACATGGAATATGTTTATTGGAAACTGTTTTGCGCTAAATACACGACAATCCTGGAGTAAAACGTGGTAAAGGCTGGGGTAAACGTCATCTAGAATTAACATGAAGTACAAAGTATATCCAGAAATCTTCACATATTTGAATGTTTCACAGTCTGAAATGACTTGTGGTGCGTTTTTCACACATCTCCCGTTTTTAATCTAATGTTTGCAGCTGGACCACCCTTGTTCATTCCTGTACTTGCTTTCTGGGTTTCACCCTCCAGAGCGTCGTTGCCCTGCAGATGACACCGCCAGTAACTGGCATACCGAAACTCCACAGCAAGTGACGCTTCGGCAGCTTCCTCGTGTGAGGAGGCATACTGAAACACCAGTTGGCAGCATGTGTGGGTTCTGCGGTTGTTGTTCCTCCTCCTTCGCGTCTGAGTTAACAGTTCAGAGATGCCTTTTTGGTGCTGAGGTCGTGAGAACCGAGCGAACTAGTCTGCCTGCGGCGTGGCACGGTGCCACACAGTAATTCCCCGCTGGCGGCCGGGTCGTGTTGCTGCTCTGCGGAGGTGAGGAGGCGAACACACGCACGCGTAGACGCCAAGTGTGCATGGTTCGATGTAAACATTAGTTTTGGCTCCTGTGGTAATAGGCAAGTAATATTATTTCATAATAATTTGAGATCCCTTTGAAAATAAACTGAAGTATGAGTGTTTTGCTGGGATTTCACAGACTCTAACTAAAACGAATAAAAACGTTCAAACAGAACCTGAAACGGTATTTCTCCCCCTTCTCCTCCCCCAAAAAGTGTTTTTTCAAGCATTATAGAAACCGAAACAGGCGGGAATCCGTCCCTACTCTCATGAAAAGGATTCCTACAGAGGGCTGGCTGTCCCTTGGGGATGTGCGCAATCACGTCCCCTGGGAGAATCACTATTGATCGGGGGAGGTCGGGGTCATCAGAGAAGTCACAAATTATCATTCTCATTAAGGACTGAAAGAGGGAACGCGCGCGGAACCTGGCCGCCAAACTTTTAACACCACTTTTCCCTCCAAATCCACCGTTGCGTTTGTTGCTATGCGTTGTTGTTGTTTAGTTAACACCTGACGCTCTTTGCCTGGAGTGAGCTGTAGCTGAGCATTTATAGACAAAACTGTTTTCAGCTGCTTGTCTGTTTTTTGTTTTTTTTTTTTTTTTCCATGGGGAAAAGCTTTTTGCAAATTTAGTCCTAAGCAACATTACACAAGTATTCCTCCCACTGAAGCTTAAGTTATGTAGACTGTAATTCATTTTACTGGATTTAATTGGAAAGACCAACTCAAAGCAGTGCATAATTGTGAAATTAAATTATTAAGCGAAGTTTGCTGTTCAGGGCCCCCAACAAGGCCTTCATTAAATGACTGAATTTGAACAGATCATTTAAAATGTTATGGCTGTGTATTGAAAAAAGGAATACTCTTTGATGTTTTCAGGATGGAAAAACGAAATGATTTTTAATGGTATCAAATTTAAATTTAAGACTTAAAGAAGTTGACATGTTTACTTTGTTAAAAGTACAACAAAAATCTTGATTGTTGTGTTAACAGGTACAATCTGATACAGATTAAACTATTTTTTGTTTGGCCACTTATACATCTTGATCAATAATGAACAATTATCCATGATCCCTCTTATACTCAGCCAGTTAAACCCCCCACCCCCCACCCCTCCAAGATTCCACCAAATCTATATTGAAATGTGTTAGTACTGCTGATGTTCCTAACAGGAGGCGGGGCCCCAAAACAAATTCTGCTTAAGGCCCCGTACAACCTTGGGCCAGCCCTGGATATGAAGTTCCCAGTTTTTATTCACTTAATGATCCTGATATGTGACGCTTTATATTTAGACCCTTTTACACTCATATGTCTAAATGAAACCCAGTGCAACCAATTTGCCTTCAGAAGTTCACCCATTTTTACACAGTGTCAAACTCTGTTTAATTTAATCTCCATATAAATGCAGCTGTTTTTTTCGGTTTTTCAGAGTTTTTCCGGAGAACAAAGAGAAACACGTTGAAGAACACGAGAGACATATCCGGGACGGAGTAGTAGAGAACCTTAGATGAGTGGGTACCAGCCTTTTTTCTTTGAGGACCCCTTTGTCTGTGTTCAAGACAAGTGGAACCCCGCAACCCTAACTCCTACCCACATATGCCCATTGAAATAGATTAATTACCAATTTTTATTTGCAAAAAGATAAACAACAGTTGTAGATTTTAGTTATTTTTCTTCTTGTTTTACACTGCAGACTATAGACCATTTTATTTTTGTCTTTTCAATTGTATAAATGCAATTTTGGTAATCTCAACACAGACAAAATAGTAGGGACCACCAATGATCTCCCGGGTTGGGAACCATTGCCTTATAGAGGATGATTAGGTTAAAAAAGCTTTGAATTAATCAGAGCACTGCTCAATCCATCATCTGAAAACGGTAAGAGTAACCCATGAATGCAACAAGAGATGACCACTCAGTTAAACGGACAGTTTGGACAAGGAGAGCTTTGATCAAAGAGGCATTCAAGATGGCCATCACAAATCTAGAGACGCTACAAGGATCCACCGCTCAGGTGTGGGAATCTCTTCACAGGACCAACTGTGCACGAATGAATGTGTGGTGAAACATCAACATTAGATATTTCCATGAACATACCACCCCCACAGGGAAACATGGTGGTGCCAGCATCTTGTTTTTGGGATGCTACTCTTCAGCGCGGAAAGTAAATCAGGAGACACTTGATGAGACGATGGTTGCTGCTAAATACTGAGCCGTCATGAAAACAAACACTGGAAATATTTGAGGAAAGCTTGAGACTGGGGCAAATGTTCATTTTCTTAGAGGACAATAACTGTAGTTGTTTAGAACAAAGGATATTCATGTGTTAGAATGGCTTAGTCAAAGTCCCTATTGCAGGGCAATTTTAAAAAGAGGAAGGGACATTATTCTGTCTAGGGACAGGGTCTAAAAGATATGAAATGTTCTAGTTTTAAAGCATTCAGAAAGCTGTGTCCTTCTCATACAACTTTATAATTATACATTACTTTCTGTTGGTCTATCACAGCCCCAAAAATCGCGTGGACGTCTGGGGTTCTAAAAAAACTTTAAAATTTGACCAAGTTTATAAGGAGTGTGAACACTTTTGTCAGGCGCTGCGTGTAGTTAATAAAATATGTAACCTGACAGAATATTCAGTTAGGTATTAAAGTAAATGATGCATCAGAGAGAGAATGCCGCTTAAAATGCATGCTCGTCTAAATGAACCTTCAGTGAATCAGAAACACAACCAGGTGATTTTCTTGGTTAAAGTTCCTCCTTGCTGATGAAATACTAGCCACATTGTTCGGTGTGTGATGGATTGTTTGGGAGCTGCACTCCTCTGAGTTTCACACGCTATTTTTTGCTTCTTGATGCGAGGACGCTGCAGCCTCTAGGACAGAAGGAAATGTTCTGGATGCTTTGGCCACAGGTTCTGCTGAGGGAATGGCAGGGTTGTAGGAGGCCTACATATGTGTATATGTTGGTCTGTGTGTATATGTGTGAAGGCAGTCCCCACACCTGTTTCCTTGAGAAACAGAGAGGGCATTAGGGTGGGGCGGATGAGGACGAGGAGACAGATGGACAGACATAGAAGGGCAGGGACATGATAAAAAAGGTGGTGAAACTCGAATAAGAACAGGACACAATAGCGTTTAGCATATTTTAGGCGGTCCATACTGAACTTTTCTTTTCCATGATCTCACATGTGATACCTGATTAAAAGCTGTTTACTTTCTATGTTCTACTTGCCATCCTTCTCTCCTTGTCTTTTTTGGCTCTCCCCAGGCTCTCAAAGCACTTTTTATATTTATAGCAAAGGACTGCTTATCCCCCACCTCGTGCTTCCACTGGGTGCGAGGTGTGCAGGCGAAGGAGGTGAGGCAGAAAGGACGGGCGCACGCAGATGTGTCAAGCCTGATCGAATATCACAGGGTTCTTGTGCCGCGTAGCCTCTGTTGATCCCCGCCGCTTGTCTGCAGGACGTATGTCTGAAGCCAGGTTTGGCTTTTCAGCAGCTTCTTCAGTTTCATGGCATCGGGCCTGTGGTTTACAGCCTTGCCGCTCATGCAGATTCCAAGAGGGAAAGTTAAGGGTCCTCTTGACAGGGCTAGAGGTCAGCCAGCAGACTCGTAGGTGACATCAGAGGAGCCTCTTTCTCAAATCTCTGTGATTTTATTTTGGTTTTCCAAAAGGCGGGGTCGCCTCCTGCTTCAGCTTTGCCAGCTGTTACGGTATTTTAGTAGTTTATCCACACTAAAGTGTCCTCATTTTCTTTTTATTAAATTGTTAATGTGAGAGATAAAGTGAATAAAAATATCTTGGTGGATCTGAAAACATTTTTTTTTGTTTATACTGCTCAGGTGAAAAGTTTGTATTTTGTAACATTCAGAACATATCCGGTGCGACCTCAACATATCATAACTAGTTTTAGGTTAACAATAATTATAAATGCTTCTTTTATCATATATGACAAAGATAAGAGATGTTCCGCTTGAGTCGTTTTTAAACATAAATGTGTGTGTGTGAAAATCTTGAATTAGACAACTCAATATCTCCACCTAGTGTATGAATCCCACCCCCCACTAAGATTACGTGGTGTGTGTGTGTGTGTGTGTGTGTTTGGGTGTCTCTGTGGGTGGATGTAGCTCATCTCGTGTCACACAACATGTCTTGACTTGTCCTCAATATGACACTTAAGAAGATCACTTACCGTGATCTTACCCATGATGCCACCATCTCTGTCTGTTGTTTGTGGGTGACTCCTCTTCCTCTTTTGTGTTTGTGTGTGTGCGGTGGGCTTCATTGTGTGGTTATATGACTGTGAGAAACAGCCTTTAACCTATTTCACTGAGGAACTGAATGACTCTAATGCAATACAACATTTTAACACAGATGTTGTTGGGGGTTTTTCTACAAATTCTGGGATTGTTCTGAATCAACATTTTATACATATCACCCACAACCTCAATTAAAGCCTCCATTTGTTGTTGAGTTTTTTTAAAAGGCTAAATAAAATCTCACATTTTGAAATCTCACAACTCATTGTTTTCTTTCTGTGTACAAAGATCTGACAGCTGGAATACTAATACCATTACTTTAACTAATGTTTTGTGTAAAATACATTTTGATCTTCATGGTGAAATGAAATCACCACTGTGGTCCCATGCTTTTTCTTTCATTTTCACATCTCTGTCAGTTTAGGCATCGATTTAGTCAGCTCACAAGTTACCCACATTTTATTTTTACCTCTGAATTTGACCGACACATTGTCAGTTGAGATAAGTGAACCGACTCACACCTAAATGAATTAAATATAACAAAATAAATTCTATTATTTGCTGATCTGGATAAAAAGGCATTTAGTGTCATCTTCTGACATTAAACTTGACTAAATTGTTACTCTTTTGCTTAGTTTGGATTACGAAAATCATTTCAATTTTTTAATGCGAAAAATCCTTTAGAGATTTTTTTAAACAGACTTTATTCTCATTAAGAAATTTGACTATATTTTTTTTGAATTTGGTATATTTATACTGTTAGTAAATGCATCACGCATTTTGTGGTTCCTTTCTCAAGTTTCTCACAATAGTTAGCTGTAATTTTGGCCCATTCCTTTGAACAAACTGATATAAGTGAGCCAGGTTTGTAGGTCACCATGATTTATTCAACTCTATCCATATTTTTCTGTGCCAATGAAATCAGGTCTTTATGTTGGGCTCTTCAGAGCATTAGTTATGTAGTCCTTAAACCATTTTATAACTAATGCGGTGGCTTCCTTAGGGCCTTTTCTGTTTAGAAGACCCATTTGCCTTGACCACCTTCATTATTTCCACATAAATTTCCTTCCTCTAGCCTGGCAACATGCTATATATAAAACTAGAAAAGCACCCGGAGAGCACAGATCTCTGCCAAGGCAACTCAGTCCCCCCCTAGATGTTGATCCGGATCAACCGCCAAAATCTAATCGCTCATTCCTGGACCCATTGCTGCAGACATATCCCGAAAATGTGATCAAAATATGTCTTTTTGAGTTATGTTGCTAACTAACAGACAAACGAACACAACCTGGTGAAAAGATAACCTCCCTGTTGGAGGTAAATATAAATGGACATATATGGAGACCCAGAGGCAGTATGTTTGAGATGTTGCCTGAAAAATGCATCTACATCTTTTTGTGAAATAATATTTCAAAAGCGTACAATGCCATGACATGGCTCTTGTAAGATCATACAATAAAAAACAAGAGAAAAGGAAAAAAAGCTGAATTTAATGAAACAAAAAAATGCATAATTCTAAACAACCTTTAAAACCATTTTGCAAAGATCCAGAACTGTTAAATTTTGAAAGAGATAAATTATCAGTATACTGCCGGTATATCGGCCTTCTATATAACCAGCAAAGCATGAGCTTTATAAATAATATTAATAAGATACATTATGACTTTCTTTCTGCTAGGCGTATTGTCAGGACATGCCTTTTCAGTGAAAAGTCGGCAGACAGATTTACAAAAGCTTAACCTTTTTGAATCAATTAACAAAAAAGAAATTACATATTTATTTTATTATTGAGAAATAGATGTAATTGTATTGCTGGTACCCAACATTTAAATAAGGTTAATAGAAATGTGTTATTGTTGCTAATATCTGAGTCCTTTTAATATGTAGTTCAACTATACAAAAAAATTGTAAAAACACAGAAAAACAGCAATTAAAAGGCAAAACATTTGCATTCTTTTTTAAATGAACCGTCATTTTCTATTGCATATCTGTTTATACAAATGTGGTGGACTCAAAAACCATTTTCTTTACTTTAATTGCATTACTTTACACAGTTGTTGTACTTTTCATGAAAATATCCCCCTTCTTTTACATCCAAGAAAAGCAAAGTCAGCATTTTCAGAAATTTTCTATCAGCAGAAATTTATTGAAGATCAAGGAGATCAAGGTAAGTCTCATTCCCTGGTATAAATCTAGCAAGTGAAACACAAGCCTGTGTGACCAAAGGATATTCTGCTCTGGGATGTGTTGACAGACATCCTTTCCTGGCCTGACATCCCACTGTGGAGAGGCCTGTGGTCCTATCTGGAACCCTGCTCAAGTTAGGTGCTGACAGCCGCACTGTTGTAAGACTATTATCACTTTAGCACTGCAGAGAGGGGGGCATTGTCCCCTAAACGGCCAAACAGGATGTCCTGGTGTCTGGTGCCATCTCATCTGGGCAGCTCTTTGTATCTGTGGAGACTGGGACAAATCCCTGCTGCAGATGTGACCATCTTTCAGCTTTTTACAAATTAACCCTTCCTTCCTTTTATCTGTTAACTCCTTTATGATAAAGGCTTCCCAGAAAGTCGATTGTGATGCAAAGCAGTGAGCAGACACTGTAAACGAGTATATGTGTGTAGCTGTGCTTTCACACTGAATGTGGCAGCGGAGTGAGTGTTATGAGATAAGCCCTCGTCTCCCCCCCCGCCCCCTCTCACCCGTCTCTTTTCAACCCATGGGAAGGCAAACACTCATCCTCTTCACTTTTGCTTTTTCTTATGGTAACTGTTGAACAGTTTGCGCTCCACTCGTGGATTTATTGCCTGGTTTGTGAGAGGGCGGGTGGGTGGCGATGGGACAGAGCGGGACCAAGACCAGTGTCAATAAGTGGATAGGCTCACTGCAAATAAATTTGCTCAAATAGCCAGAAAGCTGAGAATGCAGCTGAGCACACACCGTACGTGAACAGGCACAAATTAATACAAATTACTTCTTTATACCATGAGTCTGTAAAGAAATACTCAAACATAGTACAAGAGAAATCAAGTATGAAAATTACCCAAAGTTTTCATTTATTTTACATTTAGAATGACTAAGTTACTCCTCAGCAAGAAAAGCTTTTACCCTCCTCCTGCTGCATTTATGTAAGGTTTACATGCAAAATATGACCTAATATGAAAAAAAAAATCCAGTATCATCAGCAACAAGATTGGTAACTCTGAAAATCACTTAAGAAATCGAGTATAAAATCCATATATTTTACCAACTAATTTTTCTATCAACACTTTCCCCCTCTCCTGTGCTCATCTGTCACCCCCACTGTCAGACTCTTATCTCTGCCGATATAACAAGCAGCTTTTGAGTGGCACTTAACAAAGAGCTTCAGAAGGTAAACAGAGGCTCCACAGCCGCCTTGTGTCCCCGTGTCGGCTGGCGCTGATCGCTCCAGGATGGATCACCCGTCTTGCACGAGCACTCATCTGCAGCTCTCCAGAGAATTGAAAATACAGCTATGATAAACTTAGATGAGGCATACCCTGTCTAATGTGCCTTCCTTCAGTCATTCATAAGGAAGCTCTCCCTCTGTGAGTGTCCTTGTGAGCCATGTTGTGTAGATATTATATGAGGAACATGGACCCATGTGGACAAAAAGACATGCAAAGAAAAGGTTTAAATATTTCCTTTTTGAAAAGAAAACACCTATAACATTTCACGTCTTTTTATGTAACATGAAGATTCTTCATGTGGAAACAGGTGTAAATGAAACTGAAAAGGTAATTTTGTACAATTGTATGTGGGTAGATTAAAGAAATATACATCTAAAAAATATAGACAAAATAAAGAAAATTAAATTATTTATTCATATTCTGAAAGATCCTTTGGCTCTCTGATCCAGTATAGTTCTTTCACAGTACTGACCACTGTTTGCAACTTGCTAGAATAAAAGAGGAATAATTGTCTTCATTTTGATTAAAAAGACAGCAGTGAGCTTCTTGTGCCCACACACAGTTCAGCGTTGGAAACGACTCTGAGTCTGAGCATTAGAGCAGACATCTTTGTGTGAGATAGAGATGCTTGGCCACCCCCTGCAGCGCCGCTCAACGCTGAGTGACAGCACCAGTCTGGCTCTACAATGGATGATCTTTGCTGTGTATCTGACTGTATAAACACAAGTGGGACGGTTCCCTTACGCAGAACTCCAATATTGATTACTCGGGGGAGATCTCACAGCCCTGCTTATTCCCCCCCACCCCTGTCTCTTTCTTCCCTGCAAATCAATAGCTCTTTGTGCTGATTTTTTACCCATTGACAAATCACCCTGTCCTGTTCTTTTTGTTAAGCTGTCACTCAAGAAAAAGGTAAAGCATGTATTCAATCAGTACTGAAGGGAAGGAAATTAATTAGCTCTTGAAAAAAAGAATCATGCTTCTCTTAGAATCTCTTAGATATTCCCCAGTAAACTTTAATTTCACAGCTTTATTTTGAACGTGCAGAATTTTTTAAGGTTTTCTTCTAAGGCCTAGTGTGAAAAATAATTTAAGTCCTTAAACCAGTCCAAACTTTTTGCAACAAGAGCCAAAATCATCAAGTCGAAAGTGCCCATGGGCCACAAAAATAAATAAATAAATATTTTAACTTGAAAATCTTTGTTTTTTTACCCGCTTAACAATAAATTAAACATGTAATAATTTAATGAAACAAATAAAGTAGGAATTCTTGTAGAAAAGGGATTGTTAAAGGATTGTAGATTCAAAACACATGGCTTCTTTTTTCTCAGCAGGACAAAAATAGGGTTTGGGTTAGTTGTTCTTTGAAAATATGTGTTTTTTTTTAGGAATGTTTGGTTGTCTCTACATCTTCTTTTGCGTTAGTTGTTTATGCAACTAAATGAAAAAGAAAGCAAAAACATATGATTTTTTTGGATCATTTTCTAATCCTTTTAATGCCCATATAAAATGCCCATATAAAAGAAAGTCTGCATCAATCATTTGTGTTGTGATGCAAATGTGAGGATGTACCGATCTTAAATGGTGGTTAAGGGCTGTGCAAAAACAGTTCAAGGGCCGTAAATGGCCCCCGGGCCGCACTTTGGACACCCCTGCCCTAAACCAACAACTTTACCACCTTTACTTTTGCAATCACTGTTAAGTCACCCCAATGTATTGTTGAATGCACACAGGGTTCTTCTGAAAGGGCCAAAAAGCTTAAATGTTCAACATTTTATAGCTTTTGGTTTCCTGATTGATTCCATTAATGAATGTAATGAGAGCCACTCAGCACACACCCCTGTTTTAATCAATGTGACCTTGAGATGCATTGCCTTGTTTCACCCCATACATATCTCTTAAAACTGACCTCTCATACAATCCTTTAGACTAGGGAGTCTGCTTTTTTTCTGCTCATCTAAAAAATAAACGCTGGCTTTGTCCAAGTTAAAGTTAATCTTGAGAGTTTAAATGAAGCCAAATTGACTTTTCTTGTTCTCTTGAAAAAATCCAATCATTGGCATCCTTCCAAAAATTATTTTTGATCCCATTTGACCTCATTTGTGTTTGGACTGTTTCTATTGAGACCAGCTTTCGGAATAATTAAAAATATTAGCTTTATCTAAACCTGCATATCGGCGCCAAATCCTACCAAATTGGTGAAACAATTGTTCCCTTTGGTAACTGGCTTGCTTGTATTGAGCCTGCTTGGGGGGCTCTTCCTGCTAAAGGGGAGTTTTTCAAGTCCACTGTCGTTACATCCTTGCTCAGTAGGAGGGATTGCTGAGAGGATTGCACAACTGAGCACAACCAAAAATCAGTGACTCATTGCAATCTGCTGGGGTCAGAATATTTTTTGGTTTAAATAAACTCTTGTCAATCATATTGTTTTCTAACAATTTATTAAAAGCCCACCCTCTTTGACCCATGTAAGTACCCAAACTCTAAACGAGACTAACAGCAAAATAACAGCTTGTGTTATTACCTCACTCCTTTGGTTTTGACAATAGAGCAGTCACCAGGCTGCCAGGAAACTAAAGTCTCGAGAGTCATTAAACGACCTTTGTTTAAATGAGAAATCTCGGACTTGAAAGTGTGATGTGTGCCCTACTGTGACCGCAGACAATGACAAAGATGTGAGGCAGACGCTCAGAGATCTGATCTGAAGCTCTGATCTGAAGCTCTGAGCCATTGACGTTAGCGCCTCAAGCATTCACAGGATGGAAATGAGTCAACCTCTTACTTGGTAAAGATGCTTGTGATTGATGTTTGGTAGGCATAAATCACTCCACCTGTTGGAAACATTAATTCATGCATATCCAAACAGTGTAATGCTGCAAAGCCAGCTTTTCCTACATGTGAAACATACTTTTAATGACTTGAAATGATCATCTGTTATTGCCAACTTTCGGCTTCCCGTCAGAAGTACAGTATTTCTCTCACCACATCCTTTGGCCGTCTGTGGATGCATGCCATGTTGGATGCCAGCAGCTTTCCCCACATGTGTTCATCCCATGCTGCAGTCCATTCTTTCACATATGGCCACTTGCCATGAGTCAGCAATTGCGGTCAGAGGTTACCGCTCCTAGACACAACAGTCTGTCCGTGAAAAACAACTCTCTGATGCCTCAGTCTTCCTATATTGTCTGGGATGATTCCGAGTCAAGAGAGACTCATTGTTTGCATGTCTTTGTAGTACAGGTCCATTGCAGCAGGAATGTGGGGATTTCCTCCCTCGTATGTATTTTTAGATCTGTGTGTGAATTCAAGAAGGCTGAGCAGAAGGCTGTGCAGTGAGGGGTCTAAGGGTGGGGTCTGTACATCTATTCAAGCGTGGGAATCTGCTGAAGTGATAGGTGTGTGAGTGAATGTGTTGTGTAAAATAGTGTACTGTTTGCGCTGCTAGAGTAAGGATGGGGCATCAATCTCTAATTAGTCCTGCCCGCAATATATTCTGCTTCAGATCTGACAGCTCAACAGTGAACTAAAGCAGAGAATCTTCTCTCTGGAGTATCCTAAAGGGGCTCCATTAGGTCACCTGGGGGTCTCTGACCTCCCAGTAAAATGTTCATCAGGTCCCCCTCTTTGACACCAATCAATGGAGGCAGCTATGCAGGCGGGTGGATGGGGTGAAATTGGGGGAATGGACAGGTCACATCCAGAAAGACTTGTCACCTCCAAAGTTAAACTGAGTGGGATCTCCTTCCGGATCTCACTCACATCCTGTCAACTTAGCTGACATCTCCTGACACTTTGGCCTGACCTATTCCCTGCAGAGTACACATTCAGCTGTATGAACTGTTGTGTGAATGTGTGATGTCTTTGAGCAAGTGTGTATGTGTGACTGGACATCTGTCGAGTCATCCTTGAGAAGCACATACACAATAATGTCACATCCTATATATATATATATATATATATATATATATATATATAAAATACAGTGTGTTGACTATTGGATTGATGCAATTTAAACATTATAACATATAGAAAAAGGAAGAAAAACATGAAAAATGTTCAGAGCTATCTTAACCAGTATAGAATCACCTTTTAGTTATACTTTCAAAAGCCCAACAAGCCAGGCCGATGCTCATCTACACTACTTTAAATGCAGCCCCTATCATTCAATGCTAGATAAGCGAGAATAGAACGAAAGAAAAAACGGCGTTCTTCTCGCAGGCGGAGCAAAACTTTTTACTGCAAACTATGAGCATCACAAATACATCAAAATCAATAAGAGGAACACCAGCTTTTGAGGCTGCTTTGTGTAATAATGTGAATTAGGTCGTGTTGCTACATGGATGATATAGAATGTGACACAGTGAGCGCTGAGAAGTCTTCTGCCTGTAAACTTGTAATTTTATGTTAATATTAACACATTGGGCAGGGCATGATAATTGAGAGTCTGTTGTAAATTATGAAAAGCAGAATATAACACGTCAAAAAAAGCTGACAGGTTAAAATGAGGTGAAACATGATTTAAGTAGGGATATAAAAATATTTAAACAGTTAAGTTACTTTGAAGCCTTAAAAATGTAAAGACAGGTACTTTAAAGCCCCTGTGTGTAAGAATTAGCTCCAACTAGTGGTGCGCTCAGTGAATGCAAGGAACTGAGCAGTGTTTTCTGGCTTCTCGCCGTTATAACGCGTCATTACTACTACTGAAGCCGCGGATTAAATTGTCCGAGTTAAACGGAAGATAAACTATTTGCTGGACTAACCTGTCCTGTGTCAAATGTAATGCTAACATAAAACTTAATTGTTTCATGTAATTAACTTGCCTGCTACCTCTGCGTCCATCTTCAAGTTTGTGTCCCTCATGAATAGTCTCCATCTGGTAAACGCTCCACTGATGCAGATTCTTGTTTTCTCACGGTTATTTATTTTATTTTCTGTGGTAAGGTTTCCTCCCTCTCACAGGGCAAAGAGAATGGATGGTCCTCCATTGAAATTGAAAACTATGATCCATGGTTCTCTATGCTCGTTCCTCGTTTCTTCTCTTTACCTCTCCCCCCGACGTCACTGGCTAAAACGTGTAAAGCAAACAAGTTTAACCCCTTTCGGCTAACGTATTCAAAGATGGAGATGCAACATGGCAGCCTCAACAACGTATTCTAAGACAAGGGAATGCTTTCATGATAATGCGATTGTGATTATACCTCAGTAAAATACGTATTTATGAAAAGCAGTACTTGATTTTTATTCATAAAAAGCTGAATTTGCTACACACTGGGCCTGGTTATGTTGCGCATTTAGACAAGACAGAATGTTGATTTCATAGGTCCATCTTAGACAAAAAGTTATGTATTTGTAATTATTAATCCTTGGTGTCAGGAGCAACATGGGTGGAATAAAATGTTACTGGCAGCAAAAAAGATTAAGTACAATAAGATTCTTCTAAATGAACAAAAAAATCGACCCACAGGGATTTTTAATAAAGATTTATTATACATATATATCAAGTGAAGTACTTCGGCAATAGCCGTAATGCTCCACTAGTGAAAGTAAATGTGTTGGCCTTCTACTTGGTCTTCAGACATGAGAAACAAACAGGACATGTAAAAAAAATACATTAGTAGTAGTATATAAATACAAATTCCTCAAAATTAAAAAAAAGTAAAAAATTAAATTTAATCATAACTACATTTTAAAAGATACAACCTCCACTGCATTGCATAATTTAGCTACCAAATAGGAAACTACAGCTGCTGCAACCTCTGTAAAAACTTTTTTTTTCAATGGTGAGTGTGTGTGTGTGAGGGAGAGAAAAGCAGCAGAATATCAGCCGAAGTGACCGTCCCCCTGACCTTCACGTTCTCGGGAGTTATCCTCCTGGTTGTCCGCCCAACCTCCAGGTGCGTACGTACCGAGAATCGGCCCTACCTTCCGTGGGCCTCCTCCATCCACCCTCGATGGGAAACTCTTTCTTTTCTTTATTTTTGGCAATCTGGAATCTGAACTGGGATGAGGGGCATTCTGTCAGGGCCTGCAGAGCTCTGCTCCAATTATTAGGTTACTGATTTTACCTGTGTTTGATGAGACTCACCTGTTTGTCCATGTTTGCCTGCCACTATTTAAGATCCGCCGCATGCTTGATTCCCCGTTTGATTATTAACGCCTTTAGTTTTTTCATTGTCTCAACCTTAAAGCCTTTCTGCTTTCTGTATTTTTTATTTCACTTCTGTATGTGGGTCTGTTCTTCATCCAGAGACAAAACCTGACATGGAGAAAACGACTACTAACTTGGCCATGTGAAAAGTGACAGTTATGCTGCAGGAGTAAAAGTCGGTGAAGTGAGAGCCAGCAAGCGTGAGAAGCTCTACAAGATCTTGGTGAGTATCTTAAGTGTTAGCTAGTGCTAGTTCATGTAAGCTCCAGATGTCATACATGTGACTTCTGGTTTGTGGGCATTTTAATTGCAAATGTTAAAAATCAAATAAATCCAAAATCACTCAACGAACACAGTCAAAATGCACACCATTAGTCATAATTTAAATTGAGGTACAACATATGTGTGATTCAAGGCACGAGACAAAGCGAACCAGAATGAAACTTTTATAGCTCCATTTATTTCCATTCATTATTTTTTTGGCCAGGGGACCCATGGGGAGGAGGAAGGGGAGGAGACTTAGGCTCTCCATAGCTTTGGTTCGTTTAACAAATTGCAGTGTGAAAGCAAACTCAATAAAAATTGTGATGGTTTGGATTGTGGACCCGGATGCAGAGAGACGTAAAGCATTTCTTAAATGCATGTTTAACGACTATGAGGAAGGACTCGGGAGACTATAACGACAAAGGAGAAAGACAACATTAAATCGGCATAAGTGCGACGACAACCTGACAAAGGAACTGGGGAAACACTGGGGTTTAAAAGGGCTGAGACAACACTGGGAGTGTAATCAAGGTACATATGAACAGCTTATAACGTTTAACAGACAAACAGGGAGAAATGGAGTGATGCAGACAAGGAGGAAGTCCGACTGTGAAAGATATTTGGCTCCCAACTGAACTGAATCGACGTAACTACTTGAGTGTGAAAACAACCCAAGTGTTTGCTCTTCTGAAAGGAATACTGGGGCTTTTTGTGCCCATACTTTTAAAATTCCTGACAATTTATGAAAAGCGATCTTCATCCAGAGAGTCTTTAATTAATGTGAATGATTTACTGAAGGCTTCTTTTAAAGAAAAACAACATGTATGTGTTAGCGTAATAAGTTACTTTGCTTCAAGAAAAGGTCCCACCATGTAAACTTGGTTATGACATCATCACATATTTTAGCCATGAGTGATTATAATGGGTTAATCTTTAATCCTTTTCTCAAACAGATTCTATTTTTTGAAGAGCTTTCTTCGTGTGTTCTATGAAATATAGTTTTAAATAACAAAACGAATCCTAAAATAGTGAGACTCCTTAGTTTTTACCTTCTATGTATTGCTAAGTAACTTATTCACGTTTTAGAGCAGAACAATAACACCTCTCAGTTGATGGTGAAGCTTTATAACATTAGCAGCACGTTAGAAACATTTATGATGAAAAAGATAGATATAAATTCATTGTGTGTCACAAACCCTGCATGTTTCTGTTGTATTGTTGGCATTAGTTCATTCTTTTGTGTTAGTTTATTTATTTTTGTATTTTGTTTCTTGTACTTTTGTACCACATTTATTTTCTTAGGTTATCATCTGGGTTTTCAGATTTTTTTTAGCCCTGTTTTAGGTCTGTTGTGTTGGTTATTGTATACCCTTAGTCACTTTGCTCATCAGCTCCCTTTATCCCAACTGTGCTCAATGTAATTGTCTCACTACTCCCTTCTGCTGTTCCACATTACCCCTGATTAGTTTATCTGTATTTTATTCTTTCCACCCCTGCCTCAGTACTCATGACTTTTGATTTTTAAACATCACATTCTCTCTATTTTGATTTTATTTTTTGCCAAGATGTGCATGTTAGTTTATTTTTAAAATGTTTTTTTTTCCATATGTCTCTTTGTTTTTTCACAGGGACAATTTTAATTTGTAATATTGTCATTTAACATAAAGAAAAAAAACATTACAAACATCAGCCCTTTTTCTTAGCCTTCAATGAGCTATTCTTCTTTTAAAAAAAATATATAATCTGGGCATACGTTGATACAATTCATCTCCACTTTATATTTTCAAATCTTGTATCATCTCTTTAAGTTAATCTCCGTCTCCTCTCTATCTTGTAAAAGGAGGCTTTAATGTCCGTATTAATGTAGAAGCAGGTGGCAAAGAGGCCTTTGTTAATCACTTAATAATGAATTCCCACATTTAACATGGTGGCTTTTTCCCCATTCGTTTACTTCTCGTGCATGGGCTGCAGAAACTTTATAAAAAGTTTATCTTACCATGAAATGAGTAAGCACAGATAAATGGCTAACGCAGGGTTTTGTCTGTCAATGCAGTCGACCTATTGGGGGTCCAGCGACTGGGCAGGTTCGGACCATATGTCACCATTCCGACCCTTTGTGTCGCCGTGTCTCTGTGGCAACCGTATCAGCTGTGGCCATTGTGCGCAGGGATTCAATGGCCCATATATTCATTGCCGGCCTGGCCTGGGCCTCGCAACAGAAACAAATTGATACATACAAGCTCTCTGTCCCATTTGGCTCACATGACACATTTCAAATGGACAAAAAAGGGACATTTTACTCTGCTGAAAATCTTGAGTAAAGCTTGGTTACCATAGTGGCCGTGCAGTGAAAGCAGCCATGGGCCATTAAATTCCAATCAGATGTAAATTTCGGCTGCCCTCGCACACACTGAAACAAAACCTACAGCACACAGCAGACACACATTAAACAGTTTGTTTGCCAATTCACATGTCAGCTTAATGGGTTTTTATTCGCTCGGCCATTGTTTAAATGAAGAGAATTACAAACCATCATTGATTTATATCGCTGGGCCACTCCAGTTGCCTTCATGTTGCCTTTTCATTACACATTTTGAGTCATGTGGTTATAGGACAGAAGGTTGTTTTTTTTTAACTTAGAAATTGTTCAACTGGGAAAACATGTCTGACAACTTTACGAGAGTAAAAAAGATAAGATACAGTCTTAATACAATTATTACAAACAAACAAATCCTTTCTTAACAGCATATCCTAATTTACTTGTATTCTGCCTCAGCCAACTCGTCAGATGGTGGCAAAATCAATGTTCACCATTCACATAATTGAATTTTCATCTTAAGACAAGCTGTTCTTTGCCTTCTCATGCTCTCCACTTCAGTGTTCTTAACAGTGAGCGTTACTGTTATTATTAACCCCCCATAAAAATGTCCCGGAGCAAAGGAAGCAAGTTTTAATGGAAAACAAGTAGCCAGTGGGTGCTGTTTCTTTGAGACAGGAAGCAATGTGCCCATGTGATTGGGTAGAGAAAATATTTTTGCTTCATTCGGTGGCTGCAGGTCTGTCTGAGCTAGTCATGCCACGCGGCCCAGTTCAATGGCTCATGTGGTGCCGGCTGTTATTGTAATATTCAGAGTTATTGTGTTTAATGTTGCCTTGTCTCTGTTAAAGGGCGGGCAACTAATGGCAAGAGGATGTGTTTTTAGAGTACATTTTTTCCCCTCAGTTTGACAATGTGAAATTTTTTATTATGCTGGCAATGACTGGATGGGGGAAAATCAATCGATATAAAATAACTGAGGTTTCTTGGTCAGAGCAGTGTATACTGTGTTTATAAACTCTATAAGTGAAAAAATCAGGCGTTTTGGGGCCATGAAGTCTTGGTTCAAGAAAGCTGCTCGTTATTTCCATCATAGGAAAAAAAGTTACGTTGGTTGAGGAATAAGAAAACGTTGATGTTCGCCTGAACAGCGGCTAGACTGGAGAATCAACAGTGAAGCGGTCTACAAAAAGAGACAGATTCGACTGCATTTCTTAATAAAAGAAGCCCCAGCTCATCTGCCATCATCTGCTGCGGTAGCAGCATCTACCCAGCAGATGATGGCTTAAATAATGGAAGAAAGTCATTACCGCTGGGCAGTGATCGACCACCAGAAATTAAACCTTGTCTTGTAAAAGAAGTCCTAGTACCAGTGAGAGCAGATCCGGTATGATTTTAGGTTTCAGAAATACTTTGTAAGAAAGTTAAATATTTTTATGTCCGTTAACAATAGCTTCTGTGTTTGACATATTACCAGTTCAGAGTTTTATTGGTTAAATTGCAGCATTGTTTTAAACTTAACATGAAAGGCCAAATACGGTTTTCTGGATACAATTACTGGTTTTTAGTAGGATTCTCTGGTCCCTTTGATCAGGCGTGATATTTCAAGAGAGTCAGTTGGCACAAACTGGGTTTAAAAGCAAAATAAATTAAAACAGGGTGTGACTAAAAGGTTCTAAGGGTGATATCATCCTTAGAGATGGGATAAGAAGCTTGGTCATCCAACAGGGAATCAGAGTAGCACCTCTGCTCCTCAACATTGAAAATAGTTAGTTGAGGTGGCTAGGGCATCTGGTCAGGATGCCTCCTGGGCAGGTGAGGTTGTCCTGGGCACGTTCAAAAGGGAGGAGACCCAGAGGAAGATCAGGACATGTTAAAGGGACAATGTTTCTCAGATGGCGTGGGGTCGCCTAGGGATTCCCCCCAAGGAGCTGGCCCGAGTGGCTGGAGAGAGGGACGTCTGGTTCTCATTGCTTAGCGAATACAACCGTAAACCAGTTCCAAATAAGCCGAAGAAAATTAACAAATGTTTTTATTTAAAAAAATACTATCAGATTAAATGTGAGATTTGAGCTCTTCTTCAAACATTTTTATAAGTAAATGAGATAGCTATCTTCAAAGATAAATATACTCAGAAGCAAGGGTCTAAATAAAAGGATTCAAATTAGAAGGAACACATTAATTTGGGATTAATTGACAGACACAGGAGAGGCATGATAATATTCTGATCCCTGAAACTGCCATGTTAGTGCAAAACAATGTTTGATACAGATTTACAATTAGATTGGCTACTCTTTGTGAAATTTTTTATACGGATACCGTAGTTTTTGCATTGACAGCAGTTGCCTTTTTCTTAATCTCCCTCTCCTTTAACTAAATCTGCCACAATTTAGGTAATATGGTTTCAGCAACAAGAATAAAAGAGGCTGTGTCAGGAGCAAAAAAAAAAAAAAAAGTCTGAAAAGGAGGCAGGATGGTGTACTGTCTGGATGTCTGGTGTCCACACAGAAGTCTGTCTTGTCCACTGGTGGCTGTGGAGGATTCATTGCTCCATGTCCTCCCACTGCACATGAGTGACAGGTCCCTGGAGCCAGCGTCGCCCCTCTCTCTCTCCAAAACACCACAGATCCTTCCACTCCTCTTTTAGCCATCTGTCCGGCTGAATCTAACAAGGGCTGTCCTCCAAGTTATGTGGGGGCAAATAAAGAAGAGAGGAGGAAAAAAGTTGAAGAGCGGAGTATCCCATCAGATTCTATATGGTCCATGGACTCCAATTATTCAGAGCTTATCTTTTCAGCTTGGCTGATCCCCAAATGAATAAAGTGCGGGCCTTATTACTGCCGACTCGGTGCACCTCTAAAGAGACTGAAGGAGGATCAGGGATGTGGGTTATAGTGTCAATCTGGCCCTGACCCCAAGGGTTAGGGAGGTGATGCTATGTAGTCGGAGCACCTCTGCATTCCCTTGCTGCGTATCCATTTAAAACCGGTCTGGATAAATGGGAAAGGGCAATCACATTAGAAGAGGTTTCTGTCTACTTTAAATGGAAAATGGAAGAATGATCAGGAATCTCTAGGCACAAAGGGAATGACTCTTGACTTTAAAATCGGCTCCAAGAGGATAGCAGAAGTCAGAGGGTTAAGCTGTCACACCAAGTGCCTCAAGAGCTGCATAAAATCGCCTCGAAACATCAAAACAGATGGCCACAGAGGGAAACCATTTTACAAATTAAGATTCAGGGAGAACATTTACAATAATTGTGATAATTATGTTGATTGTGTCTCTCAGTATTTGTCTCCCCATAGAAGCTCCACATGGTTTGGTACCCCACTTAACTATAAAGTACCCTGCTGGATGGGGAACGTCGGTCCAGATGATGCTCAATGTCACAGAGCATCCTCCATGCTGTCTCTTCTCTGTCTTCTCAGACCCCCAGACGGTCGTGGCGGATGGCCGCTTGTACTGAGCCAGGTTCTGCCGGAGGTTTCTTCCTGTTAAAGGGGAATTTTTCCTCTCCACTGTCGCTGCATGCTTGCTCAGTATAAGGGATTGCTGAGGAATTGCTGTGGTTGGAGTCTGCATGATCCGGGCACAACCTCTCGTCGATGACTCATCGCAGTCTGTTGGGATTCCTTACATAGAAAACTGATTGGAATGTTTGTGTAATTGTATTGAAATGACTTTTATTGTAAAGTGCCTTGAGATGACTCAAACAGATTTGTTGTAAATTGGCGCTATATAAATAAAAGTGAATTGAATTGAATTAATTATTTCTATGTCCACAAATCTTTCTTCATAATTAAGTTAATTGTTTCTTTCGAGTTATATCTTTTGAGTTCCAAAATATTTCAAGAGAGACCACTACAAATTAGCAGTGTTATGCACATTTATGGAGTTTTAAATGGTTATATGGTCACTGTTTTCAAAAAATGTGTTTGAATCACTATATTTTAGTGATGATAAATATTTCCAATACATTTAGTTATAGACTGTGATGGACTGGTGACCTGTCCAGGGTGTACCCCGCCTCTCGGCCGTTGACAGCTTGAGATCGGCACCAGCCCCCCCGCAACCCCTTGAGGAATAAGCGGTTCAGAAAATGGATGGATGGATGGATTTGGTTATAGATTAACATTTAAAATGGTCAATATATATATTTTTAAATGTTTGAATTTTGTACATGTTTATAATTTCCAACGTTTAATAAATCAGTCAGCGATGGCACAGTGCTCTGTTTTAGTTTTTTTTTTCTTTTCCAACCAAAAATTAGAAGCTAACTATTGTAAAAGGGGAACTGAATGCAAAGAAAACCAACATGCTAACTTGAACATACACCCAGCACTACAATAAAAAGTATGTGTTCCCTTGTTAATTTCTGCATTTTTGTCACACCTGAATGTTGTAGATCATTAAACAGACTTGAATATCATAGTAGCCGTTATCAAATAATGGTCTAATTACCTTAACTTTAGTTGAATTGAAACTTTATGTTGTATTGAAAACTCACCATGAATAAAATAAACTGAAGCAATTTTAGGCTAATATGTACTTCTGGTCAGATGACCATGTCACATGACAACATTACATTACTCAAATTGTAATACTGCATTCAGACCACAGGCTTTGTCAGCGTCAGCAACATAAAGATTTTATGTTAAGTATATGGTGGAGTCCGTTGGAGGAGCGTCGCTGTCTCTGCGGCGCTTTGTGAGCGTTGGCTCCATCAACCTTTCAAGCTTTTTCTGCATTTCAAGCTTCAAAGCTCATAACGCTAGCAATGGTAGAAGAAGTTCACCTAGTTGAACTTTTTACGGTCTTAATGCTGTTGGTGCAGCACTTAGTGACGTTGCCTGACGTCGAAGCTGCCTAGCCAACCACCATCTGCGAGTGTTTAAAACATCCAGCAGAGAAACGACCGCCTACAAGCTTTGCGAGCTTCAGCTTCAAAATGTATCTGCTGTGTATATGCGTTGAACTAGTCGCTTTATGAACGCACCATAAGGGTGCTGATTCCTGTGTCTGCCATCACCTTTTTTCATTAATATACAAAGAACACCAAAAGTCTGGACTGTACCACCGAAACATGCAGAAAATTAAAAAAAGAAAGCAACTGGGCAAAACAGACAGGAGAACCGCAAGTGAAAACCATGGCTGACCAAGATGAAACAAAAATTTTGTCTCACATTTGCTAAAAAATCATCCTGATGATTTGGTGACCCAAAAGTGAAAGTGGAAGTTTTTGAAAGGTTTGTGTCCTTTCACAGTAGGAGCAAAACTAAAAGAATAACATTTCTGAAAGATGACATCATACTGACAGTCAAACATGGGGGTACTAGAGTAATTGTCAAGGGGTGCGGTACTTCCTCTGAACCACCACAACTTGAAAATGTCCAGCCATTTATTATGACCTTAACTTCAACCACAATTGGGCATTGCTGCATGACAATAATCCAAATCCAGCCAGCAACTCAAGCGCAGAATAGCTCTAAAAAAAATCAAAATCCACTTTTTTTATAAAGCACATTTAAAACAGTAAGTTCTCCCAAAGTGTTCGACAACAATCTGATGAACAAAAGTGAAAAAAAAAACAAGACATGAACCCACTATTAAAATGATCAAATCCTGGACGTCCGAAAACTTTCTCCAGCTCAGCCAGGACAAAACTGAAGTTTTAGTCATCAGTCCTAAGGTTCAGAGAGAAAAAGTTTTACCAAAACTACAATCATTATCTTTTAAGTCTTTTTTACAACTGAAGAACCTGGGCATGATTTTTGACTCTGAGTTGTCTTTTATTCCACACCTTAAAAATATTACTAGAATAGGTTTTGATCACCTAAAGAACATCACCAGAATACGCCCCATTCTCTCTCGGGCCAATACGGTAATGGTGATGCATGCTTTTAACACCAGTAGAATCGATTATTGTAATGCCCTGCTTTCTGGTTTTCCCAAAAAGACTACCTCAAGTTTACAGCTTTTACAAAATTCAGCAGCTTGTGTCCTGATGAGGACCAGGAGCTGGGAGCACATTACATCAGTTTTAGAATCACTGCATCGGCTCCCCGTATGTTTTAGGATAGATTTTAAGGTTCTTTAATAGTTTTTAAGTGTCTTAATGGTCTTGGGCCTTCTTATCTTTCAGAAATGCTTTAACTATATGAACCCTCGCGGTCTCTGCGCTCCTCTGGCAGCAGTCTCCTTATCATCCCCAAAGTAAGGACACAGACTCATGGTGAGGCGTCTTTTCATTATTATAGCCCGTCATCTCTGGAATAGTCTACCAGAGGACCTCAGGGCCGCGGACAACGTTCATGTTTTTAAGAGCAGGCTCACACTGACCTTTTTAACCGAGCTTTTAACTGATTATTATTTATTAATATCTGTTTAATTGCTCTGCATGTTTTACGTGATTTAATTTTTAGTTTAGCTTTCCATTGAATATTTTTTACTAATTATTGTTAATCTGCTTTGCATTTTTATTTTGATCACATGCTATCATTGTTTTACACTTGATAATTTAAGACATTGTCAGTCTTAACATTTTTATCATTTTTTACTACTTAATCTCATTATCCACTCTTTATTTTATATTTCAACTTCCTCCCAGTGTTTCCTCCGTGGGAGCCCTCTGCCTCGGGGCGGTGGTCGGCTGTAGCTGCCTCGGTTGGTACCTTGGCTGCTGCTGCTGATCTGTTGCTGTCAAAAACAAAAACAAAAACTCCCAGTCTATTTCAGTTTATGCCAGTTCAGTGGGGGAGTGGACATGGAGACTCAACAAGATGTGAGGGCTTGTTCATTAAAATTAATGACATGCAAGTTTCTCTCAACTGATTGGCTAACTGCAACACTGCTCTTACACTGTCTCTGTTTACTAACTACTACTACTACTACTACTACTCAGTAACATGTAACAAAAATGGTGCCAGTATTAATGCTTAAATAAAGTTTACCACCCAGTTTAGTCAGCATTACCAAAAAAGACCGGACTCTGACGTGCTTGTGGCCGCAGAAGGACTCCACACCACCAGAGCTACCAGAGCCAGAGTTCTCAGGACGCGACATGCAGACAGGTATTTGGCACCAGGTCTCCCTCTTTATTGAGTTATTACTTGCAGTATGCTTAAATCCAGTGAGTTGTCTCGTCTGATTTGAGCTAACAGTCTGTTCAGAACGAGCGGCGCTGCCAGACCCCCACCCCCCGCACCGCTGACGAGAGGAGAGAGCTTACAACAGTTATGTAGCATCCGGGAGATTTAACCAGCAGCGGATTCGGCTGCTGAGATTCGTAGAATTCGTGGTTTGAAGCATGGGTTACGTTGTGACGGTTTAACAGTTCAAGTTTTAAAGTTGGGGTGCCAGTGAGGTCTCTGTCCTGACATATAAGAGAAAAAAGAGCGTGCCCACATTAGAGAGACGTATGGGACGTGCTCCACAAAAGAAAAAAAACCTGACGGTGAGTTGTTTACAAATAATATAATAACAAAAGAAAAAAAGTATGATTTAATCAGGACAGGAGGGCTGTCACAACGTTTGAGAATAGTTAAAAAAATAAAAATAAAAACTCTCTGGGTGCTTGTGGTCACAGATGTTAGCTGTTAGCTGAGGTAGTACATTTCTTTGTCATGGCGCGTTTTATAACACATTACTTGAAAAGTAAAACCCAACTTACAGCCTGGGAGCTGGTGTTCCACCATTGTGACACTACAGATCCTTATTTTGAGTTCAACCTCGAGGAACAGTCCCATGGGTGGTCCAAAGCTAGGTAGGCGAGGCCATGAATGCTAAGTTAGCATTATGACATATGATTGTTGGGCTTTTTCAAACTCACACGTTTTCTGGTCTCTTTTCTTTATGAAACTGATTCAGGGATTGGAATTTGTACAAAATTTTCACATGCAGCAAGTTTTCAGAACACAGAATGACTGATTTCAATGAAAGAAAACTTGATTATTTTCAGTGAAGGAGAATTTTAGGTTGTCAGACAAAAAAAAAAAGTGTAAAGCATTTTTACTTCAAAAAAATTATTGTAATAATGCAAACCTACACCAAACAAATCAGTAATGTTGCCCATTTGGATAATACTGAGCAAATTATATGTGGCTTTCTCTCTGTTTGGTCACACCTCCGCATGTAGTTTAGAGGCACCTCTACATCTGGCACTGAGCCGAGGCATGATAGGAGACTGGTGGTCCTCTGTATGCGAGCAGCCCCTCTATTCCTGAGAATCTCAGACTCTCAGATCTGCCGACAAGTGTTTCTTCTTTATTCTTCTGCCTTCATGGAGATGGCTGGGAGATTCTCATGCCACCACACAATGCCAAAACAAGCGGGTATGTCTAATTCAATTAAGTCCACAGGGCTGTGCCAAGTAGGCCCTGGTCCTTTTTGACAGGGATAATGAGCGGGCAGTGATGAGGGGGAGGGGTTATTTGGGGTTTAAGATGCAGTTCTAAGCTCTTTCATATGTTTGCACCTCATTCAAACATTTTTGTTTTCTGCTCCTACTCTCTAATTTTTCCAGCTGACCCATCTTATTTCTTGTTGAATGGAATATGTTGCATTCCAGCATCAGTGAAAATAGCTAAGGAGATGAAGGGTCTAGAGGATGGGAATACTCATTAATGTGACCCCTGAATTCCAGAAATTCAGCTCTTAGAAATGTTTCCAGGTCTGCATTCTTTCCCAGCTGCTAAGAATAGGGCCTAATGTTGCAGTTAGGAGGAATAAACCTAAAGATCTGATTTAGCAGCTTTCATGGATATTTTCTTTATACTCATAAATACAAGATTAGCGTATGTGTTTCGTTGTTTTATCGCCACTGCCTGTGTTTTGTTATTAGGCTGCTCCACAGTTCTAAAGAAGCTACAATCACACAACTCAACAGGATTCCAGGCATTTTTAGGCTTTTTTATGGTTATACTTGTTGTTTTCTTTTTTGTTTACCATGTTTTTTTATATTTTCTGTTTCTGTGCTAATACTATTAGAAAATGATACTACTTCAAATAGAGTTTTCCAGACAAACGGAATTAATGCTTTGTAATATAGGCACATTGCTTTAAAGAAGCACTTAATTTTTTCAGATGATCAAAGGAATTTTAGAATCAAAGTTTAACCTAAGAAAATACAAATAATAGTTTTTATTTCCTGAAAAACAGCTGCTAAAATTCCTCTTTTTTTTTTACAATGTTTCATTGATTTTAAGTTGTTGGTCTTTTTAAGTTGAAAATTTTGAACTTTCTTTCAGAGATAATTTGGGATTAGAGCAATTGTTACCTTATACTGTAGCAGTTTCTGCTTATTTCTTTGTCTCTCCATTTAATTAATTGAATAAACTTTTATATCAGTGTGTAAAAGGATTGTAAGATGTTACCATTGTAAATGTCTTTAGTAACTACTTGCGCTGCTACTGTTTGCACCAACTACGCTGTAAATTGCAATAAGTTCAGTGAACTCAGAATTTATTTATTTAAAATAAAGATTAAGAAAATATAGAAAAAATTATAAAAGTTAACTTTTTGTGACCTTCCCCCATCAACAGTTTCCCTGAAAGTGCTCATGGTGTCAGATTGCAAAAAAAGATTTGTGAAAGAATTTTAGAAAAAAACTGAGTTATTTTTTGTTTAAAGTCTGACAAGGAAATAAACATTATTTTTATCAAACAGATCTATGTGGTTGGTGTTTTGTTTTGTTTTATTTGTTTTAAAAGCTATTTCCAAAGGTGTTTTGTTTTGGAGACTTTATATATGCATGCAAGGCTTAACAACACCCACTAACCAATCTGTCAAGCAATAAAGTTGCTAAATAGGATGGCAGTCAATGGTTGACAAAAAGTCAGATGCTGCTTAAGAAAACCTGCTTTTCTACAACTTTGACACTTTTGATTTCAGCTGGGAACTATCTCAGACCTGAGAGGCCTTTATTTTCACTGAAGTCTCTGCGGACTCCTGCTGCTCTTCCAGGACCCTTGTCCCTGACCAGCACAAAAAAGCCCCTTAAACGTTTGACTTTCTCACAGAAACAGCTTGCTAAA
This sequence comes from Apricaphanius iberus, assembly GCA_028564705.1. NCBI lineage: Eukaryota > Metazoa > Chordata > Actinopteri > Cyprinodontiformes > Aphaniidae > Apricaphanius > Apricaphanius iberus. The sequence goes on from JAPXFQ010001412.1 coordinate 510,394, forward strand.
TGGTATTTCTGTAATGGACTCCTGCTAGGGTTCATATGCGTTGTATAGCTACGTCGCACAAGTTGAGTCAACACAATTACCATGAGAAAGCTCCCAAAGAAATCTGCCAAAAAGAGGGTTTTTGAATAAAATCTGAAACTATTGAATTCTTTGTTTTCCCATGAAAAAGATGAAAATCAAAGACATAGATGGTCATTTTTTTCTATTGGTAACGTGCTGCCGAATGAATGTCTTATTTACATGCCAAAGGAAAGGGCCATCGTTTTAAACGAATGGGAAATCAGGGGCCTCCATAATGGCAGAGCAGGTTGGAGAGGCCGTGGCTGCTGCTGCAGCCTCCCTGCCAGGGAGCGGTTAACAAGGCCTTGGCTGAATTAGAGAATGGCAATGAGTTTTTAATTGGTGACACATTATATTTATCAAGCTGACAGCGGAGTGACTGCGCCGTAGCCTTTCTTGTTTTGTCCTTATGTGCGCATTACTTCCCCATAGATGCCCCTCTATGATACCCCCCATCTGCCGAGGTCCCTCGCATTTGAAGAAAGAAGAAAAACATAATAATTGAGCATTAAGCTGAATGATAACACTGAATTATTCATCAGGGTCCCTTAAAAGTGCTTGATAAAACAACCCCCTCCTCTAGATTTTTTTTTTAACAAAAGCTCCTTTTTGTTCCCCCATCCAATCACACCAGTTTAAGGCTTCACATAAAGGCAAATTCTTTTGAGTCCATTTTGTCCATCGTGGCAGAAGTTCTGCTGCTGGGCTGGAAAAGCTATTAACAAGTGTTTAATATTTGGATGGGAGTGTTTTGTCACCCTTCTATGGTGGTGTTGATCTGTGGTTGTACATGTATATTTAACACTTAACAGCTCTCTGTTGCTATTTGACCACATGTCATAATGTTGTCTGAAGTTCAATCAAGTGTTACCTTTTACAAGCATGTTTAATATGAAAAGTTAAGTCTTGTACAAGTTAAGTCATCATAAGATTTTTACTTTTGACATGAGCAAAACAGTTACCGACATGATAAAAGGAATATGCATCAAGTTCTACTTCTAGGCTAATTGTTGACACAACTGGAGATCCTTATTTTGTGTGTATTGTATTTTTTTCAAAAATTATTTTCTAGGTATTTTTGCATGTCTGCATTTAAAATCTGCCTAGAATTTTCTGATATCAAAACGTTTACTTTAACATCCAATGTTGTTTTTGTCCTGGAGTTGCTTAAACTAATAAGAGGCATTATCAACTATACTTTTCTCTTTTGTGCGCCTATCCTTAGATATATGTCAAGAGTGACAATCATCTTATAAGCCGCAGAATGATAATGTCATGCCTATAATCAGCTTCAAAACTATTAAATCTACTGTATATACGGACTTCTGAAGAGGGAGTGGAAAAACAACTAATTTCAAAACCTAACATAAGTTTTAAAAATGTCTGCTGTCAACTCTATGGTGTTATTGGGATGTAAACTGTTGTTAAAATGATGCAAAATATCCAGCCATAAATTCACTTCCCAACTGTGTAACTTCAGGTCCAAGTTTTGCTGTGAGCTGTCGGTATTTATTCATGGTAACACCATTTATATACATGAGATTGGGATTAGATTACTATTTTAGCAAAGCAAAGTAAAACAATAAATGCCACAGTTACATTTTATAAGTTTTACATAGAATCACAATAGTTGTCATGGTAGAAAGGGCTTAGTATGTTATCGGTACAGGCTCCTCTGTTTATATTTTTTATCTTTTCCAGAAATAGTTTACTCTTTTCCAGAATGTTAAAGTCTTACACGCTTGATAGTAGATATAAGTGAAAGCTCAAAGGAATAAAAAAAGGAACTTTTAGTCATCAATTTAGCCTTCCTGTGTCCCCTGGATCCATTTGTTTCTAATAAAGCTCAGAAGGTTTATGCCTCAGTTCTTTTTGTGCTTAGTAGACAACACAAGAGGAAAATAGCAAGAGAATTTCATTTATACCGGACTCTTACAATAATTTATTAGCTATAGAAGAGATGGAGATGTTGGGCAGCAGAGTCCTCTCTCTATCGCAGGAAGACTGTCACTCTGTACGTTTACGTGCAGAAAGGGAAAGTCGAATTGTTACCTTAGTCCAACTGAAATCAGACCTTTGAAATGTGTATATATACACCTTAGTCTGATTTTAATCGCATCAAACTGGAGTTTCACAAGCTTGACTAATGCCCCTTTTTGCCTCTCTCTGAAGCATGCCGAAATGACACAATGCGCCCATCTATGGATTGATTGGTCCAGTAATGTGATATCCCTCTCACTCCTACCTAGCAGCGGTTGCCGCTGATTGGCCAGAAGTTGTTCTTTTGAAATTATGTCTCAGAATGTAAAAACAGTAAAAGCACCAAAATCAGAAATGTTCTGCATAAAATTTTAAACATTTACAATCTCATAGAAGTTTTTATTTTTCTTTGCTTTAAGTACCTCAATAAAAAAACTTTGTGCTTTATAAACTGATGCAAAGTGAGTCAAAAGTCTTTTAACTTTTGAGATGATCGGTGTTGTGGTGATGTCTTTGTGCTTGCTTTTGCCCAAGTTTTTGTTAAGCTAAGCCCGCCAATGTCCTCACCCCTCTACTGTTCTTCTGAGATGGTAATGGAAACACAACCGACCTATTCAAGGCTGTGCCATGCCGTACCGTCCGGGTCTAAAGCGACCCTAGTGGAAAGGGGTATAAGCTACCCATTTGATTGGGAATCAGACTTCTCTGCAACCAACCTCCAATCCCCGCCCTCATCTGTACTTGCGTACCCCCTCGGGAAGTAAAGAGATGCGGAAGTACAACTCATCTACAACACAGTAGTAGTATATGAAAAATATGGTGGCTAAGACAAACGTAAGTTGATCAGTGCAAGTTTGGACTGACGAAGAGACAGTGATAGTGAGTATCCTGCTTTGATTCTGTCTACTTCACTTTTGCCAGTGTCTGTTTATTGCCTGTGTCCAGCTCGACGCTAACCGCTATAACACTAATACGTAGGGGCGCATGTCGCCATCTATTGTCGGGGAGTTGAACATACTTAAATTAATAATTTGATTTACTGAGTGACGTGTAAACTGGGACTCACCTCTCAGCAGGGCAAAAGCCACTAGTCTGATTACTCCAAAAAGCTTGATTTAGATGTGCATGCAAATGCATTAACAACAAACTTCTGCAACAAGCTCTAGTCATTCATTTAAAATGTAAGTCATGTGGCAAAAAAAGTGATCCACAAGTAATTTCTTTTTAATGTCAGCCAAAGGATAACTTGCAGGAAAGCAAGAACATTGCATCATTATCATGATCACATCTGTTCAATGATATTGGATTTGATCAATCCTGTCAGTGTTTTTTGTTCATGGCTTCTTGTTTATTGAATTTATGATGACATCGTGGTCATTGTTTTTCAGAACTTGATCTTAGATTTGAAGATGAAATTTAAACTTGGAAAAGAACAGATTACCTATGCTTCATAATCCTTGAATTGATGGCATTGAAACTCTTTTTACTATGTGTGTAAGCAGTATGTTAGCCATACCTCAACAGAGATACTGACCTCATTTAGGTGTATAAAGTATCTTACAAACATGAGATTGGATGATCTCCAAAAAAATGCAAATAAGATGTTATTTGTTTTCTACGTCTGTTGGACTTCAATATATAAAACAGATTAAACGTTTTTTCTGGAACATTATCTTTGGTAAGATTTCAAATGCTTTAAGCCTAAATATTGTGAAATCCAAAATGTTATGCAAAAAGGGTATCTAATTGTCTTATAAATAAAAAAGCTGTTTAATGTGACTTTAATATGTCGTTAACCTTTGGATTTCTGTTCCGTTATAGCAAATCACATTTAGAAGCTTAGCAAGTTGGTAAAAAAGATGGCTCCAATGTTTGGCATTAAACAGTGCTTGTTTGTGTGCAATAGCAGGTCCCCAGAAGTTTTAGAAGAAACCCTTTGTTGTCTTCGGGGCGTAACTACAGCAGACTGAACGTCCTGGTGATGCTCTTCAAATAGTGGTGAAAGGGGAGTTTGGGGCAAAGGAGGCCTAATGAAATATTTAAGATTTAGGCTAAATAGGAACTCTGAAAAACTTCCCAACAAAAGGGGTCGGCCGAGGGCCCCCATTGTCCCCGGGACCTGGCGGAAGCAGGGGCCAGGCGGCTACAGATGTGAGGCGAGCCCATATTGAGTCAGGACGTGTAGGCTCTGCTCACAGCTGTGTTGCCGCACTCCCACCCCAGCCACCAGCCCCCTGCCTTTGTCAGCCTTTGTGAGGGCCGATTTTACACCGAGCTGATTGCACGGCAACGGCTTTGTGTCGGCAACAAGAAGGCCCTGCCCATCGCTGACCATCAACGATCGGTCCCGCTGCATCACAGGTTCACACATTCATCTAGATCCCATCAGGCCGTGCTTCCTTGTAGCTTTTTATTATCTCTGGATGACAAGGTGATGAATCCTCTTTCTCCCAGCTGATGTGAGCTGGCTGAAAGAGTGGAAGGTTTAGGGTAAAGAAAAAAAGGGGGGGCTTCTGTTATAAGATCTGCCTGTTTAGCGTCTAACTATATTTGATTAATGGCAAGCCCATTCCTGGTAACATATGTCATTCTCTGGGCCCAATAAGAGGACAGCATTTACTCATTTCTTGAATAATGAGGTCACAAGGTCACAGTGAGTAGTTTATGCACAGAATAAGCAAAGTTAGTCCTTCCCGTTGAAAAAACAGAAAGCATTTGGTTAGAAAATTGGTAGTTGGTAAGTGTTAAGGCTCTTAACAACTTAGCTTAGTGACAATTGTAAAAAAAATAATGTTTTTTTGCTGTTGAAAAGATTCTATATTAAATGAAGGTTGTTCATTTGAATACAGCCCAGGAATAAACAGGGTCAGCTACAAACACAAAAAAATGGCAATAAACTGATTCTAATCTAATCTTAATTCTGTGTGGAAATACTGTATGCACCACCAGGCATCAGCTATATGTATACTCCACTTTGACTATGTGTTGGTTTAAGGTCAATTGGTAGCATTAGTTTACAAATATAAACAACATCCATGTCTTGCTGGAGAAAATTGGAAAGATTTCAGTATCAAAGAACAATGTCATATTAAGTTGGTTCCTTCATTTACTCTGTTCCCTAATTACACAAAACGCCTTGAATTCGCTTGTTCTTTAAAATGTGCTATACTAATAAAATTGCCTTGCTTTTATTAGATTTAATATACCTTACTTCGGTTTCTTTGAGGATATAAATAGTTCACAGATTTTTCTTATGTTGATCCTTTTAAAAAGAATAAAACTCAACCTTTGCAACTAAATCCACTGGTATAACTCGGAACCAAAAAGCGTGTTCAATCCTGATCGGAAAAAAAGGGCACTGCCGCTAAACACCAGCCTTAACCAATGACTCACTTTTTCTAAGGTAAAGTCTTTTTAAAATGCCTAATGTGAGCAACAATGTAGTCATCCCCTGAGGAAACCTGAGTCAGACTAATGCAGCTAATTTGAAACAACTAAGGGAATATCTTGAGCACTTAAATCGGTACACCCTTTAATTGTTTCTGTCGGCATCTCCTGAATTTTACATCACGTCTCTGTAGATAAGTGTGCAGTTGTCTTGAAATTCGACAGATTCTCTATTGTGAATAATTGTGATTATTTTTTAATCATTATTTTCAGCATTTTATATTTTTTTCTCAATGTAATGCATTCCCCTTTATTTAATGGGCATCCTGCAACACCTAGTTTCTCTGAGTGTGTTAACGCGTCTCATCTATAATTTAATAAGGTGTTTAGAAGCAGGAAAATGTAACCTTAAAATATTCTCTTACTCAGTTTCTGTTCAGATCTGCTCTGCTAGACTGTTGGATACTCACTCAACAGGGATAGCTAATTGCCCCTAATGGGTCTGAGACTGGTTGAGCGAGTCAGACTGCCCAGAGAGCTTGATAGAATCCAGACGGGAGGATAACTAACCTGTTAGTCTCCTTCCTATTTAAGCAAGGGGTTGCTAACCACACTTTTCTAAGAGTTTGTCTCTCTCTCTCCCTGTTCTTCCCAAAGACCTGTCAGGTTTAATGGTCTGTTGGCTGAGTGGGCTTCTGTGGCCCTCTTTTAAAGAAGGCCCAAAGAAGAAAGACGCATGGTCAGCTAATGAAGCTTAATATTCTTTAAAAAGGTTTGGGGGGCAATTAGGAGAGTGTTTCCCATGGTTCTCCCCCCAGCGGTTTGCGGCTGCTGGTACATCCGCTTGTCTGTTTGATGGAGTCTGAATGCATCTTATTGATGGGGGTCAAAGCTTAGAGGGAGCTGTGTGAGGGGAGGAGGATGAAAAGAGGATCCCACACAGCAGCCCCAGTACAACTCAGACCCACACAAATAACCACTAACAGCTCTTCCACTTGTCTGTCTGAATCATATTCAACAGAGCTGAATGACTCTCTGAGTGCTGCATGACCTTTAGCAGAGATTCACACGTTCTTCTAATTTTTTTTCTCATCTTTGATCCAGGGATTACAGCCTGCTGAAAACTGTACTGGGCCATTTACCTAAAGCCAACCATCACCCCTGTAAGCAAATCGCTTGATGTGAAGAGCTCGCTTCACCTGCATTTGTCCTCGCTTGCCATGTGGGTCATCTTGCGGGTGGAGCAACGCTCTGGCATGTGCTCGCTGTGCAAATGCCAAATGTGTGAATTTGCTGGGTCATGACCTTAAATGAGGAGTTGCACTAAACCATTTAGCATGAAGGGAAGCTATAGGTTTCTGACTGCAAAAGAGAAACAAAAAGCAGAGGCTGTCATCGTATGATGGGATGCATGAGAATTTTTGTCTTCATTAGAAGCGGAGTGGGTTGTTGACTTATAAGGGGCATATTTCTGTTCTTTCATATTAATAACAACAGCAAAAAATCCATAAAAAGATAAATGGTTTGACACAAACCACCTTCCTGATATCCTGATTGTTTGTGTATATATTTACAGATACATTTCCTGGTCCCTTATGCTTCATTTAACCTGAAAAGTGGGTCTGATAAAAGCACCTGTTTAATGCATGTATTTACTATCTTGTAAATCTGCTTGATCATTGCAGGGTCAGTGTCACATAAAGAATCACATAAAGCACCTTTAATTACCTTGTGTTGAAAGTTTGCTAGAAAAATAAAATTGTCTTGCATTGCCTTGCCTTATAAGCTTTTCATCATGCAATCTATTTAAATGAATAAATGTGCAACACGGGAATTTGGTATTCTGTGCACCTAAATAAAAAAGAACCAGAGAAGGTAAAGGAAAAACTATATATAATTGATCTCTGTGATAAAGCTGAAGACTTCAAGACAATTTCCAAGCAGCTTGATGTTCCTGCAATCTTTATAATATCAATTTTTAGTTAACACTGGAAATTAATTATTATATATTATAATGTATGTATTATAATTATATGTTACTATATACCATTTTTCTGAGATATTTCTGTTTTCTTTTCTTTTTTTTTTTAGGTATATTTTAAATTAGTGGTGTGTCATCTCATCATCATCCAGGAGGCGAGTTTTAAGTGGTACACAATATGCATGCCTGGTTTGCAAATCTTATTTAATGGCAAAACAACACAAGCCACTCAGTACGTTAACATGCACATCTAAATCGAGCTTTTTGGAGTAATCAGACTAAGGGCTTGCCCCCTGTTGAGAGCCGAGTCCCAGTTTACATTCACTCAGTAAATTAAATTGTTAAAGGAAGCACTTTCGACTCGCCGACAATAGATGCCGTCATGTGGGCGTGTTAGCCTTATAGCGGTTAGCTTCAAGCTGCACTCAGGTAGCAAACAGAGCCTGGAGGGAGTGAAGCAGACGGAGTTAAAGCATGATATTCACAATGACAATGCACCATCTCTTTCTCAATCCAAACATGCACTGATCGGCCGCGGGGGGAGGGGGTTTGATTCAAGCCGGACTAAGGCGTATACGTGCATTTCAAAAGTCTGATTTCGGTTGGACTAAGGTAATAATTCGACTTTCTCTTGCGTGTAAATGTCCTGACTGAGAGAGGAACCCCTCCTCGCCAGACAAAGGCACCAATGTCGTCTGGCATGCAATCTGGCTGAAATTTGTTAGAAGAAGAAGAGTCGCAATTCGAGAAGAGCGAGCGAGTGAGTGACCAAAAGTGCAAGCGAGTGAGAATGAGTCAACAATTAAACACCTTTAACATGTAATCCATGATGCGACTTAGTGTTAAATGTATGATTAAAACATTGTTATTTTAAAATATTACAAAAAAGTATAAAAGAGGCAGTCTTTTGAATACGTCTTTGAGGTGAACGGCTTCTGAATAAACAACTCCTTTCGAAGAACCATAACTACTGTGACATCACTAATGTCCAAATTAGCATGAGTATGCTTAAAAATGGTTGGGAAAAATATGTTACCGCATATTAATGGATTTACACAAAAATGCAGAAGCCACAGGATATATAAAAACTATATGTAGACTTTTTACTCTCCAGATTATGTTACACACAGGACACTGTTTATTATTTCGGTGATTTCTGAAGGCAAATAGTTGCGCTGGATATATTGAGAATTTAAGAGAAAATGGTCCCAGATACAAACTCAAGCCTGACTTTTTACATTTGTATTTGCATGTTTTTCCATTAACCTCACAATTATAAGATGCATTGTGTTGATCTATTACATAAAAACTAAGCAAAAACTTAAGTGTATTGTGGAAGGGTCTATTGTTGAGATACACAAGATGATAGACGTAAAGAAAACACAAAGACTAACCCTTTTTTTTTCGTTTTTACCTCTGGTTTTTAGTTGTATGTCATAAAGTGTTGTGGCTGCATGTCGGGATGCTTTACTATAGTTTAGTCCAGCAACATCTGAAGCTGACCATGAAGGAGCAATTTGGGATGGGTTTTGGGTCAAGGAGAGAACAGGGGTTTTGTTTTCAACCATCTCATGACTGAATGGACATGTTTAGGTGCATGAAAGAAAAGGAGCCAATTAAGGGTGGGCTTGGTTGATTTTTTTGTCCCATTTTGTAATTAGTGACAAGCTCTAAAAAAACTTCAAGTATCATTTAGGTTGTTTTGTTGGCTATATCATTAAGACCAAAAGATCCGCCCAGGTGCTCCCCGTCTGAATATGTTGGAGTATGAGAAGAAAAACTTCAACCCACAATCTTTCAAGCTCTCGCTGGCTCATATGGTACGCCTAGAGTGGAGTTCTCAGATTCTTGTAGTCCAGCCAGCTTTAACAATAACTGATATGCTTTATGTAGAAAGAATACAAGGACTTTATGCACAATTGGGATGCAATACAGAGTCCATTCATGAAGAGCAATTATTTGAGTTCCTCTGAAAATTTCAATGGCACTTAAGGGCATTGGTCCCCTTTGATGCCGCAGAGCCAGGAAATGAATCACATGCAGTAATTTTGAGCAGCTCACTCACACACCAGATCCAATGAATCAAATCATTTCCTTCTCTCTAAAACAAAATGTATTTATTTTATTACATAAGAACTGACTTCCTGGTGTGTTTCTGCTTGTTGCTCGCTGTTCGAGGGATCTGCTGTACAGGAGTCCCTGCTGTGTCAAGTGTTTTGATGACTCTCGCTAAACCATAACATACCAAACAGGAACCATAGGCATGCATATCTAACAAATTAATCGGACACCGTGACCCCATAAAATCCCCTCCCTGTGACACACACCCACACCCTGCTTCCTGACTCTGGGAAGCCCAGAGTCCGGCAGCTGCTGTTAGAGTGGGTGGTGCAGGGAAGGATAAACGAGGGGCATGACAAGGATTCAAGTGTGCCATGCTAATAACTCGCAAGTGGCCCGGACTCATGGTCCCTCTGTCATTAATGTGCCACCACACTCCTGGCATCTGACCCAGGGATACATTCCTACTGTAATGGCCAGCAGCTGGAGCGAGGCTTCTTGGAGGACAGCTGAGAGCAAGCGGGGGAGAGCTGCTGTCATCCTGCTGATGTTTATACTTATTAATCATCCAAACAGAAAAAATGATCCCCAAGTGTGTTCATAAAGATTAAGACAACACAAAAAAGTAGCTAATTGGTATAAGTTCAGGTACCGCACTTTGTCTTTCCATTAGCATGTCTGTACACTTCCTGCTCCCAAAAGTGTAGTTTGAGCATTTTAAGAGAAGGCAGTTGGCCAGTATTGTGACCCACTCTGATACTCATTAAAACAAATAACGTCAACATCATATATATGCCTGACATCTCCATGAATTTACTCAGCAGTAAAATAACAGATTACATTTCATCAGTGTAACACGTGTACCTCCTACTAATGACATTCAGCTCTATTCATACTGTCCTGTACATTTTTCTGGACACTGACATATATTTGGTACCATGCACCTGGAGTCTGTGCTTCTCTGAGTGCAGGCATCTGCCTGTGGGTGTTTCGAGATGGGGATATTGTCCTATGCCTTCCTGAGAAAGTGTCTATGGGGAGCCTAATGCCCATTTTCCACTTGGGTTGCTTTAGACCCGAACGGTGTGGCACGGTACGGCCTATAACAAGGTTGTGTTTCCATTACCATCTCAGAATAACGGTAGTGGGTGAGGACATGGCTTAGCTTAACAAAAGCTCCAGCAAAAAGCATTCACAAAGTCATCTTGACAACACCGATCCTCAAGACCTTTGACTCACCTCACATCTCACAGACATGAATCTGTTCATGCCTCCATCATCTCATCTGTGTTCCTTATGCCAGTACTGATCTAACCAGCTATAATCCATTCTGCCGCCTTGCATCCAGCTCTCTGATCACCGATGAGACATCCTGCCTCTCTGCTGCTATACCGGCTTCTCCCTCCCCGACACCATGTCTTTGCCACTGGCTTCTCTGGTCTGTCACACTCAGACTTCGCCTGCTACCGCTACCTGACGGAAGCCTGCATGTGAAAGGAGATAAAAGCCCCATTCGCAGCTCCATTCCTCTTAGCCACCTGATAAAAATCTGCCATCACTCATAGTTTTCCAATGTCCTAGATGCCAAAACTGCAGCCTATATCAAGCCACTTTACCCCGCTGCAGGTAAAGCTGTAGCCATTTCAATGTATTCTCCCCGTCACCTTTTGGCCTCAGCTTTATCAAAACTACAACCCTCCCTAAACACTATAAAACAGTTTATAAAGCATTATAAAGCAAAGAGAAATAAAACTTTCTCTTACACTTTGAATATTACAGATTTTATGGAGAACATTTCTGATCTTGGTTCTGTTACTGTTATTACATTCTAAGACATCACTTCAAACAAATAACTCCAGGCCAATCCGAAGCTACTGCTTGGATATCACATTACCAATCAGTCCATAGGGGGGCATGGTTTGGTCGCTTCGGCACACTTCGGACCAAGACAGAGGTAATCAAAAAAAAAGAGACAGGTAATGGAAACGTCACAACCGTTCCAAAGGAACCCATTCTGTACTGTACTGGCCCTAATGGAAAAGGAGCATATGTCTCCTCCCCTTCCGGTCAACCTGTGGGTCCCCTGGCCGAAAGAAAATATGAATGGAAGTCAATGGAGAGATTAAAGTTCTTTTCTGGTCAACTTTGTCCTGTTGTACCTCAATTTAATTTACTAATGACATGCGTTTCGACTTTGTCAAGTGATTTGGGATTTATTTGAAGTAGAAAATTCGCAATTAAATTGCCTGCAAATCAGAAGTCATGAGTGGCATATGTGATTTCACAAAACTAACTCTTTCTCACCATTCTGAGCATTACTGCAAATGGTAACATCAGAAGTACCATTGAGTGTTAGGTGTCTGAAGAAAATTTGGAAATCAAGACAGTGACTTTGAAGTAAATACCTTAGATTAAGGCTTAAGACTCACTGCAGTTTTCCTTTCATACAGTAGATTACGTAGCGGATAAAATCTGCCTGAAGAAGAATCTAAACAGAATTATTGATACCCAACCCAAACTATATAGTTTGACTATATAAGTTTGACTTTAAGCTGTGTAACTCTTGTAAGATGCAAAAAATATTTGCTAAGTGTTTATACTCAGCCATACATCTTGTAAAATTTGATATGCTTTTGTCTTGCTCGAAAAGTTCCAAAAATGAGGCTGTGCACGACCTGAAACAGCAGAACACGTCCTCTCTTGACAATGTGCATGCTGGCATTTTAGTGAAGTGGCACAATTTACTGTGAATAGGAAATCCAAAATTCAATCAACATGTTAATGTGAAAGAACTAAAATACAGCTTTGCAAGTTCTGCACAGGAATATTGACTGTGATTGTTACAAAGTAGATGTGTTGAGTGTTGGTTATTTTTCAAAAAAACGACTACAAATATTAAAATTATTCTAATAATTGTTGGTCCTAAAGTTTTCCTAAGAAATTATGGGAACAAGACAGACTTTGCCTCTGAATCTACACTAAGTTTTGGTATTGCACTTATATCAAATGAGGGTAAAGATCATCATCCCAACAGAAAGAAAAAAAAAACTGCAAAGTTATTTTGTCTATGTAGAAATCTTTTTCTCCCCTTCTTCAACTAACATCATATAGCTTAGAAAATCATGGCAAAAAAATAAATATATATATAATATATATATATATATATATATATATATATATATATATATAATATTAAAATCCTTGGTGGTTGAGCTGTATTGTATGTAGGCTATCCAAAAGCACAATCTCTCAGTACGCATGTGTACATAAGGAGTGGGAGCTTACATGCAGACCTCCGCCTTGGCTGCCGACCAGTGGCCGGAGCAGCGTTGGCAGAAGAATCGTGAGAAACAGGGGGGCGACACCCAAATGTCATCACAGCTGCAAAACTGCTGAGCACAAAAAGGCAAATTACAGAAATATGCACCCCGAGGCTTCCCGACAATGAAAACAAAGAGGCATTTTAGCGGCTGCTGCATGAGTTAGGGAGAGAACTGGAAGTTGCTCTCCATAATGTTTTGTGGGATTCTCTTTGAGCAAGAAACCCCAGAACCCACAGCTGCTGGCAGACTTCAGGGAGCAGCATTGGGAGCTGTGTGGGAAATCACACAGGTTCGGGCTTGCTTATGTCATGTTCTTTTTGTTTGCCAGGCCCTGTGCGCAATAAATGGGCTGTTTGCACACTGTAAATGAAGGTGGCTCATTCTGATTCATGCAGGCATCTATCCCAAAAACCTGGATGTTTTGGTCCCCAGTGCGTCGTAACCACTAGTAATTCTGAACTAATGAAAGGAGCTGTTATCAAAGTGCCGTTTTGCTTTGCGGTTGAATCTACAATCATGTTCACAAATCATCTTTGGCTTGAAGTCTTTGTGGTGTTTAGGGTGCATGTAGATACAGTTTCTTCTTAGGAAAACTCACTTCACATTGCGACAGGATTAGAACATCTACAGCAGAGGTTTCCAACCCTAGTCCTCGGGGTCCACTGTGTTGCATGTTTCCTGTGTTTCCCTGCTGCTGCACACCTGGCTTAAGTGAATGGGTGATTGACAGGCTTCTGCAGCAATTGGAGGCATGATTGGGAGTAAATGCAATCATTTGAAGCTGGTGTAGTGGAGCGTGGACAGATGTAAAACAAACAAGGCAGTGTGCCCTGAGGACCAGGTTAGGGGACCACTGGTCTGCCATGACCAAAAAAAATATTAGTTAAAGTTGTTGTTGCATGATCAGTTTTGACTAAAACACTGTCAGCTGAAGAAATTACAGAAATAACCAGGTACTCATGGTTCCTCCCACAGTCCACAACAATGACTGTTAGGTTAATTGGTCTCTCTAAATATGACTATAGATATGACTGTGCATGCATGGTTGTGGGTCATGTGTGTCTCTGCGACCTCTCCAATGAAAACACAATAGTGTCTTACTCTGATGTATGTGTATGTATTCTGAAAATGATCCATCATGTTAAACATGGGATGAATGTAAGAAATAGCAGTGGTATAGTTTCTCTTTGTTCTCTCTGCACACCACATTCTGTGCCCTCTCAGCAAATCTGTAGTTCAGTCCGTGTAGAGCAGTCATTATTGCATGAATCATGAACAAATCTAAATACAGGAGAACACTTTTTTCACTGAACGAGACAGTTCAAACTCTAAGACTTCACAATTTGGCGTTTTGTGGATCCACAATATCGGAACCACTGCATAAATTCATTGTTCACAAGAAACAAAAAACATTTACACTAAGACGTAATTAATTCCAGTTCCTGCTTCACTGCTAGAAAATTCAGATGTCAATTCTCAGTCCAAATGTAATTATTAGTATTTCCATCTGTTGTGCTCACAATATTGTTTCCTATCTGTCTCCATTGTTCTAACATATACCATTACTGTGGCCAAATAAATCAAAAAGCTGCTCTCCTAAATATGGCTTTTGCTTTTGTCACAGAAGGTAAAATGCTGAATGAAAAGACATCGAAATGTTTAGTGTCCTCAGCCTCTAACAAAATTGACCTTCGGCTTAAAAAGCAGTCTGAAAATTCAGAACAAATTAATTTTTTTCCCAAGTAATCTTTTATTTGGTAATAAGTATTTCACATCTGTCCATTTATTTTCCACCCTCCTGTCAGTTTGCTGATGACTTGCACGGAAGCATTCGCTTTTCATGCAATGTGGGTACCTTGGTTTAAGCAAAGCGGTGACGTAGTTTAAAATGCTGCAGGATTTGTTCCACTACTTTACATCAGGAAGTTCCAGGTTAGGAGTTGAAAGAGATCCAAGACTTGACACTTTTATGACGCCTTGTTTTCCTCTTTACATGCAATGTTCTTCCTGCTGTGTGCAGAGCACAGGGTGAGAAAAGCAAGAATCTGTTGTGTGACAAGGATGAGGTCCTTCCAGCTGATTATGCTTCAGAATTGTCACCATATCTTCATCAATCATTAATCCTAGTTTACATTTTATGCCATCAAGTGGTCCATTTTATATTATTGGTTACTACAAGAATTTTGGCTATACCACATATGCCATGGTTATACCATGAAAAAAAATTTATACCTTTAATGCATAACTGGGATGTTTATCTACCTAAGACTTAAGTGGAAGTACACTTAGCAGCAGAAGAACTACTCTAGACATCCAGACAGAGCTCCAGTGGAACAATTCAGTTTAAAGTTTGTTGATGCGTTAACTATGTATGAATGACTAAGTTATTCATATTGAAATTATAAAAAACAGCATTTTTTAAAGATTATTTTTAAAGAAATTTGCAAAGCTTTTTTTTTCTTACCAGTGCCATCCCTTTATAAAATAAAAGATAAATTGGAGGCAGATTATAAAGGATTGAGATATTTCAGATCAAAACTGAATCAAATGCTCATAAAATATGTTGAACTTTTCCACCTTGTGTCACATTATATTCACTAACCTTAATATATTTTATTAAGTTCAACACAATAGAACAACGCAAGAAACCAAGGAAAATAATTCATATAGTTACATTTTTCTCACAAATACAAAATGTAGTTAACAAATTTAACTTAAGTTCAGGAGCAAGGCCACGCTTCAAACTCGCGTCGTTCGTCCTAATAAGCCCTAAACTTGCCGCACCTGGCATCACCGGCCTCCCCTGCGCTTCTAATCACGCTGTGATACACATATAAACCCTGCCTACATCTCATTTCTCTTCTGTCTCGTTCGTTCTCGCCCCTCCCTTCCCATCCCTATAGGTCGCCTGGTCCCATCGATCCGCCTCCTCTTCTCCCTCCCTGGGTCCTGCCGACCCGTCTTCTTTTTCTCTCCCTTGGTCCTGCCGACCGGCCTTCTCTTTCTCTCCCTGGGTCCTGCCGACTGGCCTTCTCTTTCTCTCCCTGGGTCCTGCCGACCCGCCTTCTCTTTCTCTCTCTGGGTCCTGCCGACCCGCCTGCTCTTGCTCCCTCTCTCTCTCTGGGTCCTGCCGACCCGCCCTCTCTTTCTCTCTCTCTCTCTCTCTCTCTCTGGGTTCCTGCCGACCCGCCCTCTCTTTCTCTCTCTCTCTCTCTGGGTCCTGCCGACCCGCTCTCTCTCTCTCTCCGGGTCCTGCCGACCCGCCCCCTCTTTCTCTCTCTCCGGGTCCTGCCGACCCGTCCCTATTAACCCCTCCCCCTTTCTTTTGCAGAATCCACCGTTCGCAGCATCCCTGTTCCATGCTTTCGTTCAATCCTGTACCACCCTAATAACATCTCTCTCTTCTAGGTCCTGTCTGGGGGGGTTCTGAGCAGGCTCGGAAAGACGATATTCCTGAAGACTGGGCCCCCACACGGAGTCTTCCTCCAGGTCTCCGATGATATGTCTCCCCAGACCTTTTGATCCTCCACGCCTTCAATAAACTGTTCAAATTCAGAATCTGTAGCATTGTTCTTTGCTTGCGAATAGTTAATTCCATCCATAGCGTGGTCCTGGCTAGTGAATCTCAAAATTTGTGTACACATGTAATCACCCCCTTCTCACTGATGTTTGAATTAAAATCCAGCACATACATATGTCAAACAAAACCATGTGCCTTGTACATCATGGCAGCTGTGGTTATACTTTTCTGAACAAGAACAGTGAAGCAGATGTGTGAAGCTACAGTACATAATGTCTGGAGAGAGATGGCAGAGAATCACCTAGCAGCAGGACAGAAACCGTAACCAAACATCGAGACTTGCTATGCAACGGTTTAAATCAAACCATATTCCTCTGGCAGATTAAATCCAACTGAGAAGCTGTGAAACAACTTAAAAACTAGTGTTCAGAGATGCGCTTTATCTAATCTGACTGAGCTTGAGCTATTCTGCAAAGAAGAATGGAGAAATATTTTAGTATCTAGACTTGTAAAGCTAGTGTAGGGAGACTTCAAAAAAACCTTCAGCTCTAACAAAGGGTCATAACAACATTGAACTAAAACACTAGCATACAATTATTTAATGGTACTTTTAAGGTTTTTGATTGTGAATAAATTTTAAAATTATGATACAATTTCCTTCTATTTCATAAGAACGCACTACTTTTTTGTGTCAAATAAAATCCTACAAAAATACCTAGGTTTCAGTTTAAACTTTAGAAAAATCCAGGGGTGTGTATACTTCTTTAAGATTCTTTGCATTCTGTAGTCTCACACATGCAACCAAAGAACAAATACACAAAATGTAATAACTTCAACCAGCTTGACACAACACGGATGTTACTGTAGCTTCTCAAACGATGACAATATTCAACACTACAGGAGGTGGAAAAAATAAAATCATCTCAAAGATGCAATATCTTGTTGGCCTACAAGTACATAAACAAACCAATTGTTAAAATTTACAAAAAAAATATATTGGTTTTGTAAAATGTGGCATGAAATAGAAATCACAATTACAAAGTACTTCTATAGTTCGACGACTGAACATAATCTCACAAAGATCCTCCCTTTCAAAGAAAAGCAGACGTGTGTATTTTTGCACACATGCAGGTGTGTGTCTGCCAACTTGTATGCACAGCTTTACAGTAGCAACACAGTTCATGGCGGTGTTTATTTGTATCTTTGAGAGCAACGGGAAAATCTGAGGAGGGCAGTGGTCAGGAGGGGTCCAGGTCAACCCACGGTGGGTTCGGGGTGGGTGGGAGTTAGCTATGTGAGCTTAAGGAAGTGGATGAAGAAAAGGAGTGTGCAGGGAGCAGCAGAGAGGCCTCCGTGCTTGTGCCTTTCAAGGTGTGTTATTTGTTCAAGGCTGTCCAAACATTTACAGAGCGCTGGCAGCCCTGGAATGCAGAGGCAGGGCCGAGAACGAGAGCGGCAGCCGTGGGAAACCGCTGCTCTCCTCAACCTCTGCAGGCTCGTTCCCCCTCAGGCAAAGTGTCAACACAGACAGTGCCAGAGATGTGTGGGCCTGATAGTGACAGGTCCCGTCAGCGGCCATATGCGCGTGCACACACACACACACAAACACACGCACACACACACGCACACAGACACGTGCTGTTCCAGGAGGCACGCAGCCGGGCCCATTGCCTTGCTTGCAGACTGACACACATTAACTGACAGAGGCAGAAGCCGGAGCTACTCTCTCTCTCTCTCTCTCTCTCTCTCTCTCTCTCTCTCTCTCTCTCTCTCTCTCTCTCTCTCTCTCTATGAGGCATCATTTCTCATATGTAAAATACAATGAAGGCAAACACCCTCTGAACCAAAATATAGAAGCATAATTTATGTACCTACCACCCATGATATGTGCCCTGACTGGAGCGTGTAAAGCATAAATATTTAAATTTGCATGTTTAAACGACAGCAAGCACGATTCAAGGTGAGGACGTGCCTGAGCCGACCATGGGAAACATGGCATCTTGAGAGCTGTACCAGGAAGTCAGCTGTCACCGTGCACCGCTGAAGTGATATCCTGTGATAAGAGCTGATTTCAGGAAGCTACCCAGAGGTTCATGGCATGCCCGGGTGCAGAGTGAGTTCACTGATATCTTTGTGTATCTTCTCTAAATTCAGACACAAAACCAGCCTTGGCAGGGAGATTGTGCACGAGTGAGGTGTTGAACCTCGAGCAGACTTCCTAGAAGTATTTGAAAATTTCAGAATATGGATGGTAAAATCGCTCTTTTTTAGGACTAAATTGTTATACAGCCTGTTCCATGGGACAAAATGTTAGAATGATTGAATACGTAAAGAAATAAAAAAGCCAACTTTGACTAAATTCAGTTTTGATGTATACACTGTAATACAGAGCAAAGTAAAAGCATGCTGTGATCTTCACAGTTTTCAGGGTATTTTATTTGGATTTCTTGTGATAGACCATGACATTTATTGTGATAGTGTACTGCATAAATTAAAAAGAAAGAGTGATTTGGGGTTTCAAAATTTGTTAAACAAAAAACTGAAAATTATTTAGTCTTTAGTTTTCTAATTTATCCTGGTGTTCTGTTTCTTGTATTTTTGTATGTATTTCTCTCAGACTATTTGTCAAGTTTTCCTTTTTTGGTTCTAGGTCCTTTCAGTCCCTGTTCTACTATTATTCATCATCTTCCCTCAGGCCGTGTCTACACAGAGATGATACCAGGTAGCAGCAAATATATTTATTAGAATAGGTGTCTCATTCACAAGGAGCTGGCTTTTCAGGACACCCTAAACGACTGTGTTTGAAACTGGGTCCCAAAGTGAAGAAATCTCACAACACTGGCTTTTTGTTTAGATTTTGATTCCAGAAAACAATTTACATCAACAACTTGTTATTATTATTGTGCTACCATTTTACAGAATCTGTTTCTGAAATTGTACCCGTTTTGTCTCCATGACTGGGGCTTCAGTGTACCCATTTGCCTTCTCTCCCAAATGCACTCTGTTACCTTGTCAGTAGTCAAACTCCTCATTATTGAAATTCTTTATTTTTTCCTGGATTCTCCCATTGCCTCGTGTTCTCTGGTCTCTTTCTTTCCTGTATGCTCAGTGTCTCGATTCATTTGTTCAATGTTGCAACTTTCAGTTGATCTTATAAAATAGCTTTCATAAAGGTTCATTAAAAAAGGGTAGGCAAAACTAGACACCTTACCTCTGGTCTTCAGTTTTGCCTACCTTTGGGTCCTGTTCAATACAGCACAACAAATACACAACAAGGTCTTTAAAAATGTCAAAATCTTGCCAAATATTCTTAATTGTATTCAGTTCTGTACTGTAACCAGGGCATTCTAATAAGTAGGTACACTGGCTAAAGTTTAAGAGTCACTGTTCTGCTAGAACAACCTCCACCCAAGCCTCAACTCTTTTGAAGCTTCTATAAAACAAAGCTAAATCATAATTGGCTGTTTCTAAATAATGGCCTACTTTTGCAGCCCCCCAGTTAAGGTGGTCATGTAGCCTATGTGTGAGTATTTTTGTATGGAACTAAGGGCTCAAAGCTGCTTACAATGTTATAGATTGTGATTAATAACTATCTACTCACCGTATAGCTCCACAAATTATTAATAAAAACTACCAATTTTCCTACAGAGGAGATCATATAGAACATGCGGAAGATCAGAATGTTCTCCCCAATTTGGCCTCCAGTCACTGCAGATATACCTAAATTTAAAGAAAATATGTTCTTCTGGTTCCCAGAAACAGAAACTGCCTACCTGTGTTTCAAGTGATACTCAGTAAAGAAAATGTTAATCAACTGTAAGCCTAAAGCTGCAGCAGTTTGCAACAATCAGAATGTGTTCTGCTACACCCAAAATCCCTAGAAAACAGCTTTATTAAACCAGATAAGTTAGTGTAGCTGCAGAATAATGCACCTGACTGAATGGAAATCCTCCAGATTCATGATGAAAAAAAGAAAATGGGTTAGGAGTTTTAGGGTGGAAATTCCAACTGTTTTCTGTTAACAGAGGAAACAAGAAATGAGCAAAAAAATAAAAAACTCCTTGTAAACATGACTAAAACAAACCAGCTAAAAAACCTGAAAAACATCATTCAGGCGAAAGTGATTGTGCTAACCATCATCATTTGATCAAAAAGGGTAATTTGCCTATGTATTGGCAAAATACCTTGTGTTTGTGTACACATGACTTCAGGCTGATGAAGCAGCTGCTGAAAACAAAGAGAAACTGGGTGCAACTGCACACACTCACTGGCTGAGCTACATTTCCCATGTGTGATACTCATTGCGTCTGACGGCATGATAAAGCTGAGCGAAACTTTCTCAACCTCCTCCTCCTTGCACGTCTCTTTGTCCTCTTGTCTGGCACACACTTCCCTGTGCTACCTCAGCAGTGCAGCTCCGTACACCTGCCTGCACCACCGCAGGAGTGTCGTGTTTCAGCAATGAGGCAACTTTGCACCAATGAGCAGCGGTGAGAACGGTTAGCGAGCGTGGTGGGAACTCTCCTCCCATTGCTTGCCTCTCTACCTGGGAACCCAGGCAGCCTCAGGGAGGGGCCGCCCAGCCGCCCGCTGTCTGAATGAACAGCAAACAAAAAAAACTCTCACCAACAGGTGAGTTACACGAGTCCATGTTGGTTTTGCTCCTGCCTATTCATTTTCTAACTCCCTCCCCACCCACCTATCATCATTGTTTTTCATTCATGGCTGGCGTGCTGCTTTGCATTTTGGCAGGAGTGAAAAAAGGACACAGAGAAACAAAACAGTCAAAGTGTGGGAACTTTTGCTTCGTCCTTTTTTCTCTCTCTCTCATGAGCTTTTATCAGCATTAGCTCTGCTTGCACAGGTATTTGTGCACCTGTGGTACTGGATTAGTGGATCTGTTTCTTCATTGTTTGCTGAAAAAAGGCAATGTGAATATTTTTTTTTTCATAGGCTTCTGCCTGAAGACACTTATAATCCTGTGCCGAACAGCTGTCAACGCGTAGATTTTTAAAGCAAACTCTGTTCCTGTTTTACTTAAACTACTATAGTGTATCAAAGGACAAGCCAAGGAAGTGCTTATGTGTACCCAATGTATTCATTGTTCCAAAAAATTATTGCATTATTACTAAATACATAATGATCCCTGTCCCACTAGGGGTTGCGCTTTATATTCTTTAAGTTACTTTTTTCTTCACAAATGATTTTCTCTTTTAGCTGCAACTACCTATACATTACACAATGCCTCCCTTTAGGAAGTAACATAGTCTGCCCTTGGTGAAATAACATCCAGGTTTTAGTCTTTGCATGTTATTATATGTAATTTATGTCAGTGCTACCAATGTGTTTGTTCTTTTCTCTGGCCAGGACAGGTTACCGCAAGTGCAGTTGAGACTGATCTCTGTGGAGTTCAAACCCAAAAGGCAGAACAGTATGTTTTAAAAAGTTCCTGAAATGGATTGTTTAACAATAACAATTGATTGTCTTTGGTTTATTTAATTAAAGATTTTTGCTCATTCTTTTTTACTAAATAGCCAAAACTCAATCAAATTGGACCATGAGCATCTACTAACTGGATTTTGACTGGGCCATTCTAACACATATATATGCTGTGATCAAAACCCAGTGTTGTGAAAGTTCAGTTTCAATGTGAGCTAGTTCAAAGTTCAATTCACACATTTTAAAACGAACTAGTTCATCTCACTGTTTATCATTAATATTTTAAAATGTACAATTCCAAAAATGAACTACATCATAGTGTCATTCTTTTTTTATATGTTCTGGGCAATGGCTGCTGGCTGCTCTGCTTTGTGACCGCATACCCTGGAGGCCGCTATTGCTCCTCCATTGCTGTAGTACCTCCATTTGGCCGCTAGGCTCCCATTGAAAAGCATTGGACTTTAGACACATTAAAAACAACTTTAATACCTGGTGCCCATTTTTTTTAAACTTTCTATGGCTACATATTCTTCCTAAGATGACACTGGGCTCGTCAAAAAAATAGGCACCAGGCTGGTTTTCGTAAGATAATTTTTTGAAATCTTGCATAATTAATGAGGGGGCCGGACTTTGATTGACAGGCTGTTTCGTTGGACTTTAATTATAGTAACACTACATTTGAATAATTATTTCAAGCTACTAGTTCTTACCATTTGAGGTTTGAGAAATGCGAAAACCGTTGGAGGAGCACAGATACGGCAGCAGTCAGGCATGCGGCTATTATCCTTTAGCTTAGCTAGCCAAGTTTAGCATCAGAGCTAAAGATGCGGGAGCGGAATGGGCGCGATTACGACCGAACTACACGCCCATACACGCCCCGCGATGCCAGAGTTTACAGTAAAGATCCCGCCCCTATGCCCTTTTTAGGAACATGCTTCGTCCGAGCTGGGGAGGAGGAGTCTGTGAATCCACCACGAATTCCCCCATGAAAGTGTGCATCTGCATTCTGGTAAATGGGGAGGAGTGAGGAGGTGCTGTCTATTCTTTTTTACGGTCTATGGTTCTGGCGAGCTATTACGCTCAGATAGAGCCAGATTTTAACTGCTGACATATATTCAGTTACATTTACTTGAGTAATTTTGTGGAAAAAATGTACTTGTATCAGTAGTTTTACTTTACTTGACATTTTACTTTTACCTGAGTAACATACTTATGAAGTATTGTTAATCCACTTGAGTGAAATTTCTTGGGGAAAAATGAAATGACATATTTCCCATGCTTGAATTTGTTATTTTGTTAATATTGTATTTATTTGTATCTTTAGCAAACCAGAATTAGCCAATAGCAATAATTTTGTCAGTCTGATGATGACATCATGTTTAAATATTACACCAGATATTAAGGATAGATAGATAGATAGATAGATAGATAGATAGATAGATAGATAGATAGATAGATAGATAGATGATAGATAGATAGATAGATAGATAGATAGATAGATAGATAGATAGATAGATAGATAGATAGATAGATAGATAGATAGATAGATAGATAGATAGATAGATGCGTGCCTCCCAAAAAATCCTATTTCAGTCTCATCTGAGCAAAGCACCATGGCTTGTGACAAACTGCTACAATTTGTTAAATCAAAATGTCCTAAAATGTATACATCTTAAAACTTTAATAAAAATTTAAATTGATTTGTTAAATAAATTAATCTTTTCTTTTCCTAATAAATAAACAAATATTTTTTTATATTTAAAAGTTAACCAGTCAGATATTAGGTTTTATTTAGTGAGACACAGCAGGAAGTTCAATTATTCTTTAATGTGCTTTATAAAAGACCATTTTATTTTAATTTCTATAGTCTGAGATCACCACAGCTGGCAGCACCTTAGGAGCAACATTGTTTCCACATCAGACAAAAAAATTAGTTTGTTTTTGCGTTGCATGTTTCTTATCTGATGACAGTGAGCTATATATATATATATATATATATATATATATATATTAGTTTCTAGATTCTTGATGAATATCAGGTGTTGTTCAGAATAGTATACTATGAGTTATGGTGTTGTAGGCTGTTTCAGAAATTTGCTCTAAGTGCTCCCAACTTTGAGCACCTCCCCCTCTAATCTCTGGTTCTCTTTGATAACTAATTATTTCAAATATAATCGCTACACCTGATTGTACAATGTATGTCAAAAAGAAAGAATTTGCCCTTTAAAGCACAGAGTTTTACTTTATTTTGAACATATATAGAATATTAGGCATGTACTTAATTTTTTACTAACTTTTCCATTTTAATTCTATATTTGTCTGTCAAATAATACTATGGAGGATTAAGGTTATTTGATTTTGTGTTTTTCGAGGTAATCTTTGAATAACTTTTAATCTGGCAAAGTACAGAAAAATAAATAATTAATACTCTGAAATAATTTTTTACATTATCATATATGTTTTAAGGCTGTAAAACACTTCACCACACACTTTATAAACTTTACTCAGACATACATAAAAATTCTCTCACATTTATCACTAGTTTAAATAGCCTAGTTCAAACCTCTCTCTCAAAGCCTCAAAACTCTCAAAGTTCATAGATTTTAAAACATAAAAGTATTTATATCACGGCATCTCTTTGTCGGCGCATTGCTCGGATACATCTTTTTCCACTGAAGGCCTCTGTGCAGGTTTCTTTTTCTTAGTAAGGAACATAGATATGGGTAGTTGTTTGTGCTGGTTTTTCCTCTGGACGGGAAGATTCTTACCAACAGACGTTTGGCAAGCGCAGTAGACACGACAAAGAGGAGATGGACAATTGCTGCCAATCGGTCAGGATGCAGAACACAATGCAGTTAGTACGCTGTTAAAAATCTTGTAAAATTGTACTATTAAAAAAATCAGTGAAACAGCGAGGCCGCAAAAGGTGAACTGGGAGATCACTATCAAATATTAGAGTCGACGTGATACGTGGGTTAAAAAATAAACAGTAACGCTAACTTGTAGCACCAAGGCTAAGCGTGAGCGTTGGCTAGCATTGGTTTGATTTGTGTTCTTGTGCTTCTCTTGCTCTCATCCTCGTCTCTCTGTTATCTGGAGCATGCAGTAGGCTCATACCTTTGTGATTGTGGTCCATCATATGGGTTGCTGGAATTGTTAAACATTTAATCTGTATCAAAGTCGGCATTAAAATCTATAGTTTTCTATTGATTGAGCTGACAGGGCTCCCCTACCCCACGTCACTTCGGGTCTGGCATTCTCACAAAAACATTTCTAAAAGCATAAATTATGTATATAATAGTACATTTTTATTTAGAAGCTGTTCTTAATATATTTCTCTAAATTGTGGTTTAAGGGGGGGCTCTAACCTGCAACCCGCACTTTAAACTGACTTAAATCAAACCGGACTTGAGTTTCACAAATCGGACTAAAGAGCCCAGTTAATTTGAAGTGAAATTGTATTTCTCTGCAATCAACCCACCACCCCGGCCTGTACTCCTGCATCCCCTCAGGAAGTGATGGGATGTAGAAGCAACAACATAGTAGTATTATAACAAGAATGTGGTGATTAAGACAAACATAAGTGGCCGATCTGGGCCTTTTTGGACTGACAAAGAAGCGTTGTTTATTAAATGTGCATATCCTGCTTTGACACTGTATGCTTCACTCCTGCCAGCATCTGTTTACTACCTCTTTTCCACTTGACGTTAAGGGGTAGAATGCTAACACGAAGGGGCGAATGTCGCCATCTACCGTAGGAGAGACGAACGCACTTTATTTAACAATTTGATTTTCTTAGTTATATGTAAACTGGTACTTGACTCTCAACAGGGGGCAAGCCCTTAGTCTGACTACTCCAAAAAGCTTGATTTAGATGTGCATTTAAACGTACTGACTGATTACCTTAAGATCCGAACACACCTAATGTTAGATACATTGCCGGCACCATTACCACAATGTTGCAGTAGGTATCTACATTGTGCTATACAACAGAGTTCCCCAACCCGTGGGCCCCATCCAGTATTAGTCTGTGGGCCATACAGAAAAAAATAATCACTTAAAGTATTTGCATTGCATTTATTCAAGTCTAAACTATGTTTTAATAGAAAAGTTATCAGATTCTTTCCATTATATCCTGCTTTAACTTACTTTAGACACATTTTAAGACTCTTCGGTAACGTGATAAGTCAACACTAAAAACAAAGCCACAAGCTAGCTAAATGAATGAAAACAAACATCTCTGAAAAGTTTTTTGTGAATAGGAAAAGGTTCAGTAAAGAGACAGAGCGTATACAGCTTCTAAAGAAAAAAGAAAGCTACATTTATCAGACATTACCAGGAGTCTTTTTGAATATACGAACATTTTCGATTGGCTTTCTAATGAGGCAATTAAACTTTTTTAAACTGCACCAGACGGGACCGTTTTGTTACAGAGAACTATCCACTGATTTAGCATTGTGGTGAGTTGTATTTTTCACACACTTTTTATTCAGCATTGTGGTATTTTTAAGGCACATTTAAACATTTGCCATGTCAACCAAAGAGAAGAAGGGGCGGAGAGGATGTAAAGTTTGGTTTATGCTTGCCGCATGAACATTCCGTGCGGAAACGAGACGTGCGGAACTGGCCGAGACGCCTTCGAGCAGCGTTTATACTTTCTGCAGCTTGTCCCTGCTGAGAGCCAATATTCTTGACGACTGTAGGGGGCGGTGTCGGGCTCTATGGCATGCGTACAACACTACACCATAGTAGAAGTAGTAATCACTGTTGTTTACAAGATTTTGACACCCGTGAGCTTAAACAAAGCTGAACTTTTATGCTGTTTACTTAGGAAAAAAGACGAAAAAGGAGACTGTCCACTCGTCCATTAAGACACAGTTCATCACAATGCTCTCTATTGGACGAATCATAAAGATGTCTATTTACGAACCTCCGGCAATATGAGCTCTTGCCAGTCCGCCATGTTTTTCCGCGCGGGACCGTCCACGTAGTTACAAATTTTCCAGGGTGCTCGGTGCCGAAATTTTGGGCCGGGAGAAGGCCGCGCGGAGAGGCGTGGTTGCTGAAATTACGTAATTTGGCCGCGTGGAGCCATGCGGACCTCGCGGACGCGGCAAGCATAAGCCAAGCTTTACTCATGTTATGTTGTTGGAGCGATGATACGAGATGCTGCTAAGGCCTGATTCACACCGATCCCGGAAACAACGCTCGATGGAGATTGCTTCCATTCAACGCCCTTGTTAATCTGGTATTTCACACCAGACGAAAAGAGTAGCGGTCCTCTGCAGCAGCTCTGAAGCGATCGCTTTGGTGTCTGCAAGAGAAAGTCACACCAAGACACACAAAACAATCTGGTTGATTCTGAAAATAAAAACAACTTTCGAAATTTTTTATATTTCGATTGACAAATGCGATCATATTTTTGTATCCAAACAGACTATAAAGATGATTTAGACAGCTCTCCTACTGTCTACTTGCACTAGGAAACTGGAAGAGAAGATAGATTTAATAAACATCAAGAGTAAATAAATATTTTTATGTCAATGGTTTATCTACTCTACTAGTCTTGACTACCGCATACACTATCTCTAGCTGTCTGTGTGTCTCGATAAAGGATAAATTAAAGAAGTGTACAAACTTCCTGGTAACAGAAGCATGGCTTAATGGTTTTATGAAAGTATTTACTTACCCATAATGAAAGAAAATAGCTCTGAAAAAACAACAGCTGAGCAGAAGAACTGTTCAACCCCTACACAGAAACATGTGTCTGGTCTGAACAGGGGGAGGAGCGGATAGAGCATGATTTTTCTGAGCGCGCCACTTCCCGTGGCTGGTGTGAACCTGGGGCCGTATTCGCAAAGAATCTTAGGCTAAAAGTAGGTCCTAACTGCCGAATTTATGAGTAACTCCTAAAAAATGTGGGCGTGTCACTCTTAAAATTAGGACTCCTAGTTTCTTAAGATAAAAGTAATTCACAAACACTTTTAGGCCTAAAAGCTCCTAAGTCTGGGAGTCCTTAAAAGAAGTCAAGAGGACTCCTAACTCCATAAGACATATTCACAAAGACTCCCAAAATGGCTGCAGCCAGACACAATGTGTTACACATTCTGGATGATTCTGAATTGACCAAACAATACCGACAATGTTCACAAGTAGCCAGGTTTTTTTTTTTTAAACGAAGATTTTCCTCCGCTAGTTGAAAAAAAAAGAAAATCTCCATCCACGCGTAACCGGAGAAATGCGTTTTTCAGCACATTCATAGACGTGACAAAGCAGTACGGGGCATAGTTCTCCCAAATCCTATCCGCTAAGAATAACTTTCTTTCCTCTATCATCAGTACACAGCAGTGATAGAGCTTATAAAAGAAAACAAACAAAACATGCTTTAAAAATGGATGATACCAACACAGCTCTGAGGACATAAATGCTGGAGTTTTTTTTTTAGAGTAGCCTACACACAGTTCGCACAAGTGATGTTGGAGCATTTTTTGTTGCGGACAGTGAAGTTACGGTACTTAACACTTAGTTTTCAACCGTCCACACGCAGATACTGAAAATGGAGAAAACGCCGGAGTTTTGGCCGGAGTTTTTCAAAAGATTAGTTTTTGGTGCCGAAAATCTCCATTTACGTGTGGGTGACAGGCTAAACCGTAGAAAAATATCTCAGTTTACGTGTTGTTCCCCCTGCACAAAGAAGAAAACGTGCACGTCTTCCAATTTATGCAACATGTAGGGATGCCTATATGACGGACATTGCCTACCTGTTGCAGCAGCATCCTTTTTATAAGCGGTGATCTCGAGCCGACACTGGGACTGTAGAGAATACCATCTCTTCTGATAGTCTTCTGCCGATCGAAACACCGCTGGAAAAGATGCATTTAAGTTTCTGCTAATTTCCACCCATGCCTCCATTTTCTTCTTATTCGTAATCCTGGCTTCAAATCGCCCTTTAAATTAGGTTTCCTTGTTCTTTTCTCGCCACTCATTTTCAGTTCACAAGGTGCTTTTCACGGTAGTCTAAATAGACAGCCTAATTGTTTACAGCCTACTTGCAATCACTCCCTTAATATGATGCATCCATCCATCCATTATCTATACTGCTTTCATCCAATTCAGGGTCGTGTGGGTGGGGGGGATGTGAAGGAGCTTATCCCAGTTAGGACGGCAATCTGTCACATAATAAGATGCACTTCACTTTTTTTCGTTTTTAGACTTCACCCTCTCTGTAAGTAGGATATTGTGTTTAAGTTGTATGAAGTGTCAGTCCCGTGGCCGACACAAAGATGTCATTGTGCATTATTTCTGCCATTTGCGCTGTTCATAATTATGCTTTTATCGACATTGAAGTTTTCCATTTCCTCGTTTCACACGTGTCATTCAACAACCAATCACACTGCTGTCCGTCTATTTACTCATACGTAGGAAATGAAGTTTTCCATAGCAACGGGACGTCACTCTTATCTTACGTTTAGGAATTTGTCCTACATAAAAGTAGCTCTTAGTGCGTTTGTGAATAGGTTTTTGTAAGAGCACACATTGTATTTACATTTCCTATTATATTTTAAAATAAACCAGTTTTTTTATATGCCGGCTGGTTCTTTTTAATTGGTGGCATTTTTCCGCCGATCCGTGTGACCATTGTCTGATATTACACAGGTCCATGGCAAAAGTTTGAGCACCAATGCTATATGGTATGGTTAAATCATGAAAACGAATTTGGGAAGGACAGTGTCATAGGTAGCAGTGCTGCCTTGCAAAAGAAGGGTCGTTGATTTAAATCCTAGCAGGGATC
This sequence comes from Apricaphanius iberus, assembly GCA_028564705.1. Taxonomy (NCBI): domain Eukaryota; kingdom Metazoa; phylum Chordata; class Actinopteri; order Cyprinodontiformes; family Aphaniidae; genus Apricaphanius; species Apricaphanius iberus. The sequence continues at coordinate 539,937 of JAPXFQ010001412.1, forward strand.
TCTCTACATGGACTTACTATACTTTCCCTCTGCATGTGTGGGTTCTCTCCAGGTACTCTGTACTTCCTCCCAAATTCCAAAAACATGCAAGTCAGGTTAACCGGTTTTGCTAAAGTGTCTGGATCTCTGAGTTTTGTATGTGTTTGCAACATAGCGATAAAATCACACAAGATCTACAATGAAAGCCTTTATTTCAGCGGCATGGTAGTCATGTATGATCTTTCTACAGCAACCAAGAAAGGTAAAAAAAAAATGGTTAGTTGTCACAATTTTTGTGTACATCATATCCAGGGGTTGCGTTTACCAAGAATTTACCATATATGACCTTTGTTTTAAACTGTGAAAAAAAAACCTAATGCGGATTGTGAACAGTTTGTTTTGATCAAATAATTAAAATTAATAAAAAAATCACACACTGCTGAATATTTCATCATTATCATTTTACTAGCTGATAGATAAAAATGTATTGTGAGCAGATTTTGTTGACCCCTTCAGTCAAACTGACCAACAACCAAAAAATCTAGGGCAACCTCTGATCCCATCATATGCAGTACATGCTTCAGCATCCATTCGACAACTTCACCTCTAGATCACCACTAGTCATTAAATCCCTTAAGTTATTGTATTAAAAGTTTTTTGTTAGCTAGTCATACTGACACAAAACTTATTTCTGTAAAAGTCCAAATAATACAAAATGATTAACAGCTAAAATAATACATAAAGTTGACTATTTAAAGAATATATTAATATAATAACTTTGACTGTTCACAAGGAGAAGTGTATGTTGTTGTGTCCTTAAATAAACGCTGGATCCTCCCCCAACCCTACAAACGTGTCCACTAGCAGGCCTGACAACAAGGTGTGGACCAATCCTTCGTCTTTCTTTACTGCTGCACTATCAACTTGACAGCTCAATTAAGACAAGTACATAGCTGAAATTGCGCCTCATTTAAAACTGCATGCCCCTCACACCACCTCATGCTTCTGCCATTGTTATCCATTGGTGCATTGTTGAGAGGTTCATGTTGACCGTAAACCAAAACTGCAACAATAATAGATGGGCAGCTGTTTCCTGGGCAAGCAGCAACAGGTGCTTTCTCATGATGTCATTTTGTAAAGTAGCTAAAGTTACAAGATGACTGAGGTCATCTCAGGTTACTGCTTTTTCAGCTGAACTAAATTAAGTTCTTTCTAGCAGAAATGTTGGTTAAGCCAAAGAATGAGGTTTTCACAAGACGCAGGACAAAAGCTGCAAAGCCTCATCAAATAAGTTCATCTGGCCACAGTGGGGAGGATGTCCACTGTTTAAGGGATCATTCACAACGAGGTGTCAGGCTCAGGTTTTTTTCCCACAGTGTCCTGGCGTGGAGGCTACTGTGGATCACAACTATATTCCCAAACTCAAAAGTCTTTAAGTTAACAGTCTTGCTCAATGAGAATCAGACTTTTATTTCTGTTGCTTATTTTGAAATACATATAAAAGTATTTTCTATTCATTTGTTTTTGTTTTTTTCTATTTCCCTGCACTGCTTAGGCTGGTATCAGTAGCAGTGAAGTCCAACACTCTGTTTTGACCATATTTAAACTGCTTTTCTTTGACTCTTTGACTACTCTTTTCCTCTCTTTTGTTCTTCGCCTTTCAGTCTCTGGTTTACAGCAGTAGGAGAGGAAGATGGTGCCTATTCTCTCACTAGAAAGGGGGCTGTTTAAAGGCAATCTCAATGAGCAAATATGATCTGGAAGCAATGCTGTGACAACATGCGTCTTCCTTTCACAACTATTAATTTTTTTTGACGTGTGCACTCTCACTGTGGTGCAGAATGCCTTCTTCTGAAGTCAATGTGGTTTTCACAAGAGCTAGTACTAGCACTTCAGTCACATTCTCGTAATTAATAACAGTGCCTCTACGCAATATGATAAGAGGGTTTCTTCCAAAAACTCTCCATAACTATATAATACAATAATAATATCATATATATTACTGTATTTTTTAGTCTTTTAAAGGCTTCAAATGTTTTTCACTCTACCCTCTGCCAAGTGTGACTAAAATACATGATGGTGCAATGTAAAAACATTTATTTCTTTCAGTTCATTACAGAAGCACAATGTCACTGAAAGTATGTCACATTAAATATGTAGAAAATCCCACTTTTAGTTCAATAAGTAATAATAGTTTTACCAGAAGTGAAGAGTGGCCCAATTGTTTGCACCTCTAAAAAGTTCTCTAAAATAAATGCAAGAGGAGCTTTTTTTGTAATCCTCATATATTCCAATTGATTAAAATATCTAGTAACTTCTAATTAGTAATCAATAAATATCTTTGGGGTATCGACATGATGTGACACAAAGGAAAGTTTAATCTTGGCTACCGGCTGGATGAGGACTCAAAGTGACAAGGACAACCTTCCTCCCTACTTGTTCATTTGTGTTTTGTTTCTTTTACATCTGACAAGTTCATACAAGTGAATAAACGTACGTGTGATAGGTGATAAACAGAGTGCTTGAATGAAACTAATCATTTTAGTGATGCTAAATGCTACATGTAATCTGAGAAATATAAATAAACTAGCTTTTCTTTAAATGTGTAATATATATGTTTAATAAAGTAAGCCATTTTAGGCTCCTTCATCTCTGTGGTTGAAGAAGGTCAGTGTAAGAAGCTATATTGCTTGTTTTTGCCTATTTAGTTAATCCTTTGTAGCTCATTGACATATTTTATCATTCAGTGATGTGGGTTTTAAACCGCACATGGCTACAATTTAATAAAAATGATTAAACTACATGCAAAAGATAAAATTAAAATGTCATTTTTGACTTATTTAGTGCAACACATAAAAATAAGTGAATAAATCCAAAGAGAGACTGTCTCTGGTCAAGTTAAAATTTTGCTTCCATTTATGTGCTCCATTGTTACTGCTGTCATGTCCATCCCTGTCTCCATGAGGAGGAAGTGACTAGTTGAATCAACACAAAAGTCTCCCACCCCATAAAGTTGGATTTAAACAAGCAAGAACAAGGGGGAAGCAAATTGGGGAGGGGGGGAAGGAGGGAAACCATTCAGGACAATAAGTTTATGACTTTGCATGAATCAATATAAAGGATCCAATGTTCTTGACGCAGAGCAAACAGAGCTAAGGACATCAGGAAAGAAAGTGTGCTACTTTAAAACAGCTGTTCTCTGCTTTTACCATTCTGAACAATCGTATGCATGATATATTTGCATTTTTAAGATCATTCCATGTTTGAGATGCTGAAAAGCAATTCTATCAAGAAGTTTTTAGTTGAAGCAATGGTGACACTTGAATAAAAATAATCAAACTATAGTTTTTTTCATAATTTTAAAAGGTACTGTATATTTAGCTTCAGCTTATTAGCTAGGCCACTTTTAAGCTAGACCAGACCCACTATCTCAAGGTTTTGCTCTGCAAACCTCCTGCTGGAAGCTGATCTCTAAGACAAAGCCCTGTTTACTCTAATGGCTCACTAGGCTCTTTGCCATAGAAACAAATAGCAGTAGGGGGATGTCAATAGAATTTAACATTTTGACATTTTTCCTCTAGCTCTCAAAACCAATATTGACCAAGCTCCCCGGCATGACTCTTCAGTAGAAAACCTTGGCATACAAATCAAGCCAATGCAGCCAGAGCCGCAGGCTGCCGGCTGAGGGTTGAGGCCTACAATAGGCAGCCCAGGATGGGGCTCTCCCGCAGGGCAGGTGGAGCGGCTACTGTCCCTGATTTCAAGCTGGTCCACAGAAGCCCGATGTATGAAAGAGCTCATGCTATCCCGCCCGCTTTAATGATTCCATGTGAGGGGACCAATTGTGTGTACTTCAGGAACTGCTGGGGAGTGAGGTGCAGAAGAAGCAGAGACAGTGGGGGCACTCAAATGTGCTGAACAACCCCATAGCAGGCCGGTGCTTCTCAAAGGCCAGATTACAATCAATTAGACCCTAATGAGCGGAAAGCTGGACTTGTAACCTGTTGCAGGAGGGTGGTTGTTTAGAAAGCTCCCAGTTGGCAGAAACATCAATAACCTCTGAAATAGCTACGGACTGAAAGCAAGACGCAGCAGGAAGTGCTTAAGAGTGTGCCCATCTATGTCTGTTGCTTTGCCCAATATAACTGTGTTTTAGTTCTATGGAAACAAAATACAAGAGAAACAAGGAGTTATATCATTTCTGTTGAACATCCTTTCTTTATCTAAGTTACCAAGCTATTATTTTTTTCACCTCATGAACAGAAATCCCTGAAAAACATCAGTGTTTAATATTGTATCCTACTAAATTTTAATGGAAGGACCAAAGCTTTCACCAGAGAGAAGACAAAGTGTAAGAGTTTGTTTGTCATCGCCCAGTAGGAGAGCTCGTCCTCAGGCCACGCTAACCTGGGGTAGTCTTTTCTTTCTACAAAGGTTTTTTATTTTTTTATTTTTTTTTTACATGGAAGGTTGGTTCACTGCAGGAGAGCAAGCGATGGTCATATAAGGGAAGGTGAAACAGCAGGAAAAGACGCATTACGGCCTGAGGTAAAATCAGGAGGGAGTCAATTTGTGGTAACAATCAAAGTTCTACAAAGGTTCTCCAACTTCCTGTAATCTAAATGTTACTCACAACAAGTGTTTGTTAGCAGAGAAGACATAAACATAGAGCTCATGGGAAATTGTACTTATCTATATATCCTTAACAGTGCCTTCTACATGATTCAGACATTTTTTTACACTTTCTCACATTATGGCCACAAATCTTAATGTAGTTATCACAAAGCACAAGATAAATTTGAGGCAGAAAGAATACAAAAACTGAAAAATGTGGCAGATGTTTATTGATCACCTTTTATTTTTGAAATCCTCACACAAACTAAAATGCAACTTTCCTTAGAAATTTAACCTTGCTCTGCAAGATTCTCATGAGATTCCAAGTTTCCCAAACTCATGGGAATCCATCTTGTACCGCTGCAATGTAGACCCATATTTTGCCAAGCAATCGTTTGTCAGCATTGTTCTTTGGGGCAGGAGTTCATTTGTGATGATAGTATCAAGTGCCCAGCTAAGTGAAACAAACATGGCCGCGCCGGTTGACGCTCGCGTAGAAGCGGCTATGGAATCGGTTGTAGAGGACCTGGATACTATTTCTTTATTAAAAAATGAGCAAAAGGAAGCACAGTCTGTATTTCTTTGATGGTACATACATGTGTACTTTCCTCCAGACTGGATTTGGAAAGAGCTTGATTTCCCGACTTGTTACTTGTTACTATGGGGGGAGTAGTGCTAACAATTAATAACAAAAAAAATGTAAATTAAGGAGTTTTTTGGCAGATAATGTCTTATTTAGAGGCGGCATTTCATCTGTCCCCATGATTCACATTATATGGATAGATGCTGATCGCGACTGGATATAAACTTCTTACCAAAGACTCCGATTAGCTGCACACTTGTCTTATTATTTGCACAAGTATATCTCATTAAAACTCAGAATCTTATTTCAAGAATGACCTATAGGCCTTTACCAAAGAAATATCCTGTCTAAGATATGCATTTTTCTTAATGCAAGTAGAAACATGATGTCAAAGCATGGAAACACAGTTTAATTTTTTCTTAAAAAATAACAACGGTCTTAGCAGGCTTCCCTTATTGAAGCAAAGGAGGCTGATTTTATCTCTACAAAGGTGAGCTTCTAAAACAGATGTTCTCACATAGTAAAAATGGAGGGAAATTATACACAAAATAAATATAGCAGGTCAATGCTACAGAGACAGGTCAAACAAAAGTTAGTTGAAAATCTCTCAAATTAGGACAAAAAGACTACCCTGGATATTCACATGGAGCATTATTTGTGGTAAGGTATTAGGATATGTAATATGTATGTAATGCTTTGATCTTCTCCGCTCTCTAGTAGTCTTACAGCCACTCTTCTTTAGTAGTCTCTCATTCATGTTTGAAATGTTTTAATAGGTCAAAAACTGCTTTGTTTAATTTGAAGCAAAGTATGTGATAAAAAAAATAAAAATTGGCGCGCCAAAGTTCAAGTCCAAACTAGACTGTCAGAAACCAAACTAAAGTTTTAATGTATCTTTGGCTAACATATTCTACTTGCAAAAACTACTAAGCTGAATTTTTTGAAACTCACTAGAAACGTAAATAATGAGCAAAGGAATAAGTAATTGTTTTTCTGATGTCAAACTCTGGACCCCGTCTGGACCCTTGTCGACACGCACAAATCATATTTGCATTATTTAAGGGACAACTGCTTTACAGCATTTAGGAGACTGCCATTCAGCATTGTCCTGTCTGATAGTGTGCTGTATTGAGATAAAATTTCATCAGTCTGTTAACGAGAAAGTATGACGTTTTTGCTGATATGTCACCAGAAGCTCAAAAAACTTTTTGTATCTCTCCGTTCACTGGCCGATATTAAAACAGCCTCATGATGTCAGTCTCTTTCTCCACATGCTGACCTTCCCATGTTCTGATTGTTGTGGGAACATTTCAGCAGCCATAGCTTATCATTTTAATATATGATGCTATTAGTTTCCCCTAGCCACGCGGTTGGGTAGCAGTGCTCACCGCTGTGCTGAAACACTTTTAATCAACCAGAACCCACTGTGAGATCCCGAGTCTTGACCGGCTCCCCACCCACCACCACTGAGCATTTCACCTCAGCAACCTCAAAGCAGCGGCTAGTATTTAGCAATATCATGAAGGCGGTCCAGCAGCTTCAGCCATAATGTACCCGCTGACAGCAGCAACCTCTCACAGTCCCACACCCCCACACCCTTCCAAGGTTATATTACAGCACAGCAGGAGCTCAAAGAGTGGACGCGATGGGAAGCAGCGATTGGAAGTTCCCAAGACAAGCTGGCATGTTCCCAGACTGTGGTGGGGGATAGACTCTCAGCATGCCAGCTCTGTGTAGTTACTTTAATAGTAAGGCAGGTTGCTCAAGTTTGTGGTTTTTGTTGGCTTGTTTTCTTCAGCAGCTCATTATTTCGGATTCTTGAGAACAGCCTCTGCCTAAAAGCTTTCCTTTTGACTCTCAGGAAAACCTGATGTTTTTTTCTCTCCATAGATTTTCTAAGGACCATAGTGTAGGCGGCCTTATTTATATCCTGACTGACTTCATTGCGCACAAACTCAGTAGTTGTCCAAAGTGACTCTTTGTGAATGTCATAATTTTGTGATAAAACAATGCAATTATTGAAGTTTTTTTTAAATCAATTATGAATCTTTGGACTAAATTTGAACATTTCCAATTTTATTAAATTATACTTTAGGAATACTTTACATTTACTACATTAATCTAAACTGTAAACTACAAGTCCAGGGTGTACCCGCCTGCTGACTGCTGGAGATAGCCACCAGCCTCCTTCAACCCATCGAGGAAAAGTTGAGTGGATAATGGATGGATGGAAGTATATTTTAAGTACTATACTGCAAGGTTACTAGGTCTACTAGTTTATTGAAGTAGACTTAAAGTATCTCTAAAGTATAGTCTAATAAACATGAAAATGTTCCAATTTAGTTAGAAGTATGCTTGATAAAATTAATTTCAAGCATCATTTTTGCAAACAAAAGTGAGCACAGCCTATTGTGAGCTTTTGTGTGGATATAAGGAAGAAAACAAATACACCCCGAAAAATATGTCCTATAAATGTTGCTATTTCACCAACGCTAACCTCTATAAGGGTTTAACAATCACAGAAGATGATGGAAAAACAAGCTCCATGTGCTTCTTTTGCATTTTCCTTTTTTCCTTTGGAATTATAGGATATTGCTCATACCTAGCACAGAATTTAATATTGTTTTTATTATCAATTTTTAATGTAAGCTATAAACCAAAAAAAAATCAATGTAATAAAAATACTATAAATATGCATGTCAACTTCAAACTGCAGAAAAGGTATAAAGAATAACTCAAGTAACCAACTGACCAGCATTAGAAAACAAGCAATTTTTTGACAAAAAATGAAAAAAAAAATTCCATTATTTGTAAGAGATAAAATAGAATTGGAAATAGAGCAGCAACTCTCACATATCAGCCAAAGTAGCAGCAGCATGAGCTGCTCCTTAAAAACTGACAATGCAACGAATCATTTACTCCAATCATCCACCATACTCCAGATATTAACAGAGGACATTGATATCTGTATTTGAAATAAAACTCCTCCATTATGGTATATGGAGCCAAATAAGCTATAAACAATTTATTTTTTCTTTTAACTCTGAAATCTATCAATAAAAAACACCTTCCCCACATTTTATGTTGCCACTCCTGCAGAAAGAAGGAAAATGATTGTGCAGTTTTAGAAGACAACCACACAAAATGTCCAACTCTGACCATCTATCTTTGTCCTACCTGATTAAGATGAGTAATACATCAGCCATTGCGTCCTATTTCCCTTTCAGCTTTAGCAACAACCAAGCAAATAGCTTCAACTTGTCTCTTGTTTCTCAGACTCTCTGTATGGCCTGTGGTCTTGTATATGTGAAGTGTGTCTTTTTTTTTTAAAGAGCTCCATTCCCTAAGACACAAACAAGCCCAAGAGCACTTATCACGGACCTCCTGGATTGTAACATGAATGGTGTGACCTCAATGCAAAAACCTTACACACTCTTAAGAAGTGTGACGCCCAGCACTGACTGGGAGGTTGTAGTAATCTAACTTTCTTTTGAGTCCTACTTTATCCAAAATCTTCTATGCCTCCGTGGCAACAGAGTTAATTACATCCAAAGTGCCGGTCCAATATGTGGCATTCAAAATTCAAGCAAGGCATCATTAGGAAATGTTACACTACAAACAACTCGATCAAACTAAGCTGGATAGGTGCGTTTACCTCCAAGATTTTTGAAAACCTTGTACACAGACTTGCTGAAGAAGACATTTTCACAATCTTACCCACATCATCAGGAAGCATGAAGTGGTTCAACCTTAAATGGGCCATCAGACACATCTTTTTTGTTTATGGTTGAAGAAATTGCTTTCTAAACAGAAACCCAGAGACATAGAGGTTAGCACTGAGGTTGCTTATAGGGGACTGCCCATGCCCACTACATGTCAACTCGCACTCTGACTGAGTCAGATCCAGAGTGGAACCAGGGTACAGCAAACACACACATTCACACACACAGTCTTTCAACCAGACTGAGGCATTGCGTCATGAACCTCTGCTGCCCAGTTGCGATTTACAACCTGCAGAGAATATAATTAGGTTGTAAACTTTGAGAAAATGTATATTAAGATCTTTCCAGAATATCAACATCACACTGTCTACTAACTTCCAAGTAAAAACCAAATCCAATATCTGCACAAACCTATCAATTATGGACTTTTGGTCAAATGCTTGCCTGTACTGTTATGTTTTTCTTTCTTTTTGTCAAGCCAACATAACTACTTTAAGTGAATAGCTTACTTTAAACATTTCAATTAAATTCAAAAATGCTTTTCTGATCCCAGAGGGGATAGTTGCAGCAAAACTGAAGAACCCCCCTTCTGAAGTCACTGTGTTATTGCATGATGGTCTCATGAAGAGGATGCCCAGCATTGTCCATAATTTTCTCGATTTAATTAAGAATCTTTCCTTCTCCAGAGATTCCAGTCATCCCCAGAACAAAACCAGCCTACTTCTCAGATTGTTGGGCCTTTTAGTCCCTAGTTCTGATGCTACCTCAACCAATGGTTGCTGAAGAGATTACAATCCACAACATACTTGTAGAAGATATGCAGCTTATTGCTGCAGTCCTTGAAGAACCTAAGCTTCCTCAAGAAGTAAGTCTGCTTTGTCCCTCACTGTTGAAGGCTTAATTCGGTGCATTTACACGAAAAAACAGTAAGAGAAAATAAAATTATTGTCTTAGTCCTACTGAATTCAGACTTTTGAAATGCATGTAGATACCTTTTTCTGGCTGGAATTGAGCCAAGCTGGCTTTCTCTTAATCAGACAAATGCGCTTGCAATTACCAACACAGCTCAGCCAAGCTATTACAGTAGCAGCCTTGTTTCTACCTCTACAGATGTGACAAGACTGTGGAAGCAGGAATAACAGAATTAGAACAAGCAGCAACAACAGCTGTAACACAATCAAACAGTGCAGTACTTACAAAATGTAGTGCTTCAGCATTCTTGTCATCCATCTCTTCTGTAATTTTACACCATCTGCTTCACTGCCACCAGCATTTGGTTACTAGCTTTGTGACAATATAGGCCACAGGTGTCAAACTCTAATCCTAAATGGCCGGTGGCCTGCATCTTTTCTGATGATCTTGTTCAGATCATGAAGCACTAAAGCAGTCCCAGATTGTCAATCTTCAGGACGATGTTTGTCAATATGATTTTTTTTGGAGATGATGTGGTTTTGTCATGTAAGCACACAAAATAGTTTCCCCAAAGCTTTGGGGATCATAGTGATGTTTTATGGTAAATGTAAAATGGGCCTTTTTGCTCTTTTTTTTGGTCAGCAGTGCTTTCCTCCTTTTACCTTGGATGGCATTGATCCATCATTTCTCCATTTGTGGATAATGACTCTTGCTGTGGCTCAGTTGAGTCCCAAAGTATAAGAAATGACACTGTAAATCTTTCCAGACTGGAAGATTTCGTTGATGTTGTTTCTTATTTTTTCTTTAAAGTCAGGGTATATGATTTCATTTTAAAACATTTTTTTAACTACTCTTTATATACCAGTGGCAACCTATAAGTTAAGGAGTTCTTAAACTTGGCCGAGTAATTTTCATTTTTTGCACAGCGAGAAACCCTGGGAAAACCTCATCCAATCAACTTCCACGGTCCGTCCAGGATAAGAGGCTTGTAAGCAAAGCTTCCGTGTTCCAGCACCTCCCCCTCTGCGCGTCCCTTTCATGTGCATGTGAATCATGTGAATCTGCATCGGAGCTGCTGCATTTACAATGTGGCGTGAACTCAAGGAAGCTAAGGGCTTGCTAACCGATGTGTTGGTTCCTTGACAGGTAAGATCACATTGTATTTTGTGACTTCGGTTGAAATGGCTTGTGTGCTGCGAGTTGTTGACTGTGGCGGAGACCCGACGAGACCATGCTGGCTGCACGTGCCTGTGTTATTGAGCCGTGGCTTAGGGGGAGAGCATGAAGCAAGGGGTGGTATTTGTTGAGGAGCACTCCCACAATTGTATACCCTGCCTTTAATGCATTTATGCTGCGTTCACACCGCCCCAAACGGCAGCGTCAGTTGCAGCAAGATTACATGTATAGTCTAAGGTCGAGTCCGTCAGAGGTCTGTCAGAGTCTCTGCGGTGAGTTATGTGCGTTGGCTCCATCAACTTTTTAAGCATTACTTGCATTGCAAGCGGCAATTTAGCAAACGCAAGCAACGCAGACGTTCAGCTAATTGAACTTTTGACAGACTTGAAGCAGTGCATCACCCAATCAGATCATCTAACTGTAGTTATGTCACTACACATATCTTGAATGAATTGATGGCAGTAAAAACATTTTCAACAAACGCAGATTTCAAAAATCAGAAATAACTCTTACCGAAGACAGACGCTCCTTAGGAGGAACACAGAACCTGTAGTTGGTGTCGTGGTAGGAGATTTGAGCTCCGATGTGGCCTAGGAGGTCGTAAATTGGGCACAGGACAGAGAGAAGTAGCGCTGAAAGCGAACCTCATCTGTAAGCAGCTCCTGGAGCAAGTGGTTAAACTCCCCAAACTCAGAACTCACGTGAAGAATCGGGTGTATCTACACTGTAAAAAAGAAAACGTTGAGAAAACGTAAAATATCAAGGCAACATGATGCAAGAGATTTTTGAGTAATCTCAACTTTTGCCCACTGTTGTTGACTTAACTAAGATTTACAAGTTCTGACAAGAGTTCTGCCAACTTGGATCTTCCTGTTCACCTAAGTAGGATAATCCTGGAAGTCTAACAAAGAAATTCTGGTTTCAATGCCATGTATTTCTGTCTTCACTAAATGCAGATATTCTTATTCCAGTGAGTTGAAAATTTACAAATATAAAAAAGAATATTCATCCATCTTCTGAATCCTCAGTCCGTCACAGAGTAACACATGACAATAAAACATGCACACACACACCGAACGACAATTTAGAGAGACCAATTAACCTAACAGTAATTTTTTGGACAGTGGGAGGAAGTTGGAGTACCTGGAGGGAACCCATGCATGCACAGAAAGAACATGCAAACTCTATGCAGAAAGACCCTGGACTGGGATATGAACCTACAACCTTCTTGCTTCAACTTAACAGCACTAACCACTGCACCACCCCTGCAGAAACGTTAAAGTTTAAATCCACTACCAAAAAAAAAGAAAAACTGAGTGTCAGCAACATATAGTCGGTATTGGTCGAAACAATTCACTTCACATCCGACTTTGACCACGTTTGGTCAAGTTTTGGGGCACAGAAAACATCGACAAAGCAGCCTCAAACGAGTCAGATCTGCTCAGTAGTCTGTTTGAACTTGTTCAGACCATGTGCACTTGAGCATATCAGTAATCTACGGGGTTTCCCAGTGGTTCCCAACTTGACTCAAAAAACCTACTCAAAAGTTGATCATTTTTGTTATGCAAAATAGAAAATCTTAGTTAAGACAACACTGACAAAAATTTGTTGGGCAGACAAGCTTTTTTACGTTGTAAGATGAAAGCTTTTTTTCCGAGTTAGTTAAATTTGAAAACTTAAATCAAATCAACAATTTTAAGTTATTCTTTTTACGGTGTACAAATGCCGCTGATGCACCCAATGTCGACGTTGTCTAGCTTTATCTAGCAAATAAAGCCAAGCCACTCTGTCGATATGATCCGCCATAGTTCAGAACGTCCTCAGCAACAGAGGAAGCCGTGCCCACATACTCTTTTTTGCTCAGAAGCAAGCGTTGCAAGCTTCAACGTACATGCGTCGAACTGCATGCGTTGGGAGCGTTGCTTGATGCAGACAAACTGTGCGGTGTGAACGCATAATTAGAAAGAGAGATGTGTTGCCTTCGGAGATATTTTAGCTTTAGTTTTATTTCATGCTGCCACATTTTAACAATCTTCCGTTTAAATGATTTCTTTATTCTAAAAATCAAGTAGTAAACACAACTGAGTGTAGCTTGTGAAATATGGTTAGTCACAGCTAATTCTTGATTTAACAAGGGGGCAGCTACTTTTTTACATAAAGGGCAAGGTAAGGTGGATAGAAATTTGAGTTTAATAACATTTTGTCTTTCATAAAGTTGTCTTTGATAATAAGATTAGTTTGATTATTTGTAACAAAATTGGGACTCAGTGAGACCAGGTGTGTCTCAAAGACAGTGGAAATATACTTAATCTCTTAGTAGCCCCAAGCAGACTCGTAATGGCGCTTTGGCGCCCACCCTGTCCTCCCTAACATATTAAACACCATAAATCAGCTGGGTCTTGGGGTGCGGGACAATGTTTTTTCTTTGAGGGTTTCTATTAGGACAATCAGAGTAAACACCAGGACTATGATCGTTAGGAACCAAATAAGAAAGTCAAAGGACCTGCTTCATGACACGTGACGTGCTTGCTGTGGTGTTGAGAGATCCAGAGATCCATGTGCTGTGCAGTCAGTTAGACCAGTGGACAGACGGCTCTATTTCCCAGCAGCATTCACTATATGATCCACATGGAGGCCTACAGGAGTTGAGTGATGAGCTGTGCCTTGATTGGTCTCACCACTTCCTATTGTTCCCCCGTCACTGATAACCCCAGCGACCCAAGCTGAAGGAAGGAAGGCCATCACTTCGCTTGTGGCGCAGGGCATGTCAGCTCTTTGTCCTCCAGTGACTTATTAACCAACAGAGTCCTGCATGAGAAAAAAAGATTCCTCTCACCACTCACCTTATGGTTAACTAAAAGTAAACATTTCCCAAGACCTCCCTCTACGGAGGGAAAGGGGATATTGCGAGGAAGGCAGAATACTGTCCAAGGAGATTGGATGCAAATGTAAAGTATCTCATTACATGCTTTAATTTATTAAATCATCTGAATATTCAAACAAACAAAATGTCTTTGAGACAACTAGAAAGGAGTATTTTCAGGTAATTATAAACTTCACAGATGAATGCAGCTGAACAGTTTAGGTTCCAAAAATTAAATGAGCTGAAGGGGGCAGGACTTCACGTCTTGCAGGCACTCAGTTGATGTCATGTGTGGCGTCGATTGTGCCTTAATGAACAGAGCATCTAGTTAGCCTGGTATTACAAACGTTGTAGTTGTTTAGAGCAAAATGTAAGTTAATATGTTAACTTAGGTTCGTGAGCTGGACCACGCCTCATATTCAGTATTCTCTCACTAATCTACTCGGATCCGACTCACCTGGCATCTCACACCTGAATTCCATTCCTAATTACTCCGTGATCTATTTAAACCCGAGCACCTAGCCATCAGCATCGCTCAGACTGTGGTCTCGTAAAACCTACCCTCCCTCCCCCTGATCCTTTATCTCGTCTCAGTATCACATCACCATTTTACTATTCCCTCATCCCTTCATCCCCTCGTCCCTTCATCCCTCTCATCCCTTTATCCCCTCCCTCATCCCTTCATCCTTTCATCCCCTCATCCCTTTCATCCCTTCATCTCCTCCGTCATTCCGTCTCTCAACCCCTCCCTCACCCTCTCATCCCGTCCCTCATCCCCCCTTCATCCCTCCATCCCCTCATCCTTTCATCCCCTCCCTCATCCCTTCATCCCCTTCCTCATCCCCTCATCCCTTTCATCCCTTCATCCCCTCCGTCATCCCTTCATCCCCTCATCCCCTCCCTCATCCCTTCATCCTTTCATCCCCTCATCCCTTCATCCTCTCATCCCTTCATCTCCTCCGTCATTCCCTCTCTCAACCCCTCCCTCATCCCTTTCATCCCCTCCCTCATCCCCCATTCATCCCATCATCCCTCCATCCCCTCATCTTTTCATCCCCTCCCTTATCCCTTCATCCCCTCATCCCTTCATCTACTTATCTGCTCTTTCAAACTCCAGCACTAATATCTGTATCTTTCAGGTTCTTTGTCTGGGGCCTGAGCAGGCTCGAGAAGAAGACGGACTTCCAAAGACTGCACCCCCACACAGAGTCTTCAATCCTCCATCAGTGCATCCTTCCAGACACACCATCTATCGAACCTTTTGTCAATAAATGTTTGAATCCAAACAAATCTAATGTCCATAAGCGTGGTCCATGCTAATGACATACAGACCAAACTGTTGAGCAAACAAGAAGTCTGAACACCTGAAGTCTCAGAGAAGAATCCAATTTTCTGCCTGAAGGTTTAAGAATATCCAGAGTCTGGTTGCTGTGTGAGAATGTGGTCGAAAGTCAAGTGGAAAACATGAAGGAATTGATGGATATCAGTCGTTGACAGAGATTATAAATACAACCGGTCCGAGTCCATGATTACCCCTAGATTTCTAGCCTGATTTTTTGGTTGAAGACAGAGAGACTCAAGATGACTGATAACACTTTCTCTTTGTGTCTGTGGGCCAAAAAACAATGATCTCAGTTTTGTCTGATTTTAACTGGAGAAAGCTGTTTTGCATCCACACACTGATCTGTTCAATACAGTGACGGAGTGTATCTATAGGCCCATGTTCACCTGCCGTCAGCAACACGTAGATCTGAGTGTCATCTGCATAGTTATGGTAAGACACATTATTGCTGTTAATTAGCTGACCCAATGGAAGCATGTACAATTTAAATAAAAGTGGTCCCAAGATTGACCCCTTGGGGACTCCACAGGTCATGGGAATTTTGTCTGAGACACAGTTGCCAATTTCGACAAAGTACGTCCTGTCCTCGAGATAGGACTTGAACCAGTTTAGAGCAGTACCAGAGATTCCCACCCAGTTTTCTAACCTGTGAAGTAAGATCCCACGGTCCACTGTGTCAAAGGCAGCGCTCAGGTCCAGCAGAACTAAAACTGAGACTTTACCTTCGTTGGTGTTCATACGGATATAATTTGTCACCTTGATCAGAGCTGTCTCAGTACTGTGATGAGGCCTAAAGCCTGAATTAGCAATTATGTATTGTGTTTGATGTATTTTACATTTATTCAGGAATATTAGTTGGTCAACATGCTCAAGAAGAAGCAGACTGCGCTGAGTTATAACTGTAATAAGCAGCTTTTGGTCAATTTCAAAAGGAGTGAAAGATCCAACTGTTCTATCCACCATTGCAACACATCACTATTAATAGATAAACAATCCCTCCCCCTGTACTTTGCAATTTCCTATTTAGCGTCTTCCTTTATGCTCTTCTTTGGTTGTGGAGGGTTCTTCACTCGAAGACTTCGATTGAGGAACCCTCCACACATCTTCTTTTTGGGGGGCGGTGGTCGAAGAGAAGACCAATAAAATTCAATAAGCAGATAATTTCTACATTGATGTCATAACAAATTCTCAAACTAACCCAATACTAAAGGTCATAGTTAAGTTTCAATTCAATAACAAAATAATACTTTTTCTATCTCTTCCTCCATCTCTTGGTCGTCATCGTCATCCCCTCTTTAGGAGCTCCGGTGGTCACCTACTGTTTCAGCAGTAGGTTTTACGGGGAGTTAGACACCTAATGTTATCCACTCAACACGAGTATTTACGCCCCGTTTAAGGTCCCATGATTGCGCAATCCCATACCGACCTGTGCAAATACTGGGCATGCGCGAAAAGACGCACGAAACACGCGTATAATCTACGTGACGCCAGCGCCAGAAGCTCTACAGCACAGTACATATCTGCTTGTCCCGTTAAACGAAGAGAACAATAGCTGCTCAGAAGAAGAGAGAGTTTTTGGTGTGGACAGACGACGAGATCGATTTATTACTCTTCGCTGTTGTCTTTGTCTGTAGTGTCATATTGTTATTGACGCAGCATTCATTGATGCCACTTCCTTTCATTACCCAGGGAAGCTGTCCACACTAGCTCGTTTAGCCGTTGAATAAAGATTTACACGGCTCTCTTACCCGGCTAATAGTTATCCGGCCACAGACCTTAAACGACGCCGGGTTAGTGTGGACGATAGGGGGGTGTAGACTAAATAATTACACGTTTAAGGCATTACCCGGCTTAGTGTGGACGTGGCCTAAGAGACTTCCAACAATTTATTGAGCATTTCCTTAATGAAATTCCTTCCACTACTGCTGTTACTGTCAGGAATATTGTATCCTCATCCAGGACTTCCAGCTCTCTGAAGTAGGATCAAATAATGAGTCTTTATTAAGGGGTTCTTGGAAATATGTGTAGCAGGTCTAACAGACCTTTTTTAACTTTTAATTCATCTCAAAAATGACCTGTAAATCACTGTAATTTGGCTGAAAATTCTCCCAGTGTTTTTCAAGTGTTGGGACAGTGATGGAGATGTTGGGCGTCTTTTCTCCACAGTGAATTTTATTTGCTACTTTAAGCAGGGTTAGTTTGATCATCTCTGGCACCATGATCAATTCTTCCTCTGTCATGCTTTCAAGCCTTTTGTCTTTACTATCCTGGTGGTCAGCGACACTATCACAGCAGGCTACTGTTCCTGTAAATGCTCCATCATTTCCAAGGAGCTGTAAGTTGCGTTATGCTGCAGATAATGTAGCTAAATGATGACAAGTTAATACATGTCAACATATGATGTTAAGCTGGTT
Organism: Apricaphanius iberus; assembly: GCA_028564705.1. Taxonomy (NCBI): domain Eukaryota; kingdom Metazoa; phylum Chordata; class Actinopteri; order Cyprinodontiformes; family Aphaniidae; genus Apricaphanius; species Apricaphanius iberus. Next base: position 557,542 of record JAPXFQ010001412.1, read on the forward strand.
AACAATACTAATGTTTTCTGTTGTATTTCTTAGTAGTCAGTTCATGCTGGAAATAATCCCAACCCTCTTTCATTCACGTGCAGAACTTTTGCTCACCATCGCTGTCCACATAATTGAAATAAATATTTATTTGTTTAAAAGATGGAGCCATAGAGCAGGGGGAGGGATGGTCTGCACAGGTGAAAAGAAAATATAAGTGGCTGAGAAAAAATATCATTGGTATAAAAGGGACTTGAGGTTAATTATCACAGTAGTTTCACTTCTATTCATCCTAATTCTGTTTTAAATTTTTGGTTTAATCATTTTCATATCTTTATTGTTACAATAGAAAAATCAGAACCAGGCAGGACACTTGGGACTAGAGGGCAGCAACAGCAAATGTGACACAGGTAAGGAGAGATTAGAGCTTTCTGTGAGAAAAATATTTATTGTTGGGAGAAACTAGACAGGAATCAGGGTTTTAAGCAATACTTAATAATTACTCTCATTCCCACTTCGAAATAAATGTTGTTTGTATCTTAATAGGTAATTTAGGATTAATGTAAATAAGTTTGTTATATGTGCTGGCTTTATATTTACCAGTGTATGTGTTGATGGACTAGAATAATGCAATATGAGTACTGGTTATTTCAACATGAAAGAAATAGAAATGTTGTCGGGGAAAAGAAACAGAAACTGTGTGTGGGAGCATGGGCAGCCTTTCTTTATTATTTTATAAATTGAAATCAAGCTTACTCCCTCTAGGTGTTTTGCGTTAATCTCTCTTGTAAATTTAACACCTACATCTTACAAGAATGGCCTTGCAATGAACAGAGACATCCTGGATGAAAACCTGCTCCAAAGCACTCTTGACCTCAGACTGGGGCGACGGTTCACCTTTCAGCAGGACAATGACCCTAAGCACACAGCCAAAATATCAAATGAGTGGCTACAGAACAACTCTGTGAATGTCCTTGAGTGGCCCAGGCAACACCCAGACCTAAACCCAATTGCACACCTCTGGAGAGATCTGAAAATGGCTGTGCACCGATGCTTTCCATCCAACCTGATGGAGCTCGAGAGGTACTGCAAAGAGGAATGGGCAAAACTACCCAAAAACAGGTGTGCCAAGCTTGTGGCATCATATTCAAAACGACTTGAGGCTGCAATTGCTGCCGAAGGTGCATCAACAAAATACTGAGCAAAGGCTGTGAATACTTATGTACATGTGATTTATCAGTTTTTTGTTGTTGTTTTTTTAAATAAATTTGCAACAATCTAAACATGCCTTTTTACATTTTCATTATGGGGTGTTGTGTGTTGAATTTTAAGGGAAAAAAAGAATTTAATCCATTTTGATACAAGGCTGTAACATTAAATTAAAATGTGGAAAAAGTGAAGCGCTTTGAATACTTTCTGGATGCACTGTATTTGGGCATGATGATGTGATACAGTGTTGGGAAAACTGTTTGACGGTTCACCAACTGACATTAGTTTTTTATCATTTTGAGCTCATAAAACTGTCATTAAACTTCTTGAGATGCGCTTCATAGAGATTTTTTTTTACAATGTTACGCCACAAGCCTTGAGAGGACGAGTGTGTTGTTAATGACATGCCACATTAATTACCATAAACAGTTTAACAGTCTTGTTATTTTACAGTAGTCAACTGTTAAACAACAATATACATTTTCTGGCACGTTTTGGTTTACCAGAATAGTATACCATTACGCTTTCTACATTCACATGTTAATATAATAAAATGTGAAAATAAAACCTCACATTAAGGACCTGATTTATAAATGGTTTTGTCCTCCTTAAAGTGCAGCTAAACCCCAAAACAACTTTTTTTTGCTTTTAAACTGTATAAATGGCTCTTTACCAAAGCAATCTTTCAGTTTCAGGGCAGTTTTTTTAATACATTTTCATATAAACTTGTTAAATTCTAAATTTTTTAGTCTAATGACGTCTTAGTGCTGCCACTCATGGTAATAGTGTGGTACTGCATTTGAATTTTGTGATTGGCTGATAGCAATACATTTTTTCCAATGTCTATGTCAAAGGCACGGTCTCACAGAGACGCCCTCCCTCTCTCAGACACACTCGCCCCGCCCTGTGACGAGTTGAAATTGCTTATCTTGTGTGCTACGTGCAGATACAGAAGCATGCTAGGAGAAACAGAAGAAGCTGAAATCCATATATCACACTTTGGAGGACCACAACGTCGAAGTGGTTTAAAGGCATAAGTTATAACCTATATGTTTTAAACACACAGTGAAAAAGGAAACAAAAGCTGAGGTAGTTCCCTCCGAAGCTACTTAGCATCAATGCTTGCGCTAAGCTCTCTCTGCTTGTTTGCTATACATGCTGCTGGCTTCAAGCGCCCTGAGCCCTGAGCCAAAGGCACGAACTGATAGCTCGTTTGGCCACTGCGCTCCATAGAGCTTCTCTTTACCAATGGTGGATGGAGGAGAAGAGACCTAATTTCTCCCTTTACCGTAGGTAAATAGAGGCTTTACGGAGCCCGGCGGCCAAAGTTCATCTGTCTTCCAGACCACACAACCCCACCCCCACACTTGGCCATGCACCTCCATTTCTCCTGGTCCTGCCCACTTTGGTAGAGTTTTTCAATTGTTGCCTGGGGATGGGATGATACTTTTTCATGGGGTTACTCTTTAAAACTTGTGCAAACCACACAATGTTGCAAAAACATGCTGCAGCATATTTAGTAACCGGGCACAGAGAGCATTGAACCTTTTAAACCTCCAGCAAAACAAACGCAATCCATTTAGCACTTTTGCCCTGATAATATGCATTTAGGGCGTTTCTGTCAGAATATGCAACATATTGGAAGGACAACATCTAAATAAGTTGGCGTTCCAGGCACAGTGTGAGTTATTGTATGAGGCATCAAATTGTTTTCGTCATTTGTTTTAGTGCAAATTTTTTTACCACCTCTGAAAGGTATGTTTTAACTTTGTGCCACCAAATTTAGCATAAGTTTCACCTTCCCTCCCTAACAGTGAGACATTGTGTTGGCAGCATTATGCTGTAGGCATGCTTGTCTACAGCAGGGACAGGAAAGCTGGTCAAAACTTTTATAAAAGAAGATGAAGCATGTTACAGGGCAACCCTGAAACAAAAATTTCAAAAGACTTTAAGCACAGTTTCACTTTACAACAGGACCCAAAACACACAGTCAGAACTACACTAGGTGGTTAAGATGAAAGTATTTTTATGTGATGTTGTTGTTGCTCCGTGAGAATAGAAGCTTTGCAGTCAGGAAGTTGTGAGTTTGATTCCAACTTCCTCTCTTAAAATTGGCTGATCAAAGTATTAATTTGTGCAGGTTTGTAAGTTGATGCTATATACCATGTGTTAGTATGGCTTAGTCTAGATCTGAACAAGAGACTACAGCTGAAAACTGTTGTTCACAGATACTCTCCATTTTATCAGACTCAGTTTACAAAGAAAAATGAGAACAACTTCTGTCTGTAGATGTGTAAAAGTGCCACATATAGTCCCAAACACTTCCAGCTATAGTCACTGTGAGAGCTAATTCAACAAAGCATTCATTTGATAGGGTTGATTTGGTTTGTGCTTTTCTGTCACATAAATCCTAATTTAAAAAAATGATATGCTTGTACCCTGACAAAATGAGATAAAGGCGGAAATGTGACAAGTGTCTTTGTTTCTTAAACTCCTGCAACTACATTCCTCTGGTGATCGTGGAGTTGCACACATTCATTTCAAACTTAAGTTTCTGTGTTTACAGCAATAACACAAAGATGTACAGTTATGCAAATTGTCAACTTAACATTCTACATTGTATTTACAGTGTGGTAGTGAGGCAAGTTCTATCATTTCAGGTTCATAGTACTTGCTAAAAAGAATAATATAGTAGCTAGAAATTCGGTTTTTGATTGTATATATCACTATCAGACACCGAATTTGGTTCTGGTCAACAAAATAAAAGCTTTAATGATCATGTTAGTGGTTTCTCCTATAGCGTTTAGCTCTCGTTAATCGGTTTGCTGTTGCCATCTTGTGTTGATTTTTATGTACTGCACTACCAACAAACTTTTTCAACTATTGCAGTGCTCCCATTTGTTGCTTGTAAATTATGCATTTTTCTAAGTATGTGTTATTTCATTTTATTTAGTTAGTTTTGGAGTTAAAAGAGAAACCTAAATAGGTCAGGAAAAACAATTACAGGGCAGGTAGAGGCAACAAATTTCAAATAGGCTTATTCAAAGCTTCTAAAAAAAGTAATGTGGGGAAAAAACACACTATTATATTATGGTATGTAACTATTATATTAACATATTACTGATCACAGAAACATGGATATTACAATATAAGACAAAGAAGAAATACAACAAACCAAAAATTGTTATACAAGCACTTAAATATAACTTTTAATTATAATGAGTTTGTCATAATTGTCTTTTTAGTATCTTTGAAAAAAGTATGGCAGTTTTTGTAATCTTGGAAATGTTATTTTGTAACTTATATATTATAGAAAATTGTCCTCTACTAGTTTGACATTTTTGGAATTGGTATTTGTAGATTGCCATGTTAAACAGGAATGACCCTGTGAATTTGCTTTAAAATAGCTCTTAAAATGCGCCTCGTCAATAAAAATGCAGATCTGAAACATGTACATGTTATGTACAGTAATAATCTGCAACTTTTCAAATAAAGAAATGTATACTGGTGTAACTCGAACAAAATATTTCTGGAGAACAAGAGTTACACAATTCTACATGCTCAGAAGCAACTTATCTAAATTAAAACCTTTAGAGAAATCATATTTTTAATTGAGATCAGTCCTGAATTACTTTTTTAAAGGATTAGCAGACAGCTGGAGGTTTAGTTTAAAAAGTTGATGTTGTTTATATCACTTGCATTATACGTTAATTGAGGTCAGCTAACTTTTTGATTCTGTAGCAAATCAAATTTCTCTTTAAATCTGGAGTCTCCTCAGGTTTGGCCAGTTCAAAACGTCTCACCAAACACTTTTTTTCTGGTGTTAAAATTTTTTACTTTTTTTTTTCATCAGTTTTTGCCCTCAAAGAGCAATCCATGTTAGACATAAAATTATTAAAATCATCTAAATATATGGAAAAAAATAATAATGCAACACTAAGTTTCTAATCTGTTTTTGTTTGTATGAGCATTAAAAATATCATATAATTTAAATTAATTTTCAACCAGATGCATCTAAATAAAAGTAGAAATATTCCACAAAATCAGCAAAATGGCTAACTATAAATCTTAAACCATACTTCATAACGGTTGTTGCAATGTTCTTTTGATATGTTTCTGCAAGTAATTTTTAAAAAAGGGAGTTGTGTGGGGCTATGAATACTCCTTTTTTTATCTTCATCTCTGTTTTGGAACATATGTTTGTTGCTCACCTTAAAATAAAGTATATAAAACTAACCAAAACTAAAGCTTAAGCCTTGAGCTCCCTCCAGTTGATTCTTGGTGAAGAACCTGGGCTAACTTTTGACACCCGTTTTAATTTTTAACAAGCAGATAAATTAAAATGTCAATCGTAATGTTTGTTTTCTTTTGTTATATCTTCCAGTCAAGGTAAAGTGCTGTTTCTTTTTTAAAGACCTTAAAAACAAATCTTCATTACTAACTGTACAGCCACTGCATCTCTGCAGGTCCTTGGGATTTAGCTCTTGGATGCTTCTTTGATGAATACTTTGCTTGTCTGGCCTCTCAGTTTAAATGGAGATTAATGTCCAGTTGTGTGATGCCCATTCCATGTTTAAATTCAATATTTTATGTTGATAATCACAAACACAAAGAAGTGGAATTTGCTAAACGCTTCTGTGAGATTGACTGAAACGACACGCTTCAATGAGACAAAGATTGAGATTCTTTAGAAACGACCATTGCACTGGGATTTGTTATTAAAGTAAGGATGACTATGCAAGAAAGCAACTTGTTCCCGCTGTTAAGCATAGTGGAAGATCTGTTTGTTTTCCAAAGGTCATGGGAGCCTAGTCTGTGCCCAGAACATAAGAAGCTCTTTGAAAAGCCACAGAGTTTTAAATAAAATCTAATTGACGCTACCACTAAACTGAAAATAGGCCATGTGTGAGCTTCAGCAGAGCGATGTTACAAACTGTTTAGCCACAGAAATGGTTCATAAGATACTAAATCAACTCCTGCAGAGTCTGCACATGTAAATCCTGCTGAAAACCTGGGGCGTAAGGTGAAGACAACAGAGCAAGAACCAGGTCCCGAGTTTCTGGAAAATCTGGAGAGATTATACAAGAGGAACGTCTCTGTAAAACTCCAATCCTGAGAATTATTCTGTCTGATTATCAGTACCGATACCAATGAGTGGAGTTAACATGAATTTATGTTAAAAAATCTTTTCGTCAGTCTGTTTTCTACAATGAAGATTTTTCAGGCCTGTTTCAGGCATCAAATGCCACCAACCGAGGATGCTTGGTAACAGGACCCTTGTACAAACTCTTTTGTTTAAACGTGTTGTCAGCGAGCTGCTGCTGAATGCCCCTGTTTACCGCTTCTTGTTTGTTGAATTACTGCCCCCTCCAACTTGTTAAACGATCAGGCTGAAATTCTGTCACATTAGCAGCTTTTCTTTGGGGGGGGGGGGGGGGGCAAACAGATCCTTATCTTTACTCACTCATAAGAGCTTAATCCTGTTTATGAAAACAGAATCCCACCCATGTCACAACAGCCCAGCGCCCCAGGATCTACAGCCGTTCACACAGGCTCTAGCTTGTCCCTCATTATCACTGTTGATAAATGGAAAAGACCCTCTTGGGCGGGCGGCCCAGGCTGGGACTCTGCTAATTAGAGGGCCTGTTTCCTCATAAATAACTAAAGTAGTTCAAATCAGCCAGAGAGAGAGGTAGTTTCAGCTATAAAGATTACAAAAAAATCTATATTAAAATGCTTCAACATAAAGCCCGAACAACAGCAGAGTCAAAAAAAAAATAGATTGCTTTTAGTTGAGAACAGCTTTGCAATGAAGCAGTGTCATTTTATGTGTTGACTTTTTTTATACTATCATCTACAATACATTTACATTATTCAACACATTTAACAATAGCTAAGGCATGTTAGCCATCTGCTAATTGCATTTTAACAGCTCAAAATAAGATCAGGACTGATTTAAAGCTGTCTAAGCCTCTGATGACTGTAAACACCGGCTCATCTCCTCCTCAGATAAGCTCTCCTGTTTAATGAAATATTTCAGATTATGTAGTAAAATAACTCTGACATCAGCGATTTAATTTGAGTTTTAACTCACTGAGTTTTTAATAAGTTGAAATCTTGCAATTCATACATCACTTTGTTAAATATGACTCATGTGAGGAAGGCTGCCCTCACAAACTGACATAATGAACTGCAGATATACTTTCAAAGACATAACTTAACTAAAACAATGTTTATTAAGCCTTATTTTAGTCAGTATTCCCAATTATCTTTTGGAGTTATTGATGTGTCATGAGGATGTTTCTAAATTATTATATTCAGATTGTGGAGTCTTCCTAATTGCTCTGTTTTAACCTCTTTAATCTGAATTAATCTATTATGGAGAAAACTGATTCCAGGCAATGAAAAATATAACTTTGTTTTGAATAACCATTTAAAGCCATCTTCTTCTTACAATACATTGCTGTAGAAAAATTATATGCCCCCATATTGTTCTGTTTTTGCTCTTTTTGTAACAAATCTTTTAGATCAGTAAACTAAATTTAACATAAAGGATAACCTGGTATTTGGGAAACTGGTTGTTCAACCCTTTGCAACATCAGCCGCAGGTGTTTGTGATAACTGGCAGTGCGTATTTATAGATTATTGTGGAGGAATTTTGTCTCACTTTTACTTTATACACTTTTTTTTTTTCAAACACACTGATATTCTTAAACTCAGACAGTCTTTATGGGATTTTCTACAAGAGAGCCGAATTCATGAATACATCAAATATGACAAGTTATGCTGGTCCTGAATTTAGACTTTCTTTGGTTTGACTGTTTTTTGTCTGCCGATATTTTGGAGTTCCAAAATGTTAGGAATGGCTTTGTTTACTATTCTTCACCTATTCTCATATTTCTTTAAATCAGGCCATGTCGTTCTGGTTTTTAGAATCTTTTAGCCTACTTCATGTTGTGATACTAGTTCTGTTGAAGCCAATTCTCAACCCTATAGAACAGATAGATAAGTTATGATTCAACAAGAGGGAAAAGTGTACTGTTACAAAGGGCCAGGTTGATTTAGGCATCTTATTTCCTTTAACAAATGAAATTGTATTTTCAATGCAGCTTTTTAATTAATCCGGTTCTTTGTCTATAAACATTTTTTTTTTCTGATGATATTTATTGTTACCCAAAAAGCAACAACAAAAAAGAAAATAATTCATTTTTAAGTGAAAAATAACTGTTGCTGAATATTGTGAAAACTCAACTGTAGGGAAATACTTTCCTATAACTTGTCGGTTAACTAGTAAGTGGTAAAGGCGAAGAAAGCAAATGGTGAAATCAGATTCCCTTGTGGCCAGCAAAAACTCTTTCACAATCTCATTTCAATTTTAAAGATCTTAACAAAGTAAATTTACAGCAGTAAAAAATCCAAAGAAACACCAACCAAAGTAATTGAAACAATTATTGAATATGTGAAATAAATTCAGAGTAAATGTAGAACAGAAGAAACACAGTTGTAAATGGAGCAGGTATAAAAATCTTACAAGTATATTTATGGATTTCTAGAAGCGCGTAAAGATATGTTAATGAAATTAAAACATTCATTTGTTGTCTATACCCACTTATCCTTGGGCTTTATCAGCAGTGGTTGTGAGAATTTAACAGAAAGACACACAACCACACACTAACACAAAAGGGCAATTTAGGAAGACCAGTTAACATAAAAGTTATGTTTTTAGAGTGTGAGGGGAAACCAGAGTACACGGAGTTAACCCATGCATGCACGGGGAGAACAAGGAAACCCCACAAAGAAAGATCCTAGGCTGGAATTTAAACCTGGGAGCTTCTTGTGGAAGATAACGTTTTTACCATCCTCACTATTCAATACCAAAAACTTTTATTAATGTGTTTTAGTGTTAAAATGTGCTTTAAAATCTACTTATTATGAATGAGATCAAGAGCAGATAATAAATGCATTTGAATTAAACAAAGTCAGCTTACTTAAAATGTATGGATAAATTACTCAAATTGAAATATTGAATAAGGAATGAACTTTCAGGAATACCCAAAAAAATACTGATAAACATAAAAAACAGACTGCAACACACTGATTTTCAAAATAACACCATTACTACGTCAACTATATTATGCTTAATAATATGATAAAAATGTGAAATTTATCTTCTGGTTGAGATGTCTGACCTACAGGTGTCAGTCTGAACATATATTATTTAGAAGTAACAACGTTACTTTGTCAATAAAACAAGATGATAAAATAATGTTCTATGTAAACTGTAGTGTGTGACTTAATCAGAGTTGTGTCTGTCCTAAATTAAACCTGCCATGTGAGTCTGAGGTAGTACCTGGAAACATTGGAAGGGAAAGATTTGAATCTACTCTGCAGCCATCGCGTCACTTTGTTATCAGCTGACTGACACACACTTTCACATGATCCTGCTGTTCTAGTTACTGACATGGAGGCTACTGCTCCCTCTGCTGTATTTGAACTCTTTTGACAAGAAATCACAACGTACGAGTGATAAAAACAACATGACCACTGTAGTTTTTCAGAGGTCAGCCACGTGTTAGCACACTAAGATAACATTTAAAGCTACAGCGTTACTTGGGAAGCTGTGTGCTGGTGGAAAATCTATTTAGAGTTCTGAAATAGTATACCTCTGTCAGACAGGGCTGCTGTAAGAACACTGCGTGTATTACGTGATCTAAAGCACCGCTCTATATTTAACAAATCATGGGGCTAGCTGCACTGCTTGCTATTGCTCAAGAAACGCCCACCATAAAGACTATGACATGGCTCTGCAGGGTCTTCCTCCATCTCTGGATTGGGTGGACCGAGGTCACAGCTGAAGCAGGACAGGTAGGAACCAGTGAAAGTGTGAAAATATAGAATGGTTAAAGTACCAAAATGAAACTACAAATGGACTTCCTGTTTTTTATAACAAGTTCATTGATTTAAATCTAGGAAGTTATTTAGAGAGGGTGCATTTTAGACTACAGCTGCTTGCATGAATAACTTACTGAAAAATACTGCAGTTTACTACAAGTAAAATGACTTTTTATTTTAAAATGCCTCTTTGATTGTAATACTTTAGATAACCTTGTTGTCTTAAAGTGTAACATTTACAATCATAAAAGATGGATTACTCCAACATAATAATGATAATGATAACTTAATTATTCAGATTAAAATTGCTGTGTTTATTACTAAATGTAATAGTATATTTAAATGGCTATTTCTAAAAAAATTAAACTCAGGTCAGCTGCAAAGTTAGGCTTCTGACAATCTGGAGTTGTGTAAACTTTAAAGTTATGCCCACAGAACTGGCAGATGTTGGAGTCTCTCAGTATGTCACGCTGGGCGTTTTAAAAAACACGACAGACTACAGTATGTAATCCCATGATGCAGATTTGTATCGGTTCAATAGTGGTTAGATATATGTATTGTCCCACATGTTTAATGTGTTTCTTAATAAACATGTTAAATTATTCCCAACTTTGGTCCAAATAGTTTAGTTATTTTTTTATGCAGATATATAATATTAAATTCTAGAGTTGCAGCTCATAAACATTTGATCATGAGGTTATCAGTCAAAATGTTAAATTCAGAGTGATCGATTAGTGAGTGATATTTATTCAGGCCAGCTTTCTGCAGCAGCTCCTTCTGCTCCAGCTTTATGATAAGAGTTTGTGATAAGTAACTTTATCACAAACTCCTACAAATCCAAATTGCTCTTATAATGTAAATTGGACAAATCAAGAATTTAAAACATAGACAGTCTCATATTAGGTCACCCCCTCTAATAGACCACCACCAACAACACCCCACCAATGACAAAGTCTCATGTGGGTAAGATTTTAAATTAATAATAAACTAAAACAGAGAGAAGAGAAATACCTTCAGATTTGATTATGTATTTATCTCTATGTCAGTCTTTGACCTCCATGTTGTGATTCTGATGTCTGTCGTTTCTTTTAGGCCCCACACTGTATTACAGCTCTTCTCTCCAGCTGGCTTTTTATTTTGGTGTGACAACTCAAAATCATCACTGGCCCCCATTTAGCCCTGTTTAAAACTTCCTGGATGCACCCCTGCTCAGCATTCTTAGTGAAGTATTTTTCAGCTTTATATAAGTATTATTATTAAAATATTAATTCTTGAAATTATTTCAATAGTGATCCACTGAATTAAACTCAGGGGTTAAACACAGCGGGTGTGACACTTATTAATAAATACCAGTATTAATTAAAAGAGCAAAGTAAAAACTGTTTTCAAGAATTTTTTTAAAGACAATATATTTCCAGCGTTTAAGGGAAAGCATGTTGGCCAATGTTTCCAAACTTTTTCACCTGACAATTTTTAATATATGACATGTTTTCACAAACAATACCAATAGCCCATTTCTTAAAGAAATTTCATAAGACCTAGTTATACATTAATTTTTAAAACTGTCTTGTTTTTTTATAAACCTTTAGTCAACGAAAAACAAAATTATGAGAAACCGATAGTCTTTCTTAAATACCTCATTCCAGATCTTCCAGAACTTTAAAAACCTTACATCTTTTAAGGGGGAGGTTTTTAAATTCTTAACTTCTATACTATCTATTCCTAGCTTGTGTGTGTTCTATCAAATGATTAAAACGGCTTCTCACAACATCCTTATATTGCCTTCCATAGCTTATGTTAACAGGGTGTATGTTAGCATTCTATGAAAGGTTTTTCACTTTTTATTGGATAAGTATCAGCATATTAGGAGTTTAGTGTGTAGAACCCTGTGACACATACCAGGGCAGGGAATCAACCACCGGTCAATCAACTGGAGGATTACTGCTTGTCCTTGTGCCAAAGCTGACTTGAGACTGATCTCTTCAAACAAGGCCATGCTTTCTGAGTTTGCTGTAATAAACTTAAATGTTTGACATAATTGTTGTAAACATTGTAAATGTGCTATAGTGTAGCTGTATTTTAACCTCAAAATCACCCCAGAACAGAACAAATAAGATCTATTCCGAGACATTCTAAACTCAGAGGGGAGTAGTTCTAACGATTAATAACAAAACAAAATTAAAGGAAGGAGTTTTGGTGCAGATGATGTCTTATTACAGGAGACAAATCTCCTGCCCTTATTGACTCTCATTATTACGCTGATCATGACTGGATAAAAACTACTTCTGAAGCACTCCAAGTGGCTCCAAACTTGTCTGAGAGAGTAACAGAATGTAATATTTGCTAAAATTAAGGTCCAGATGGACTTCTTTTTTTTTCATTTAACTGTTGTTTATTTATATTGTTTTTTTTAATAGGTGAGTCAATAATTATATTATTTGCTATAGGATATGCAAAACTGTATCTGGCATGATGGCCAACTCACATTAGGAAATTGATTATTTTCTGTTGCAGTCCTCTTGCAAATTATCTTTAAGTGATTTCTTTACACAAAAACTACAAAAGGTGCTGCATGTTCCTTGGAAAATCATTGAGAACATTAACAATTGTAAATTTATAGTTATTGAAATCATCCTTAAATTATTATTTATTTATTTATTTTTATTGCAGGTTCTGGGGAGCCCAAAGCCAGATGGAGGACTTTGAATACAGCTTGGAGATCAGCGACAGAGACTGGGAGTGCTTCTTTACAGAGTGTGAGGAGTGCAACCTGCTTCCTCCTTCATTAGCACATGTAGATGATTCTGGGATGAGCGATTTTGATGACCTCTTTCTTACCCAGAGAGCCAGAGGAGTTGACCCAACTCTGAGCTCCCCAGTAAATGACCACCCTGTCGACAGCCCACCAAAGTTTAGTGGTTCTCCTCCTGTGGAACGGTGCTTTGGGCAAAAAGAGAGCAGTGGATTTGACAGCGTTCTTTCGGGCAGCGAGGAGGACATACACCTGCAGTCTGTAAACATCTTTTTTGAAAGGATTAAAGGATTAAGAGAGACTGAACATGACCAAGAGAGAGTTGGAATCAACAAAGAGGCAAAACAAGAGGGGCAGCAAGTCAGTGGAAGGACTCTGCCAAAAAGCTGCCCTAAGTTCAACACGTTGCCTGATAGGGTGGAAAAAGCATTTGGTAAAGAGATCCAGAGCCATGTCAATTCTGTCACACACATCAACACAATGAAAATAGTTACAGCTCAGTCCGACTTTTCCTCAGAACCTGAAACGTGCAGCACCTCCCCCCTCAGCTTTTGCAAATCACCTGAAACAGAGTTATACATAACAGAGGGAGACTTAACAGACAACGTAGTGGACGAGGTTGCACCGTACAGTCCGCTTCATGGCTCAACAGAGAGCGTTGCTGGCTCAGACACAAGAGCTCAGCCCTATATATTGGAAATGTGGAGAAGAATGGATGATATCGAGCAAGAAGATCCGTTGATAAGTCCAGAAACTTTCTGTAAAAAGTGCAGCTCTAGAGAAGACCAGATGTCTTCGCCCGAAGGGTCTCAGTTAGTCTCCCTGAGGAGGAAAAGGAGAAGGAAGAGGCATCTCAGTCTGGAGGCAGGTGAAGGTGGGCATCCGTGTGTGAGGCAGTCAAATGAGGAGCACTTAATGGTAAAAGAGGGAAGACGTCTGTTTTTATCAACAGAGACACTTGATTTGAAAGAACAAAAAAATGTCAAATATGTTCTTACTCCGAATCCCGCCACCATCAAGTTACCAGAGAATTTCCCTGCTCAGGAGATAAAAATTGAGCTCTCCCTCTCTGTTTCCCCAAGTGAGAATCAATGCCAACCATTGCAACAAAAAACATGTACAGACAGCAGTTATTTAACCAACCACGAATCGAAACCCTCTCTGAGTCAAACTGATGACAAAGATAATGATGCAGCAGAGTTAGAGCCAAATGGTGAGTTTCAGGTTGCAAAACCACCCGGTGTGACTGAAAATCTCTGCTTGCCAGTTTCAACTGCTGAAACGGAGACAGAAACAGAAAGTCAGCGACAGGCAACAAAATCTGCTATTCTTCAGCCATCTGATGAACGAAATGTATCGCTCAGTGACACAGAACCACCCAGTCTGACAGGAAATCCCTGCTTGCAAGTTCCAGATGCTGAAATGAAGACACAAAAGACAAAAAATCTGAGGCAGGAATCCCAATCAGCTATTTTTCAGACCTCTAATGAAAGCAATGTATCACTCGATGGCTGCAAAAATGAACAACATGCAAAACATTTGACAGCAGAGGTCAAATCAGTCAGCCCCATTCTGAGTGCAGAGTCATGTGCTCCTGCCATGGAAGTCGTCCAAAAAGGTAAACTATCCGCTGCTAAGTCAGACCTGGCCACAGACGCTGGAAAGTCTGGCCCGGACAAACTCACGGCGTGTCAAAATGACTCTGAGGGTCAAGAACAGCTGGACAGTGATGGTGCAAACACAAATCAAAGGGGCACTACTCTGGAAGAGACTAACTTTTCTGTTGGAGGGATCACTTATCGGCCAAGGGCATTCGAGGATGAGACTTTGGATGAAGTTAACAGTACTTTTTCAACATCAGAGCACCTTAAGAACCTACCTTGTGAAAGCTGCTCGTCTGGAAATGTTTCTGGTTTAGATACAGACCAGCAAACAGATTCTTCAGATGTTTTAATATCAAATATTTTCTTGGAGAAACACAAACAAGTAGAAACATCACCTATATTGAACTCAGCAAGCAACATTCTCACGGAAAGTGAAGGTTCTCAAAATGAAAGCCCACAAACAAGTCCCTCAGATATTTCACATGTTTCAACCTGTTGCACCCTGGATTCAGAATTAGTCCTTTCACTTTCCACTGAAAACAAGTTTCCAGGCTTCTGTTCATCTGTCAGTGAGCATATATATGATCAAGAAGGAATGGAGCATCCAAATTTATTGGCTGATCATGAAGTAAATCAGACATCTCCTGGATCCGAAAGCCAAGAAGAATCTAAGGCTGAGTTTGCAAGCAAAGCAGAGGAAGTCGTCATTGCATGCAAAGATGTAGACGAACCACAGAGGACACCAAATTCAGTTTTTGCCATGTCATCGTTTTGGAAAGAGATAGAGAAACTGACAATAAACGACATTTTGGGTTTACGAAATGAGGAAAAATCTAATCTACATACTCCACTTCCAGTTGTAAAGGAAAGTGAAGAAACAGTGACTGATTCAGGCATTTTTACTGAAGAGGATGAGCCCAAACCAGAGGAACCCACAGAAGAAATGTCAGAGTTTGTTTCTTCATCTTCACGAACTGTTACCTGGCAGAGTGATCCTGTGCTAATCGGCAAAAGTCCAGATATTGGTCCAGAGTGCACAGTGTTGGAATCTGAGGCCTATTCATCCCAGCCTGTCCTTAACGAAAAGGCTCAAAAAGGCCTCAAAAAGTTTTCTAAAACAGTCAGTGTACAAAATTTGAAGGCATTGGAATCAGATTCTTTTAGCTACATGTGCAAAGGTGACACTTTGCAAATCTTAGAAGAACAAGAAAGTGAAAACCTGACCTATTTCACTGGGAGTGGAGCATCCAAGAAAGACTCAACTTTACCTTCATCCTCCACAAACACCTACAGGATCTCGTTCACAAACATTTTCCAGTACTTCTTTGGTGGAAAACAGTCCGTTTCCAGCCAGTCAGCAAGGGAAGATACAACCTGTCTCTACACTAGTGGAAACTCTGTCCCTGAAACATACGACCATTTCTTTTCAGAGTTTGACAACGAGAGCTTCTTCCCCCCTCTCTTAACGGCAGCAGAGAAAAACAAAGACAAGCCAGTTCCTATATTCTCCTACTCTCGCTCAACCAGCAGACACTTCCAGTTCCCAGAGGCCTATGAGCACTTCTTTGCATCTTCCTCATCTGATGATTCCTCCGGGGAATCTGATGAAGAGGAAAGCTTCCGTCCTTTGAAGGTAGTGAGCAGGTTCACCCGTAAAGTAAACTCCACGCAGGTTACCACTGATGTATACGAGGATTTCTTCACAGACTGCGACATCACTGAGAATCTCTTCTCTCTGAGTTCGCTGTCCTTCAGGAAGGTCAGCTTCACACCACCTACAGCCCAGGAAGAAGGGTCAAACTTGCCTGTGCCTTTGAGGCAGAGTTCCAGACATCAGCTTCAAAAGATCGGTTTTCAAGTAAATGCGCTGGATGTGATGTTTCCTGACCCATTGCTGTACCAGATAGAGGAGAGGATCTCCAGACAGCTCGCACTGCAGACGTGTAGATACGAAGGCTTGGAGGTGGCTGTGTCTGATCCAAGTAAGATTAATTATTTACAGTGCACTCAGTAAGCAGAGAAAAAAAATCTCTTTAGCCCTTTAGTATTTCATTTTGCACCTACTTATAAGACTACTCACTTATATTCACAGTTGAAACTTATAATGAATAACAACCACATAACCTATTTGCTTCTCTCTGATATTAAATCAGAATAAAGATTCCCCAGATTTTGCTCAGTCAGGATAACATAATTTTTGTATCCTAAAATTAATCCTAAAATATCAACAGGGAGAACTTTTGTTTAAAATATCCATAGATTTTTTGTTAAATAAGGGGGGAAAGCTTGTAACCTGAAAACACCATCCTTAATGTGGAGTAACAGGTGGCACCATCATAATGTGTGGCTATTTTGCTGCAGGATGTGACTGGTGCTGGGGCATTTCATGTAACAGAGGGCATCATTGGGGTAGAGGACCATGTGAACCATGGGAACATGTTGGCCCACAAACAAACTAAGTTAGACATATTTTGTAAGGAGCTATGAGCTGAAAGTCTTGAAAACTGTTGTGAGAAACTTGTGGAAGGATACACTAAACATGTGATTCGACTCATACACTGTAAAAAGCAACAGATCAGTCTTTGTCTCATCTGATGATGATTCTTTTCCTGAGGACACATTGAGTAATTTGGTCAGTCAATGTGGGCAGCTCCAGAGTCAGTTTGAAGTTGCTTATATTTGCGCAGGGGCTTCTTTCTTGTTTAGCAGCCTCTCAGTCCTCGATATTCAAACCATCGTCGCTGTGGACAGTGACCATGGTTTTCAACAACTTTAGCTTCTTGATTGGCTTGTGCTTTTGTGCTTTCTGGGTCTTTTCTGAACTTCTTAATCATTTTTCTGATCGTCAAAACTTGTTCTCAATTGGTGACAGAACAATCATTCCTAACAAATATTAAAAATAGTTTGTTAGAAAGAGAGTGATAAAAAAAAAGAAAAGCAACAAATTAAAGCAGCAGTCCGGATATTTCAGTGAGATTGATTTTTTTTTAACCAACGTACCAAGTCCCCTCCTAAAACATCCTTCCCCCCCTTTATCAATAAAGTGTTATATTGATTTTGATTATTGCATATATGACTGTATTATCTGTTCAACAGAAATGCCACCAAAGCTGCGTTGGCTTCAAACCTTCTAATCTCCACTGTTGAAACCAATGGACAAACTCCGCCCGCAGAATGTGAAGCCAACCAGGAAGTGGCAAAAATTGCAGTTCCTCCCTCATCCGCTGAGGGCTGACGCCAAAGAGGAGCAATTTCGCATTCACTCCCATGTTAAAAAGGCCAACTTTACAGCAAAAATAAACATGTTTACAGCCTGGTTCAAAAACCCATTTTAGGTTAGATAGTTCAGGTTTGCCGTCATGACAACTCTGAGGGGGTTTCATTTTTTTCTAACTCATATTTGTAATTTAATCTAGAAATTAGGAATAATTAGTGCCGTGTCCCTTTGATTGAAAGGTCCATATAACTAACCCTGGTGGCTAATGGTGGCTAACGGTAGCTAATAGCTTGCACCATAGTCTGCTTTCCCCCGCAGCTTGCTCGGGGAAGCTCTTCACAGCCTGGGACGTATGCTGCATTCCAGTTAAACCTTTCCCATCACAAAGTCGGAAATCTCGCAGTTGTCTCGCATCATTTCACCAAGACACACCCCCATTAGGTCGGAAATTTTGAGCTGCAACTCGGAACTCTAATAGCGGACCGAGTGGAGTGGGCAGCTCGGACAACAAAGATGGCTGCGCCCATAGTTGAGATATATTTTCTTTGTACTACATCGGTCATTTCAATGTTGTTTTTAAATGCTCTAACACACTTAACTACATTTCTGCTTTAATCCGGTCTCCAATTTATACATTGCACGGTCTTGCTGTGCATGTTATACAATGTACAGCTTTGTTTTTCATGCTGGTCTGCTGAAGATACTGACTTATTTTTTAATTTTTTTAAGTAAAACGACTACAATTCAAAACAATCAAAACAAGATATTACACAAATAACTCCAAAGTATGTGTGCTTTTCATAACCTAAATATTTTTTGTCACTTATTTCAGCCAAACTTAAGGAAACATTCAAAAAAGGACAAAGTTGAACAAAAGAAAACAAAAAAATAAAATAATGACATATGTGTATAATTCAAACAGATTCACAAGGGGAGTTTGAGTGAGAAGAAAAACCTTCCACATTATATAAGTAACCTAAAGGGGGTTATACATTTGTGCTCTTTATGACATCATGTAGTTTTATTGTATTTTTGTAGACATTTTATTTAAAAATCTCAACAATTTCAATTCATTTTTTAGATTTTTCCAGGTAAGAGGAGTTTTGGTAAATCTACATTTATTTATAAAAAAAAATTGTAATGATTAAAAAAATTGTAATTATGAATTCAGCTTTTTTATATTTTAGTATAATTCCAAACAGAATATTTTAAACCAAGAAATTATTCATATTAGTTTTATTAGAGTTAAGCCACTCCTGGATTTATTTCCAAAGATCCATAATTTTACCACATTCATAGAAGAGATGTTTAGTTGATTCATTTGCTTGCATAAGTAACTTTTTTCAACATTGAAATTGAATCTAGTTTGAATAAAGGGGTCCGATGGGTAAATATTATTAAATTTTTAAAATGGATTTCTTGACTATGTGGATCAGAGCCCGTGGAATATTTCTATTATATTCAATAGAATAGCAATAACTAGCCTGCCCCTCAACAGCTGCTGCCCTCAAAGCGTCCATGTTCTTTCCGACTTGGAGTGCAGTGAGACAAACTGGAACGCTTTAAGTGGGGAATTACGTCACGTTCTCGTGTACAGCGACTCGGACTCCCGAGTATCCGAGACAAATGGAATGCAGCATTATCTAAAGACTTCGGTCATTTCATGTTTCTGAAGTCCAATATCAGTTGCTTGTGCACTGTTTATTCGGTTTTGGATTAAATCTGCACTTATTGGACAAATATGGCTTGCTGTGGTATTGATTACAGTAACAGACTTTCCAAGAAGTCTCTGCCAGAGGCAGGCTTTATACGGGCAGCAGTGGGGGGAGAATTTCTGTCAGTTGGCCAAGAGGAATGCTGCTCCAATCGGAGCTTTTATTTCTTTCTACACGTGTGTTGAGGCAGGCGACCGGTCTGGTAGCAGCAGAGCAGCTCAGTCGGCAGGACCGAGAAGCCACGTCAAAGAGGGGGGAACACATATCGGCGTAACACCCTACTTCGGTCTTTAAGGGGTTTTTCAAAGAGTTACTCACCATACTTTCCATTGTTTTTCTTTCTGAAGTTGATGTAGCCCTGGGTCGCCAGGGAATGGCTAACTATTTAGCAGAAGTTTGCTCCGACTTCTCCATTACTGCTCTCTGCCATTACGTTTGCTGTAAACCGGAAGATCTGGCGCGGCCTGTGTGTATGCAGGTTTGTGCGATGCACATGCAAGTTGATTGGCATCCAACATGGGAGAAACTCGAATTCTATTGGTTAAAAAATACGCTGGTCAGTGTGAATTGCACTGTGGTCTATGGGAGGAAGGAGGGACTTAAGAAAAATAAAAAATGTTGTGGCGCACTAGCCTTTTAACATAGTACTGAACCTCACTATAATTTTAAGGAGATATTTGATGCACAAATAAATCCTCCAGACTGCAGCTTTAATATAAAAATTTTGCCACTGAGAGTGTTTGCAAGCTTTTCACCAGAACTGCTTATGAGTACATGCCAGCTAAACCAAGTCCAATTTGGTTTTGCCCTCTAGACAACACAATACAAAATTTATGTGACCTCTTCAGTCAGTCCCTCTTTGTTTGTCTCACATGTAGGCGGTTGTGATGTAGAAATGTCACCCACTCTGCCCCAACATTTGTTGCTGGGACGGATTCTCTTTCCCTAGCTGTCAGATGACACCAAGAGAACGTTATGCTAGAGCCAGGAAGCATGGTCCTACGTGATAACTCGTCTTCACTCAATGAGTGTCTCCTCTAAGCTGCCAAGAGCACGGTGATTAATGCTTAGAGGGAAAGTTAAAATGTTTCCTATTGGACTGTCTTTTTGGAACTCACTCTTCAAAAAAACTGTAAATGCCTTTAATTGATATTCTAAGTTTTAGTTTACTAAAAGAATATCTGAGGCTTAATGCCTTAGTTTCATCCTTATGGATAGAACATTCCAGTAGTCTTGAATGTTTAGATGCAAGGAATTTGTCCAGGTTTCATGGACGTTCAGCTGATTTGCTGAAAATAATGTCCTTTCCTGGATTTATATATAGCTTTCTATAATCCCATGTCATGCAGGTTCTTAAATGCTGCAGCTATTTAAAATTGTTCCTATTATTTCAGGGTTAGATGCCCCCCTCCTGCCTCTGAAACAGTCGGATATGTGTTTGGTTTGTATTGCATTCGCTTCATGGGTGCTGAAGACTGCTAATCCTGGAGCTGGTGATGCCTGGAAGGCCGGTAGGTATTACTGCAGCATAAAACACCAATAAGCCTTAATGCAGTAAAAGAGCTTACAAAGATTGCTTTGTACCTGACACTGTTATTTGGAGAGACTGCAGTGACTTAAAGTATCACTATTAGGTTATGTACAGTATTGTGATTTCTTAAAGATACAGATGAAATTTAACTATATCAAAATAGAAACATCCAATCTCTTGTGAGCATTGTCATGACTCTCATTCGGTTTCTGCTTTCTTTAGTCCTCCTGGCAAATGTCAGCGCTCTGTCCGCCATCAGATACCTGCGTAGGTACGTCAAAGTGGAAGCTGCAACCACTGAGCTGAAGTCCCACTATCCTGCTCTGACACTGTCTTGAGCTTTCTGCTTCTAAACTCATTAAAAGGAGTGATCTATATTTTCTATAAATCTCTTTGAATGGCTAGAGGATATCAGTCCTTAGAAGAAGCATGTGTTGCTACATGTTGCCACAATTTTTGCTAATCTTTTTGGATTTGTCCCTTAAAACCCAAAGAGCATTCATGTGGGGTTTAAAGTGACCAAAGGCAAGAGAAGAAGGTTTGAGACATTTGTAAATACTGAAGGGAGATGGGAGGCAGAGTCTCTTAGCTGAACTGACTTGGGATGACAGATGAATGTGAGATAAATAAATGTGAATTTAAGGCACTTTAATAATTCAGAAAAATATCTTTGACCCTTTTTTTTTCTCTATGGAATTTTCATGTATCAAATGTTTTTATTCCAGTATATAAAATATTCTCATTACCAATTACTTGTTGAGTTTAAAGGGGTGGGATCCAGTGTTGTATTAAACATGGCAGTGTACCAAGAGGAAAGGAATGTTTTATTTTAAGAACCACATTTTGTGCCAGTATCAGAAATATAATAAATTACTTGAAGGGCATTTTATTTCTGATAGAACCTCTGTAAATACCCAAGCAGTTTTTTGTTGCACTGTATGTCACTGAACTGCTGATTTATTGAAAAGAAGAAAAAAAATGTATGCGAGTTGTTTCCTGGTTCTTCTTCAAGGAGCACTCGAACATGCAGGGTTTTAAAACACTAGAGGGCGACACCACTTCACAGACAACTAATCTCAGTTGTCAAGTAAGATTGAAGGATTCAGATTATCAAAAAAAGCTTGAATATTAGATCAAAAACAAACTGAATACAGAAAACTGATTTCGAATTTATTACTTATAAGTTATAAATGTAAAAAACATAAAAATCAGTATGGCCCTGGATGGAAAACTAACTGATACACCTTACACCTTATGACTGGTTGTGGCAGGTCCAGTCTATCACATAGCTGTAGAATGATTTTAGTCCACTGTTCTTTGCAGACTGCCATTGGGAGGTGTTGGACCATGAATAACAAACAACTCCAAAGTCACCAAAGTGAGTTGAGCTTTAAATCACAAAGGTTTTGCTAGAGTTAAGTTCATTGTTCTATATTGACAACGGTGGATTTTCCAGGTCCTGCAGCAGCAAAGCAACCTAAATGTTTCTGAAAGGTTTCACTTTTTTCTTGCCACTTTACTAAAAAAAAAAAAAGAATCCCCAAAAGCCTTTAGTGTAATCAAGATGTTCTTTTGGAAATATAAGACATCCCTTTGTGGGTTTCTTTTTTCATTTGCAATGGTTTTGGCCCTGGAACTCTCTTTTAATTCAATTTATCGTCCAGTCGTGCCAAATATGTACACTCAATATTCAGAAAACCTTTTTTCTCCAGTAGATGGCAAACTTCTTCCACCCGGAATTTTGATCTATTTAGTTTAATAACTGGTGAGTAAATTTACTTTAAAAGCTTCGTAATTCCACTACCGCTGAACCATCAGTTCAAAACTTGTCTAATTTATGTACAGAAAGAAATATAATCAAATCAATACAATAAAAAACTAAGCAATCATACAGACAGTACTTCATCTCCAACACAGAATCAAATGTTTAGAAAAAAATCTTAATATAGCCTCAGTATCCTCCTCTTAGCATCATCTGATCGATCAAGAAGGCAGTTTTTCTTTCATTGAAAACTGTTTAGAATAGAAATTAAACACTTGTTTTACCTTATGTGTGGGCTAAACTTTACATTGTGATGAACACAGTTTGGCCATTAGAAAATACAAAGAAAAGGGGAGGATAACCTTCTTTTTACACTAACAACCCTACTTCTGTTTTCTATACCAGTTTTAGCCAGGGGTCAGTGTGTGAGATGACTGAGAGAAACTGGACAAATGGTTCACAGAGAATTAAAGGACAAAAAAAACAACCTGAAAAAGTCTTATAATTTACCTGAAATACTTGTTCTGGGACAGCAGTTGGAAGCAGAGTACAAAAAAATAAATAACATCTGTCTCTTTAATCTGAACATATGAGAATTTGCAAATAGTATTACAAACTTTTTTTTCATAAAAATAAAACCAGATTCTTGTACTTTTTAAAATATTTGTACTTCTTTAAAAAAAAAAAAAAAAAATATATATATATATATATATATATATATATATATATATATATATTTAACAAAATGTTTCTGCTCTATTTTAAAAAAACAATTATACGTAATCAAAATCATTGCTAAACTTTGCATCACCAAATATTTTCAAAATAAAGAGAAACAAACCTGTAAGCATATTTTCCACTTTTTTATTAATAATAATAAAAATGAGAAACACCAAGCAAAAATAGAAAAGTCACACACTTGCATTGCAGGGTTTCTTTTTACAATATTAGCACCTTTAGGACAATCGGTTGAAGCCACATCTGTTTCAATGTATAACGCAGCTTAATATATTTACAACATTTACAAAAAAAATACTCACATACTTTGTACCAAAACAAGCTATGATGGAATGCTTTTACTGATTTAAGTTAGAAACCATTTGAGCAAATATATGAGAGAATAAGGAACGATGCAAATGACACAGCAACATAGCAGTTAAATAACACATAATATAAAAACAATAATAATAAAGCTACATACAATGCACTTTACGTGCCAATCATAAATGCTACATATGAACCAAAAATGAGAAACATGTCTGTTGTACTGTTTAAAATTTTTCCCACTCTCTGTTCAAACCTCTGCTCAACTCCCTAACAACTGAAAAAGCACTTCCTCACATTTGTTACTCCACACTGTACACAACAGCAGCAGGCCGGCCTCGACCGTTGGCTTTTATTATCCACCTGATAGTGATCTGATGTTTGCGCACGTCCAGACGAGTGCCGGCTCTCTTGTTTTGTTTTATGACCATCTCTGCCGAGTTGCCATGGGACCAAGGCCCTGGGCCCCAAAGTCTAATCCTGTCCACTGTGTTGAAATTCCACATGCGGGCTGAATCATTCCAGTCTCACCATCGTACTCCCAAATGTTGTCATAGTCCACTTCCTGGTCATCTGGGTCCGTGGGTTCGAGGTAAGAATGGCGACCTACAGAGGTGAGAGAAAATTCCCAGGCGGTTAGTTTCAAGTGAACTTTTCCCTGATTGTAACAACTTGGACACGGTCCCAGAGCAAGTGTCTCATTGTCTTCTTTCAAACTACAACCTCAGAGTAAATCTTGAAATGCAACATGCCACAATGCCCTATTGTTACTTAACCAAAGTTTCGCTTCTAACTATACAAAAAAAATGCAAGTTGACAAATGAAATCGTGTGTCTACAACTTGCAGAAGAATTTCTTTGTAATAAATTCCTGTCAGTCGGTTCAGTTGTGTGCTGTCAGTCACAAAGGAGATGTATATCCTGTCTGAACATTGATCTTCTTAATCTTGGAACTTCGCACACATAGGCCCAGTTTCCAGAGGAACGTTTTGCACACTTAATGTACCTTCACTCCTGTAACCTTAAAACCATCTGTCAACTTGCTGACAGAAGCAAGAGCTCAAACAGACCAACTCAAGTGCACGGGGGTTAAATTAGCCATTTAGTGGAGTCTAACTGGGTCATTTGTAATTTCCTACCTCTGACCTCTATAAATCGCGTTTGTCATAGGTGTAGATTTAAAACGTGTCACCTATTGTGCCTCAAGCCAATCATTAAAAAAGGGCACTTCTGTCAGGATTAGATACACTCATTTTATGCATATATAGTTCCTTGCAAAAGTATTCACACCCTTCGACCTTTATCGCCTTCTGTGCTGTTACAACCATAGACTGTATGTGACAGACCAACAAAGTATTGCATAACTGTGATGTAGTAAAGAGAATAACACGATTTTTCAATTGTCCTAGAGAGTATATCCTTTGTTAACCTCTCGCTGCAGCTGCAGCTAGGTTTTTTTGGCATATCTCTACAAGCTTTGCACATCTTGTGACAAAAATTGCATCCGTTCTCTGTAGTCTAGCTCAAGCTCAGTTAAACTGGATGGAACGCGACAGTGAACAGAATTTTCCAGCAAAGATTGTAAAATGGATTTAAGTCTGGACTTTGACTGGGCCATTCAAATGGAAATAATGATTAGTATTCCCAATATGCTCCTAACAGAATAAATGTACAGAGCTTGGGCCCCTTAGATATTATATATAGCCATTTGGACTTTTCTACAGAATCAGTGCAGCTCATTTTTAAGATTGATGTTTTTTTCTGGTTAATAATTCAGTTTAGTGCAGAGCAGCCATCTACCCTGTGGCTGTTGAGAAAAGCTGACATAAAGGTCTCCGTTTATTTGTCCACTGAAGCTGCATTAGGAACCTTAATGTTCCCAAATAGCAGAACGGTACCTGGGAGAAATCTCTGTTTTGTTCTGGTATCACTTTTTAAAGTCACGCTACAGAACGTTGAATTGTTCATTTAGTTTCACACATGAACATTCTGTATCTCTTTAGGTGTAACACGAACACTATTCTTTCGGTACATGACCGTACCGAACCAACAGGATTGTATAATACTTTTTTGGTACATGTACCACTGTACCACTACAAACATCCTCTGAGGCCTTCACAGAACAGCTAGCTCTATACTGAAATGCAAATAGACACAAACAGACATTATCTGATAACTAGATGCTTTCTGAAAGTGTTTTTTTTTAATCAAATTTTATTTAAGGGTATCAGAAAAAAAGGGGATGAATAGAAATACATTACATATTTTATATTTACTGTTAAAATATTCCAGTAACTACAGATGTTTTTCCTTTCACTTCATGGTTATGATTCACTTTGTGTTGGTGTATTGCATAAAATCCCAATAAAACAGACTGAAGTCTTCCTTGTAAGTTTACTAAATGGGTCAAAGTTCAAGACGTACAAACGCTTTTGTATAAGCAAATTTAAACTCTGGAGGTAAAACATAAACTAACAGGAATGAACTTCTCAGAAATTCTTACCAGGTGAGTAACTATAAGGCATGTGAGTCGTGTTCCTCAGAGAGCTTGATGGGTGATGGATCTGTTGGCAGATGTGAAAACAGAAGAAAAGTCAACAAACAGTGAACACGTCCCAAAGCAGGCCTTTCATATACAGCATCTGTTTAAATATCCCCTTCAGCACAAGTATATAAACTTTCTTTACTTCCTCATAGTGCTCTGGCACTTCTCTTTGAAGCCCAGCATTCCAGAAACTGGAGCATCCTGGGAAGTGTGAACCTATGTGCTCCCTCACCTGCTCTTGAATTTGGATAGGCATCGGCAGGAGCTTCAGCCTCGACACGGCCTCTGCTCTCTGCTCTGCTTGGCTCTGAGGCATTTCCACGTCTAGGCCAGAAACCTGCGGCTGGGTGTTGGCCAGGACCAGGCTTCTCCTTGTGCGTCTGCCCATGGGGGGAGTGCGTAGCTGGAAGGAGGAGGGTAGGAGATGGGCGTCCTGATGGTTGTGCTGGATTGCTTCGTTCCATTTGTGCTGCTGAAAGGTACACAAAAATGAAAACATTGACAATATTTGTTTCTGTGTACACAACAAGGCTAACCCTCTACAAGCAAGACTACTAACACTTTTATTATTCTTTAAAAAAAAATTGTGAAAGGTTTAACCTCCTCAGAGAAAACAAGGACTAACGACATCCAACATTTTTGGTGTACACAATTTGATATCAGCCAGTCCGTTCAGGTGTAAACAGAAACTAAAGATCCAGTGTCATCAACCCACTTACCGCTGGCCTGGCCTCCTCCAGGCTGAAGATCTCTGGGGTGCAGGGCTCATCATACAGGGGAGACAATGGCTGGCGTTGGGTGCACAAGTCTGAGTGACGTTGGCTGGTGTTCAAAGGGTAGTTCAGGGATGTCTGCGGCGTGCTCCAGCTGTTAGACTGAACAGAATAAAATGTGAGTCGAAGCAGCAAAAATTCATCAGATTTTAGACATTTTAGATAATCTCAGACTAATATCTGAAGCAGGAGGGCAGTAAAAGCCAGATGACAGACTAGGTTTCATTTTGTTTATGAATCGTAACAGATATTAAATTATATTCATCATTAAGCTGATTGATCTTTCAACCCCAGTTTGTATTATTCCCATCTGTTAAACCCATAAGATGAACCCTGCCATGAGATTGCTAATGACTGTTTCTATTTCAGTTACTGAACACATGGCATGTAAAGTGAGACAACGGTCTCGGAGGGAATATTTGGTTATCTTGCTCGACGCCGGACTGACTTACCTTTACGAGCGGAGCTTTCTCCAGCCGCTGTGGGCTGGCGCGGTGCAGGGCGGAGTAGGGAGTGCTGTAGATCTGAGACAACGGGGAGCTCTCTGCAGGCTGCAGGTAGGAGCCGTGCTGCGGGGAGGAGTAGCGCAGCGACAAAGGCCTCAGGTCTCGATCAGGCCTGGTTTGGGAGGAAACGCTGTTGGTCCTGCTACCCAGTCGGGTGGTTTCGATTGAGGAGGGACGACTGGAGCTGTACTGTAAGGAACAAAAATCCCATTCAAGAGGGAAAGTCAGCCATGAGAGTTTTCTTAATGCAAATAGTAGACTCTGTGGTGGCATATTCTGTTTTAATTTAACAAAGTCATTTGAGAGCGAGAGAAAAACATCTCCATCAAATTAATTAGCAGAGTGGTGGTTTAGGTCATAGGTTTAGCAGCAACTTTACTTCTGGGCATTCAGCCCTCTTTTTACGCTAATTGGATGGACAGGGAGGATGCCCATCTCCCCTCCTGAGAGAGTTTGCTCAGAAGTCTTGATAATGCATAGAGCCTCTTGACTTCAAAAGAACTCAAAAATAACTTTTTTTGTTGAACCAGAACTCTGAGAGGTACATGACTCAAGATGATTTTGTTGTTTTGTTCTAAATGTTTGAGCTCACCACCTGGTCGTTAGTAACAGGAGTACTTTGGGCTTAGCTCTTTTTAAATCATTTATATGATAAAAGGTGTACGCTGAAATGCATGCAGGACGACTAATACTGAAACAGTGTTGCCCAGTCCTGGTCATCATCAAGGTACTCTGCCCTTTATGTTTTAGCACCCCTATTTCATGGTGACTGCAGTTCAGCAAAAGCCTGTTATTCTACTGAATCCAGATGAAGCATCTATAACATGCAGGGCAGAGTGCCTTGAAATACACTGAACTAACCAGCCACATTAATTGCTATTTACTTGATTAGTTTAAAAACTTTAAAAAAGGTATTGTTCAGGATTTTTTAAGTGTAGTTCTGTTAAAAGATTATAAGCAGTTGATTTTCAATCTGCAGAAGATAACTCTCCTGGATCCTTCTTTTAGAAGTAATCCAGTTTTACTGACCTTGGAAACTTACATGAGAGATAAAGTGAGAGGGTCCAAAACCAAAGTGGGCTTCTAGCATTTTAAAACAAATCCTTTATCAAAAATATCATGGTCGTTAATTCAAATGTTTTCGTTTGAGCCTTCAAACTCTTTTCACATTTTCCCTTGGCAGTTGTAGGAGGTGGTACGTCACAGATTATCTCCCTGTGTGAAACATGTCCTTTTCTGCACAGAATAACCACCTAATACAAAGCTAAGGCAGTATATACTGTATAAAAATTAGCATTCTTCTAAACATTTGTTTTAAGATAGAAGAAATCCACTTTTCTCTTGGGCCCTCTTGGACAGTGTTTCAACTTTTGTATGCAAGACCAACTATTCTAACCTGGCATCAGCCCTGTATCGAGCCCAAACGTTTCTCCTGAGTTTGGAAAACT
Organism: Apricaphanius iberus; assembly: GCA_028564705.1. Taxonomy (NCBI): domain Eukaryota; kingdom Metazoa; phylum Chordata; class Actinopteri; order Cyprinodontiformes; family Aphaniidae; genus Apricaphanius; species Apricaphanius iberus. Next base: position 586,518 of record JAPXFQ010001412.1, read on the forward strand.
CAAGATCTCGCATAAATCCATCTTGCAGAGCAAGATTACAACTATTCTAGATTTTTACAAATTTGATAAACCAGGGCAGAATCTTTGTTCAATAACTTCTCTACCGTTTCAATGAGGTTGACTTACACAAAGAGGCTCAGAGTATCCTGGAGACATCGGATTTTCCTCATGAACTGGTAACTGAAGGTTTAGGGACCCGCGCCCACTTGGTGGCTGGTTGTATTTGAGAGACTCCACTCTTCCTTGGCTGTTTCCACTCCATCTGTCAAACTTTGTCGCTTGCTGCAGATAGAAGAACGCAGCATGCTACAGTTTATTGTTTAGCCATAAAAAAAAAGTTTCTAGTGGTGGTGAACTCGATGTCTACAATCCAATTAAATCCTTTCTTCGTCGTCTACAACTCCAAGGCTCAAGGATACAGAAGTAGGCTAACTTCATGTGACCCTCAGGTATTCTAATCATATCAGGAGCTTTTTAGGTTTTCAGATTCATTAAGAATTAAATTAACAACAATTATATCTGTAAGTGAGACAGCAGTAATAGTCAGAGTTTTGAGAGGAATTTCATAACATGCACTGTACACAACCACTACACCACCCATTTAGCTGAAGTGTTTGCTTTTCAGATTAACCATCAGCTGTGGACAGCTAGATCATTTTTCTCTAGGTGTGAAAGGGAGCAGCCCTCACCTCTTTGTTTGTTGGCGTGTATATGATGTCATACACGGGGGGTGGGGGGGTGAGAACAGGGACGTCAGCAGCTTTGAACTGCTGAATCCAGTCACAGAATTCTGTCCTGTCCAGACAGGACACCACTATGGGGTTGATCAGCTTGCCTGTGAAGAGAGGACGGAACAAAGCCTGTCATTCGGTCTGCTCGCTCACTGGAATGTGCTACAGCAAGAGCATTATTCCCCAAGCATAAAAAATCCCTTGTCATTCATTGAGGGGTTACACTCTGTGACGCAAAATGATTCTAGAGGGCCACTTAGCATAAACGCACAGCCTAATGTTCCCTTATCAACATGGCAGAGTGCTACTGATTCAGCACACTTACCTTCAATCATAAAGGTGTTGGGCTTAACGTCCTGACAGGGAGTGGTTACTGTAATCATGTTAAGTGGAAGTTTTCCCTGTAATCAGAAGGACACTTTAGCACAACTGCTATATGCAAACACAAACAGACTTATGGGAGCACAGGGAGATAGAAGAGTACACGGAGATGAACATTACCTTATAGAAGAGCCCATTACTCTCCTCTGATAAGATGATCAGGGTCGAAGGGTACATCACTAGCAATCTGTCACTCTGTTCCTGTAAAGATATGATGATAATGAAACACTGTTTTCATCTTGGTAACCATTTCATCGTGTAGCAAGCTTCAAATTTGAATGGCTTCACTAAAATATTAAGCCATCATTTTGGTAAATAACTCACTTGATGTGCTTATTACATACAAAAGCCAATGGCTAAAACAGCAAATTTAGGCCAACACACTTTTACATGCAGAGATAAATATTCCAACAGGCTGGAATTTGGAGGCTGTGCGCTACTAATCATCTTCCTGTGTGAAACATGCATAAAGAGCGGAACATGTAAAGAGTTTCCAGTACCTACCCGAAAAAAAGGGCATTTAAAAATCAAGGAAATGTAATTTATTAAAAAATACCCCTCTTAGACTATTTGTTACATGCAGCTTCTGGGACAAATCTATCTATATTTAAGGGCTAATAAAAGAAGATAGCAGGATAGCTATCTACTGGAGACAGTGTAAAAACACTGATAATGTTAGGCTATAAAAAAATATCTAGAAGGAATTTAAAAAATCAAAGTTAGCGCAAGATTCTATGACATTTTTTAGAACATAGTTATTCTAATACAGTAGAAATCCACTTCTGGTATTGACTAGCTATTAGCTTTAGCCTCTGGGACAGTGTAATCTGGTCTAATAAAAAATAAAGACATCAAAGGAGTTGTTTATTGCACGTAAAATATGAAGTGTGTATAATGTTTTAACAAAATCTCCTCTAAGATTTATTTTAAAAATAGTGTTTTTCTTTAAGACAAATGTCTGTTTTAGCTATTAGCTTCTGCCTTCAAGATAGACCAATCCAGATAATCTTCAATTAAGAAACTACTAGAGTTATATGTGGCGCTTGTAACTGTAACTGCTTGTAATGTTTTTATAGAACCTACTTAATTCCTAAGTGTGTGAATGTGTGCGTGACTGGGTGGATGAGTGAATGTAGTGTAAAGCGCTTTAGGGTCCGTTTGGACTAAGTAAAGCGCTATACAAATACAGGCCATTTAAAACAAAAAAAGCTTATGTTAACATTAGCTGTTGATGATTTTTGACATTAGATTTGTATTAAGATGATGACCCACTTTGGTCTTGCCCCCTTTCAGACCAGCTATTGGCATCTGGGAACAAATAATCTAGATTTTTACTAAATGAGAATACCAAGAGAGCTTTCTTCTACAGGCATAAACATTAGGAGCCAACAACCTTTTAACAAAACTATCTTTTTTTTTAAAGTCTGGAACTACGCCTTTCAGGTTTTGAAAGATAAACTGATGTCATTGATTCTCAAGGCAAGAAAATAAACCCTAGGAACTTCGGGAAAGATAATACCATGAGATTCTCTGTAAACAATACAAAAATAAAAAACGTATGTTTTAATTCCCCATTCAAAAGTTACCAGTAAGATCTCAGGTCGAAACAGTTCATGGGGCATATAAAGGTGCGGCAGACTGACAGAGTTTATGTTTCCTCTCCCTTGTAGAGGGCGTGTCTCTGGACGGACAGCTGACATTCCAGCTGTGAGGTGAGTCGAGTCGCTCTGTGAGCCGAGCAAATGCCTCTCACACGCCCAGGCCTTAAATCACATCAATAGAGCTGCCGCTGCTTCCCATGGAGAATTAACGGATAAACAAGCTGAACGTGTCAGAACTTCTGCTTTTATTAGCTGCTGTGCGAAGCTGCTGTAGCATTATTTATAGTGCTCTTATCTGATTCTCTTTGCTGAATTCAAATATGTTTGGAAGCTGGTTGTATGCAGCTAACTCTCTGGCGCGCTTATAAGGAACTATATACTATATAGATAGACTGAAAGAAAAATATGGACTCCTCCCTTTTAATCTACCCCTTGCATTATGTTGAGGTAATGCGGAGTGTTGCACAATTTGAAAACTATGTGAGTCACCTGGCATTGGAGCTGATGTTATCCTGCTCTTATTCATCTTGAGAGAAAAATTCCCACACTTTGGAAACATGCTCGTGTCATGAGTTACACTCCTCTGTACTGTACTGTGTATTCCAGAAAGAAACGAGTGACCACTAACAGTGATTCACTCCTGATAAGGATCGGTAGAGCCGTACCTGGCAGGGCAGGTGCTGCAGTCGGACTTTGGTGACGTAGTTGATGAGGCCCAGGCTGTCCCGCTGAGAGCCCTCCCACTCATAGATAGGCTCCCTGTTGATGGAGTTCCTCAGCTCCTCTCTTCCCACGGACTTGTTCTGGTTTAGCTGAAGAAAGTACACAATAGATAAAGAAAGTGAAGCGGGATTATGGGTTATAGGGTTAACAGGAGCAGATCATTACCTGGCTTCCATTCTGGGAATTTTATGTTCCACCCTCAACAATGTTTAATGCCCGATGCCTATTTACAGTTCCCAACACATGCCTGATGACCAGGCAGAAGTGCTAATCCGTTTGAAAAAAAAAAAAAAAAAAAAAAAATATATATATATATATATATATATATATATATATATTAATAAAGTGTAATCTCACCCAGTTCTCTGCCAGTAACCATGTGGGAATCATTTTATAAAACCCTACCCAAACACACAACAAACCCACCACAACAACACAACCAAACAAAACCCACCCAAAAACCAAACACCAAAAAAACCCAAAAAACACAAAACAACAAACAAAACCACAAAAAACACCCACAAGTGCCCCTCCCCCACCTGCTGCTGCCTACTGCCAGTCAGCTGGCTAAAAAAAAGACCCTAAAACATTTTGTTTGCTTAATACAAAGGTAAAATTGCAGTAAGCTTGCTTCAAAAACTTCAGTGGCAAGTTGTGAGCTGCATTTATTATGTTCCTGCAACTAAATATTTGTTTATTTTTAAGCTTTTTACACGTCTTTATCTCGAGTGACAATAAGGGTTCAGGGGCCTTTGCTTTTGTTGTTTTGTTTTTTTTATGATGCATCCAGCCTTGCATGTTTCATCAACCCCCTGCAAGGTTGGGGTCAGCATTTAAACCTTGTACAGTTTTAAAGCAGGTCATAAGCCTCTCCCTGTTATGCAGTGCTCGAAGGAAATCCAGCAGCGGCCTTAAATGACTCACTGGATTTACATACTCACACATCCTGTTTTATCAGGAGTGGCTGGCAACTGAAGAGGAAAAGGTCAGGTTGATTAAAATATACAGTCAAGCAATGCCTTTGAATTTTGAAATAGACCTCTTAATTTGCCAAAGTTTTAAAATGAAGCAGGACACTCCCTCACTTTTTCCTTCTGCGACTTACTCTCACTCTGGTGTAGCTTTCAGGTTGGACAGCAGTGCCTCCATTCTGCTCGATGCTCTCCTTAAGAAGGCCAAACCACATGTCCATTTCTTCTTGACTGGCGCAGTAGACAATGATGGGGTTCAGGCTGACTCCTGAAGGGATTGAAAAGAGAAAACGGATCATCCAGATGTTTCTTTCTGTCATATTAGCATAGACAAGAAGGAAATCACTCTCCTTTGTTTACTGCAGGTTATGCAACAAATACAGGAAACCTTAACACATGTTGACCAAATGTAAGACCATGAGAGCCCGTGTTGACCTGCTGTGTTTGGTATTTTAAAGATTGGAGCAAAGGCCCCCTCCCACAGACTGCTCTTACCCAGAGGGGGCAAACAGGACCAGGATGATCCAAACTCCCTCTACCTATCAGTCCCACACATACCACAGATAACCACCAGAGATATTCCGTTTCATTCCAGCCTGTGGCTTTGTACTCTAATAGTCTGGAACTGAACCGCTGAACGTTGACCGCTCCTCGATAAGCAGTAGCTCAGCTCAGAGTTTGTTTTTCTTTTACTGGCTCTTGGTTGAGGGGCTTTTACTGGCAAAAGTTAAACCCTTTCACTCCTTTTGAGGCTTTTTTTCCCCCCGGCAAGATGTGAGTATTTAAACCATCGGTTAGTAAACAGAAGTTACAAGCTGATGTTACAAGCAATTATCCGTCATTAGCTCACTTTCACAGCCGCATTAATTTAAACTATGCAGGGTCTTCCGGAAATTCTTCAACATCCTCCGGAGCTGCGTTTGCTTCGTCACCTTCCAACACTCAGCACAGAGGAACTCGGCGTCATATCTTGCCTCACACTCAGAGCTTGTTATCCTTGCTTCCTTTTCATTGTTTCCTGTCAGTGAGGCCTCCCAAGTGGCAAAAAAGGTTTCATACCAAAGAATGTGAGTGCTGAAAAATGATATTGAAATGTGAGAAGTTTGATCCAAGAAACTGTACGACTAATTTACAAAAAGGGAATACCAAAGAGTTTAAATATTTTGACAGCAAAGACTTCAGGCAGGTGGTAATGATAAGGAACTTCAATAACAGAAACTTTACACTGTCATAACTGTGGAAGATTATCACAATAAGGTTTTTGTTTTCTTGTTTTGTTATAAGAAAAACATCCATTTTATGTTTCCAGCAGATACTGATCTGAGCAGTTTTTGGACTGCATCATAGATCATGTGAAGTGACAAGGTTAAGAGCTGTAGCCGGGCTTTTCTGCACGACAGCTGGGCTGACTGAGGTGCACCTGTTGTCTAACAAGCAAGGCTTTTAAGACCAGTTTACCCCCCCTGCCTGACCGATGGGTGAAGGGGTCCCGGCTCTAGTTAGTCCAGGGTTTGACTGGAGGTTAAGAGGTGAGGAAGGTCACTGCACCTTTGAATCACTGAAACAGGATTAAACAGGGTCGGCTAAATCCTGAAAACGCTCAAAGTAACTTCCAAACCCTCAGGCTTTTGAGCGGGAAAGATAACCAATAAAACACAACCAATCATTATCAAATACCAGCGCTCTGTGCCAACAACCATCTGGATGGTTTCTCGTGAAGAAAATCCTACCGTTTATTTGGAAGGCATATTCCTCAGGTTGGCTGTGATTACAGTTCTGCTGCAGGTTGCAGATGGAAAGCTCCTTCAACGGCAGAGTTCCCTGCACAACATGAAACGACATCATGTTAAAGTATGAAGCCACAAACAACCACCTTTTTCATTTATACATGTGGAGTGACCGAAAATGAAAGTAAGGTGAAGCATGACCCAGTTTACGAAGACAGTACAAAAATATGGTGTGTGTAAAACAAAGGGAGGAAGAAGAGCATTGATTCACTACTCTAACCACAAATATGTGCATATATGCACATGCATGCTTTGTGTATTTGGATTTCCAAATATTATAATAATAGTAATAATTTTAAAATGTTCAAATTAAATTAAAGTAAATGGACAATGATATCTCTGCTTTTACAACAGTGGTCCTCAAACCTTCTACAAAAAGCACCATCACAAAGACAGACTGAATATAACAGTAGGAGTTACAACAGCACGTGGGACTGGGCAGTGCAGGATTAGTGGAAGCGTACGGTGTAATTATGGTGCAGCTTTATTTGGACGTTGAATATTCCAAGCTTGAAATTGAAAAAAAAAAAAGAATAGAAAAGTCCCTGGATGTTGGCAAATGAAGTGGGAAACTTTTTTATCTGTTGAAATTTCAATATTCAGTATGTAAACCTTGTGATAAAATTTTGCCAGTTTGTGTTTCATTCAAACTTTTAAAGACAGCACCATTAACTGCATATAATTGTTTCAGCCTAGCATTGGTTAACTTAATCAATGAGCAAACCTATCCAGAAACTCTGCAGCTTTTCAACTTGGAACTGACACATTTGAGTTTGAGTTCACTCCTCGAATTCCAACTTCAAAGCTAACACAGCTTCAGTAGCCACCAACATTTGTTCTTAGTCCACAACTAGGAGTATCAGATTTATATTCAACTTGCATTTAATGAAGTCCCCAATTTCCAATGAATAAAACTGAGGGCAACCTAAGTAGAATCAGAGATACTGGTACCACAGTTTGAAAGCCATGGCATTAACATGTTCCGCTGTTCTATTTTTAATGTCGATCAGCTCAGATTTTTACAACATAAAGCAACAAATCACCATGATACTAAGGTCAGTCTTTGGAAAGCCAGTGATGAATCCCTCTCTGTCATCTTTCTGATCACGTCTGCAGTCTGACTAACACTGAATACAGGTGCGTGGCTGTCTCTGTTCGGCAGAGAGCTGAGTTCTCAGTCTGCACAGTAAACGGATGATTAATGGTCGCTAACACTTTACGAGCCAGCTGAGGTAACTCAGTCATCCTTTCTGTTTACCAACAACATGCTGGTAGCCAGGAAGGGGTACCACATCAAACTTGTAAAAGTTAGAAAGATATTCATAGCTGAGAGAGCGTGTCACTGTGGATTTAGAGGTCAGAAAGAACCCACCTGATAAGTTAGTCCGGTTGTGTTGTTGGAGACAAAATGAAGATGTGTTTCGAAGAGATCTAGGTAGCAGTCGTGTATGTCCTGCAGAGGGGTTGAAAAGCCAGGGATTAATAGGAATGATGAGGAAAAAAACGTTTTAAATTATTCATAATACACAAAAGCTAAACCAGGAAGTTTTGATAGAGTTTGTTCACTTAGGTAATTGATGAAATGTTGGAGCTTAGTAAGATTGCCCTTTCTTTTTTTCTGTTGAAATACATTGTGTTCTTTTGCCATCATGACGCTATTCCTTTCATCAATCTTTGCCCTTTGGTTTCTGACAGCGTTGTTGTGTCACAGCTCTGAAAAATCACAGTTCCCACCGCAAGGAGCCGGCGTGTCCTCTATCAGCTTGTGGGATCAGAACAACTCTCTCTACCCCGAGGTTCTAACTCGGTTGGGGAGGTTTCACAACTGCAGCAGATGAGAGCATGTCCAAACACAGGCTTGCAGTCTTGTTTGATTGAAACTGACTGGATTATGCACAACCAACCACCACGTCAAAACCAAAGTGTTGTCTCAAAAAGCTGTAGGGCAACATCCTGTTACTTTCCACCTGTTTTGTACACATCTGGACTTCCCAGGGTTTGAACAGATGACTGGAATGATGTGTCATTCTGGGTTTGGTCATTGTTACAAACCCCAAAGAGGATTTCAAGGTGATGTTTGTTTTCTTTTACAGTTGCTTTCCTGATATTTCGTCATGGCGCCATTGCTAAATGATTTTGCTCCATTCACCTGGCAGTGCAGGAAGCGGAACCGAACTTTGGAGCTGTGAATCATCCGTCCGAAATTCTTCACATTGATGCTGCTCTTCTTCCACCCACTGGCCGGGTCATAGGCGAACGGCGGGTCCCATTTAATGTTCTCTATTGTCTGCAGATCTTTTGGAGACATTTCCTGCAACCAGTCACAGTATTAATGAAATACAAACACCCAGGAACAGTTTTAATAGTAAAAGCTGTTTGTATGTAGACAATTTTTTTATGTTGAAAGGATGATTTATTGTTTTGTTAGCACAGTGTCAGGAGAGATGAAGGAGTTTCCTACCTTCCTTGGGGTGACTGTGCACAGGATATTTATGATGCTGTTGGATTTCTCCTGTCCCTCTTGGGGATTCTTCTTGCGAAACAGACGACTGCTGCTCGAGAGACAAACATGCTTACAATTAGATGTTTACCGTGATGAGAAATTCACAGAAAAATTGGCTCATCACTGCGATGGCATGATTATCAGCCTGACTTGTTTTTGTGGGGGGTTTTCTGATAAAAAGCAGTTTATCCAGCTGTGCTAACAATAATGCGATTACTGTGTGAATTAGAGTAATAAACTTCGCCATTTTCAGTAACAATGTGTTATTTTAAATTATGTCAGATGAAGCACAAAGATGAAACAAGCACTTCTAAGGAAAAACAACTGTTTTTTTTTTTAAAGGGGCATCAGAGTGAGTAAGAGTGAGACTGCAGAAAAAAAGGAAGGCTGAACAGAGTAGCTAATTTCCTGTTTTTATAACAAAGTGAAAACAATACATGGGCTGTTGATGCTTTTTTATTATTTCCAAATATGATTCACTTGCATTGTTATTATTTTTATTATAGTCAGCTTCACGAGTGTCTTACTGTTTCTTTGTAACTTGGAAGGTAAAAAGTTTGGGAACCTTTTTTCAGTGGAATACTCACAGACGTGGCTGTTTTCCGGTGCTAGCAGAATTAGCCATGCTGTGCTGCCTTGGTTAATTTAAAGTTATATAAAAATATGTTTTTCTGTCTTGTTGGAAAAGTACACATGTTTTCACATACCACCAAAGGGCTTCTGATACAATCCTTGGTATGGAATATGCATCAAACACCATTAACAGACTCTAAGACCCAAAGTGTTTGAGGTTTAATTCACAACTCTGCAAGGAAGTTAAGATGTCATTTCCATAATTATTTTGTCTTTATGTGAAAATAATCATCTAGTCTCCATAACGGCAAGTTGAAGCGGAAAAAAACTCAAGTATATTCTGCAAAATACAAGAAAAATATTGAAGCATTGTTGGAGACTAGTGACTGCTAATCATGTTTTCTTCTTTAACAAGTCAGTCAAAGTCACTTGTTTTAATTCCATCAATGACGGCCATTTAAAAGATAAGAACAATCAAGTATTGTGCCTATGATGGTAAGCATATGCATAGGGAAATCAGCTCTCAATGCGCCCCTTTGTTTTGCATGAGGCTCATCTGTTACCATTACTGTCACATTTTTACAAGAAAACACCCTCGCTGAAAATATAAAACCGTGAGGCTACTTCTACAGTGTCAGCTCGTACTTTATCTTGCACAGTGAGGACACTGCACATGTGTGCCACTGTCCTCACTGTGCAACAACAAAGTCTTTTGTTTGCTAGGTGGGAACCAAGGTCTGTCTATTCAGGAAGTCCACATCCAGTATTAATCATTCACGGGTATCAAGTGAACGATAGTGTTTCTTTTTTTTTAAATCCCTTTTATTTTAAATCAGCGTGCTCACAAAGAAAAGTATGAAAGCCTTGTGTTGTCATGCAACTTTGCTGTTGGTATGCATTGTAGATAATGGAGAGATAATCGGTTTGCACACCTAACATTCTTCAAGTCACTGCTGTGGCATTCAGCAATGCTTTCCCTCATTCTCTTTGGAGAATACCAGAGCCTCACCTGATTCAGTAACACAAAGAATGAGAAGACTAAAGGAAAGAAGAAGCCTATTTAGAAGCTCACTGATGTGTTCAAGTTTAACTCGAATAGTTTATTAACTTTTTCCACTTTTTAAAATTTATTTTTCAATTTAAAAATTTCTTTTAAGAAATGATGACAAATATGTTTAGGAACATAGAGCATAGAGTTAAATATTGTGTCCACTAAAGCCTATTCAGAATCAAATGTGACCCTGCAGAGTTGGGACATGCCCAGGCATTTAATCCTAGATGGATGCAGGTAACTACATACATAATCAACTTATGTTTTAAAGTCTGAAATCATTAGGAGAAGTCACTCACTACAAGCAGTTATTTTGTATTTGTGGAGTAAAAAAAAGTCAAAAACAACATTTTATCTTATTTAATTATTTATAATTATGCAGTAAAACTCTGTATTTTCTTAAAAGAAACCACATTTAATGACAACTTGGAGATCATCTTCACAGGGATGTAAAGAAGAGGCAAGTGGTAACTGGATCAGTGACACTTGTGGTCAGACAGGCTCAGCACACACACAACTTGGTGCCCATCCAGTATTACCATCTGATCCAGAACCAAGCCTGACAAAATTCAAAACCCCTCAGCTCAAACTCTGACAAATACCAAGAATTCCTTCCAGCTGAAATATTGATTCTAAAATAACAAAGTGTCGTGAAGGACGTGACATGTGCTCAGAGAATAAAGTGACACAAGTTAGGAAAACCTGAACAAAGTGAGCTCTTCTTACCTGTTTCTGCGAATGAAACTCTTGCTGGAGAACCTGAAGTTATGTTGGGGGACACATGAAATGCTGCTCCCCATGCTGCTCTGACCTGTGGGGCTTAATGCTGCTCTGAAGGAAAAAACTGTACTGTCTTGTCTGTGATGGAGGAGTGCAATCCAGACAGAGCTGTGTGCTCCCTGCAGAAGTCAGACTTTTTCTGTGTGAGGGCTGGCCAGGGAGAGGTTGTTAAAGTCAGACTGTGTGAGAGTGAGTGTGTTGTGCGTAAAAAGGGGCGGGGTTCAGGGCTGTGTCATGGGCTGGCTGCCTGGTGAATAAGCAGCAGGATTCACACTCCCTGTGAGCTGCCTCTGTCTGCTAAAATCAATCCCCACAACAAAGGCAAGGGGTAGAAGATTGCCATTTCACACCTTTTGAGAGCCAAATGGAGCTCATAGTTGGGTGCCCAGTGCTACCAGAGGTTCACTGGTTGGTGTGTGTCAATCAAAGGGGAAGAGGGGGGACTTACCGATGGCATGCCCAGACATGAAAACACATACACACTTGAGTCTGCTATTTATTACCGGCCTTCATCGCACGAGTGTCATTTTGAAACCAAGTAACTGGGGAGTTTAAGTCTACCTCAGGGCTTTTTCCTCTTAGGACGTACAGTGTCTCTCAAATGTGTTTGTACCCCATGAACTTACTCACATTTGGTCAAAAATACAAATACAAACTTATGTGTGTGTGTTTTATCTGTCTGTTAGCAGTGATTTCCAGTTAAAAACAGCTTTTTAATTAGATTTTGGTATGGACCTTGTCTGGGCTGGTCTGATGCATTAGCATACATTGATCTAAACAACACCTTCTCTTTAGGCTGATTGTGATGCAGGAAGGTTTACCGCCCCAGACACAAGCTCAGCTCAATCTCCAGCCTGTTTTCTGTCAGGATTTTAATGCATTTGTATTACGATGTTGTCACCAGTGTTTCATTATGCAGATGGTATGTTCAGCTTAATGTGCTGTGTAACCTTTTCACTGCACTTAGCGTTTTGTATGTAGGCCAAAAAAATCTTCTTTGGTCACCTTCTTCTACATGTTTGCAGTGATGGTTTGTGTGGCCTTAAAGCTTTTTTGACTTTCTATTACATGGTCATGTTTTTAGCTTTCATGACTTTCTACTACATGGTTATGTTTTTGGAGTGCACAACTATTTGGTTTCCTATATACAAATTAAACATGCATGTCAAAAGCTACGCAAATATTTTAATATCCCAACCCTGCCTGAAAGGTCTCCAAAGCTTTCTCATTTGAAAATTATGTATGAGTGATAATTCATCACTAGTTTGTTTTGCCTGTAACATAAAATTTCCAACAAGTACTTTGAAATTTGTGACTCCAATATGATAAAATCTGATAGTGCTCAAGGGGTATGAATGCTTTAAATATATCTAGTTAATGGTTAATGGCTATATTAGAAATATAGAAATGTGTCATTTAAACTTTGAAAAGTCAGCGTTTCTGGACGGATAAAAGTATATGCAAAGACAACTTGTTTGCATGTGGAGAGCTTTTGACCTAATACAATATTAGTTTGGCCCACAAGCAAAACTGTAATTAAAATTAAAATCATATCAGTCTCCTAAACCATCTAATTCTTTTAGACAATTATTTCTTTCCTATGGACTTGGATAAATACGGACGCTATCTAAAATTATTAGTAGATTAACCTTTTTACTTCCAGAATTTCTTCACTAATAATAGATTGTAGTTTGAAACATAGATAACTGATGCAGAAAAGAGCTGAACTCCTGTAATGTTCAAGTGATTTTATTGGTGATAGAAGTGATCATGTTTTCTATGCTACGTGATTCGATCACTGTTTTGTGGTAAGCTGCTGCATTTTTGTAATAGCAGGAAATGCACGCTGCGGTTTGTCAGTTAACTTCAACCAGTTTAACCTGTTGCTGGAACGAAATTGATACACCTGAGGCTCCAACAGACAAGGCAGGTGTTAACAGGAGAGTCTTTGTTAGTTCCAGATCACGTTCTGTAACACCCCATTTGTTCGTCAAAGTTATCTGAGCTATAAATATGAATTTTAGTATTTTTGACTTCCTGACTATATATATTTTTTGACCAATAACATTTTTGATAAAAGACTAAATAAAACTGAAAATGTAGTCCAGGTGTGCCCTAGTCTATTCCTTAAGAGTTGCTATTTTGCATCTTTTTTTGTTTGCATCCCCGTTTGCACACATAATAATCAAATGTCTACCAGTTTTCAGTCTTTCAGGCCAGAGGACAAGCCCTTTGGGATAAGCACATTGAATAACCTTGTATTGAAAGTGTGCTATATACATGTAAATAAAATTGCCTTGCCTTTATTTGATTCACGTGCGCTGAAGAAGGGATGCACCTAAAAGTTGCAGGATAGCTGCTAATAAGAATTGGACTTGGGCACAAAGCCATTTCTAAGACTTTGGGACTATAGTGAACCACAGTCAGCACAATAATTCACAAACATGGAACAGTGGTAAATACTCCCAGGAGGGAGGCCTACCAAAATTAAAATTATTCCAAGACCCCATCAATTTATCAATGAAGTCACAAAAGACCCAATAGCTACATCTAAAGCAGCAGTGTCAAATTCATTTCCATCATGGGCCACATCAAGCTGATGAATATCCTGAAAGGGCCAGTTGTGGCAGAAAATATTGATAAAACTATAACAAACCATTAAAATCTGCCTCCACATCCCAAAAGTACGTCTTAAAATTAATTAATACTAAACACCTTTACATAATGATGTGATTTAGGACGTTTCAAATAAATACTTATTTTATTTTACTGATAAAACTGTATTGGGGTGCACAAAAATAAATCTATAGGGTCCTCTAGAGTTTAGAGGTCCACATAACTGCCTTGGAGGGCCGGATTTGGCCCCCGGGCCTTGAGTTTGACACGTGTGATATAAAGCACCACAGGAATCACTTGCCTCAGTTAAGGTCAGGGTTCAACAATACAATTGTTTTCCACTGAGAGCTACAATAAAAAAAAAAAAAAACTACTCCTGACCTAAAAGACACACACATTATAATTCCAGGGAAAGTTCTTGATCATCATCCAGACTTTTGGGAAAAAACTCTGTGGAGTGTTAAGATAAAACTTTAACTTTCTGAAAGTTGAGTGTCCCATTACATCAGGTAAAATTAGCATACAGTCATCAAACACAGTGATGGTAGCATGATTGTCATCAGATGCTTTGCTGCTTCAGGAACTTACTACAGTTGATGAAACCATGAATTCTGCTGTCATGCAGCAAGCTTTGAAGAAGAAATGGTAAATGGCCTGAACTTGTATAGCGCTTCATTTAGTTCCTACAGCCCTGAAAGCGCTTCACACTACATTCAGTCATTCACACACAAAGGTGATGCCAAGCTATATTGTAGCCACAGCTGTCCTGGGCCACCATGATAAAGGTAAGGCTGCCGGACACTGGCGCCACCATCAATCACCCAAGCCTGGAGCTCAAACCGGCAACCCTCTGCTTACAAACCAAACTCATAACTCCTGAGCCACGGTCAGAGTCCAGTCATCAATACAAGACCTTGACGTCATGCACACCTGGGTTATGCAATAGGAAAATGGTCTGAAGCACACCAGCCGGTTCACCCCAGAAACCCTCAAAAAGGTTCTGGAGTGGCCTATTCAAAGTCTAGATTTCTTGAGATAGAGTGGCATGGCCTTAAACAGGTAGTTTAAAAACCTTCCAATATAACTGAACTAAAGCAAAAATCCAAAGAGGAGTGAAGCTAAATTCATTTAGAGTGATGCAAATGACTCATTACCAGGGATCGTAAATGTATAATGGAAGCGGCTGATACTGCCTTCAAAGCTGACAATTGTCAACTACTTTTTCACATAAAACCGGGTGGGTCAGAAAGAAAAGTTATCTCATAATAATTAAATCATCAGTGGAAAACATATTTTTGAAGTTACTCAGGTTATACTTGTGAGATAGTGAAATTACTTTGTTGACCACAGATTTTTGTCTGCAGATATACCGAGATCAGTGTTTGTGTAGGAGAAAAAAACTTTAAATATTGCATATACATAATCAGAATTACTTTTATTGTAAATGCATAATAACTATTACATTTGATCAGTTACTCCCTCTATTCTAATTTCAAGCTGACACTTTGTCACATAACTTATTGACAGACATTGTGTTTGGCATGCCAAGAAAGTATTGATGTGATTTGAGTGGTATTTTTCTTACCCCGCCCTGATTGTGTCTTCAAACTTAAATCCTCAATAAGATGCTCTGACAACATAATACCCACATGATTAGGTGTAATAACGTGAATGTGATGGGCAGTCTATCTAAACATATTACAAGCTGGCCTTGTAAAATATCTAATTTTTGGAAAAGTTTGTATTTTATTATCCAGATTGACGATGTCTAGAAGGAAGTGTTCCTACAACACCAGCCTTTTTTCTCCAAACTATCATGATAAGACTTATTATATCAACTCAAGCTATGGGTTCAGTGTCATACAATAACACCAGACACAATTAAACACCTTGAGATCTTAAACCTTAGAGAACGCTACAGAACAGTTGGAAAGAGGAGGCTTTATTAACAAACTAAAACAAAGAGGAATTATCACATTACTTAATATTACTGCAAAAATGCATACTATGAGCTTTCGGAAAAGCAATATTTATTCCTACAGCTGCTAAAATATATAGCATGTTAAATACACAACTACACATGTACAACTACACATGAACATTTTGTACATATTTAGAAATATTTTCTTTAAATCTTTAAAGTATCTTGGTCTGCTGCACATTACAAATTGGTGATGCCCCTTTATCTCTAATTAGTATCTTTAATAACTGCACAGTACTCTGGTTTTGTAACTACAGTACAGTAGTATTTTCATGACTATTTACATTGTAGAATCTCACTGAAGGCATCAAAACTATGAATGAATACATATGGAATTATGTAGTACTTTTAAAAATTGTGAAATAACCTGGCATCTAGAGTCACGGGGCATGAACCCAATCGAAATGATTGTGGGGTGAGCTGTACCGCATAGTGATGGCAAAAGGGCCAACAAGTACCAAGCAATTTCGGGTGACTTCCTCTTGAAGCTCAAAAGAATGCAAAGCAGTAATCAGAGCAAAGGGTGGCTACTTTGAGGAATCTAAAATATAACACATGTATTCAGTTATTTCACCCTTTTTGTTTAAGTACATACAGTAATTCCATACATTATGTGTTCATTCATAGTTTTGATGCCCTTAATTGAGAATCTACAATGTAGTCATGGAAATAAAGAAAACGCATTGAATGAGAAGGTGTGTCCAAACCTTTGGCCTGTACTGCATGTCCATTATATACATATGTTTCTTGGTTCTTAAGTTCTGCTCTGTTCTCACCTAGTTGCTGTTACAACCACGTTTCCCCTTGCGAGACAATAACGTTTATTCTATTCTAAATAGATATAAATTTGAATTCATTTTCGATACACTATTATGTTTGTTATCCTTAATTTCTGCATGTTGATGTTGATTCTGCACATTTCTGAAAGAAGCAACAAACAGAATCAGAGCAACATAAAACAAGACAAGATTGTTTTTTCTTTTCTGTTTGTAACATGGAAACACATTGGCACTGTGCAGCCATGTGATCTGACATAAAAGCACCATGCTGAAAACAGCAGGACTAAATAAGCACCTTAATATCGAGTTTTATTTGCAACATAATCCTCTACTTTGATTGACTGATTTGATGATTACCTGTAAGTGAAACTCAAGCGATGTTGAAATTCAGCAGAAATGCTAAGATGACATTAACACACGTTTCTGTTCTGCCTATGCAGAAAAAAAAACCCACCAAAACAGTGACTCACATATCTTTCAGCTCAAATGAAAGCTCATAAACAGAAGCCAGACAATGTTGGGGAATGATGATACCAATTCAGTTTCAGTTGAACGTTTCCAGTGTGGGAAATTATTTTTCCAAAGAATCGCGGTCAGAGGCTCTGTTTCAAAGTAACAGTGGGTAGACAGGCAGAAACAAGCTTGATGTGAGCAAAGATAATTTTGTCACTTTTTTGGTATCATTTCTGAAATCTCACCAATAACGGAATGGGATGCTTCAGATATTTTACAGGATAGGTTACCAATAGCTAACAGTGAGCTTATTAATGCTATGTTCGCTTTGTTTCAGAAGACACTGCTCGGAGTGACGTCCCCACCCAAATTAAGTGCAACTTATTTATTTATTTATTTGGAACTTTTCCAAAACTGCTTTTGATAAAGCTTATGGTTCAAAACAGTGAGTGGTGGAGTGGGTGAGGAATGATAGCAGGCAACTTAAGCTATGTGGTGGGAAATGCAGTTCAGACTGGCAGTTCTCTTTGGATCTGCCTCTTAAGTCTCACTCTAATGTGTTGAGTTATCTTGAGCTATATCTGTAGATATGTTGTTATCGGATTTGACTGGTTGAGGACAGACTCTCCTCCTTTCTTCTCTCTGCTACATTTCTCTTCTACTACTCTCCAGTTGCATTATTTGCTGTTATTTCTTTATGTTTTCTCTCTGTGTTTTTCTCTCCATAGAAGATAAGATGAGATAAGATAAACCTTTATTAGTCCCGCACATGGGAAATGTACGTCATAGCAGCATATAGTGGACAGACGAAAAGCTTAAGACCAATAAGATAAAAACAGTAGCCTACAGTTAAAAATAAATAAAGCCTGTTTATGTTTTGTAGCCTCTTGTGTTAGCGACCAGCTGCAAGTGTGTTATTGTTAAGCCTAACAGCAGCAGGAAGGAAATATCTTCTGAATTTTTCTTTCCCACATCGTGCATGCAGAAGCCTGCCACTGAAAGAGCTGCTCAGTGCCATCAGAGCTTTATGCATGGGAGATGTTGTCCATTAGATATGGCAGCTTAATTCTGAAAAAATTATCTGATGGAAAAGCAAGACAGTATTCAGTGTCCATTTACCTGTATTTTCTCTTTTTTTTTCCCTTTTTTTCAAAAAAGAAATTTCACAAGATTATTTGGGTTTTGTTTTGGGGTTGAGTCTTGCATTTTGAACCAAAAAATTTAAATCTTTGGGACACAGAACCTATATGGTGGTTGGACATTTCCATCATGTCAATACTTGCATATAATTGTTTAAACTTTAAACAGATTAAGGTCGCACCCTTAAGCATTTGGAAATCGTAATCAAGAATGACCCAGACATGCACAACTGCCTTTTTGATATTTTGGCTGATTTCTTTTGACTTTCCCATGATGTCACACAAGTAAGCATAGTGTAAGCCTGCAAAGACACCAGATAACCTTCAATGTAATGTAAATGTTGTGAAACAACATATGAAAAGTTTACAAATCTATTAGATCATCTTGGCTTTCTTAAATTGTTTAAATACATAGCCTAGTGTTTGAAGAAAGTTGTAAAGAAAAATCTATATTATATATCAATACCTATAAAGTATTTCTCTATTAATTCTGGCATTTAGAAAATATAAAATTAAAAAATATAACTTGTTACCCTAACTGACCTTAAATAGGAACATTTCAATAAGACTCAGTGTCAGAAAGAGAGTGTCGTGTTTGGTTTGAAAGAATCTGTATTCAGGAAACAATCCCAAAAAGCACGCAATCGATATTAAAATGTTTATTTTGAGCAGGATGACTGTGATGGGAAAAGGGAGAACTGTGGCAGGAATCAGTGCAGAGGAACTGGACTGGAGAAGAACTGGTGAGTTGTTAGGCAGGTTCCAGGAGTAACTTTCTCTAGAACAGAATCTTGAAGACGGAATAGAACCTGGACGCCAGGCAGGTGATTACTTAGTGGCGTTAAGTACAAGGCAGTGTGCTCAGACTGGCTGGGGATCAGTGGCTTGAAGTGATTCAGTTTATTTGCATAGTGTCAAATCACAATACCTGGGATGGACTAAAGACCTGTTCCGGGTGTATCCCGCCTCATGCCTGTTGAATGCTGGAGAAAGGCACTAGCCCCCCTGTGACCCTTCAAGGATAAGCAGTATGGATGGATGGATGGATGGCACTTTCCAGGTCATTTTGGTTGAAACCCACATATATTCCAATCAGTTTAAAAGTTTTTTGAGGAAACCCAGCAGCTGCATCAAGTTGTTGAATTTCAGCGTTCACTCCTGGACGAAAGTGTAGCAACACGCCTGCGCTGTGTCGTTGACGTCACACCAAAGCCTCATACAGAGCAAGCATGTACCAACACTATACTGTAGAGGAAAACCTCCCCATTAACAGGAATTAACCTCCAGCAGAAACTGGCTCAGTAGGAGTGATCAACTACCGTGACCGACTCGGGGTTTGAGAAGACAGACCAGAGACAAGAAAAGAAAAAATGAACTGATGTAGTAATTTCTAGCTTAAAGAAAATAAAAAGTTTGTAACAGCAGAGGGAGAAAGTTCAGTTTCTAGGAGGATCATCTCAGTCGATAACCCTCTCCTTTCCAGCTGTCCTCCTTCTGACGTAGCTCTACATCCTGGCTGTGACGGCTAATCTCTAAACTCAGACTACCAAATACCACTACACTGATCAATCTCAATGTTTGTACCTCATTGTTTATTTTGAGTGGACACCTCTGACTCCTTTGCCAAGAGCAACAACTCTACTATAATCACTTCCAAATGCTAAGCTTGTATTGACAGCCGTTTGAAAAACTATATCTTATCTTGTATAAATACTGAACAGTAATTTGGATTGCCATTGTTTTACAATCTTTAATTCATTGTGTGCCACATTTAACTGAAAGCTTTAAACTTGCAGAAGTTCTGCTTTATTGATCCCTTTCTCCATGTGTGTTGAGCTTAACTGTCTCTCCCTGAGAAGTCACTCGGTTGTGTTTTTCCAGTCACAGCAGGGAACTGCATTAGTGCTAAAGTGACACCTAAGGCCACTAAAACGGACTCTAGATACGAGAACCCAAACATCAGGTGTCCAACTGAAAAGCTGAAGTGCTAACATTCTCACAGAATACAACCTCAAAGAGAAGCTTAATTACACCCTAAATTTACTTTGAAGGGAGAATTATTCTGATTTAATTTCAGTTTCTAATCTATTTTCCACATACTACATGAGAAATCAAAAGATAGAACTTAAGTTATAAAACATGGAGCTGTTTTTACTCTCTG
Organism: Apricaphanius iberus; assembly: GCA_028564705.1. Taxonomy (NCBI): domain Eukaryota; kingdom Metazoa; phylum Chordata; class Actinopteri; order Cyprinodontiformes; family Aphaniidae; genus Apricaphanius; species Apricaphanius iberus. The sequence goes on from JAPXFQ010001412.1 coordinate 606,748, forward strand.
GTAACATATTAAAGCCAACTTTGGCTTAAAGGGAAAGTTTTTTATTATTTTTTACCTGCACTTTATTTGCAGCATTTATTTAATTAATTTACTCACCCAGACAAGTTTGGAGCCACTTTGAGTCCTTCGGAAGAAGTTTATATCTAGTCACAATGGGCGTGTATCCATTTAAGGGGAGTCAATGGGGGCAGGAAATTTACCACCTGTAGTAAGGCCTTACCTTCCCCAAAACTTGTTCATTTAATCATGTTTTGTTATAAGTTGAGAACATCTCAGAAGTTCTTCTTTGCTCTATTCCTGGGTGGTTTAGAGGCTATAATCCAACTACACTAAGGCTACGTCCTCACTAAGCCGATAAGGTTATACGGGGAGTTAGACGCCTAATGTTATCCACTCAACACAAGCATTTACGCCCCCTTTAAGGTCCGTTTAAGTTCCCATGATTGCACAATCCCATACAGACCTGTGCAAATACTGGGCATGCGCGAAAAGACGCACAAAACACGCATATAATCTACGTGACGCCAGCGCCTACATAATATATACAAGAAGCTCTACAGCACAGTTCATATCTGCTTGTCCCGTTAAACGAAGAGAACAATAGCTGCTCAGATGTGTGGACAGACGACGAGATCGATTTATTACTCTTCGCTGCTGTCTTTGTCTGTAGTGTCGTATTGTTATTGACGCAGCATTCATTGACACCACTTCCTTTCATTATCCAGGGAAGCTGTCCACACTAGCTCGTTTAGCCGTTGAATTAAGATTTACACGGCTCTCTTACCCGGCTAATAGTTATCCGATCACAGACCTTAAACGACGCCAGGTTAGTGTGGACGATAGGGGGGTGTAGACTAAATAATTATACGTTTAAGGCATTATCCGGCTTAGTGTGGACATGGCCTAAAACGGGATTTCAATTACGTCACTGCTGTGCACTATCCCCATTGTAGTCTGAACCGCATTTTCACTCTGTGCTGCATGACAGTCTGTGCTGTAGAACTACTGCAGACAACATTGGTTCGTGTTTGTGTTTTTCGAAATTGCACCACCTGAATGACCAAATGAACTAGCTTCAGCTTCCATAGGCTCACTTTCCGCAACATATGCAGACTACAGCTGCATTGGTGGGCTGATGCAACATCATTGAAATCGCCAGTTAGTGTAAATTGGAATAGGTTGGATTAAAAGGCTGTAAAAGCCACAAAAGCCTACACCGCAGCACCTACAAGATATTCCAAACTTACAGGGGAATATCATTAACTATTTATAACAAATAATTGGTTACATGAAGAAGTTTTGGGCATATAATGCCTTATTAGAGGTGGCACTTCACATGCCCCCTTTAACTCCCATTATATGGATATACACTGATCGTGACTTGATATAAACTCCTCCTGAAGGACTCCAAGTGGCTCCAAATTTGTCTGGGTAGGTAAATGAACGTTATAAATGCTAAAAGATCCAGGTTGGGGGAAAAAAACGTTCCCTTTAAATACCTTTCAGAATGTCCTACTCTTTTTTCCAGCTATTCTGCAAATAGAAACCCTGCAACCATCACCCCTTCTCCTGCTGACATCTTAGCAAATTCCTTAAATGGACAAATTTGTATAGAAACACAAAGCCTAAGAAGTCCAAGCCAGTGTATTTTCCTGGTCAACTTCCTGCTTCCCAGAAATGTCCCAGAACTTGTCCAGTAGCCTATAGAGTGTTCTCTTGTTTTTCCCATGTCCCATTTTTCCCAGTGGCTAAAACAAATTACTCCTTGTGTCACATCATTCTTTTTTTTATACAGGAAGACATGGGGGATTAATTACAGCATCCTAGACCAGTCTAGGTTTTTTTTTGAAAATCTTCAATTAAATTTATTTTAGAACTGTTAAAGGTGCTACCAGTTATTATTTTTTTATATTAATGTTTGATTTAGTATTTTTCCACCAGTAAAAAATGACTCAAGTAAAAAGACAAAAGCTAAAAAAAAGAAGCAAAAAATCCGAACAAAACAGGTAAAACTTTTCAATAAAAAAGAATTGTAATATAAGGATGGATTCATTTTAGGTAGCTGAATAGTTAGGGACCTGAAACAAAGAGAAAAATAAATAAAACTCATCTACTGAGGGACTCGGAGGATTCTCAATTGCAGCTTAATTCCAAGAGATTAATCCTTCTGCTGCCAGTAATTCCCTCAGTTTGCTTTTTTTAACAAGATTTCATTGAACTTTAAGATATTAGTTTGCATCCAATGCTTGAGAAAGTCTCATGGTGATAAGGCATTGTCAGGATGGTGGTAGCTACAACCTCACAGCCTGATTAGGGCCTATAGACAGTGAGAAAAAGGAGGCCGTGCCAGATAAGTTGCAACAGCTTCTTTAGAGTGAAAACACTCGTCTAGACAAACTGTAACCTCATTAAAATTCAGAGAACGTTGATGAGCCACAGGTAGAGCAACTGAGAAGCTGATTAGATTCTAATAAATGTGGTAGATCACAGACTGAAAAGGGTCTTTACTCTTATCTTGGTAAAGCTGTTGATAAAATTCACAACATTGATCACATTAGCCAGCCTTGTAATGACAAATAGAAGTTTATCAGCCTTTAAAGCTTCAATAGCTCTATTAGACAGATTCTGTGGGAAACAATATATTATCTATAAACTTGTATTGATTTTGATTAAAAAGTTTCCATAACGTTTTGCATGATTTTTCATTCATCTCCCTTAAAACGGTGCCTGATATATATCCCTGACAGTTTTGCAGATCCACAGACTCACATTTTGTACATTCTATTTTGAAAAATTACGCAAGCCTAGTCAGAACGGATGGAGAGCATCGGTGGACATCAGTTTTTCAAATCCTGCCACAGATTTTCAATGTATATAGGGCTGTGCTTTGACTAGGTTATTTCAAAACACGGCTGAATATACCTAGGCCTGTCATAATAATAAATTTTGCCAGATAAAATACCCCAGAAATTTTTTACGATGAACAATTATCCTTTTGAGACAATTTTCGAATAATAATAATAATAATAATGGCTTTTACTTACATAGTCCTTTTTTGAGAACCTCAAAGCACTTTATAACTCCATTATTCATCCAATCTGACACATTCACCCACTGTCAGAAGGACGCTAGGATTGTAGCCACGGCGGCGCTGGGACAGACCGACAGAAACAAGGCTGCCATTTTGTGCCATTGGCTCCTTTGGCCAAAGGTAGGTGAAGTGTCTTCCTCGAGGACACAACTGCATGTAGCAAGCGGAAGCAGGAAACAAGCCAAGGATTTCAGTGTCGTAGGCTGACAACTCTAGTGCTGAGCAACAGCTGGCCCATATATCATCATAATAGGATGATAATAATGCATACACATCATTTTAGGAACGATCAGAAAACTTTAATTTTTGAAGAACATTTAACTCTGCTACTGGAAGACATTTTAATAACCAATTAACAAAACATAAAACAACAAAAAATGGATGAACTCTGTAAGCAAAATTGTCTTTCAAAGAAAATTGTATTGGCTCACACAACAAAAACAGGTTAAAAAAGTGCAAACTAACAAAAACAATAAAAAGACATCCCATTTTATTCTGCTTCTATGGAGCATGTATGTCTTTTTTCATCCAATGCCTTGTGTAGAAAGAAAAAACAATAATGCTAATTCTCATTGCTGAAAGAATTATTAAGCTCATTTAAATGTATCATGTGATAAGTCTATCTATGGTTTATTGTGAAAGGCCAGGGTATTACCTTGTAGCTCTGGCTGTGGGTTTTGGGTTTTTGTCCTTCTGAACAGTGAACTTCCCACCACACTCCATAGAAAGCGTTTTGAATGTACAGTAGAGACCAAAAGTTAGGACACACCTTCTCATTCAATGAGTTTCCTTTATTTTCATGACTACATTGTAGATTCTCAATTAAGGGCATAAAAACTATGAATGAACACATGATTTATGGAATTACTGTATGTACTTAAACAAAAAGGATGAAATAACTAAATACATGTTATATTTTAGATTCCTCAAAGTAGCCACCCTTTGCTCTGATTACTGCTTTGCATTCTTTTGAGCTTCAAGGGGTAATCACCCGAAATGGTTTTCCAACAGTCTTGAAGGAGTTCCCAGAGATGCTTAGTACTTGTTGGTCCTTTTGCCTTCACTCTGCAGTTCAGCTCACCCCAAATCATCTCGATTGGGTTCAGGTCCAGTGACTTTGGAGGCCAGGTTATTTCAAATTTTATTGTAAAAGTACAACATAATTCCATATGTGTTCATTCATAGTTTTGATGCCTTCAGTGAGAATCTACAATGTAAATAGTCATGAAAATAAAGAAAATGCACTGAATGAGAAGGTGTGTCCAAACTTTTTGTCTGTGCTGTAGGTCAAAAGTTCCGTTGTGGTCTCATTTGATTAAAGCACCTCTTTCCACATATGTATATTTTTTTTAATTCTCAAGGTTTTGTGGCCGTAGTGGCCTATACTTGATAGGTGACTGTGTAGAAAGAGGAGAAGGCATCCGGCAAATCTATGCGAGTACGGGAAAGAGAATGACCGCTCCAAAGGTAATGGCCTCTGCACATCAGAAGCTGTGGTGGAAGAATTATTTCAAAATTATTATTTTTAGTGATTAGTAATCATTAGTAGCAGAAGAATATTCCACAAAGCTGGAGAATCATGGACCTTTGACCTACACTGATGTAGCTGGAGGACACCCCTCTTATCTTTGTTTTGGCTATGAAACTCTGAAATAACACACACTCAAACAGACAGTAGCAGGCAGCAGACTGGCAGATATGCTAAGTTAGAATGGGGAACCGTTTGCTCTGTACCGTTGAAATAAATATGTTAAAACTCCAACGGAGACCGAATCATCCCTATCCTCATTAACATCTTGATGGAAAAATCCAATATCAGGCAACCATATTAACCACTACGCCATGCGATGCCCCATTCTTCTACATGTTTGCGTTGTCCTCTATATGTGTTGTGACATAGTAGGGACAAAACCGCTTTGGGCTTCTTTCGATAACTTTGGGTCTGCTAGAAACACATATTTGTGTTACTTTCATCTGAATAAATGTAATAAAATTTCATTTTCATCAGCTGTATTTACAAATCTGACTTCACCATTTTTTGTTGGATTTAAACAAAAGTTTGACTCAGTGTTTGACAATAAAAAAAATCTACTTTCTTGATATAATTTTTTGCATAGTTTGTACACAGATCTGGCAAAGTTTCCGACAAAACTGCATGACAGGGGTTCTTTTAAAAAAATACCAGATTAAGTGAAAATGATCTAAAAGAGATCAGTACATATTGCTGGGGGATCCAAACTAAAGTTAAAATGCATTATTCCTCCCTTATCTAATTATTATATATTACTACTGATTCAATATTCTTTATTACTTTTGACCTGTCTGATGACACAGAGAACTTTAATGCTTAGCAAACAGTTTATAATAGAGGTCATGAATTTAACCTTCACCCACATTTCTTGTTCAAGAAAATCAACTATTTGGCGAATAGCCAAGGCATAGTTGAAGTAAAAAGAAACTTGAAATTCAGGTTTACTTTAAAAGACATCTGGGTATGACTAACTTAGAATGCATTTGTTGCATCACCCTGATTTCTTTTTAGTAAATAATATAAAATGCAGTGCATTTAAAGATTAATAGAACTATCTTTTCCCTGTAAAATTCGTTGAATTTATGAAGTCTTTCACTTTGGCCATCCGCATGCTTGGATTTGGATTTTTGACACTTCAGAAGTTTCAGGATATCTGGCCGAGTGTTTCCTGGGGCAGCCAGCCACAGGTGTGAATGCCATGTGACTGAGGTCAGGAAGGGGAAAGTGAGAGTGTTCAGCTGTCCATTTAAATCACTGTGATAGACGAGTATGTTGGAAACCTCCCAAGGAAATGTGTACAGTGAACCTAGCAACGACCTTGCTTTGCACCACAACCTTTACTGTGTGTGAGTGAGTGAAAGTACATTTTTTAAAGGAATTCAGCTGCTCTTACTATGCACAGTTGCAAACAGGTTTCACAGAGTCTTGCGGCTTTTAGTTGACAGCTTTATTTACAGTTTTGTTTCAACCTGCAGGTTTATTCAAACACATCAGGTCACGTCATCACATCTGAAAACAACTTTATTTTCTTTTTAAGTGTATGGTATTGCTCCAATTGGCAATAGTGCAAAATTCAACATATCAAAGTCCGTCATAAATAAATAACATAAATAAACAAGTATCACACCATCAACCACAAACTTTTAAAAAAAAGAGGCTACAGTCACATTGAAATTGCACAAAAAGAACTGAGAAAAACTGAACAATATACCGTATGTACATTTCAATCCACAGAATGGAGGCTTTGAGTCTTAATGTGAATTTGTGCAGCTTTTTAACGTCTCACTTTACAGAATAGTCACATTTTTATAAGGCCATCAGAGCTCCAACTCTACCTTGTACATCTCTGTACACTAATGAAAGAGAAGGTAGTTTCAGAGAGAGAGAGAGAAAAACTAAACTGATAAACTAAATCCTTTAAAATAAGGAGAAAAGGCAACTTCGTAGAAGTCTGGAATGGTATCACTGCACTACACATGAACTGAACTCAACTATGACTTATAACGAGGCCCAAATGATTCATCGTGAATAGCTCAGTTTAGACAAAGTAGATTTATGCTATTGGAATACATATCTTCTCGGTTTAAACAAAGTTGAACTTGTTAACCAAGGTTAAAACAGAGACGGATCAAGTGAAATAAATGGAATAGGATGGCATCACTGACAGAATATCTATCTTGAGGGGAAGACAATGCACCTATGTGTTTTTGACAGACAATTTAAGAAAATACAATAAATGCCATCGGATATACAGCGAAGTACAGGGTCATGTGGCAGTGAATGAACATCAAGAAATGTAAATGAACCGCTCCACATCATAAGACAGCCAGCAGTCCCCTTAAACTCTAAACCCACGCAAACCTGTCTCAAACTATGACATTCATTCTGTCATTCCCATTCATGACATGCACGTCACACGATTAAATAAATATCTTTAAAACACTCTTAAATAGTCATCGCTTGGATCTGTTTCTTTTAAAACTGAATATATTAGATTTCATAAATACATATACTTCTGTATTATTCTTTCTTTTATATAAGTAAAGATCCATACTCATTTACAGTTCTGAGGGCCTAGCTTGTTGTTTGTGTCCATGCTTTCTTGCAGTGCTTTTAAACATTGCCCGTTGCTGCCACCTAGTGTGGCAGCCGCAGCATTACAACTACGACTAATGTTTTTTTTGGTGGGTCGGTGCAGATACGTAGACATGCATGGAACGACCACTTAAAAAAAAAAGAAAGAAAGAAAAAAGAAATTACATTCCAAGAGTAAAATCATCCAGTTTCTTTTTTGTTTCTTAAATATATTACTGTGAAAGAAAAAAAAAAAAACATAAAAAGAACAAGCTTTGCAAAGAACTACGACATCTGACCAAAACGTTACACCACACGTTACAGAATAAGGTGCCTACCTTGTTTTACGATATGTGTGCCAAACACTTATCGGGGTGGGCGCATCTTTATGCATTTATTTATTTTCTTCTTTGTTTTTTTTTCTTTGTTTTTTTAAGAAATATGTTTTGAAGGGTATGGTTGAGATTCTGAGGCATCCCGACCAGATACAGTGCAGTTCAGAGCTAACAGCAGCATGGCAAAAAAAAAAAATTGGAATAATAAAAGTAGGGGGTCATAACTACTAAATATTTACTCATTAATAATAATTGTAATTATAACAATTATTACTTATAATAACATATCTTATTTTAAAGTCCCTGTTTTGTTAGAGTACTTGTTCTGTATTAATGTTGAATGCAACCCAAAGCATGTCTGTTTAGCATTTTTACCAAGGGTGCTAATAATTCTGGAGTGTACTGTACCAAATGAGGAGGCCTCATTCACACTGTCCGTCTCTCAGTTCTCCCTCCCCTCCCTGCAGTCCTCCGCCTCCTCTGCACCTCACACCGAACAGTTGCGTCTCTTCCCAGATCCAGTCTGGGCTGTAGCAGTGGCGGTGGCCGAAGTCAGCCAAACGGTGACCCCGTGTCAAAGGCTGGTGGAGGACACTGAGAGGGTGGGCGAGGAAGGCGGCGGGAAGTTCAGAAGCTCCAGCACCGCTACGCCGACGCTGCTGCGCCGCGTGAACATGCAGGAGGCTGCCACCCACTTGTTGCTGCGCGGGTTGTATTTCTCAATCGAGTTAAGACTGGAGCTGCCGTCGTTGCCTCCCACTGCGTATAACCAGCCGTCCATAGACACCAGGTCATGAGTGCTCCTGGAGGAGTTACAAGATGAAGAAATATTACAATAAATAAACCTATAATCAGCTGTTTCTCTTTTTTACTACAGCTCTCTATTATTCAGTGTTTGTAGAGTCATATGCACGGTACAATTTTATGTGATAGAACAACACTAAGCAGTGCAACAATATGGAGTTGAAAGAAATAATTCATGTTTTTTATACATTTTTTAATATAAGTGGAGTGCATTTGTATTCTGTCTGCTTTACTCGAATATCCTTTTATGAAATGTAGTGCAATCCATTGCCTTCAGAAGGTAGATAATAGTGCACCTGTGTATAACTTAGCCTGAGTATAAATTAACTGTGCTGTTAAGGCCTTAAAAGAGAACACAGAACTCCCAAAGAGAGGATGAATCAGGGAAGCAGAAAGGAGGCCGATGGTAACTCTGGAGGAGTTGCAGAGAGGCAGGGGAATCTATTAAACCATTGCACCTCACTGCAAACACACCATCGACATAGTGTTACATGGTGGTGGCAGCATCATAGTGTGGGGATGCAAAAGCAGATCAGAGTCGGCAAGGAGGACGCATGGACCGAAATATGTGTGTTGGAGGCACAGTTGGAGGTGTTCCAAACTTCAACACGGCAAAAGCCCACAACGCAGAAGTTGACCTAGCTGAACTTTTAGGGGCGGGTCCCATAAGTTTTAACCAATCGGAGCGTCAACCAGTCAGAGCATCTCACTGTATTGATGTCACCCAATGGGGAGCCTAAATCTCCCCCCTTCCGGTCGGCCCATTGGTTCCCTGGCCGAAAACATAATGAATGGAAGTCAATGGAGCGATAAAAGTTATTTTCTGGGCCGCTTTGTCTTACGTCCCGAATCACACATATGTTGTACCTCAGTTTAAATGATAACTAATGATGTATGTTTCGACAGTGTTTGTCAAGTGATTTGGGATTTATGCAATTGTAAAAATTCGCAATTAAATGCCTACAAATCAGAAGTCAGAAGTCGCATATATGACGTCATGCAGCTGATGCAAGCTAGCACTAGATATAGCACGTAAAACACTCACCTAGAGCTTGTACAGCTTCTCCAGCATGCTGGCTCTCACTCCACCGACTGCTTTACCCCCGACATAGCTGCTACTTTCCATAAGTCAGATTTATAGAGGTTTTCTCCTTGTTTAATGCTCCTTCCTTCATTCTGGAGGCTACAACCCTTCTGCAGTTGTAGTCCACTAAACGTTTTTACACAAAACCTAAAGTAACTTTTGCCATTGGCCGAAAATCAGAGTTTTCTCTGCATCAAAATTATTCTTTAAAATTCACGGCCATCATATATTTGGTCCACGGCGCATTTCAAACTGGATCAGAAAATAATTTTTCTCGCTCCATTGACTCTCATTGATTTTTTTTTTCCAGTTGGGGACCCATGGACCAGAAGTAGAAGGGCGTGACTTAGGCTTTTCAGCGTTGTCTAGCAAGACATGATCCACCATTGTTTAAAACATCCAGCAGATAAAGGACCATCCACACATTTTGCGAGCTTCAGCCTAAAAATATATAGCCATCAAACTAGTCGCTTTGTGAGCAATTTTTGATGTCAACAAAGCGTGCGGTGAGAACGTTCAATTACTCTAAAAGGATGGTTTAGATACAAGCATATTCACGTGGCAGAGTGCCCTAGTCATAGCCTGAACCTAAATCCATTTGACAGGCTATGGCTACGGCAAAGGTTGAAAGCTGACATTCGCAGATGCTCTTTATGGAGTCTGACCAAGCTTAAACTATTTTGGGTAAAGGAATGGTCATACATTTCTGCATTCTAGATGTTCAAAGCTAGTAAGGACATACCCTAAAAGAATTCAAGCACAATCTTAAATATCCCATGTGTGTTGGTCTATCATATGAAAATCCCAATAATATAGATACTATAGGGGTATTTTTGACAGGATTGGCCAAATGTGTCAAATGTCTTTCACACACTAATATGTCAGCAATCAGGTCAGGTTGTTGTTTTGGACAACGTAAATGGAGACTCGCAGGAACTAAATAAGAAAAGCCCTCGGAGACAAACATGAGTTATTCATGGCCCGTTATCAGGTTTTCCGTCGCTCTCTGTGCTCACATCCAGGAGTGAACCGTAGTGTTGGTGAGGGATCAAGGGACTCCTGTGTCTAATTTGCCCTCCACGAGGCAGATCAGAGACACGTTGCTTTAAATGTGTCCACACAAGCCAGTTCTGCCAGGATTACTTTTGAAAGACATTAGAAAATGTTGACTTTCTCTGGAAGGGATGTCATTTAATATCTTCAGAACGACAGAGCAATGAAGAAGACATGAAAAGGCTGAAATCTCTTTGTTCAGACAGAGGGATTTCCTTTTTGACATGCTGCATAAACACACACACAGAAAGAAGATAAATCACCTCACCTGACATTTAATATTTAAAAAAAAAGAAGGTACAACTCTATGGAAAGTATTTAGACTAAAAAAACAAGTACAGCAGTTTCCTCCATTACATAAGGCTTGAAGCCATTGGACAAAAAATAAGCTTACATGCTCACATGTTTAACACAGGAACACCTCAGGGGTGTGTCCTCGGCTCACTCCTCTACTCCCCCCTCACGTTCTGTTCCCCCTCCATCCACTTCAGTAATCTCTGCTGAACCATGAACATCCTTTCAACAGGAGTGAAAAGCCCAGCAAATATGTCACTTCCTAAGGAAGTTAATGACGGCTCACCTTCCTCGCAACATGCACATAAATATTTGCCAATTTTTAGTAGAGTCGTCTGACTGATAAACTTAGACGTGTTTCCACTATACAGGTTCTGGTGCATTTCTGGGAGGAGGGAATGTGATAGGGGTAAATACGTTAAAAACAGGCCTAGTGTAGTTTTCTACCTGCTCTGCAGAAGGCAGGCAAGACCTGCAGCAGATGCTAACAGCCGAATACCTTCCCTTTAAGACATCTACTGTACACTGAATGACTGTGAAAGAAGGTAGTATTTTGAGGGACCGTGTTCACCTTAAGGTCCTTTTCCACTATCTTCGTAAATTTCACCAGACCCCTCACGATAAAAGCGAAGGGGTTAGAGCAGCCTCAAGCGGAGTGAAAACACCTACAAACCTTATCACACCCGAGCTTTTCTGTGAGAGGCAGTAGACACCATCAGAACAGAAAATGTTTATTTAATCATCTTTAACTGGTGTTTATAGTTTTATTTAAGCCTATGTTTAGATTTTTTTTATTCCCGGTTTACCTTGCTATTATATTTCTAATTGCCTTACTACACAGTTACTAAACACTTGAATAATATTTTGTCGAAAGTTATTTACAGAAGACCAAAAGATTTATTGGATTAGAGTGACTGAAAAGTTTTCAGGAGTTTTTGTTTATGAGATAAAGCCGTGTTATTACTTTCAGCTGATGCTGTACCAAAGAAGGAGTTGAAACTTGGTCATCCTGATCTTTCAGTTGGCTAGGGTGTGTCTCATTTAATTAGATTTCCTAAAACCAATCCAGGCCATTCATCGTCTGTCCCACATTCTCTCTCTCAATCTGTCAAAATTGCAGCATAGAGCCAAAAACAACTGAGGAAAAGAACTCAACCCAAAATCTGTGAATATTTAGCTTTGGAAATGTCCAACTTTGTAATATTAGAAGCAACAGCGGCGGGTTATGATGGAGCCAGGTGGTTTTATAACCCCTACCAATCTATAAAGCTGTGGTATGGAGTGTGCAGAGGTTTTCCATGTCCTCCACATAAAGAGAGAGGAGGTAAAAGGGTAGATGAGGTGTCCCAAGTTTGTATCCAGGATCTTTTTCAGAGCTGCTATAGAAATTGTTACAATGTCTCGATGCTGCAACATCAAACGCAGAGCCTCCGGAGTCCTGCACAGCTTTCTGTCTGTTGGTGTTGAAACTCTGACATGCTGTTTGTATTACGCATGTATTTCATATGTCGTCTTACATTGATTCATACCTTTTCACACTAATCTGTAGTAGATACCAAAGGAATTTATCTAATTTTGTTTTAATTCATTGACTTAAACGACCATAAACTATAATGATGCTGGTAAGTGCCCTGATTCTTTCTGATTGCCCATGATTAGACCCGACATTGTTTGCGCCGTTTGTGCAGCTTGCAGGCTGACCTGCGAATGTTCATGGGGGCGACTCCTTCCCAGGTGTTTGCCTTCGGGTTGAAGCGCTCCACTGAGTTCAGGCAGCTGGTGCCATCGTTGCCTCCCGCGACATACAGCATGCCGTCCAGCACGGCCACCCCCGCGCTGCTGCGCCGGCTCAGCATGTTGGCGATGGCGGTCCACGTGTTGCTCTGCGCGTCCAAACAAGACGCTGAGAATTAGTGATGGGGTTGCACTGCACGTTTAGTTGAAGTGACATATTTTCTATGGCAGATTTAGTAAAACTAAAGCAGCCAACATTTCTAAACGTTTTACCTGCGGGTCATATTTCTCCACTGTTGCCAGATGTGAGGAGCTGTCGTAGCCTCCCACCGCGTATAAGTTCCCGTCTGGAGGGAAAACGGAAGTAAACACGATATATAAATATTAGTAGAGAAATACCAAGGCAGCTACTCACTGATGCTAAGATAAAATCTGTGAAATATAAACCATGCAGCACAACAGGTCTTTAAGAAAAAAAACTGTTCCCACCCAGAGTTGCTACTCGAACATATCTCCTCCTGGTACTCATGGCGGCAATTGATGTCCATGTACTGGTCAGAGGGTCGTAACGCTCTGCGCTACAAGACAAAAAAAAACAAACAAAAAAACAGTAAGAGTTTACTAAAACTACTTTGTCTGACTAACATTCGCTCCACTTAAAATAAACATCAGATTAAATTCACAATGCCCTGGCATAAGTATTCATACACCTCACAGTTTTTCACATTTTGGTTAAAAGGATTTCCATAGAGAAGCAAGAATCTGCTACTATCACTAAATCAACCCTCCGGACCACTCAGTTGTTCCAACTTTAGTCTACTTATAATGCCCAGAATCAGAAACAAACATAGAGAAGCAGCTTTGAGTTTCTATGCTCCCCTTATCTGGAACGAACTTCCAGACGACTGCACGACTGTGATAGGGAAACACTAAACTGCTTTAAATCAAAGCTAAAAACTCATCTGTTTAGAGCTGCCTTTGAATAAACGATTAATAATAGCTGGAATGTCATATGTTTAAATGTGTCATATGTTTTGTGCCTCTAATTTTGTGTTTTCTGCTTTTACTCTTGTTCTCCCCGAATCATGTAAAGCACATTGAATTCCCTTATTGCAGAAAGTGTGCTATGAAAATAAAGTTGCCTTTCCTTACCTAGCAGTAGATTTAAAAAATGCAAGAAGTGAAAGGAAATAATTTTTTTTTTTTTACAATAAAAATCTGAAAAGTGAGGCACATGTTTGCTTTCAGCCTCTGTATTTAGTACAGCAGTCTATCAAGTATTTGTGTATTCGGTAACTGAGATTTCTAAACAATTCCTCTTTGCAAAGTTATTTAAGCTTGATTACGATACTGATACGGACATATTTTTCTAATGGGGTTTTTCAGGGTGAAGGTCTGTAATGAATTTCCGCCACGTGGCGACTCTGAAAAGAAGACGAACCTTGAATTTCTGCCTGTATGTTTAGTGCCGTTGTCCTGCTGAAATGTAAACCTTCTACCAGACGCAGCATTTTGCATGCAGGCCAAAAGATGTAGGTATTCCCACTGTATGATTCAGCCACCGGCGTGTTTTATGGTTTGATTGTAAGGGTATCAAAACAGAACTAGAAAGCAACATTTGAAAACTAGAAAGAAACATTTGAAAATTATATTATATATATATATATATATATTCCTTCTACAGCCATAATAATGCTTTAATACACTGGAGTTTGTGGTTGTGCTGTGACAAATATGGTGCTATATTCTTCAACATGCAAGTTTGTGTGTACCTGTTCAGACAGGAGGCGCCATCATAGCCCCCAGCAGCGTACAGAAGGCCGTGCAGAACGGCTACACCCAGACAACTCCGCCTTGTTCCCATGGAAACCTCAGGCTGCCAGGAGTTGGTGATGGGATCGTAGGACTCCACTGTGGCGAGGTCTGAGGTGCCGTCGTACCTGAAGGGAAAAGTTGATGGTGACGGCTGTGTCAGCACGGCTCTTTGCATTCACTCTGAGTAAATGCTGTTTTTACTGCATGCTTTAAACAGCCTAAGACATGGTCTGACAGTAGACAAAAAAAGTTAACAATGAATACGCTGTCGATCTGTGATAACGTTGGGATCAGCCATGCTCAGCTGCTTGAGCCTGAAAACATGCAGACAGCTGATTCAGCGAGGGTAAAGACTGTCCTCTGCTTAAGCTACACACTAAAGATAAGTTCTTGTTTTATTAAAGGTCAGCTTAGTGGGTATTATCACTCACCCTCCGACAGCGTAGAGTCTGTTCCCGATGGCTGCCACACCGACTCGTGCTCGCCTCGTGGACATAGATGCCACCATGTGCCAGCGATCTGTCCTGGTGTCGTACGCCTCGCAGTCTCCGTGGATGGCGAAAAGGCTGCCCCCGCCTGCAACACAAGTCAATATTTGTGTGCTTGATTTAATATGCAAGAAGGAGGGGGAAAAAAAGAGAAAAAGATGCAATTTCCAGCTGTACCCCTATGGGTACCTTCAGGGGCACACTGACCAACTGCAAAGAGCACGGGGCTGGCCCCCTCGCAGCGGCGAGGGCGTGTCCGGCTGTTGCTCAGGACTCCCCTCTGCTCGGGCATCAGGTGGTACTTAAGAGCCTCGATCAGCAGATCTTTGCACTCCGAGTGGTGACGCACCAGCAGCTCCGTATCGACGTTGCTCATCAGGAAGTCTCGCCTCAGCAGAGGCAGCCGCACGCACTTCATCAGCTGGGGGGTGGGGGGGTGCACACAGCGAGAGTGTGGGGAGGACAATGGATGCAGATAGAGGCTCTATTGGGTTGGAAAGCGAGGAAAAATATATGTAAAGACATCCTAACTCACCCAAGGCACATGTTGCCTGCGTCCGTCTATGTCGTGTTTCACCCAGCTCAGCACAGCGCGGTACACCTCCTCTTCTGACGGCACATTTAGATTATCGCTGGAGATCAAGTCAAGGACCTGAATAAACATGACAAATAGGTAAGATTCGGTTTAAGGGGTCATCCTCATTCCCTTTTAGCTCTGACTGAAGGATTAGGATCGTCTTCTGGCTGGGGGGTGATGGGTGAAACTTCACCATCAAGTGGATTTTTCTATATTTAGCTCCATCGCTCCTGTCCCTGCCAAAGAAAAACATCCCCACAGCATGACGCCACCACCACCATGTTTTATTAAGGTGAAGGTGTGTTCAGGGTTATGGACATTTATTTTGTCCACTCCAGAGTTACCATGATCCTTGTCTAATTCCTGATTCATGTGTTCCTTACCTGGAGAAAAGCTGCTGTAATATTTGCGTTTTTAGAATATGGTGTGAAAATTACTCTAAAGGGAATTGACAACATTGGATTTTATTCAGAGGTGGTAGAATATAAAGCAGGTAAAACATATTTCACCATGTGTGAAGAAAAGAAAATCTTGTATCATGTACCTTCCTACATAAATTCTAGTTGAACACATTGCATGATGAGGATGAAATGTAAAAAAGCTGTACTCTTGTCTCCTCCTCCTCTTCGCTTGATCATTTCAGAATGCCACAGAGATAGAATGAGTCCAGATCACATACAGTTACACCTGCACACACATAAAGCATTCTGTGTTTATATTACAGTCTCTGAGCCTTTGCTGCGATATATTTAAAGCTGCCATCATTCGAGCCCATAAAACAAAAACGCAGCAGTCCGAGTGGCTGGCTGGCCCTGTTCCCAGAGGTCAACGCTAAGCTGGCTGGATTGGATGGGAACGGAGCAGCCAGCTGCTACCGTGGCCACCATTTTTCCTGGCTGCAGCAACACTCTGCAGCTGCTGAGAAACACAGCCTCTCCTAAACCACCATCACGGTCGTTCCTGCATGCCGCATCATATGAGTTTAATAAAGAGTGGAAACTCAAAAAATTATAATGATTAGTTGTAACGGTCCTCTAACTGGAGGCATAGTGTAGGAATGCAAGAAGCATGCAGCCATCACGCTTCGAAATGTCATGCATGTGATGTCAGATCAGTGACCCATCGGCCAAGCTGACTAGTCACAATCTAGTCACGCCGTCTTGATTTCCCCAAACGGAACATAAAAAGAAATATGGGGCATATTTCTCAGCTATGTGAGCTCGAAATCTTTCAGGGCAGGGAGAGTATATAAATCCAGATGTGGTGCAGATTTGGAACAGCTGTGGATGGAATAAAAGGCAAAAGAAAAATGGATCTCGAAGAAAAACGTAAATCTTTAATCTGCTCCAATGAAGCTCAAATGTTGCAGCTTTAGAGGCCTGTGCCCACACAGTCAGAGCAGATTCAGTCTAAAGCCTTCGAAGGGGCAGAGACACGGTGAGGCTTAGCGATTGACGCGCGTGGAGCACCATCTTAATCCACAGAGATTGCTGCTGAACTTTTAGCTCTTTAAACATTACAGAAAAGACTAAAACAAAATAGAAAACACACCGCAGGATTAGAGCTTCAGTTTATCCGATAGACAAAGGCTTTGAATGAGCTGACAGACGAAACCGGTTTCCAGCTTTGATGATTAAACCTGCTAATTTGAGAAGCAAACTAGCTGCAAAACCTGAAACCTGTCTAAGCGTCCGATCCTTTTCAGCCCTGAAGGGACTTATACGTACAATAACATGCTGATGGATAAATCTTTTCCAACAACGGAGGGAGCTGGTGACAGCAACATACTAGAGCCAGAGTAGAAACCCTTATTGATATGCAAGAGGCGTAAACATGGATGTTTGCTCTATAAACAGTAGAGCAGCTGTGAAAATGTCACCAGCTTTGCCTTATTACCACTTCTACTACTGGAGGAGTAGCACTGCAGCTGAGCCCAAACAGGAATAAGTGGCGGTTTAGGTTGGCTAATGTAGCAGATAAGCTGGACAGCAGGCCCTGTGGAATGAAAATACAGCAGGATCCATCTGAGAGAGGATTTTCAGGAACCCCTGAAATCACAGTTTCCACAGGGAAGCATGGTGGTGACTGCATAGTCCTGAGGGAATGCTTTACACTAAAAACATGATATTCTGGGAGAAAACCAGTTAGAGGCTATAAAAGATTTGGGAGCATGGTGGAGAGTTCAGAGAGCAGCTCCTAAACAGACAGCCTGCTCCTGAATTATTGGTCCATACTTAAATCCAATTTAGAATCAGTAGCAAGACTCGAACACTGGTGTTCAAAGATGCTCCCTATCCAGCCTGCTTAAGCTAGAGTCATTTTGCTGGCTGGATATGCAGAGAAAACTGGAGCTAGGACTGGACGATATGGCTTAAAAATCCAATCTCTGACCAAATCCGATTTAAGTTTCTTAACATCTGTGTTTCCTAAAAAGAAACTGCAAGTGACAAAAAAATATTTACAAAGAATTGCTTTTATTTCAATCAACCCGTCTCAGAGCTGACCTGAATTCAAAGTCCAACTAAAAACGAGCTGTAAAATAACAGTGTGAAACAAGATGGTAGGTCCTGGTGGGTTGACATCACTCTGATCTAGGGCTGGCCGATACGGCCTCAAATATATATTGCAATATTATCTAAAGCATGTGCGATCACTATTGCGATATGCTCTTTTTTTTTCCTTTATATAATGTCAAAATGACTGCTTATGAACATCATCAGTTTCCAGATACATTGCAGCAGAAACACTCCCAAAAGGTTTAGAATGCAATTGAAAGAAAATTTATCGTGCAATATGCATTAAAAAAAATGTCTATTAAAATCTTTTCTCCGGTATAATGAAACACAAAAAAATCTCACAACAGAAATAAAGATGAAGATATGGTGATTAAATATAAGATAAATGTTATGCTCCATGTTATATTCTAGGTTACTTATTTCTAAATGTAATATTTTCCAAAGGGGAACCTGAACATGTTTGAAATAAAAATGCTTCAAAGTTCAACAGTTTTCTTTTCCCCTAAAAGAAAAATAATACATTTTAAAGTTGCAATATCTAGAGTAAATACAAACCCTGAACATCAGTATATATCTTACTTGCGTACCAGGTAAAAAAGTATGTAGGCACAGCTTGATGACATGATCAAAATGCGTAATCGCAGCAGGGCAGTATAGTCAAAATCTTTGGCAAAATTTGTATTATTTCTACTTTCTACTTTTTATATTGACCACTTCTATTCTATGCTTTGGAAGTCCAAGTAGTGCATTGGCAAAAAAAACAACAACAACAAAACTTGGTTTTCCAAAAATTAAATCTGGATAAACAATAATTTTAGTTCATCAATGAAATCGATTTATCGTCCAACCCTAGCTGGACTGTTTGAATCAGTCATGTATCCCCTTTTCTTCCACTTCCCAGCATGCTTCTTCATGTCTTTCTATCAAATAAAACCCAAATAAAATACGAAAAAGTTTCTGGTTTTGATGTGATAAATGTAAAACAATAGCTAAAGAGTAGAAAAGGGAACACTTCTGCAGAGTACGGTTTAAAATTTTTTTCATATTCTATTACCAGCTGATAAACACAGGAGTGGTAGACAGAGCTTCGCTTCTTACACTGAGAATTGTAATTCAGAAGGATGAGTCAGCACAGCACACAGCAGGAGGCAGCAGCAGCCCACCTACCTGTTTCAATGGCAGCAGCATGAACTCCTCTGTCTTGGACACTTCCACAAAGTGCTGCAGCACGTACTTGTGTGCCGACTTGAGCAGGTCGCTGCAGGAGTGCGTGTCTGCAAAGCCCCGGATGCCCAGGCAGTTGGAGGGGTCCAGCTGACTGAGGAGGAACTTGCAGCACGCATCCCTCACCCCGTTGAGCTGCAGCAGGCTCGCTGCTGGCAGCAAGGTCTAGAAACAAAGGCCGTTTACAGGTCAAATAAAAGTGAGCGATGTCTCTTTTTAGATTTTTATGTTTACTTGGCTCATAATTTAGGCGCGTGAGTCGGAAAACGTGAACCCCACCTGCACGTTGCCTTCCCCGACCACGATCTCTGCTGTGTAGGCGTACTGAACGAGCTGCTCCAAGGCCTGAGAGTCGATGTCATGGAGGGTCACGTGAGTCTGCCGGCTCTCCGACATCTCATCTGCAGTCCCACACAGAACCAAACCAGCCAGTCATTACTCCTGTGAACTCTGCCTGATAATAAAAACCCAACTCCCTCCTAAGTCGTGTTGAAGCATGCCATCTGCTAACGCACACAACCCTGCCTGATAAATGGAAGCACAGCTCGTTTAACCAGACGTTTTGATTGAGCTACTTTTTTTTTGCAAATTGTTTTTAAAAAAATAAGCAGCAGAACTATGCAGGAGCTCACCCCCCAAAAACCGCTTGAGGGGTGATTAACAGGAGGAGCTCAAACATACAACGAGAGCATCGAACCGCTTGGACCTTAGAGAGGAACAGGGCTGAGGAAATGAGGAGCTGAAAGGGATGTTTGGGCTTTGGACTCTACAAAGGAAATGCTTCACGTTGCACTCAGAGCGGATTCTGTCTCGGCCTTCCTCATATCGACCCTCATGTGTTTCGGACAATAAAAGACGCAAATTGACTTACTAAAGGCTTCCGATATTCTATCATGTTACAATCTTAAACTTCAATGCGTGTTATGAGGATTTTATGTTCTAGAAAACACAACTGTGCATATTTTTGAACTGGGTTAGGGTTATGAGTTTGCAGGTGTTTGGGGGTATGTCTCAAAGTTTTTGCCCATTTTCCATCCGGTCAGATTCTTCCCAGAGATTTCTAACTGGATTTAGATCTTTAGATCTGGATTTTGAGTACTTTTTATAGTTACCACGACCACCTAGGCTCCTCCTAGTATTAAAGAGTCTATGGACGCGTATCAAATTGTTTCTAAGTTCCAATGAAGAGTTGAACAGTCTTCTGTGAGACGTTCAAAGCTTGACACATTGTTTTGTACCCTAAACCTGCTTTAAACATCTCTAAAACTGCATCTCTGACCTTTCTGCTGTCTTCTTTTTGTTTCTAACGTTTTCTAACAAACCTCCAATGCCTCTAAAGCTGGATTTACCCAAGGGTATTCTATATACTGAGCTAGATATTATTGAGGTATATCACCGTAAAGGAGGCTAAATGCAAATCTCAGATTTGAATTTCTACTACAAAAGCGAATTTCCAGAGCTGTGAGTACTTTTGCAAGGCCTTGTAAAGAGCAGCATTACGGTAGATCATCTGTTCAACTCACTGGTAAACATGGCGTGGAAGTAAGGGCTGCAAGATGCCAGAACCACTTTGTGGGCCTTGATTTCTTTGTTGGAGACATGCAGCACGATGTCACACAGCAGGCCGCGCTGTCGCATCCTGTTCATGGAGACGAAGGAATCGTGGTAATGCCGCTTGGAGTTGTGAGAGATGCTGTGCCCGTCGCGGTTGAGCAGCTGCATGCCCCCCTCCATCATGATGCCTGGCGCTGCCGTGGTGGGTTCGTGCTTGGGTCGCACACTGGGCAACTGAAACATTAGGAAAAGAAAAAATTCCTCAATAAAACCTTTTTTTGGTGCTTTGACAGGTGTCCTGACCCATCATCATAAGCACTGTCACCGTTAGAGAAGCCGTAACAGCTGACAGGAGGCCCGAGCAGCGTGGCAGAAAGAAAAGTATGACAACAAAGTGCAGCTGGATGCAAAGGGCTGACATGATTTAATCACAGAGTCAAGTTGAATTAGATTCTACATGCACAGATGAAGCATTGAAAGGTTTTTATTAGGGCTGGAGCGATATATCCGCCGGCCCATAATATCGACCGATATGACGGTCATGGATATTATCGGTTATCGTTAAAAAAAATTGCTGATACTTTATTTTATCCATTTTTATAGAGAAAATAATGATGCATTATTTGGAATCCGCAGTGAGTTATTTAAGCTGTTCCTTGGTGCGTAAAATTAAACAATTATTTATTCTCCCACCAGGGGAAATTTGGTTATAACAGCAGCAAAAGCAAAAAGAGAACACAATTTAAGAGTGCAGGGGAAAAAATGACATTATGGACATAGTTACAAAAACAAATTACTGTGCAGTTATTAAGATCAAAAATACAGATGAAGTGGCATATCCAGGTTGTAAAGTGCAACAGAGCAGGATACTTAAAGATGCTTAAAACATAAAAAAATATTTAGAAATACGTACAGAATGTTCAGAATATACCAGGGAGAAATATGTGAGCATCAAAAGGGGCAGAAAATGCAGGATTATGTTTTGGTGGGTTTTTCAACTGGAGGAGAATTTATCGGCCATTATAGTGAATATTGGCCTTCGGTTTTATATCGGTATTGGAACCCAAAAATCCGTATCGGTCAGGCCCTAGCTTTTTACCATAACTAATCTCAAATCAAATTAATGCAGGCAATACAGTCCTAGGCAGAATGGGAAAAGGTGTTTGCTGAATACCTGAGGACACGTGTCGGTAGCCTTGGAGGACAAAAGCGGCCAGAAACACTGCAAAATGTTTTAGATATCCACCAATTGATCAACGTTCTCTTGCTTGGCTGAGTAATACTCTTTATCTGGCTTGCTACGATCTAACCCTGGCCGGTACTAACCGTCTTTGTTTCAATGAGGATAAAATAAATATAATCACACGTGGTTCTGGTGGTGTTTACAGAAGTACTACTTTGGATCTGGGAAGCCTTGGAGATTGTATTACTTTCACATTTGATTCCTGTTGTTCTTTGAATGCTGGAATTGGCCAGCCATCCATTTCACAGCTCCATGCTGCTCCAGAAAACTGTTACGCATTTGTTAACGTGGACGAGAAAGCATGAACACTTCATCAACTTTGTGCTGACCTTTTGAAGCTCAAATCATCAAGTCCTGTGGGAATCTCATGGAGCTTTTACTGCCTCTTAGGATTCACTTCAGTTGCTTGCTCCAATTTATTCCAAGAGGTGATCGAAGTTGTAAACCAGTTAAATTGCACACACACACATCTTCAGGAATTTGATGTTTTTATTTTACGCCATTGTGTTTTTAATGTCTACTCGAGCTTATTCATTAGCCTTTTTAGGCACAGCACTGTGGTTGTTTTCGGGGGAAAAAAGGTCTTTAATAGATTTCAGGTGACGTGCTTGTGAAAATAAAGGAGATGTGTGAACAAGTAACACACACTGACAATCAGAGCGAATCCACAACTTCACCAATCTACTTCGGAAAGAATATTGACCAGTCTGAAGTCCAAGTCTCACTCACACACACACTCCAGCTCAACACAAGTCTGTCACTGTCGCTGCATCTTGACAGCATCCACCCAGCTCTCCTAACTCTCCAATGTCCCACTGACGTCTCAAATGTCATCGTCACAGCTGCCTGGCGACCAGCTCCGGATCCAAAACACAATAGAGCACAGAAACACCAGCTGTATTCCACAATCAGGCAACAATCCCGTGTCAGGCTCCAGGGAATACTGCTGCAATCTGAGACCTACACACACACACACACACACACAGAGAGAGAGAGAGGAGGCTGATGTGACAGCACTGTTTCACTGTTAAACTAAAAAAGCTGATCACGTTTCTTCCCTCCTTTCTGTCTCATCCTGCTTGACACAAACGAAACCAAATGTGTGTAGCAGAAGAAGGAGTTTCTCATGAGTAAAATCGGAGGAAAGCTCAGCCTCCACTACCTCTATCTTAAATAACAGCAACCATCAGCTGCAGGGAGGAAACAATGTCCAGTTTCTTTACCGGTGGTGGTGCTTCGGGTATCCTTGGACACGGTGTCCTCTTCGAAGTGATGGGAGGGAAATCAACAACTGTCGCAGTCAGGCTGTCTTAAGATTGGCACCATCGTCTGGCTGCTTTGTCCATCTTCTGACCACAGCAGCATAGGAAATATGAAGAAAGCCTCTGTTTTGTGCCGTATGCGCTGACGTCAATGCAAAAAAAAAGGAGGACTGCATGAAAGCAGACATCGGTTTGTTAAGGTGGAGCCGCTACAGCTCAGACTGGGGATGGCTAAACAGCTCAGAGAGTCCCACCATAAAGCCGCGTTAGTAAAGAACTCCTAGTGGAGCACTAAATCAGACGAGGAGCCGCTGACCCAGCGCGATCAATGCGATCGTGAAACGATAACAGAAGCAGGACCGTCTTTAAAGACTCGTCTTGTTTCGTCTGCGCACGGAAGTGCGTTTGGTAAACACTTCCACGCTTTCATGAAAGGCGGAGTTTTCCACTTCGTGCTGTGGTGAAGGGATTAGCCATTTCGGTTGCCCCGGACGGAAAATCAAACAAACACCAACTCACTCAAGCATACATATGTGCTACATTCAAACATACACACACACACACACACACACACATATATATATATATATATACACATATTACTGTTGCGCTATGTTATTTTAGTATAAAGTTTAGACAGGTATTATATTATCATTTTTAATCGCACCATTGGTATTTAAGCAAAAAAATATACATTTTGTTTCAATGGATGCTAGCTAGGTAAACTAGCATAGCCTTAATTTGACTCCGGTGGAGAAGTAAAGCAGGAAGTCCTCACCCGCAGCCGCCTCCGGTGTCGATGTGACAGCGCTGATTTCTGACGGTGTGTCAGCTTACCCAGGTTTGTGGTTAGGTAAAGCAAAGGATAGAAAGAAAGTAAGAAGCAAAACTACTATCCCGGCCGGGGATTATTGATTTAAACCTCACGTGCACCATCAAAACACTGCTCAGTCTTACGTGCGGGGCCCCGACTGTTAAATATAAAGGTTGGCATCAACGCTTCGACTAGTTTCTGTATTCCAAACTGAATCGTAATTTTCGCAAGAGTTTTTTTTATTATTTAAGCTAGTGTACCTACTATTGTTACACTGAGAGTAATTTGTTATTTGGATTTCCACATTAAGGTAAATAAACTCGCAAGTAATGATGCCCGCACATGAGAAACATAAAACCAATTCTGTGGGTACGCACCATTTACCATCCTGCGAAGCAAGCGGGGCTAAGAGTAGGCGTGGTGTTTATTAACCCCGGACTACATACATATATTGTTGGGCAGAAGTTTAAGGCAGGTGTGGAAAAATGATGTCAACAAAGAATACGTTCATAAATTTAAATAATGATTCTTTGTTCTTATCAAGTTTAATTCTAATTGGTTTTATAAATGCATCTAAAGCAGTTGATCGAATAAACCATCATAAGTTGTTTTTAAATTGAGTCCGAGGGGTGTGCCTGACAGTATTCTAAGGCTTCTAGTTTATTGCTATGCTATTCAGTGTGTCCAAATAAAATGGGGGAATGTTGTTTCCGCCCCATTTGGGGTGAGTAATGGAGTCCATCAGGGTGGCTTATTGTCACCTTGCCCATTTAATATTTATATGGATGACCTATCAGATTAACTGAGAAGATGTAACATGAGGTGTGTGGTAGGAAACCAAATTGTTAATCATCTTATGTATGCTGACGATTTGGCAGTCTTTTCTCCTTCCACTGCTGGGTTTCAGGAGCTGCTCAATATATGCTCACAATATGGGGTAGAATTTTAATGTCAGCTATAATGCAAAAAAGAGCTCTGTTCTGGTTTGTCGACCTTAATGTGGCAGGGAACTGATATTCCCATCATTTTATTTGTCAGGCTCAGTTTTGCCTTTTTGTAAATATATGAAGTATCTGCGACACATCATACGAGTTGATCTGACTGGTGATGATATGTTTTTTATAGACAAGCCACTGTGCTGAGACAAACAAAATTCTGGTGTTCAGATGATGTCAGGATTTATCTTTTCCGCGCTTACTGTACCCCTCTTTATACTGCCCGTCTGTTAGGCAAGTATTCACAAAATAAAAGTTGCCTATAATGATCGCCTACAAATTTTGATGGGGGAACCCAGGCGGTCAAGTGCAAGTGAGTTATTCTGTCAAGTGCGAGTGAATTTTTTTCATGCTTTGTTGGGAAATTTGGTGTACAGGTTCATTTGTCGACCGAATGACTCTCAGAACTTAGTTTTAATATTGTTGTCCAACCCTGGTCTTAGTGCTATGAGGTATCCATCAGCCATGTGGAGGCACAGGTATGACTGCCTCTTTTCAATTCTTGTATGTCGTTGGCCTGTTTTTTGTTGTTTTTTAATGGACCCAGAGTCTGAATAAAGTAAATACTTAAAAATCGTTTTTCAAAATGCAAAGTGAACAAATAGCTATACCTCTGACATGGAAACAAAGCCAAGTGACTCAGGAAAACATAGGAACTTGGATTCAGAAAATGGCACTAGGTGCTTTGGTCTGATGAGTCAAAATGTTAAATATTTGCTGTAGTAGAAGGCAGTTTTTTTGTTGAAGGGCTGGGGAGCGGTACAATTAATTAGTGTCCATACATACATAGAGACAAACACTTGTTTACCGTTTGAACTTTCGGGGTCTCTACTCTCCTCTGGCAGCCCCCTCCTTATCATCCCAAAAGTCAGGACATATACTCATGTTTAGGTTTATTTCCATTATCAAGGCCCTCAACTCTGGATCAGGCTGCCGAAGGACCTCAGGGCCGCAGAGAACGTTCATGTTTTTAAGACCAGGCTCAAGACTCCCCTTTTTAACCTAGCTTTCAATTGATTATCATGTATTATAGTCTGTTTAATTGCTCTGTATGTTTTATTTGATTAAATGTTATCAGTGTTTTGATATTTGAACCTGTTATTTTAATCTTCCTTCCAGTGTTTGCTCTGTGTGAGCCCTCTGCCACGGGAAGCGGTGGTCGGCTGTGGCTGCCTGGGTGCTCCCCAGGTAGTGAGTGGATGGAGGTGGGGGTCTCAGCCTCCCCTCCTCTGGGTGCCATGTGTCAGTGGCTCGGCTGCTGCTGTTGGCGTGCTGCTACCGATGCATATGGCTCCTCTACCTGATCTGGCTCATCTGTACTCGTCCTAATGTCCTTGTTTACTGTTGCTTTTAAGTGTGTGTGTGCATGGGAGTTAGGTTGGGGGAAGGTGGCAAAACTGTGATAATGCTTTTAATTCTGTAGGGGAGGGATGGGAATGTGGTTAATGTGGGGTTATTATAATCTGGAAAGCACTTTGAGATTATTTTTGTATGAAAAGTGCTTTATAAAAAGTATAATAATAACAGTATGAAGTTTGGTTTGATTTGAACCCACCCGCAGCTCTGCATAGGTTGGATGGTATAGATGGATGAAGAACATTCTACATACTCCTTTTGATTTGGAGAGACCATGGAGGACACTCACTTTGAATATTTCGATATATAAAAACTAGGTTGTTTGGTTGCCAAGGTTTAAAAAAAAAATTCGTTTCAATCATGAATAAAGTGCATTGATCAGCGGAGCCACTAAGTGAAGGGGTCAGGGCTCCAATGGGCCACCGTTATAAATGTTTCAGTGTTTTCACTAAGCATCTGATTAATTTCAGGTAGTTGCATTTGTAGCACTTTAACTTACAAAACCGTTTAGTGTAATTATCAATAAGTTTCAACACAAAAAAGAACCAATATGATTTTGTTTTTACAAAAATAGTTAAGGATGCAGTGTCCAGTTTCAAGCTGGAATAATTCTATAGCAACGCGAAAGCGCTTCGCCATCTTTTCTAAGAGAAAAGTCATTAAACCTTGCTTGCTCCTCCTTTCTACCCGGTTCATCCCCGCCTTATGGTAAAGGAACGCGTCCCTTCTCTGAGCACCAGGGGGATTGTGGGTATTGCAGTTCTGCCTCACACCACCGTCACGTTTTGGAATCCAGCATGGCAGCGAAACAGAAAAGGTTTGTTAGAGGTTTACTGATGCTGAGCGGTGCTATTAAACAGTTTATGTTTTGACTCGGGTCGTATTTTAAAGGTTAATTTTTTTAAATAATGTAGAAGTTTATTAGAAGGAGTTTAATGTAGTTTGCTTATATTTTAGCCATCCATGCTTTTAGCATAGAGCTAGCATGCTAGCACGCTTTTTATCTGATGTTTTTAAGATTATTTTAGCTCATGTTTAGGGCTAATTATCTAATAGACATTCAAACTACCCAACATTTACGAGGTCGCTGTACGTCGTATATTATGTCTTCAACACAAGCGTGTCAATAACTTTATCTACTGTAGGAAATTAGAAGACCTCAGTGTGGACGAGTTCTTGGTCTCAGGATTCGAATCTCCAGAGGAAGATGATTCTGAAGAAGATACCCCAAAAAAGACGGAAAAGAAACGATCAGACCCTCCGATGTGAGTATATATAACTGTAGTTTAACATTTAAGTAACACGTTGGAAAACACAAACTTTGATGTTTCGTTTGTATGAATCATTTTTCAGACCCACTCAAACTAGTGCACCGTTGTTGTGTTGATTATTTTATTATTATTATTATTATTATCATCATCCCAAATAACGTCTGTAAAATGTTTTGCTTATTTGTATTGACTCTTTTACCAGACCCTGCAGGATTTTTGCGGCACTTTTTGCGTGTTTATCGCAGTCTGAAATACCTGATGTTGCGGGAGCTTTCGTGAAAAGTTGCACCAACAGTTACAATGTTATAATCAGTAATCTTCTTTCATCTTTCGCCAAATCACTTGCAAATTGTTTCAAAAGCAATTGATCGAAATGTTAAATTTTGAAACTGCAATGTTTTCCCTGTAATAAGCGAACTAGAAGAACACTTGATCATCCAGGAGAACACGCTAAAGGAACAGAGCAACAATTCCAGGTTCACAGAACTTTGGAATACAAAAACAATAAAAGTGTCTCTTTTTGACTGTTTGACAAAATAACTCATTAAATACAGAGTAAAATAGATTTAAACGTGCATTCTGAGCATCCATACACACAATGAAATGATCCGGGAATACATAATAACAGTACGAAAATAATCTCAAGGGACCGGTCCCAGCATGGTCAGCGGCGAGCATGAACTGATGAAGCCTCTTGGATAAGAGGTGAAACATCTTCTAAGACAAATTACCAATTTCAGTTGCGTTCGATTGAAATTTCCTTCAGATAACCATGACCTGGATGAATGAGAATATTCACAGGCTTATAGTAGGAAAATAAGAAAAAATACTGTAAACTGATTAAGGCTCAGTGTCTTTATGTTTTTAATTTTGACCAAGTCGGGGGAACAAAATCCCTTCATCTGTTTTTACCTGTCCATTTTTAGATTAGGATATATTCAATAGTATTTATTTTTTTCTTCGTATTAACATTTATCCCCAATAAGCTGAACAGATAATCCACATCCTGCCATCACATCAACCAGATGAATACATGCAACCTTTTCCTCAGTAGTGACAAAAATCAGTGACTGCGGCCCAGTAACTATACTAAAAAAAAACAAATTTAACAGTCACTCTTAAAATACGAACAGATCACCTGAACGCACCGTCTCATAACTGGATGTGGAACATGTTTGTCAGTCGTGAATGTTTAGTTAGACCACAATATGGCAGTGATTTTTTTTCCCCCCGCAAATGCAGCATTAATTCTTGCTCCCAGTCAAGTAAGAATGGTGAATGTATGTTGTGTGACTGCTTCAGATATAATGAGAAGGAGAACTGCATTTGGCCAAATGCGTTAGTTTAGGTAATTAGATAAAATTTAAAGACGTGCAGAATTCGTGAGGATTGGCTGAATTTGTTAATAATTGGGATGCAACATTGCAAAATCCAGTAAAGAGGCTAGGTTTTTGTTTAAAGGTTGAGTATTAGGGATGTAAGAAAATATCGATATGACAATATATTGCAATATTTTGTCTTTTTTTGTTTTAGGCAAGGCAATTATATGTGTACAGCTCACAACTATATTATAATTCAAAGTGCTTTTAAGAATGAAATGAATTTTTTCATAAAATTAAAAGTATGACCGCTGTTTTCACCGTCTTGATTCCAGTGGATCAGCTACATTTAGTAATAAAACTACATTTAGTTCTGGATGTAACAGGTTGTCGTGTTTAGAATGCTGTAACAGGTTTTCTACAGTTAAATTCAGTTTTTGAAAAATCACAATGTATATTCTTACTTATGGTATCGTGATATAACTCATTGTCTCTTTTGTATTGTGTATACATATTGTGTCACCAGATTAATGGCAATACACTCTACTGAGTCTGAAACAATTACATAAAAAGCTATATTTTAAAATAATACCTCGATGGGGCCGTTGGAGGGGTGTAGAATGAAAGTAAATTTCCCTAAAAAAATACATTTGAATTAAACTATTATATACATTTTTATGGGCAAGACAATGTTATGTTTAAATCTACCAGCCAGTAGCGGTTGCAGGTTGACAGGTACAGTCTCTGTGGTCCAGCTATATGGTCAGCTCAGCTGGCTCTGGGAAAAATGGTGGATTCAGTAAGTC
This sequence comes from Apricaphanius iberus, assembly GCA_028564705.1. Taxonomy (NCBI): domain Eukaryota; kingdom Metazoa; phylum Chordata; class Actinopteri; order Cyprinodontiformes; family Aphaniidae; genus Apricaphanius; species Apricaphanius iberus. The sequence continues at coordinate 636,488 of JAPXFQ010001412.1, forward strand.
AAGCAGCTACTTCAGAGCCCTGTAGATGTTGTCTGTCTCAGGAGAAGAATGACCGCAGAAGAACAGAAACTAGAGTAGCTCTAGGTGAAGCCTACACTACATGGACCTACATAAAACATTTCCACGGCATCAAACAGATGCGGAAACAGCGACTTGCCTCCTGGATGAGTAAGCTAACTCACTAGCTAACTTTGCTAAAGTTAGCTGCCAGTTAAAGTCCTCTAAAATCCATTCCTCACTGGATACAGTTCAGGTTGGTTACTGGACGTTTCGGCAGAGAACCAGGAAACCCATGGCTGGAGGGATGCTTTTATTGTTGTAACTACAACCTAAACACACTAGGGCTGTGTCCGAATTCAGGGGCTGGATCCTTCGAAGGACCCGGTCTACTCGGTCTACGTGGGCTGGGTCCTTCGTCGACCGGGTAGACCGGATGTTAACGGCTGTGAATTTGGACGGTCTAGCCTTCAGTTGAATTCCCGCCCCCACTTTGCCGAACGTCCTGTCGCCTAGCAACCGCGATCACGCTAAACCAGCTGGTAAAGCAAGAAATACTCCCCAGTATTTTACTCACCTTTTTTACTCTAGAGGAGCAACAAGTTTTACTGTCTGTGCCATGTTTTATATCTCTGGCTGAGAGGTCATCATATCAAGATCATTTTATTTAATCCAGGTTACTACTTAAGATAGCTGCTCTCATGATAATTTCTGCAATTGAATGACTAGTGATCAAATGTACAAATTTGTAATATAACATTTATTATATTCATTTTAACTGTAAAAATTCTTTGTGATCTTAAAATTATATATGCCTTTTGGATCAAAGCAGCATTTTCTAATTTTGATTTTATATATCTATGATTTTTTTTTTTACCAAGCATATTCCAAATTGGCTCTTCCTAAATAAACTGAATTGTTTTTTGTAAACAACCACTGCAACAATAACTAACATTGTGTTTTAACAAAACTTCAGGTCATAACACTTTTCTCCACAGCTGCCTCTTGGGATGAGCTTGAAGATGAAGTTGCTGGAGGTCTGTGGGGCTCTCTGGTTAGAAAAACCTGTCTTTTGTGCACGTAGACCGAAAGGAGCCTGTAAACCCTGATGATGGATGCAGTGGAGAGCATGACGAAGCTGCCCTAATCTCTCTCTGCAGACCAACATGTATGATGTTCCCCTAGTCAACCAAAAAATATGAAAACATATCTGTATTCAACTGATCCAGCAACACTGCCCGTTTGTTCTAATTAAGCTTAAAGAGGTCATTTATACACATATAAATAACTGGGAAAAAACTTATCCTGATGCCAATATGTTATGTTATTTTAAACTGTTCAACGTAAGCTTCTTTAAAAACACTAATACAACTTTTAATGAAATGACTTCATGATATTTAACATTTTTAGAAATTCATTTATTCACAACCATCGAACACCTAAATAAAAAATGTGACAAAAACATGAAAGAAAAAAAAAACAGTCCATCCATTTGGTCCCTGCTCTTCTCTCCAGTCTCCCTTTGCTGCTTCATATCCTTAACAAGAAGACAATAAACACAGTTTACAAAAAGAGCAACACAACAACATTTATGAAATCTATATTTGTTAAAGTGATCAGCCATAAATTATGTTATTTGCGCTTTTGCAAATATACATAAAGTAGGTTTATTTTTTGCTCTCAATTTTTCTTCCCCGGCAAGGGATTAATTTCTCCTGCAGATACATCTCCTCCTGAATTTTCCTCATTAGATAGAAAATAAATAGGTGAGGAACGTGACAACTTTATTGATTTAAGAAAGCAGAACTGTCGTTTTCACAGCAGATCACAGGTTCTGTGTTGTATGAGGCTCAATAAGAGAGCATAAGCTGTGTAACTGGATTTAATCTTCAACCTCCAAGCCACCGTGCCCCGATTTTCACTCGGTAAAGAGGTAATAATTTCTCCTAAGAGGAGTTGACTTTTTACTTAATTTCCCAAAGCAGAAATTAGCTGCGTAAAGATGAAGAAACCATTACACTACCATACGAGCTCGTTTACGAGCGATGCTTTACAAAAAAAATATTAAAATACATGTCTAAGCCAACAATAAACGGCAAACAACACAACCGCTTTAAGTTTTTCATTTTTGAACCGCCAGATTTTAATATACTTACATCTAAAACTGTGCTCCTCTCTCGCTTCGCCGGCCGCTTCGTCTGCCATGTTGCTGGAAGAAAATTCTCCCGTTCAGCCCGCAATGAATCTTGGGATATGTAGACCAGCGAAGGATACACCGCAACGGTCCTTCAAATCGGGTAGAAGTCGGCCGGATTCGTCGGCCGCATTTGAAGCAGTCTTCGAATTTGGACAGTCCTAGTCGCGGTGCTGTGACATAACCGGCCGACAAATCCGGCCTTCGAAGGATCCAGCCGCTGGATTCGGACACAGCGTAGATGTCGCCATCGTGTTCATGTTCCATATCCAACCTTTGATTGAATCTCCGTATAAATCCAGCTGTTCTGTGATGGTATCAGAGGTTTACAAGAGAACATTAGTAAACGAGCAAAGCACTCGGAGGGCGCAGACTTCTACCATGTCAGCTTTTTACATTTTGCTTTTCTAAATGTAAAACGCTTCACTGGATAGCAATTTCTCAAGGCGCTGCATGTTGTTATGATAAACCTGTCCAATGCAGATGTGTTTCTGTTTCATGTTAGGAGCAGAAGTGAAAAGAAGGGCAAAGCCTCTGAGCATAAGGAACAGCTGTCCCGGTTAAAGAGCAAAGACCCAGAGTTCTACAAATTTCTGGAGGAGAACGACCAATCGCTGCTTAATTTTGACGACACGGACAGTTCAGATGAGGAGGAGGATGATGAAGAGAAGTACCACAAACTACCATCTGAACTGGAGGTGAGCTGGGTTCTGGTTTGTGTCTCCGTAACAAATCGTGTGTGAAATCAAAGCTGTTGAGACTTTCATGTTTTCCACGTAGGAACCCAGCTCTGATGAGGATGACGGTGAAGGAGAGAAGGCTTCGAAGAAGACCAAAAAGGAAGCGGAGTCCATCAAAGTCACGGGCAAGATGATTGAAGGCTGGAGAGCCGCTTTGAAGAAAGAGCCTACCCCTCGTCTCTTCAGAGAGGTCACGCAGGCCTTTAAGGCGGCTGTCGCCACGACAAAAGGGGAAGGGGGCGGTCCGTGTCGCTACAAGGTGGCTGACAGCTCAGGTAGGTCCTCATCTTGTGGATAGAGGCTGTCTTCCTAATATCAGAGGGAGTTTATTGTTATGAAAGTTACTCTATGTATGCACGTCTCTGGCTCAGTGGTAGAGTAGAGTTGGCTTGCAATCGGAGGGTCGTAGGTTCGATTCCAGCTTCCTCCAGTCACATGTTGATGTGCCCAAAAAAAACATCGTCCTACCAAGCCATGTTTGGTGTCGGTGTATGAATGTGAGTGTGAATGGGTGAATGCTGCTTCAATGTAAAGCGCTTTGAGTGGTCAGTATGACTAGAAAAGTTCTATATAAGTTCAGTCCATTTACCATTCATAACCTGTCTAGTCTCTATCGTTTGAACCAGAATAATTTCTGAATCAATGAAATATCGAGGTCAAACTTTTTTTTCTTTTGTAACCATTTCAAGAACAAATACAAAACAAAGAAACAAATCACTTTTTTATTTTCTGAGTTTTGGTTTAGTTGCCTGTTGAAAATGGAATGAAGGAATGATGCACAGATTCAACATATAAATCTATTCTTATGTGTCTAAGGCCTGATTCACATGGCAGGAGTTTTAGTAAAATGTTTGCCCTGATTATCAGGATGGCTCTTTAGATGAACCCAACAGATATTCTTGCCGTATGTGGCATGTTCGGATCGCCCCGGACTACTTGGGAGGATGTCAGGATTGATCCGATCACAAATGAGGGATATTCTCCATGTTGGTTGTCTTGGCCTGATATCGCCTTGTGTGTAATGTGTTGGTCAAACGAGCATGGAACCTCTTGAATGTGCGATGTAGCCAATGAGAAAGCAAGGTGTGAGGTTTAAGGTGTGAGGTAAGATATATAATAATATATATAATATATAATAATAGATGTTTCCAAAGTGTACACCTTGGAAACATCTATTATTATTTCATTTTGCTCACTTTTTCACAAACTCAAAGAAACAGATTCATTAGAACAAAGTGTGTAACAACGCTTCTGAGCGGGTTGGGGATAACTCTCCTCCGTTTGTTTGTTTTTAAAGTAGAGCCCCTGCTTCTGCTGTTTCCACTCCTTTATCCACGTTTTCTTTTTGTCTTTTTCTCTTATTACTAATGCTTCATTTTCTACATCCAAAGTCATTTACTCATTTGACTTTAGGCATGTTTTTTTATCTCACGTATTTTTATTGAGGTTTTGTGAAATTTCCTGTTTGAGCTGCTCGTTAAGAAAATTGGTTCGTGTGCGGCGTCTCATCATTGCTGTGTGGCCATACACTGCAGGACCAAATCAGGAATAGTTATTGATTTGTTTTATCAACAATTTAAAAAACCTTCTTTATTTTTTCACTAATCTCATTAAATTGCATTAAAATAGATGGTGTCCATTGATGTGTTTTGTAACCCAGAACTGATCAGAGGTTTTAGCTTTATTTCATAAACATGGAAAAGAAGATGTTTTGCTCTGTAAGTAAATCTTAATCTAAACAGTTTTCTTATGTTTTTGACACCATTAACTTTTTTTTAGCATGTAAGAAGTTTGATCAGTCTATGAGGGCTGGACGATAATTCGATAGCAATATATATCGATGTGTCGATAGACGTGTGGTGCGATAGAAAAAAAATGTGTTAATTGAATGACTGGGGAGGCACTTAAAATATATTTTTTACAGTATGTGATAAAAAAAAAACATTTTAATCGATATTAATCAATATGACTTTTTTTATCGATATACTCTTTTTCTATATCCTCCAGACCTACTCAGACGTCTGGTTTATTTATTTTTGTGTAAAAAACATAATCAATAAAGCCTAATTCATTTGCTAAATCTCCAGGCTTTATACAGAGCCCAAACCAACATAGTTATGTCCAGTAGGCAAATCTTCCCAGCCCAGTAAATAAAGTTTACTCAACATTCTGAGATGCTACAGATCAATCAATTAACCACACAATGCTGCTATAAGATCACATAAGCAGCTTGATAAATAGCTAACCCACATTAGCATTAGCCACTTCTCTGTCCATCAGACGTCTTTGTGCTTTGATCCAGCTGCTGTTCTTTAGGTATGTAGAATAAAATCCTGTAATCCATGCAGCCAAACGGGCGTTTTCACAGAAAGTAAAAAAATCGAACAAAAAAGGTGTTTTAAGATGCCAAAAACTGAAGCAGCCATGAACTTTGAGAAGGGGGAGGGCGTGTTTCTACTGTAGCAGAGGTAAGCCGCTCTGCCGGCAGGGGCGGTGCAGACACCTCAACACCTCGTTGTTTTCAACTGGTGATGTCACTAGTTGATCACTCAGTCATTTTTTAGGAGAGGGAGGGGCAGCTGCTCTGAGAGCAGAATTCAGGAGGATTACACAGACATGCGTGAATTAAGCCAAATACCACTCTGGTGGGTTTTTTTAAATGAGAAATTCGCTTTATCAGATGGTTGAAAACTCCCAAAACTTGATTTAGCATGATATACCCTCTTTAAAGTGATGGATTATTGAAGTAAAGTATTCAGAAACCATAGAGGATACATTTGAGCCAATTTGAATAGGTTCTGAATAGATGTTCTCTTTAAATAAATGTACCAAAAGCACCAGTGTTTTTCAGTAATACCCTCAATATTTTATCTTAAATATTCAAGCCGTTTTGGATTAAAACATTTTTTCATAACGCAGCTTTAAGTGTTTCTTGGTGCACTTTGAAGAAGTATTGTTCTCCACAAACCTTACTGTAGTGAATGTGGCTCATTTGGTAGAGGAGCAGTTCTGTAATATGAATGTTGTTGGTTTACTTCCAGCTTTCCCCTGTCGCGTGTTGGCCCCCAAGTCACTGATCTGTCCGTTTATCAGTGTATGAATGTGTGAAGGTTAGTGAGTGCGATTGGGTGAATCTGGTGCTACTTGGAAGTTTTTTGAGTGGTCAAGATGGCTGGAAAACTGTAACAAACTTATAAACAAACGAATTAATATTACAAATGACACCGCAAGTTTCTGTCTTTACAAATATCTGTACCGTTTTAATCTTTTGTCCCTGCAGTGTTCAACGCGTTGATCCTCTTCTGTATCAGAGATATTCACATGGCCCTGCAGAGGCTGATCAACCTGAAGCCCAACAAAGACCAGAAGAAGTACAAAGTCACCCAAACGTCTGCTATTTCGCTTTAGTGAGACTATTTATAATCCTGGATTGATTCCTGCTTTCTTCTCAGATTGGTGCTTCCTTCATCAAGTCCAAAATGGCAGAGGAATCAGAATGACATCAAGATGTACCTCGGCGGAGTAGTTCAGGTTGGTGTCTTAGTGTGTGTGAAGTGGAGTAAGACCCTGAATATATATTTTTATCATCCCTCTAATAGTTGGTTTCCTCCCTTGTTCCTACATCTTTAGCTGTTATCCTGTCTGACAGAAACCACCGTCATCGCTGCCGTCCTCAAGCACGTCAACCAGCTCATACCGTATTACCTGTGTCTACCCAAACAGTGTCGGCACCTGCTGAAGGTTGGACTTTAACTCTGACGTGTTACAATTAAGACAAGTTTGTGGTCAGAGAGACTCGTTTTTTTAACCTCCTGCCTTTCTTCTGCAGCAACTTCTAAAGCAGTGGAGCACAGGCGAGGAAACGAGTCGGGTCCTCGCCTTTCTGGCCCTCAATAAGATCTGCAGACACAAACAGGAAGCGTATCTTAACCTTATTTTAAAGGTGAGCGGCCAGAGTGGACTCGTCCACTGCCAGCCTTGTTACAACACCACCATATGTCTCATTGTACCTGGATTATGAGTTCTAGGTTTTGTTCTGCAAAATGTTTTTTTGTTTTTTTTTTAACTCTGATGTTGGTTTCCTTCCACTTTACAGCAAATGTACATTTCCTATGTGCAAAACTGCAAGTTCACATCTCCCAACGCGTTGCCCATGATTAACTTCATGCAGAGAACTCTGTCAGAGATGTATGCCTTGGACACTCAGGCTACCTATCAACAGGCCTTCATCTACATTAGACAGCTGGCCATTCACCTCCGAAATGCAATGACCATGAAGAAAAAGGTTGGTTGGTTCAAACTCCACGTTCTCATAAAAGAAAAGAAGTAAAAACAAAACATTTTTGGAAGGTATTGCACTTCTATTAAAAGTGCCTGATCATTTTAGTCCCAAAATCTGGTGTCAAGAAATACATTTTCAAAAGCATTTTGCTAAATATATATTTTTTAAATAAAAGGCAGATATATTTTCCTCCAGACCATGTTGATTTTAATAGCCTTTTTCCCTTTAATGAATAAGAATATTCTTTTGAAACGGTACATCTCAGGTTCTCTTTGTCTATATTAAAATGTGTTTTAATCTAAAACATTTAAGCGTGAAAAGAACACCAAAAAAAAAACAGTAGGTAAAAAGATTACTACATTTTATAAAATATTCTTTTTTCACGTTTCGGATAGATTGAAACTACAACCGTCTTTAAAATTAAATGTTTAAATAACCTGATTTCAAAAAAAAAAAAGATGGCATAGTAGCCACCTTTACATGGACGCAATCGGATTAAAAATCTGATAGGTATAAAAATGCCTCATCTAAACACACCATTCAGATTACTCTGACCTGATTACACCCATTCGGATCAAAATTTCATTCCGATTGAGACGGGTAGGTTATGCCGATAGTTAATCCAATCCTGGTGCATGTAAACCCTTACTACGTCTGCTGTTGAGCTGTTCTCTCTGCTGCCGAGGACGCCTTTTGGTGCTAGTCAGTGACATCACTCACTGCCAAAGCAGCCACAATCTACTCACATCTTGGCAAATTCCTTAAAGGACAACAGCTGAGAGGACAGAGCAGACTGATTTACCTAGTCAACCTAGTCTAATGGAAACAGACCTATAGACCCACCGAATAAAGCACTGAAGCATAGTTTATGCTAGGACCGTATTCTAGGGCTGTGTGTTGTGATAATTTTTATATTACAGTATTTTTTTTTTAAACATTGTTATTACAGTATTTAATAATATGCAATGCAAAGGATCTTGTGCGTAAAATCTGCATTGACTACTGATTACATAAACTACAGGATAAAGAGTAGCTTTTCCTAATCCAACATATGTTCCATGATACAGACTCTGACTCTTGAAAAGTATAGAACAGCAACGTTTTCGTGGTAGGTTCTGCTTTGTGCACTGAGCCATCGTTTGCCTTCCTGTTGTAAAGTAGCTGACTAGATGAGCTGCCTGCATGCTAAAATGTTCTCTTGTAATCTTAAATCCTCAGCTCTCAGTAGAACCTTCCGCACGGAAGATTGTTGTCAATGTAGTCTTAAAGCATTGATGTATGATGATGGGGAAAAGATGTGATTTTTAGTTTCGACAGGCTGACGTCTGAGAAATGACGTCATTTCTCAGTGCATCTTACATTTATCTAACAGCAAATACAGTTACAAAACGAGAGCACAAATCTACTTTGGGTTTCTCTACAACTGTAGCATTGACTTTATTTCTTTTTTGTTGTTTTTAGGAAACGTATCAGTCTGTGTACAACTGGCAGTTTATTCACTGTCTCTATCTATGGTGTCGGGTCCTCAGCACCTTGTATCCCAGTGATGTTCTCCAGCCCCTCATCTATCCTCTCTGCCAAGTCATCATTGGCACCATCAAGTGAGTATTCAGCTTTGAGTACATGTTAGATAATCCTTAGTAATGTCTTTACTCCTTTTTGAATATAGCATTGTTAACCATAGTGTTGTGAAATGCAAACTGCTATGTCTCTGCTCATACGTCGGTTTGTCTGTATTATTTTACTTTCATTATAACTAAAAATACTTTCTAATTAAAGAAAAATACCAATCCTAGAAAAGTAGTTATGACAAAGTTTTGACTTCCTACAATGGATTTGTAGAATTTAAAATGGGACAGATGGATTAATATTTTAGGAACAGCCAAATAGAAGTTTACTTTGTCTCTTAACAAGAAAAAGGAATATCACCCAGTTATTAAGTATAATATTGGTGGAACTGTCTTGTTGCTACGCATTTTCCCAACAGCAGGTGGCGACACTGACCGCTCTTTCTGCTTTCAGGCTGGTGCCGACGTCCAGATATTACCCCCTGAGGATGCACTGCTGCAAAGCCCTCACCCTGCTTTCTAGCAGTACCAACACTTTTGTTCCTGTTCTACCTTTCCTTGTAGAGGTACCCCCCCCCCCCCCCCCCCCCCCCCCCCTCCCAGACCTCAGAGGCTCAGAGAAAGTCTGCTCCCAGCGGCGTGAACTTTAGTTTTTCCCATCTGAACACAGCGTTAGCCCCTCAGATGGTTAATAAAGGATCCGGAACCAACAGTGGTGCGTCGGTTGTGTTTGTCTCAAGTGGAAACAGTGAAAAGGTAGATGTGATGAAATGTTCCGTCGGTGGTTTGCTGTGGAAAAACATCAGTCACATGTGAAGTGCATCTTGGTCTCAACGGCTACAACCAAAGGAGCTCGGGAGGAAGCATGTCGGGGAGCAGAGCTGTGCGCGAGGCACCTTTTTTATTGTTATCAGACTGATCGGGGGTCACCAACCGACATCTTTTTCTCTAGGTCAGGTGTTAATCACGTGCCAACACGTGCTCCTGCGTCTGAAAGTTTGGCAAAGTGTTTGCAGACGCTGCAAGTCTTTGTTGTGGTTTTTCTGGATGGGAGCAGCGCGCTGGCGACAGCAACAGGCTCAGCCCGCCAGGGAGTGGTCACTGCTGGCTCTACGTCTGCATGTTTGTGTGCATCCAGCAGTTTGACCGAAGCGACACAGGCATGGTTGTGGTTCACACTCTGGTCCTAACGCGCTGTACCGACCACATCCTCTTTGCTTATGACCCAATCCCCCCACCCTTCCAACGCACTGTCAAAGCCCCCCTCCCCCCAACGCCCCGCAGCAAGCTGTGTTTATTTGTGACGCACAACACTTCCTGTGTTTTTTTTGTTTTTTGTTGCTGTTTCTTTTCCCCTCCCTCGCTGTTCTCTTCTTGTTAAAGGCAGACTGAGGTGCGCTGCTGCAGTTTTAATTAGAGCAGCAGAAGCACCCCCCCTTTCCTGCCGTGTGCCTGTGTGTGTTCTCATATCTCTGAGGGGGGTGTATGATTTGGAGCTTCCTGCTTCTCTAGCTCTGTGTATGTGTGTGTCTGTGTGTAGAATTGCACCAGGGTTGGCCCATGCCTTCCCACTTCCCCCTGGCTCCCCCGCAGACCGCCACCACATCCTATGTTTGTACAGACTGCACCGGCCAGAAGCGTTGCACTGCTGTGCACGCAGAGAGCATTAATGACCACACACACAAACACACACAGGGAGTCAGGAATAGCTTGTTTCTCAAAAAAAAAACCAACCTGATTTTCACTTGCACACTGTGGGCAGATGTGGAAGCTAAAGCTCGTAGAGAAATAGCCCACATGTCGGCTTCAATGTAGTTTCACAAACTCAAAAATGCATGGTCTCTGCAGCACCGCAGGTTTAAGTAAGCTGTGTCGCTTGGTTATTGTTATCACAGTCCACACACAGCAAATACAATGCGCTTGGTGTCTTTCATACACCCCAAATGGACTCAAAAAAAGGGTGTAGCTTACGCTTTCTTTATTTTGAGCTCATACCGGTACAACATAACAGATGCACCAATCAGGTGTTTCCCAGCAAACACTGATTTCTAGTTTGTGAGGTCCGACCTGTAAATAATTTCAACCACCTCTTATTTTCATTGTCTCTGAAGACTGTAACACAAAAAAAATTTATGTTATTTTGAAGAAAATTGCCTGTTCTTCTGCTGTGTCGACAATTTGAGTAAAATTGACTAGCCCACCTGGCACGAGGCCTTTTTCCTGTTTTTTGTTGTCCTGTTGAGTAGAAGCGGCTACAGTTTGAGAAGTTGAGGAAATCTGGAAAAAAACTGCTACCAGGTTGCTAAGAGGACTGCATCCATCCAGATTAGAGATACACTGATGCTGATACTGCTATCAGGGCAGATACCATTCTAATGTACTTAAAGTTAACAGATACTATGAAGCGATACTTAATCATTTTCTGTAAAATTATTGCAGTTTCCACATTTTATTTTTCTTTAGAATTTATTATTTTTTTGTGTGGTCATTTTTATTATTTTATTTCTTATCTAATTAATCATTTGTTGTAACAAGCAGCGAGGAAAATAAAACCTGTCTTTCAATTCATTTAATTATTTTGTGTTTTAGAAGTACCTGCATTGGTACTCCATATCGGCAATTACTCCTTCTGTATCGGGTTGAAGAAAGTATAGTAAAGTTTTAAAATATTTAATCCAGATAATATTTAACTGAACATTATCATCTGGGCAATTAATAGCATATGACAGGTTTTAGCTGATGTTTCCTTATGCATATGTTGAGGGCAGGAATATCTTCAAAAACTTGTAAAGGTATAAAGTCTAAACTAACATATGGACTTTAATTTGCACTGCTCACTGACATAATTAGGCATTTGAAGACCATTAGATAAAATTTGTATGAACATCCTCTGGATTTCTTGATTGGATAATGTAGATAACAGATGGATTACAATGATCTGTCTATTTATGTCGCTGGTTCACAGTCTAACTATTTAAAATTATGTAAAAAATTGTGAAGAATTGTTATTTGCTCCTGGTGCATGCTCCATGCATTCATCTTCCCTCTGCAAATGTTTTCTCTAATCATGCTTTTCGTTTTTAGATCTTCCAGCAAGTTGATTTCAATAAGAAACCAGGTCGAATTAGTAAGAAACCCATCAATTTTGCAGTGATCCTGAAGCTGAACAAAGTCAACCTAATGGAGAAAGCATACAAGGTAAGCATCACTGTGACTGGCTTGGTAAAAATAGAGGATGTTTATTTCTGGTTGCTTCTGAGAAGAAACAGCTGATCAGATGAGTAGTTCACACAGCCAGGGGTGTGTTCAGAAGGAGATTGAGGGCAGCACTGACAGCCCCTCGTCAGGGCTTTAAAACTGTCCCTGAGTTGCCAAGCTGAGTGCCGCAGCAAAGAGGATTGGAGCACGACTGTCTGAGATTATCCCCCACGCTCTCCGCTCGCGAGGACTGTTTGTACTCCTGTCACCTTAGCTGGCGCCACATAACCTCACAACAAACACAAACGAGCTGCCTAAAACTTTAGAACACATTAGGTCCTGCAATCTAGAAAGCTTTTTCATTGTATTTCCAGAAGGAGGCTAATGATGGTCAAATGTATTGGTATTGCAAGTTGAATATGGGTCTTGTAAAATCTGTGCTTTAAAGAATAACATCATAAAATGATTGATTAAAGACATAAATGTATGAAAGTGTTAACTTAATAACCTAATGCACCAGAATGTTTTAAGATTTCTATTAAGCCTTATGCTATGAACTGATGCAAATTAATATTGCTCAAGTAGTCTATAGTTGCTACTTTTAAAAGTGGATGACCCTTTTTTAAATCTTTGTTTTTTGTTTTTGTTTTTTTTTTTCTTACACCTTTCATGTATGAAGCCTCTAGAGAAATCTGTTGCACTCTAACATATGAAACTGGAAGCCATAACTAATGATTTTAAATTCCTCTTCTTTTCATGAATGTTGACTTGATTTGTTATTGTTGGCTTTTTTATTTTTTTATAGCTCTTTGCTCTCGACGGCAATCAATTAATTAATTACTGCAATGCGTCATTCACTGGTTTCAAACGAATTAAAAGAATGGACAGTAGTCACTTTAGATGTAGATTGAATGGCCTGCATTTGTATAGTGCTTTACTCAGTCCCTACAGACCCCAAAGCGCTTTACACTACATTCAGTCATCCACCCATTCACACACTGATGATGGCAAGCTACGTTGTAGCCAAAGCTGCCCTGGGACGCACTGACAGAGGCGAGGCACTGCCGGACACTGGCGCCACCGAGCCCTCTGACCACCACCAGTAGGCAACGGATGAAGTTTCTTGCCCAAGGACAAAACGACTGAGACCGTCAGAGCAGGGGCTTGAACCGGCAACCTTCCGATTACAAGGCAAACACCCAACTCCTGAGCCACAATCGCCTGTAAAGTATTTTATTATTTAGTAATGATAACTTAATCGCGTTCTTCTATTGTCACAAGTGACCAATGCAGATATATCGAAGTTTTTAATTTTGATTTTAACACCCGATAATGGGTGGGACTTGGCGTGGTCTGTGCTGTGATTGGCATGTTGACAGCAGCGCTTCTGCAGCAGCACAGTCAAAGACGGTGAGAAACGTGGAGAGGAACGAGAGCGGCTGTTTCTTAGCAATCTTTCTGAGGTGGATGGATTTCTCCCCTCCTTCAGCAGAGGAAAGGGAGCTTCCATAGAGGAGACGTAGCCGAGACTATGCTTGTTTTATCCACCCCAGCGGCAGGACGGCTGACGTCTGCCATAACCGGCGCTGAGTGAATAGCAATGCCTATTCAAGTGCAGTGTAGTGCTTAACCTGAAGAAGGCGCCACTGTAACGGTTTCTGTTAGACAAGTAATATTTTTGCAAAATGCAAAAATAATGGGAAGACATGTAGAAAGTACTATTAGACACTTAGACACTAACTTTTGCAGTTTATCAGCCAAAAAACAGTTGATATTGGGTTGAGTTGCTCTTTAGTATTGTTAACCAAAATGCTAAGACTAGCTAACAAAAGCATTGTCCTTAAATATTTACTGTATTACTAATAACAGCTAGCTATCATTGGCTAAAATATTAGCAGTCTCTTAAAAGTTAATCTTAGCCTATATGCTAATGCGGGCATGTTATTTACTATTCACTATGTCTTTACTGGCATAAATGCTTAGGGTGGAGTAGAATCCAAATATGATATTCAGAAAGGCACAAATAACGTTTTCTTTACGAATATTTATTTTATTCAAATATAGGGGTGTGAGGAAAAATCGATTCACGTCTGAATCTCGATTCCTATTTAACAAGATTCAGAATCAATCCGAAATGTTTGAGAATCGATTCTCAAAAAATATGTTTTCTGAACCTTTTTACATTTTACGTCGCATTGACAGGTCTGATGCGCCTTTAGGCTAGCTAGCTGTAGGCTAAAGCTTCAGCATGAAAGACGAAAGAGAAATCCAGCCCGCCCCGTCTTTGCTGAAGGTAAATGTTTGGGCCGTCTAAAAGGTCTTCTCCATGCTAATGACACCATTGGCTAAAGTTTTTTATTTATTTATAAATCTGCAAGTATATAGGAGCGATCTTTCTTTCTAAGCTACACATAAACATCCAGCAGCGCTGCACACCTGTGGCAGTTTCAAGGAAGTCTGAAATATATGCTGAGTTCAATAACGTTAGGACTTTTAAAATTTCTGACAAAAACAATGAAAATAATAACATAAGCCATCATTTTCTGTTTAATGATGGTTGATAAGCAACATTAGGTGCATACTAAATATGTTCAATGTATTTTCTACTACGTACCAAAGAAAAAACTAAATTCATATTTTTTTTTTTTTCTTAAAATATATCAGTTTTTTTTTTTTTTCAAGACGAGAAATTTTGTTTAAAAGGTCCTCGATGCCAAGTTGCAATTTCATGTCTTGTTACTTTTGAACCAGTTCCCTTCTCTCAACATAGATTGTAAAATCCGTTCTGTGTGGATGCCCTATTACATTCATGGCTCACTTCATCACAGACACTTGTCAGATCAAGTTGTGTTTATTACAAACACAAATGATGAATGAAAGAGTATTGATTAAGAAAAAAAAAATAGATTTGAATCGAGAATCGTTTCTGAATCGAATCGTCAACCCAAGAATCGGAATCGAATTGAATCGTGAGATGTTGTAAGATTCCCATCCCTTATCAAATATATAAAATATTTGTGTTCAGGAGCAAGGAATATATCTAGTGGGATGCCACCAGGAAATTAGTCACTTGAGAGCAAAGCTTGCTTGCACTCCTCGCATTCTTACACCACACAATCGCAAGATTCTAGACAGACACTTCATTCCCGTGCTCCTCCATCTCTGATGGTGCGTGCACAATAACCACCAAGCACTGACAATATAACTGAAAGGATAACTTAAGGAACACGGCTACATTTGGAACACAAACTATAACGTACAACAGTGAACTTCTACAATTAACATGAACAACTTTAACTTTTGTGATTTATTTTGTAAAATGGTATGAAATTACATTATGAAATGGTCAAAAATGTATGCAAAGCCCTTCTTTTTAGATGACTGAGACTTTAAATTTGATGCATACACGTTATATTTTCTCTGTTTTCTCAGGATGGGTTGATTGACCAGCTATATGACTTGATGCTCGAATACTTTCACACTCAGGCCTTCACCATTGGCTTCCCTGAGCTTGCGTTGCCCACCATCATTCAGGTAATCTAAGATCTGAAACCTACTTGCTGTATTTGTCTGCGCAGTTATGCCTCGCTAATCCACCGGGTAACAATTAAACAGATTCAGTTTAGTTTAGAAGCAGTGATGCAGAACACAACACAACAGCATTTTACGTTATATATAGAAGATTCACGAAGGCTAAATCTGCTTCCCTCAGGGGAAACAATCGCACAAACTCTCCGCCTGAATGCGGCTCATCAGTAGACAGGATCATCTGGTTGCTTTTTTTCCCCTCATGCTCCCTGTCCATGTCCCTGCAGCTGAAAGCTTTCCTGAAGGAATGCAAAGTGGCCAATTACTCCAAGCCGATGCGGCAGCTGCTGGAGAAGATACAGGAGAACAGCAGCTATATCACAGCACGGAGACAGAAGGCCGCCTTCGGAGTGGCTGATGCTGCCGCTGTGGTGAGTAAAGGAGGTGGAGAAGGAAGAGGATTTATTTTCATTAAATTTCTCTTTGTAGTGAAGTAGTTAAAGTTTTGTGGAGTTTTAAAGTTGTTTGTGTTAAAATGAATGTATCTCATTTCACATATTCATATAGAAATATATTTGAATTGGTTATTTGAGGTGGCATCACAGAGTCAAACGTAAAAAGAATACATTTTATTGATCTAATGACGTATTTTCTGTGATGTCTTGGATTCACTCTGCTTTAGTTCCAAACTATTTTTGGACAGAAATTTCTTCTCTTGTTATTTAATAAAAGTCTAGAACGTTAGAACTGAGATGTTGGCTCTGACCGTGATTGGGACAACTGCACAAAAAAGTTTTTAATACCACTACCCATGTCTATATCGAAATGGAGCAGATTGGATCAGATCGACATAATCAATTCCAACTGTTAAGAATCAGAATCAAATCAGTTGTTTTAATTTGAATTGATACCTGGCACTATTCGTTATCACATTCAACCGGGAATACTGAACAATCTGTGCTTACAAGTACAGTTTTGATTTAAAAAGTCTGCAGCAACTATCAACCCGAAATATATTGTTCAAGTAGACAAGAAAAGCTTTTTCATAAAAAAAATCCCGGAAATTTATGTCGTCTCGGTTTCTTTCAAAGGTCACAAACAATCGTGGCGGTTACGACCACACCATTGTTTCGATATGTTGTCCAAGCTTTAATTTGCCTCAAAATGTTCCCAAAGACAAAACTTCCACGTGGATCTAAAAGCAGCTTATAGATGTGATGATGGAGACGTCTTAGGCAATTCCACATGGCCAGAGATGTATCTGCTCTGAGAACCGCTGCCAAGCAGCCTCACTATGATACACCTGATTGATTGCACACTTATATTCCAGAAGAGCACAGACACTGTCTGGATGTCCTGCGTGCAGCTACATTGAGATGAGGCTGACATGTCGCTTCGTACGCATCCTTAGTATCTTAAGCGGTTTTAGATAGATGTTCTAGAATATTCGCAGATAATTCCATCCGTTCTTTAACCGTAGTTGTATTTTCAAATACACCACTTTTTTACTGAAACATTGGCTGCTTTCATATGGCAAGAAATGGATTGGATCGATCCAAACGAATTTCTGGGTGGGTTGTATCTGGATACTACGTAAACAGTGCGGCAGGCGTTCATATATCATTCCCCAAACAAAGACATTCTTGCAAAGACGGCCGACGAAATAGCAGAATGCCTCAAAACTCTTTGTGATGTGTGCAATTCTGCACAAATGGATATGCTTTAGAGATACTGATGAAGGTGAACAGAAAATGGAAGTGAAAGGAGTGTGAAGCAGCCTTTGATATGATACATATGTCATCAATGTGTGCCTTTTTTAAAAGAGGCTTTTGCTGCGCACACATAGCCTCCTTGCTATTAGCTGTGTGTTCTCAGACAATTTCATTAAAAAAAACAGTAATGCTGGTCTAACCTTTTTGCCATCTGATAGATTGGACTGCATGGATTTTACCTGTTCATTGTTTTGAATCTGGAACCATCGGTCATCTTTTAACACTAACCAGCTTTCAACATCTGTATAATTAGGCGGAGACAGCTGAGGCTTCTGCTCTGTCTGTTTCTATCCTCACCCTGGCTTAACTGAATAAATTGTAACTGAGGCTTAAAAATGTTTTAAGAAGAAACACTACTAGAAATTGTATGTTATTTAAATTTCACAAAGTGACTTCTGTGAAAAGGAAATACTCCTTCAGATGCATTGCATAAAAGATTAATCCAACTAACTTGCAACCGCTGCTGTGGTTTAGTTCAACCCCAGGGACTCATTAGGTCTGGACTTATTTCCTGCTTGACCTGCGTGAATACTTGAATTGTGATATGACACCCTTTTGTGAGACCTGTGGGTTTTTGGAGGACTCCTGTGATATCCTGTTCTTGCCGTCACTCTTACAGTGTCTGAAGAGTGAGGAACATCAGGACCAAAGCGGCTGATGTTTCAGAAGCCTCAATGCGCCATATCTTGTTTCTGAAAGGGTTTCATTTCTTGTAAAACCTGGTTGTATACGTCTGCAGAGAAAAGATTCAAGTCACTTTCAAAGCTCAAGTTTTTCATTAATCTAGCTCCCTATTGTGCATTTAGCAGTTTATGGTTTAATGTACTGATAAAAACCACTATGCTTTCACAGAGGTGAGTCATTTCAGCTCATTTTGCTGCGGCATGCCTCAGCTTGCTTTATCAGTCATTTGCCACCTGAGTTTAACCATTTGTCACATTTAAAAGTCTTTAAAGTAACTGCTGGGTTATGACACGTGGTATTTCTGAGGTTCCAGCAGAGCATAGATGGGTGCCTACGTCACTGTATGTTGAAACGTTGCTGCAGATATGCTTTGATCAGTGTCCCTCATTATCTCAGTTTGTTGTTAAAAGCTCCTAGCTGTCAGCTGTCTGTGACCTGCATCAGTAGGTTAGTGGTATTATTTGTACAGCCCCAAGCGATAATCATGTTGTAACCACCTTTTCCATGAACAACTTAAAAAATTTTCATAAAAACATAATCCAAAAGGAAGTAGAACGTGTTCATTTGCAAAGAAATCTATTGTTTTAGGCCCGTTTGTTTTAAGTTTTTTGTTTTATTAATAAACAGCAACATAGTTTTACCATACAAGTTTGGTTCATTGTTGGTACACCGAAAGAATTAAAGTGAACCAAATTGTTGGTGTTAAATTCCAGTAGTGGCCAAATTAGCTTAATGCTCTTTGAAATACTAGGGTTTCTTGCTATTGAACAGCTTTATACAGCCTTGATCACACAGACCAGATGAGGTGAGGAGGTGACAGGGGATGAGTGAAATCTGTGATTTTAGTGTGCAGTCGTTTGTTTCAGAAAATATTTTACATCGGAGCACGGGATGAGGCTTCAAGCAGAAACACGGCGGGGTTAATCTCTGCTCCGCCTGAGCCGGACCTGTAAGGGCTGTTGGACAGCAGCTGTAAGGGCTGTTGGACAGCAGCTCCTTTGCTCCAGTAACAAACATACGTGCTGCACTTTAGAGTCTAAGTATCCAATAACACCATAAAAAGTCGCTTTAGTTATCCGTAGTCGCATGTTTCTGGGAAAAAAAGTCTGTAGACAAGTCTAAACTCTTGCTAAAAAGAGCCACACATCAGCTTTATTAGCAGCGCTTCCCTGCTCTGGATGTCACATGACTGTGCGTAGTCATGTGACTCAAGGAAACGCTAATTTCTTAAAAGGGCAGGACCACAGCTAAACCAAAATACATATTTTCTTTTTTTTTTATCTTTTTTTTTTAAACACCAAATTTACCGGCATGGGCAAAATACATCGGTCACAGTCATACATTTCGGTATCTGTAAATTTTTGGTATACCGCCCAGCCCTAGCTGTGCCGGTGAATAACTCAGACAACTTCCGGAACGTTTAATGTGGAGAACTGTTTCAGCGGTGACCAATTTCACTGTTTCGTCCAATCTGAGCTACCTGACAGGAGTTGTTTAAATGCTGATGTTGACGGTAGTAGCACAAGGCTGCTTTTCTTCTTGTTAGAAGTGATGTTAACATTTGCATGGTGCCATTTTAAGTTCAACATGTTCGATGTGTTGCCTGCTGCAAACCTGATATCCGTGGAACAATGTCTGCATACAACTTTGGATTTATCCACTTGTCTATCCCAGTTATGAATTTTACCAAGGAAGCCAAAGTACTCCAAACAGGAGAATGTATTGAGGTGGGAACGTCTTCAAGCTCTGGCTTCTCTTTATCTGTTGCCATTCTGCTACTCATGTATTTACTTCAATGTGCTTGTGAATCTCCACTGTACATCACTTAATACAGCGTCCGTGCGTAAACTCGCCTAGGAACTTTGTTCTGCTTTATATCACGCTAATAATACATTTACATTTAATGAAAAAATGCACCAAAACAGTACACGGGTGGACCGGATCGAACAAACCAAACCAACCAAACCAAACTGTTCAACACATCCCCATGAACCATGGTGCCCATCTCCAGCTGTCTATGGACAAGAGGTGGGATACACCTTGGACAGGTTGCTTGTCCATTGCAGGGCAACAAAGAGACAGACAGGGCAAACAACCACACACTCACACCTAAGGACAATATAGAGAGACAAAATAACTTGACAGTCATGTTTTTGGACTGTGGGAGGAAGCTGGAGTACCCGGAGGGAACCCACGCATGCATGGGGAGAACATACAAAATCCTTGCAGAAAGACCATGGGCCGGAGGGCTGCCCTTCTTGGTTCAACTCCTCTACGATAGGCAGAGATGGGAATTGTGGCTTCAACAAGTCAACTCCATGCCATTTTTTTTTTCTTCTGCTCAGAAACTAAACCAGGTGAATTCACCGTGCTGATTGGAATCACCTGATTCAGTGGCTGAGCAGAACAAAAAACACGGCATGGAGTTGATATAATGTATGTATAGATCTGCACATGGATCCTGCTCCTTCCTGTTTACTGACCAATAGTAGAGTAGTTGGACCTAGAAGGGCAGCCCTCATTTGCATAATGACGCAGAAATGCATCAGGTAAAGTAAAAAGAGATGAGTGAATGTAAAAACAAGGAATGCATGTATAAGGGAAAGGAAAAACAATAAAAATATATTTCTGCTGGTTTTTTTTATTGTCACTTTTGGTCCTCCATATATGATGGTTTTAGCTTAACAATCACCTTTTTTATAGCTGTTGTCGCAGGTTCTTCCGCAATAAATGTGCAGCAGTAGAGTCCTCTACGCAGAATGTTTTTCTTTACAGCATGCAGCCCATTCATAAACACTGCGTTAAGGTTTGGGTAAAGAAATGACCAAAAACAAAACACGAGATGTTGTCTCGACTTATTTGCAATGTTTTATTCTGACACAATTCTCGCTGCGCTAGTATGGTGGCGTAGTACAATCCCGCCCAGCCAGCTAGTCCAACCCTCTCCTGACTGTACCATGATACACTGTTCTTCTCAATGGAAACAAGTCTTTAAAAGCCATTTTTGGTCCAGCTCTATAAAATTAGCTTAGACCCACAAAAGCACCATGACTCCTCTACATAAAATAGATTTGTTTTTAATAATACCTTAAGTAGGAGTTTATTTTTTTTTCATTCTTTAGGTTTAATACGTTTTTGAACATTCCAATTTTATAGAAAATTATGTTAAAAACAGCATATAGTCTGCAATCTATTGGCAAAAATTGCTATATTGCTTATACTATTGGTGTCATTTTTAGTGGAAATATTATGCATATATTTTATTAAAGCAAATAAGACTTATAAAGCTTGCATAAAAAAAAAAAACAACTTAAATTTTGAAATAGGCTGTATTCACCCTTGATCGTCAGATACCACGGTTGATTGTGGACGAAAATTAGCTGGTGCAGTTCACATTCACAATGAAATTTTATAATCAGAAAGTCCAGAGCTTTGAGCAACAATTTCACCCCTCCACCTGTGGTGGCGCTGTTGTAGAGCTGTGCTTCCTCCTGCAAATTTCTTTAGCATCTCTTGCCAACGTTATCAAGACCCCTAGTCTATATGAAAGCTACATATTCATTCCTGCATATTATGAAATCCCTTCTCTCCAGACAAGCCTGTTAAAACAAGTAAATATGTTCTCAATCTGTGATCAGATAGCAGCCTGCTAATAGTTATTGATAATAAAAACTACCAGTCATAATGTGTGTTTGTTTGGGTCATGTGACATTTTATCAGTGGTTAGACTATTTCTCTGCTCAGCTGTCACAACCAACTGATTAAAGATTAAACAAAATGTGGTTCAAAACAAAACCTGGGTAGTTCCATGGTTCATTTTACAGTAGTTGAGCCCCACACATAACATAAAGGCTCAACCATAACAGAAAGCAAACACAGATGTATCTGTTTCTGATGAGACTAAAGTAAATGAATGAATGTAGTTACGTCTTTTTTTATAAATGAATATTTTCTTATTTCAAATCCTGAGTGGTTTTAAATTATTTTTTTATATCTGGAATAATAACGGGATAAGTCTGATTTGAATATGGAGACTAACTGGTTTTAGACAAATGGTTCAGAAAGACTTTTCCTCTGGGTGGTGCTGTAGTTTAGGAAGGAGATGCAGGAGCCATGAGGCTGCTAATGGAGGAAGGTTTGCTGTATGAACTCTGAGGAATCACCCTGTAGTTATTAAAAGCTCTTACAGGTTTTTTAGGTAGCTGCATGGTTACATTAATGAGCATCAGTTGGTTCGTGTGTATTTTAGGGCTGAACAGTGAAACTTTCTCTGTTACAAATTCATTCATCCATTAATATTTTTTTCGGTGACTTGCTTTCAAGTTTCTGCCACATTAATATTTAAGAGAGTTGCGACAAAGAAGATGTCACTAGCTGCTGGCTTTGTGTTAAAGTGTGCGCGTCTACGTGCGCCGGGACGGCACGCTGCCAGCGCCTGTCGCCTCAGATCTCAGCTCAGCGGAGGCTGTCGCGATGTCGTGGACGCCCCGGCATCGTGGCAGCAGTGGAGGTGTCACTACAGGCGGAGGAAAGGGGACAGCCCTGCTGCTGCCACCGTGGAAAAGGCCACAGCCCCCCTCTGGGCGTCAGCCCCCCTGCTTACTAACATGTCACCCAAACTGAGAGTGAGCCTAATTAATTATGCCCTGCCTCCATCCAGGCTCCTCTCTGGACTCAGTTAAACTACTAATGGTTGTGTATTAAAGCCGAATATAGGGCCGTCTCCGTCGTCTTTAACAGCGGTATATTGTGGTGAATGTGTTGAGGCTGAACCAAACTGCACTCTGCTCGCTCTATTGGGTTTGTCGGTCAGATAATGTGATTGGTTCTAATCAATATCATCCATGCAGACCTTAAAGAGATGAAAATCTCTTCTTTCCGCCCTTTGGAGTCGATCTTCTGTTTCCACTCTTCTGACTGAAGATGTTTTTAAAACTCATATGCTATCTTGCAAATGTATCCACACCACTTATCACCATTAACTTGGAGTAGAGTAAGTGTTGTGGGGGGAAAGGTTTTGTTTCATACCAATATAAACAACAGGATGCATTTGTAATGAACCATCTTCACTGCATTACTACATCAACAAATTCTGTCACAGCTCAAATCATTTGTTCCTTTTTGTGGTTTTAAAGGAGATGGATGGCTGCTTGGGTCTGTGTTAATGATTCATTTGGAATAGGTAGTGAATGCTGTATTAAGCTAGCTAATAGGCTATTATAAAAAAATGAGAAGAAACATTTTTGCTTTATCAAACTTTTATCGACCCAATTTGGTCATATTAAAGTAATGCGTTACTGGTATCATCGTCTGTGCTTTCACTATTGACCTTTAACCTTTTGAGTGACATAATTTGTGTATAAGTTCGTAAAACACATCAAATTATTTAAGCTGATATATTTATATATGTATTAGTGCATCAGTACTGGAAACTGCTTTTTCATTTTATGCATTTGTTTTTTTTACATAATTGTCCACCAATCAACATCTCTGGGAAGAAAATGTATTCTACCTCCTTTGCAGATGTATGGCTTTTTCCAATGATTTTAAAACCTAAAATGGTGGTTGTTTAAAAATGAAACCTTTCACACAGCAGATACTTATGGAAAAAGGGTATTTTTAAAGGTCACATTTGAAGATCTCTAGGAGTTTTCTTCTGCTAGACTAATGGTAAACATGGCTCTTTGATTGGACGATTACAGACCCATTTATTTAGAAGATTCTCTGGACAGACTAAACTAGAATTTGGTTTTATCTAAGTGTGAAACGTTATATGTGGTGGAAAAATAACAATGCATCACACTGAACTCGGCGGCATGATGCTGTGGGGAGGTTTTTCTGCCATAGAGACAGAGGAGCTGATCAGAGTTGATTGGAAGATGGGTTTTTTTTTTTATAGAGCCTCACAGTCTAGCACGGCACTGGAGAACCTTTCGGTCAAAATCCAGAACTGAATATGTCTGCGAACCTATGGCAAGGCTTGAAAATGGATGTTGAGATTCTCTCTGACCGAGCTTGGGCAACTCTGGATAGAAATAACATAAATGTCAGTGCATAGATGTGCCAAGCAGATGACGTTCGTAGGACATGCTGCTGTAACTGCAGAGAAACTGGGTTCTAAAGAGTACCGACTCATGGATAGAAAATACAGAAACATACGCCAAAAATGTGAAAAAGTTCAAGGCAACCTTTTTAAAGAGGACTTTAGGAATTAAGAGAACCTGCTGACAGCTTGAAAAAGATTGTACAAAGTTCTCAATGGGGTTTTTTTTCTGTGTTGGTTGCCGTCCACACCTCAATATGTTCTCCATGTGTGCTCTCCGTCAGGCGGCCTGGGAGAAGCAGACCCAACAGGAGGGGACTCCCCTCACCAGATACTACAGCCAGTGGAAGAAGCTGAGGGAGAAGGAGATCCAGCTGGAGATCTCTGGCAAGGAGAGGGTAATTATCTTGTTAGAAACCCCGCCCACGTGAGCCTGAGTCATCACGGATGGCTTCTGGCTCGTCTCTCCTATCAACCTCACTGTTACCCACAACAATTAATCATGAAGCCGTCACCCTGGATGGTGGAATATTTTACTAGCAGGAATATTCTAACTGCATCGTCATAGAGGCCGTCATTTATGTGTCGTTTTGTACAGATGGAGGATCTGGACCTGCCGGAGATCAAACGGCAGAAGACCCAAGAGAAGAAGGCTGAGGACAAGAAGGAATTCAAGGATCTGTTCCAGTCTGACAGCGACTCAGACGACAGCGACACAGGACTCAAATTCAAAAGTAAGAAAACTCCTACTTTGAAACTTGATGCAGTCTTGAGTTTCACCACAACTTGCTCTAAAAGAGACTACTAACCTTGGCCTCTAGGGGGCAGTATTTTCCCACTATAGGTTAGAGTTAAAGTTAAAAGGTGAGGACGCTTGCCTCTGATTCCTCTGCCTTCATCTGTTGAGATTTGGCTACATGATCCAGATCACGTGTGACGCAGTTCCTCAGCGCATCCTCCCCGGCTGATTCCGTGGAAATTAAAATCTCTCCGCTTTAGCAGACGGTTTGGTCCGCTGCCCCCGCACCGGGAGCCGGCTCATCCTCTGACTCTCAGTACGATTTGTGCGCTCAGGGTCGTCGGCGGGTCACATGCAGCTCCAGACTCCCTTTCACAGCTTTGCACTCGGACGTGCTCCAAGCAACGAAATACCTCCAGAGGAAAGGAAGGGAGGCTGTGGCGGGGTTTTTATTTTCATGCATCTGGACTTCATTGTAGGGAGAGCCCCCACAAACGGATGAGCCGCTGCCGGCGAGCTCCTCCACCCAGAGAGTTCTCACACACACACAAGCTGAAAATCCCCCCAAACAGGAAGTACAGGCTTGCATCCCAGTAGGGGGGGGGGGGACTTCTAATTCAAACCAGCTTGCTGGAACAGCCAAACGTGGCTGCTCCCTCTCCTCTCTGGCTTTTCTCCAAATGCACGGCCACCACTTCGCCGCGGCGCAAAGTGTGTGTGGGGGTTGATGATTAGGTGGCGATGGGGAGTCATCCAGGTCATCTGGGGGGGAACCTCTGAGGCGGCGCTGCGGAAATCTGCGTGCAGCGCGTGAGCCTCAAAGAGCGATAGAGCGTTTGTTGTCTCTAATTCAGACGGGAGCAGAAGAGAAGCTACCTGATGCTTCTGTAGACGTTGTTTATCTCTCCGCGTGTGTGGAGCTCCACACGGAGGAAGCGGCTCCGCTTCGCCTCTCTCCATCACGCCGTCAGCCTCTCATCACGTCTCTAACTTCAAAGCCCGTGGACCCCAGTCTGTCCCTTTGGCGAGGCAACACACACAGACGCACAATCTCCTCTGAGGACAAGTTCAGAGGAACTACATACTTCATACATACACACACGCATACACATACACACTGCCTCTGCTGTCCTGATTGTAGCTCTGGAACCTGTCTGCTATCTTCATTTGCTATATTTAGGCCGTGAGCAGGAGATGTCTGAAATTGCCGGTAGTAAACTGTCATGGGTGTTTGTGCGGCAGCAGCAGCAGCGGCGCCTGTAATCGACTCTCAGCTCCATCTCAGGAGGAAATAGACACTTCCAGCTGCCTCTGATACCTGGCCCACATATCCGCGTCTCCAAAGTCCTCAGACGTCACCGTTGCAGCGGTGTAGGCTTCAGAGTATCTGAGGGAAAAAACACGAGACAAAAACCACTGTGCTTTGATGGTTTTTTTTCTTCTTTCTTCCGTTTCCTCGCAGGTAAGAAAAGCACCCAGGAATCAGACGAAGATGAGGATCTCTCTGACCTGAGCGATGAGGAAGAGTTGGAGGAAGGAGACTCGGGTCAGTTATAATATCAGTGTCCAAAAAAAGTAAAGGTTACATTTGGGTTGAGGATCATAGTAGTAGATTTAGTATGTTTTCAAGAATTCAAATATTTTTTTTGTTTATTTAGGACAAATATGTTTAAGTTTTGGTTATAGATCAAAGTCATTGGTGTGCCTACTGGCTGTACTGGGTAAAACACTAGATCCAGGACTCTAGACCATGTAGATCAGGGCTGCCCACCTCCGATCCTGCATGTTTTAGATGTTTCCCTAATCCAGCACACCTGGCTCATCAGCAGGCTCGATACTGATAAGGCCATTCAGATATTTGAAGACTGTGTTGGATTAGGAGCACACAAAGAAATGCAGGACAGCAGTTCATGAGGAATGTGTTTATTTAAATGACACATTGGATCTCTTTACATATGATTCCTGGGCCTTTGGATGAGAAACAGGCCCACAGCATCATATATCCTCCACCTTGCTCAACAGTGAGCATGAGAGGCTTTTCCACACAGTCACCTTTTTCTTCACCCCAACCCCCCTGGATAATTTTCTTTTAAATTGAGCAAAAATAGGAATTATATTAAACGGGATAAAAAAGAATATATATGGGCTACATTATCAGTATTCAATGCAAATACAATACAATTAAAACTAAAAAGAGTTTGAGGGAGAAAATCCAATTCATGGTTGCTGAAGTGCTAGGGCATGTTAACGTGCTTAAAACATCGATTAAAGGGATAATGGTGTGTGGCTCATTGGTGTGTCATTATAAGCAGACTTTACCAAAGCCTGTTCTAAGCCACTGCAGCCATTGCTTTGATATAAATCAGTGGGAGTTCAGAATCAGAATCAGCTTTAATGGCCAAGTATGACACATACAAGGAATTTGACTCCGGCAACTTTTCTCTCAGTACAGAACTTAAATGAGTGAAATTAAAAAGGAAATACAAATAAATACAAATAAATAATAAAGGATAATATATACACCAAACCGGGGTTATTGTACAGTAAGTATATACAGCAGTGCAGAGTTTTAGTTTATTGTTCATGTGAATGGACTCACACTCTGTGACTATTCAGAGTTCATCAGAGCGACAGCCTGAGGGAAGAAACTGTTCTTATGTTGGGTGGTTTTGGCGTACAGCGCTCTGTAACGCCGGCCTGAGGGGAGGAGCCTAAACAGATTGTGGCCAGGGTGTGAGAGGTCAGTGGTGATTTTTCTGACCTGCTTCCTAACCCTGGCCCGGAATAGGTCCGCAATGGAGGGAAGATCAGTACCTATGATCCTCTCTGAGGACCATAGGTACTGATGGTCTCAGAGATGAAATGACACAGTGACGCATTTACTGCCAGTTAAAAACATTCTGCTTTGCTTAGCATCGTTAAGAGCTAGTTAGTCTTAGCTATCTAATGAGATCCAGGGATGTAAAGATTTTACATAAAACCAAATAAAGACAGATGACTACTAGGTATCAATCAACAACTAGGAAAAAAGTTAATTTGCTTGAAAGTAACTGATCAAGTTTTATTTTTAAGATTAAATTTTTTAAATATATGAATGTTTTTTTACCACATTCATATTATAAAGCCTCTACTGGTTTCCTGGACCATAAAAACCTCTGTTCATTCATTCCTAGTACATGATGTCAGAGGAGAGAAATTGTGTTCGGCTTCGCTAATAATAAAATCATAAATACAGTTGTAAAAAAAAAAGTTTTTGTTTAATGCAATGCTGTCCAGCTGTAAAAACTCACATTCCTGTAGCTGTTTTGGGGTTCATATGTTTTATGATGGTTCTATGTAGCAGGGTTGGGATATTAAAGGACCTGTCCTAATTTGTATTCCAGATGAAGAGGAGGATGAGGAGGATGAAAAAGCCTCCAAGGCCCCTCAGCCGCTCTCCTCTGCTGCTCTGATAAAACTGGCAGAGGGAAAGGAAGACGTGGTGGAAGACCTGCAGCTGTCTGACGAAGACTGAGCCTCCGTAGTTTCTTAGATTCATTCTCACCGTTTTTGGACTTTTTATTTCAGAAATTTGTATCACTTCATGTGTACAGAACAAATAAGATTATAATGTAAGTTTATCGACCAAGAAAATGTTTAAGAACCCAGATTGTGGTATCTTCCCGTTCCTTTTTATTAAAACATTTAAGCCATTGTAATGTGTGCTGGATGCTGAAACGGCTAAAAAGAAACGACTCCTCTGCACATGTGCTCACCTGTAGTTCCCCTCAGGCTTGGAAAGAGGGAGCTATTTTGTGGAAGCTTAGAGCCGGGGCAGAGGAAGGGTGCGGAGAGGCGGGTGTTGAGCCCCGAGGCGGCCGTGCTTTGCCAGGACGGCAGGGTGGTGTCTGATGCTGTGCCAAGACTCTGCCCAGGTGGTGAAGCTGCAACACAGGCTGTTCTGTTTCTGTGCCAACTCTCCACTCGCCCCCTGCATGGACCACTGTCTCCTCTGTCTGTGCATTCATACACTCAGACGCAACACTTCCACTCTTTACTGGCTTCTATTTCTGCGGTTCTCTGCGCATTCTCCCCAACTTACCACAAAACTGAGAGTGCTGTTGCACGCATCTATTGTTGCACGCTGGATTCGTTTTAAACCCTACAAATTTTTAAGGTATAACTAAACAACTCCCCGTCACGTTTCCTCTGCTGTAGATTTCAGAAGTTCGCCTAAAGCGAAGGGAAGTCCCATCAGAGTTACCACAGCGTGGTGCTTTGAAGAAAGAAGGCAAGTGTGAGTGAGGCACTGAGACACACTGTGTGTGTGAAGGAGGGTCAGGTTTGCCCCCACAGGCAGGGAGGCCTTGGCCTGCGGCTGAACCTCGCACTTCAACAGCTGGTGTTGACCTGAACTGTGCCCCTCATGGGTCACCTCCCCCCTCCTCATCACACACAGACACACACCAGGAGACCACATACCTCCTCCTCTCCCCTCTGCACATTTTTATAGAAGAACCACAGACACGCGAGAAACGGCAGAGTATTTTTCTGTAGGATTTATTTCACCTGTGGTGAATAGAAAAATAGGATGAAAACAAAACTTCTGAAGGGAAATCTAGAGAACATTTTTATTAATTCATTGCTTTTTTATATAGTTAAAAAAAATCCATAAGAAATTCAAAACATTTGCATTAAGAGCTTTGTGCCTTTTTTCCCTGCAACCAAGAGAAAACAAAGTAAAAGTATCTTTGGAATCCATCTTAAGGGCTGATTTTAATACATATCATAATCTGCTTTATCTACTACATCAAAATGCTATAAATATTTTTGTCCTCATATTTATATGCTGGGTTTGAGCATCTGAGCATCTTTTTTTCAATACTTTTTCTAGTATTTTTTTTTTTATTAAGAAAATGAACAAAAGTACCACCAAAGTTCAGCAAGTCACATTTGTCAGTAAAGAAAATCTTACTCGTGCAACTACGTTAAACAAAAGGTGTGAGTACCACCAGAATATTTTCATGTAAGCGCGATTCTGTACAATTTTGCATGTTTGTCCTACTTTACAGTAGTAAACACAAAATTACAAGCACATTGTAGATGCCCTCTGAGGCTTCTCCGTTTTCTGATAACTGTCCTCAGACTGTCCACTACAGGTACATCAAAATAAACTAGAATATCATTAAAAAGTTAACTTGTTTATATAACTTCAAAAAAAGTAGAACTTTTATCGACTCATTACATTTTGTTTTTTTTGTTTGCAGCTAATGAAACCCCATAATTTAGTTTTTTTGAGAGTAGCAGGAACATTTTCAGAGAGGGAAAAAAAAAAGTCCTAATCCTAGAGAGCATTTTCATGGAAAATTTAGTGGAAGGAAAACGTATAACTCCTTACAAAGGCAATGGGGATGACAGATAAGAGTTTTGTGGAGATACACATTCAAACCTTCCAGAGGCATCCAGCACATGCTGCTACAACTGTTGCAAAGCTAATCCTGAACCACATAAATCAAAGGTGTCGCAGAGAGGACTAGGAGAAAAAGGTGCCACCTCTTACTTGGTGGTCCAAAGTCCTCAAAAGAAAGTAAATTTAGCGCTATTCTGGGCTTCTCTGTTCTTCCTCTGAGTAAGAAAGGAAGAATGGGGAGGCACTGAATCCATGATGCCTGTGGTTAAGTATGAAGATTCCACAATCTGATAATTTGGGGGTTCCATGTCAACTGCATGTTTTGCTCCACTGTGTTTTCTAAAGTCTAAAATCAGAGAAGCCATCTTCCAGGAAACTTTAGGGCACATGATGCTTCCTTATGCTGACAGGCTCCGGTAGCCTTCTGAGTGCCTGTGCTGAACAGTACGTGAATACATTTATCAGTATGCTAACATTTCTGCATTAAACCTTTCTGGGGTTTTCATTTGCTGCGATCATCTAAATGAACAGAAATAAACTCTTACATCACTGATTATTGAATCTTTACCATCTCCAGTTTCTGAATCGACTTGGTGAAATAAATGAACTTTTCAGTGATATTGTAATTTACTGCGATGCAGCTGCATGAGGCTTCTCCACAAACCACAGCTCAACCTCAAACAGAGTCCACTGTACGAAGCCCGATCCCAGCGTTTCCCTGTGGGACCAATAATGCAAAAAGAACACATGGTGAGTTCCTGTTCCACACGTCCGGTCATCTTTGGTATCAGGACAGTGGAATGCATAGTTGCAGTGATAAAAGAGGGAGCCGGTCAGATCTGGTGCTTTTTTCAGCACAGGGTGACACTGTTGCATGGCCTCAGGGAGGGAGAAGGAGGGAGACGCGTTGCTTTCAGTTCCTGGACTCTGCAGAGTCTCAGATGGATACTGGAGAAATAAAAAGTGAGTGAGGAGAGCTTCCTCCTGCCCAGGAAGGCGGGAAGAGTTTTCGCTAGTGTCCGTCTGATTTGCAAGAATGTCGCGTCTTGTGGCAGGGCTCTGCTTCTTTTTCTTGGCAGCCTGTCTGTGACCAGCTGTCTCTCTTTCCCCATTCCCCCGTCGCTTCCCATTTCTCCCTTCAAGCCCAGATTTATATTTTTTTATAGTTCTGCTTGTCTCCAAGCCACTGCAGACTGTCCACTGGTCTTATTCCAGTCTAATGTTTCACGATTGATTTAAACGTCTCAAACGTCGGGCGATTCTGGTTCCCTCGCCTCCTACGAGGGCGTTTTAGCCTCGTATCTTCCCACCACTGCTGAGCCAGTGCCGTTTTCCTGTTTGGGGGACGAGCATCCTGCGGATGGGCCGCTGTACGGAGAGGAGCTGCTGCTGGTCGAGGTGGGGCGGTGGGGCATCGATAGAGAGAGGGGCAGAGAGGTGTCGGACGCTGTGGTCAGGGGGTCCCTCTCCCGATCTGGGGGGCGCAGCACGGCAGAAGGTGGAAATGGGAATGCCAGAGGAAACCCTGTCATGTAGAAGAGCCTTCCAACGCGGCGCGCCACCTGTGGAGTTGAGAAGACCACACGACGGTGAGAACAGCTTCATGTCAATGATTTTTATTTAATTGAAGAGGAGGAGAAGACGAAGAGAGGCTGTTTGTGGGGCTTTCGGGTGAGGGGGGTCAGCTACGCTACGCTATGCTAGTAGTTATCCTAAGGACAGAAACACACACACACTCAGCTCCACTCTAACACACTGAAACACACACTTCGCAGGTGTGTGGTGCGTGTGTACCTGTGAGCGGATCTTGAGGGCTGGCCCCAGCTTTAGTCCCAGGGTGTTGAGCAGGTGCTCCTCAGTGAGCAGCGGCAGTGTCTCCCCATCAATGGCCTGCTCCCGAAACACCTGGCAGAGACACAGCCGCTTCAGCCATAACCCCGACAAACACGCGCACACACACTCTCACGCAACAAAACACCGCCTCTACTGGAAAACCTTTCACACTATTAACCGGTTAAAGGAGCTGAGAAATTCCTCCTGCTCTAAAAGCTGACGGGTCTAAATTAAAGACAGTCAAATTCTGCAGCTTGGAAATTATTTCTCGACATTGAAAAATCCTGCTTTGTATCATAGAGTCTGCTGGCCATTCGAAAACTTCCCTGGAGTTTTAAATCCCAGCAGCAATACTCCCAACCTTGCTGTTCTGCACTTATATATTCTGGAGTAGGACTTCCATTCCCCCCCGTGTAATTCAGCCAGTTGTGTTTATGGAGGATGAATTGGAAACCCTCTGAAATGTGTTTCCTCATTAAGAAATAAAAGATAAATTGGTTGGTGATTGCAATGGGATGATTTTTAAGCTAAGAGTTCCTACACAGTAAGGAGAAGTCTGGGGGTTGATTTCAGTATTTATTTTTTCAGATCTGGATAAGTAAGAAAAAAACTATTTTCAGTCTTTAATTTGGAGTAGAACCTCCAAATCATAGACTATAGTCTTGATCTAGAAAATGACACTGAGTGCCCTTCACTCATAGACGAGGTTTTGCCCCAAATGAAGGAGTTTAAATATCTCAGGGTCTTGTTCATGTATAACAGAAAAACAGAAGGGGTGATTGACAGATGGATTAGTGCTGTGATGCGAGCGCTGTACCTGTCCATCTACATTTACACCCTCATCTAATGTCACAAGCTCTGGGTAGTGAGCAAAAGAATGAGATCGCGAAAACATGAGTTTCCTCTTCAGTGTCTGTGCTGTCCCTTAGAGACAGGATAATCATTTTGCCCATACAGGAAGGACTCATAGCTGCTGCCTCCTACATCTAGGAGCCAGATTACGTGGGGTCTGGTTTGCGTCGCCTCCTGGTGAGGTGTTACAGGTATGTCCCTCTGGGGAGGATACCCAGAAAAAAAACAAAAAAACAGGAGGACACAATGGAGGGACTATGTTTAGCAGCTGGCCTGGGAACGCCTTGCGTTTCCCCTGGAGGAATTGGCCCAAGTGGCTTGAATGTTGTACTTCAATCTTTGCTTCCTGATTCTTCATCATATTCTTTCTTACTTATCCTTAACGTTCTTCAACGTCCTCCCTTCTTTCAAAATGTCACTCCTAAGATTAGTTTTTCTTCCTGCCTTGCATCTTTTGTGTCGTGCCTCTTAATCTCTTATATTTTTACTTTTTACTCGTCTTTCCCTTTAATTCTTAAAGACTGTAGAATAAATGCTGTAAGATCCCATCAAAGTTCCATATTTTAGATACAAAAAGAACACAAGGGACAGGAAACTGGACGACCTTGTAGAAACCCTGTGAACTTAATCTGCCCAGATCAGTTTTCTTCTGGTCGGAAACTCAAAAATCAAAAAAAAAAAATCTTTCTCTCCACCATTGACCACACCATACCAAGCGATACCAGGTTCTACAAACATTAGGTTTTCTGGATTTGGAGAGTCTCATACATACATTTGATTCACATGCACACCTGATCTCTCTCATTCACACACAACTCTTGTTTGAAATAGAGCTTGAACACTCATAAACCTGCATACATTTCCAAGTAAACTGAAAAAAAGACAGCATTTTTGCTTTATCTACCTCAACATAATTCAATTCAACCGTAAGATACACTAAGCTTCTATGGTCATTAGCCCGCCCCTGGCCTCCATCTCCTCCTCCTCTTTGCTCCCTCTCCCTGCGCCCTCACCTGTGCGTATTCGGCACATCCGGCCAGGCTGCTTATGAAGCCGCACACATCCTCCACGCTCCACTTGCTGACGTCCTCCACAGGGTTTGACGTGCCTGAGTCCTCCCCTTCCACGAAAAGACCCCCCAAAGAGCCTGCAAAAAAAAAAAAAAAAATCAACACTGGGTGGAAATGAAGTCAATATATGCAGCGAGCGCTCAGCTGCATCATACGTCAGAATCAGTCATTCTTAAGCTGCGGAGGATGTAAAGAAGAAAGCCTAATAATAAGATGAACAGATTGTGTCGTTGTGGAAGGAGCAGATCAATCGATACGTGTGAATCGAAAGGATCAATTCGTCTGAGTGTTTTTAGTGATCGTTTTTATTTGAGTGATGTGGCGAAACGCCAATCAGCAGGGCAGTGAGGGAAGGCAGCAACATGTAAACAGCAGCTACACCTTTTAAACCTTCCTTCAAAGAATTCCTACAGTCTAAGGTGAGATGTCAGAGAAACTATTAAGTGGCCAGCTATATGGAACAACGTCACCTCTTGCTTTGCACTGCTGGTTAGCTGGCTGAACGAAAGTTACTACACTTTTCCCTCACTAAACACACAGAGAGGAATAATGTGGAAACTATTCTAACACTGTAAGAGGCAAGCCAAAAGCAGCATTTTTTTTGTAAAACGGTCGACTGCAGACTGGCTACCTGAGCAGATAGCTTTACTAAGTAACTAGCTAATATCCACTTGTCTTTCTCCCGTTTTGGTTTAAATTTAATTTAAAACAAAAATCAGCTTGTCATATTTTGCTGTTACATAGTTTAATACATTATTAAAATTCAGATAGTTGAAAATGATGTGTGCTGCTTCACAATATACCTCAGGCGGTTACTGGAATTTAGTCATACATTGTGAGTTCATATACTTATTTGTGAGAGTTCAATTGGAACTAAGAGTAAAAGCTTGAATCTAGGTTGGAATACTTAGTATCCTGTTTGGTGATTGACAGCATTAAGTCAGATCCGCAGTGCTACAAGTACATGTATTGGAGTGGCATTCTGCTTTATTATTTTTAATGGAATTTTGTAAACACATTAATCCTCCTGTCAATTAATTCCAGGTACATAACTGAGGTTACACTACCACTATTCCTCTACAAAGAGCAGAATGCAAAAAAAGGGGTAAACCTCTGCACAAAAACAATATCTATCTGAAAAGTGCTTTGATTTGAATTATTATTTTTATTTTTGCCTTAGTCAACATTTAAAAATAAAATTATTGTAATGCCATCTATAGCCACATAACTGTAGCAGTTATGTTACAGACGAGAGGCTAAAACTGCCCAGTTTTGGTCAACAGGCTTAATACTAAAGTCTAAATCTGAACTGTCCAAGACCCCGGAAAAAAAAATTTGGTTAATAAATATGGAATATCAAATCAAATAAATTCCTTTGGTTCAAATGGCTTAATCAAACTATAAAAAAACCCAGAAGGAGCAACACTCTTTTGAGCAGATACTATAAAGAAATCTACCACATAAATGCTGAGCAGTCATTGATACATTTCAAAAGCCTAGGGAAGAAACATTGAATAATTGGAAGGATTCCACAAGACCTAACTAAATGTAATTTAGGACCTGATATGGACACATCTTGGACGGATTTCCCTTAATCTTGCTTCGGCCATGAATCCTGTAATGCGTCCATTTTCTGGTAGTGGAACCAAAAATATGAACTGGTTGAAATCAGCAGGTCAGACCTGAAAAAAGCCGGAGAATCTTTATTTCCAGCTTCATTAAAAACTGTAGTGGTACAGCTCTTGTAATAAAATATAATTTTCCTAGCATTTTGACTAATTGCTGCTATTTGCTTTTTTTGTTCCATATCAAATAACACCGTGTGTAAAATCCTGAAGAAAAAAAACACACCAAAAAAATCTCATATTATTCCATGCCTAACTTTAATTTTTTTCAGTTTAAATCCTCTTATTTATCATTGACTTAATCCCAATTTTGTAACTTAATTTACAGCCAAGTCAGTGGATCTTGATGTTCTTTTCCGCAGCTGTGCTGAATGTCTTATGGTCAGAAAAAGTCTAATAAATGGTGTAATTGCTGCTGCTGGTCCAGAAGCAGGCCGGCCCATGTGTACTGACTATAACCTCCCCCCGCCCCCCATGCCCTGCTCTCGTGGCTGTGCTGCTGGGGGGGGGGGGGGTGCATGTGGGTCACATCGGGGTCAAAGTCAGGGCCCCTTACAAGTAGAGGTCGCCACACTGGAGACATCCCCACATAGAGTGATGCTAATGGGTTTCACATGTCACCTCTAAGGTCCGAGTGCGTGTGTGTGTGTTTGTTGGAAGTTCTCACCCGCAGGAAAGTAAGGGCTGGCGTAGGGGAATCCAAAGGGCAGCGACTGCGCGTGAAGAGCAGGCAATGGTGGTATGAATCCCGGTGGCAGGTGATATTTCAGATCGGCCTTGCCAAGTCCAGGGGTGAAGAGATTGCGACTAGGTGACTCTGTATCAGCTGAGCTAGACGCGCTCAGCCTCCCCAAGCTCCCTCCGGTCTCCTTGGCGCGCTCACACCCTGCCTTGCTGCCTCTCTCCTTGCCCCTGTTCCTCTCTACGTCCCTGGGTTTACTGCTGGGCTTGGAAACAAGTCCCTCCCGCCGCTCTTCGCTCATCTCTGTCTCGCTGTCCGAGTCTTTCATCTCCTCGTCGTGCACCTCCATGTCTCTTTCCCTTCCCCCGTCATCTCTTCCTCCTCTGTGATTCCCTTCACGGAGCTCCTTCTGAGCTTCCCTGCGATTGGCCTTTCTAGATTCGGCGCCTGGCCCGACAACGGAGCTCTGCGCCTGCGCGTCTTTGGGTGTGGAGGACGCCCCTGGTTGTTGCTGCTGCTGGTTGAGGGTTAGCAGGGGAGTGGCAGCCCCGTTGCGAAGCACCAGCATCGCATTTGTGCGTCGGGCCAGCTCCTCGCGTAGGGGGTGTCCCTCTGGGATGTCGTGGAGACTCCGGAGGGCCGGATGGTCAGGGGGCAGGCCTGGAGGAAGAGCTCCTAGGGGGTCTGAACCGAGAAGTCGTTGTTGCTGCTGCTGCTGGTGCTGATGGAGGTTCTCTAGCTCCTTCTGTCTCAACAACTCTGCAGACATCTCTAGTCTGAGAAGGAAAACACACAAAGATTTTAACAAACAAAACTTGTTTTGTTTTTTCTGCATATATCCCCAGCATATTTGTTACCAGCTTATTACTGAATGCAACACACCTGGCCAGATTCTGCTTCCTTAAAAGCTCCTGTTGTCGAGCCAGGATCTCAGCTTGGGCCGGCTGCAGGAAGCCGTAACCTGGTGGAGAAAAAACATGAGAGATGTCACATCATTCCACAACTGTTTCCTTGAAGGTCAATTAATGCAAGATAACTCATGCATCTATTTTCATTTGGTGCTACTTTACACAGATCAGGCATAATATTTTGACCATTAAAAGGAGACATTAGTCATTTTCTCTTCATGAAATATTTAAATTTAAAGTCTAATAAATTTGGGGTTGTTTTAATCCTCTTGTAAATCAGTGTAGATCGGAAACATGTTCTTACTGGTTTCCTAAGATTTTATTATTTTTTAGACATTTGTTTTGATCTATTTGCAGCAACAACAACAGTGTATGGGTTACTCTTTATTAAAAAAATTTGATTTTTACTACATTACTACATTTTCATCCGCTAAAGAAAATCTCTTATCTAAAGATGTTTAAGTGTCCTTTATACTATTAATGAATTGCGGTTGGTGGAGCCACACACAACATCAAATCGTCCCTGGGCCACAGTTTGGACACCCCTGCTTTACAGTCCATGCTTTTTGGAAACTGTAAGATTTGAATTAAATCAGCTGCTCTGACATGGAGTCATAAGAAGCATGTTACTGAAACCGGTGTTTATCACTCACCAGGAGTCTGGCAGAGAGCGGAGGGCATGCCCAGGAAGGGAGGCCGCAGGTGAGGCCCTAAGGTGACATGAGGAACAGTTGGAGGGGACAGTAGAGGTGGAGGATGGGACAGCTCTCTGTGGACACAAACAAAAGCGAGACATTGGTTAAATAAACGTATTACGTGGGTTTAACTGTAAAACAACTTCACAAATGGAACAGCTTCGTCCCTGTGCCAAGTTTCAGAGAAGGGGAAAGTGTGCATTTACTTCCAAACCGATGTATGTGGCGTATTTTTATCCGAGGCACTCCAGAGGCCCCAATGTCGGCCCCAGTGCTTCATCAGTCCTGTCACGCCACAGCATCCGCCGTTGGCCATTGCTGTGCCCTGGACGGCAGCCTTTCCTTCCCCCTGCAGCCTCTCGCGCACACACATAATGAGGACTGAATGCACAATGCCAGTGTGTCATGCTCCGACAGCTGGGGCAGCCCCTGCGTCTTGACCGGGGCCACGGGCTGAAGGACCTTCTAATTAACACCCTTCCCTCCTTCCCTTCCCCCTTTTTTTTAACACAGTCTCCCCGTCGCTCTCTCGACTGCATTGAAAAGATGGAGCATCCTGCAACCCCTCGTTCTGAAAAGGCCTCTCCATTATTGCCGTCATCTTTTGTTCTCCTCAAGGGGGGAAAGGTGCCTCTCACCTTTCTCTCTTCTCTTTCTGTCTTAACCATCTTTTCTCCTGGTCTTTACTCCCATCTCAATACCTCTGTGTCCTAAGAAAATCTGCGTCTTGTTCACTAATTTTTTTTCTCCATCCCCACTCTTTCAAGTATCTTCCTGCTCAAACCTTTCATCCTGTGTTTATTCTGCTTACTTCCATTTCTCCTCCTTCCTTTTTCACTTTTTTCCACCCTCACTTAAGGGGCACAATTTAAGGGACAAAGCACTGACAATATCTTGCAAATTTAACCACACCCCTTGAACTTTTGCACATTTAGCCTTGTTACAAACGGAAACCTTAATGTATTTAAATTTAGATTTTACAAAACTGCAGCCTCCCTTGCTCTCATCTCTTTACTCTCATCTCTATAAATAAACTGAAGTGTGTCCAACTGCCTTCAGCTAAGAAGTAGAGAACTTTAGTAATGAAACAGCATTATGAAGACCAAGGAACACAGCGGACATGTCAGAGAGAACATAGAGAACTTTAAAGCAGGATTAGATTATAAAAGTTTCTCTGGTCTCACTGAGCGCTGTTCAATCTATTATCTGAAAATGGTAATAATATGACACAGCAGCAAACCTATCAAGATATAGGCATCCACCTATACTGAGAGGCCAGAAAAAGGAGGCCCATGATAAGAGTGGAGAAGCTGCATAGATTCATTGATGGTTGCAGAATATTTTGTTGATAACTATTAATTGTTAACTTGAGAGTTTAGATGAAGGCAACTGAAGTTTTCTTGTTATCTTGAAAACGTTGCATCCAAGAGGCTTCTTCAGTTCACTTCAGATAACTGAAGAAGCCTCTTGGATGAGAAACGTAACATTTTCTTGACAAGAGTCCAGTTGCCTTCATTTGAACTCTCAAAAATAGCATGTTTTGTATGACTAAGAATCTACACCAACGTAGGAAGTCATTTCCGAAAGAAAACGTCCCATTTAAGGACTGCCACAAGTCTTTCAGGGCAGAGGTCCCAACCCCCCAGGCCCCAGACCAGTACCGGCTCACTGGTCATTTGGCACAGAAAGAACAAATTACTTATAGTATCTATGTTTTTATTTATTTATTAACTGAGTCTAAAAGATGTTTTATTTTGAAAAATGAAAGGATTCTCTAAATTACATCCTACTCTTATCAAGACGCTTGTATCGGTCACATGATACGTCACTGCTAAAAACAACCCCCAAGATAGCAAAAGTAAGTATCTTATGAAAGGGCCGTTTAAGAAGAGCCAATAACTTCCAAGAAAAAAGAGCTAAATTTGACAGACAAGGAATTTATCTTAAAATGTGCATTTATCGAGTATGGAGAGTTCCACGCACTAGGCACACTCTAAATGTTATGCAACCTGCTTTCTAATGAGGCAATGAACCTTTACACTGAAACAGCTACGGGGCTACCACTGATTCATTGTTCTGGTGAGTTGTATCATTTAAAATCTTATTTCAAAAGCATGTTTAAACATTACCATAGGGGGCAGAGAGGACGTTATGGAAAAGCTAATAAAGCTACCAGCACACATCAGATTTACATTTATTTATTCAAATGTCTATTTAAAAATAACCAAATTTTTATGCCGGACGTTTCTTTTTATTTTCTGGCATTTATCCACCAGTTTGTTTCTTAAAAAAGAATGGACAAGAATTACTGATGCTAGATGTGGAAAACTGAAGGACAGAGCAGTGGACCCCAAACCTGGATCTCAGGGTCCACTTCTCTGCATGTTTTAGATGTGCCCCTGCTCTAAATGGCTACATTACTGCTTTAGCATGGCTCCAAATGCACCAGAAGCCTATTAATTACTCATTGGTTTAAACCACGTCTGCAGCAGCGGGACAAAACCCTACAGGGTCCTGCAGGACGGTGATCCGTGAGGACCAGGGTTGGGGATCTCTGCCCTAAAGAGCTGTCTCTGCATAGATGGTGCTTCTAAAAAGATTCAGAGGATAAACACAAATCCATGCCACACTTTTCAGATTTTTGTTAATTAAATAAAATCCCAACACAGTAAAGTTTGTGCTTTCATAGATATAAAATGTGGGAAAAGTTCAACTGGCATCACTTTTCTTACAAGCCGAGATGTGACAAGAGCGAGCGAGAAGCAACCTTTGACCCAAAGCGGATGTCAAGTGAGTGACGCTAACTTTTCAGCTTTTGTATTATTTCTGACTTTTCGTGTGACTGCCGCTCAACAAAAGCATACACGGGGAAACAAGCTGAGTCAAAACAACAAAGTCAAAACCAACACTGGAACGCATGAAACCGCAGATATTGTTTTGAGACTGCGCTCAAATTAGCCTGCGCCCGCCAGTCTCCCTCCTCCCTAAACCACAGGGGCTGATAGGACACGCTGAACAGGAGAAGGCAGATGCGATTGAGGGGGAGAAGGTTTAGGCCTGCGCGCGCGTGTGTGCGTGTTTATTCATCGATTGCCGCTGAAATGTTAATACTAATCGTATAACCGTTCTCTCCGGCGGTGCCTCGCACTCCAGTGGCAGCTCCAATTAATCTTGGGTGAGGGCTGTGGAGCGTGACCCCGGCGCAGGACCCCGTTAGCCGCCGCTTATGTAATTACACCGCCCAGTGTGTAATCACCTGGCCTAATCCCTCAAGGCCAGCAATTAGCCCTGCGACGCGCACTTCCACCAGGCTACGCCACGGCGTCCGCAAAACTCCCCCCACCGAAGCTCCCGCATGCCAGACTCTCATCACCCCCACCCCTCATTTTCTTTCTGTTATTCCCTCTCTTTGCGCCGCCTTGCCTAGCGTTAGCCCGCAGATGAATAACGGTCAATTAAAGCTGCATGACTGGGGCTGCCAGGCGTCTGCGCCACCATAATTAGGCCTAATCACGGGGAGGAAAGAGAGGGAGCGGAGAGAAAGAGTGCGTCTGACACTCCCCTCCTCTCCTTTCCTCCATCTATCCCTCTCTTCCTCCTTTTATAGGAGGCAATTTTGAGGAAGGAGTGGCAGACATTAGGCGAATGTGTGTGTATTGGGTCCATGATCCACACATGTGCACCTTTTTTCTCCGAGTCTGTGGTTTTCTTTTAGCGCTCTCTCTGCATTTTGTTAGCAAACCACCGACATGCTATAAAAAAGATGAGGGGAAAACATTCACGGTTTTTTTTGTTTTTTTATGTGTGTGTGTATTTGCAAAAGGGTTGGAAAGAAGCACAGATGCAGACAGAGAATGCAAGGTGGACTCATCATCACCAGGGACACTATCGGTGGATTTTCTGCGTCTCTCCCTGTAGGGAGGCCACAGGCTCATGGGGAACTAACTGGTGTGTGGCGACCTGTCAGAACGGCGACAGTGGTCCAGTCCTGTAACAGCACAGGCCCGTCTGTGTGTGTGTTTGAGCGTGCGCGCATGTGTGTGTGTGAAGGGCTGCCCTTAATGACTGAAGCGTGGGGGGATTAGGAGCGCCGCGCGGCCGCCTTCGGCTCCCTCTCCGCAGGAACACATTTACACAGGAAGCTCATTAAAATGGATGAGGCTCCCTCCACGCTCTCTCTCTCCCTCTATCTCCGTCTCCCCCTTCACCTCCCCCCTCCCTCTCCATCCCACCTTCCCCTCCTTATCTCGCACTCTCTCGATTTCCTTACTCTCTATTTTGGTTCATCTCTCTCCTTCACCTCACCGTCTCTTTTTGCTTCACCCCCGTGCTTGGCTCTGGTGTTTTCTACTCTCTTTGCTTTTCTCTATCCCTCCCCTATTTGCTCTGCACATGTTTGGTGAGCCTAGTGCCATTTAAGGCCAGACAAATGGAGCGCCAGGCTCTGAGCCTATCGAGCAGCCCTAATGATTTGTTTTTAACAATGGGCCCTAATGGGCCCCAGATAATCAATGATGGGAGGTCGATGGAAAGGTGAGCTGCAGAGCGTTAGAGAGGAGAAGGCTTCCATCTCTCGCTCACTTGCTTTCCTTCTGCTGCTGTTTTGTTCTGCTTTAACTCAGCAATTGGATTCATTCATAATTTTTGGCTTCGCTTTTAACTCATGCAGCACTTAGATTCTCCACTGGTTCTTATGGATAGCTGGTACAGTAAAGCTACACATTCATGTGTATGCAGATTTCAAACCAGTGTTCTGCTGCTTAATAGTATCCAGTATTGAGAGTGAGGAGTAACATGCCTATTTGGGCGGGGTCTGAGTTGGTGG
The DNA here is from genome assembly GCA_028564705.1 of Apricaphanius iberus. Classification (NCBI taxonomy): domain Eukaryota; kingdom Metazoa; phylum Chordata; class Actinopteri; order Cyprinodontiformes; family Aphaniidae; genus Apricaphanius; species Apricaphanius iberus. Next base: position 679,112 of record JAPXFQ010001412.1, read on the forward strand.
GCCATAATGTAAGGAGACGCCATCGGTTGCCAGGGCAACGCCGTCCGAATTTAACAGACGCTACTAACATTCCAGAGCTCTTTAATTTTTGCGTGTGTATTAATTTGGCGGGACAGATCTGCAAATACACGGAAAGGAAGAAAGTAGAGCAATGGAGAGAGTCGAGGCAAAGGAAAATGGACCTTACAGGGACAAGCTTATACCTACGGTAAAACAGCGGTATTTGGAGAAGCTTTCAGACATTAAACATACGGACCCATACGAGCTCCCCTGCAGCAGAATGGCACAGAGACCTGAACCATTTGCCTCCGTGCAAGTATATAGATATAGTAACTTGTTTTTGGTGTGACTTCTTACACGTTGGAGGAGTTTAAAAGCCACCAATCTTTGGAAAGCTACGAGGCTTTCTGCTGTGGCTGGGTGCAGGACTTGGCAATCTACAAGCCTCCAAGTGGCGAAAACAGCGTGGTACTGGCAAAAGTAATTTTTCTTAACATGCGTTTTAGTGTGTCGTAATTGCATTTAGCAGACACTTCTTGACCAAAGTGACAAAGTAATTTACTGCGACTGCTTCGTAAACACTAGATTGTGACGAGATTTTTCCAACATGTGTCATTTTAGTCCAAAGACACATACTGTACCAGGCATAGACTCTATGGCACCAGGATTTTGTTTTGGGGGATGATCACCCGAGTAGTTTTTAACGCAGCAGTGAGTTCCAGGCATGGTAACACAGTGTAGAATTGCAAGAACCTCCTCTACTACCGAGTTAAAAAACACAGTTTGCCGCTGGAAGGAAACCAAGATGGCGTAGACCGAGGATCGAGGGGAGGGGCTCTGTACCATGACGACAACTCCTCACTCTCCATACTGGTGAATCAGGCTGAAGAAGCTTTTCTCTACATTTTGGCGTGAGTCTTCGGGGATGCATTTGGGAAGAACATTTCTTTATAGACCCCACAGAGGGACATTGTCATGTTAAAACATGAGGGGGGCTTCCCTAAACTATCATCACAATGGTGAATGCACCGTACTGCTCAGAGAAAATGTTATGCTGTGTCATTTGGATTTTCTTCAAGTAGATGAAAAAGGCATGGTCCAAAACTTTCAATAGACTCAAAGTATTTTGGAGTATTAAACCACCAGAGGAGTCTGCACGATCTAGTCAGGAAGATTTATCCCTTATTTAATCAGGAATAAAATACCATGATATACTGCTGCTTAATTTAAATACTCTTCTATTGAAAAAGTAGCAACTCCAAGTACCAGAATAAAACCCATAATGGAGAACTTCCTGTTGCTGAGCACTATGGATGCCATTACTACACACACCTTTATGAATTTAATACAGAAATTTAAACGTTTCCCTCTAAATGTTCAATATAAAACAATATCTGCCATTGCAAATCTTAAACAGGCCTGATGGTAATGCATTGGTCAAGCCCTCTCATTTGTTTGTCAGTTCAGCATGACTTAATTAATGCAAACGTCAACTTGTGTCTTGTAGCAGCCAACACATACAATGTAATTGAGTCAAATTTCTCATTTGCATCTCTTCTTTTATTTTATACAGTTAAACTTGCACCAAAAACTTCATCTTTCAGTTGTTTTCTTTGCAATGATGTATTCAATGAATTATAGGAATTGAAAGTGATACAAGCGCACAGATCAAATGTTCCCCATTACACTTAATGTTGGTTCTGTTTCCCATTTGCAACTAAATAAAACAGTGGAACTTCTCTTGAATATTTTTATTGGAGTCATATAACAATGTTTCATTGCACCAGACTATAAGTAGATTAGAGAAAGTTACTCAAAAACAATGTTCCCCGGATGAGTATGAATTGACACATGATGATTTGGTAAAAACTGGGAGCAACAGCTAAAGAAAAACAAAGAGGAGTAAACCCTAGAAATTCCTTCAGACTATGGTTATTTCCTTTAAATAAACTATCTCATGGTGTAGCTTTACTTTTAACTTACACACGTAAACTGGATGGATTTCTACTGCATGTTTTAATAAAATACCAAAAAAAAACTTGTTAATTTGGGTTGATGTATGTTGAAGTTGATTACATCACAAGAACCAAAAAATTTAGCTGCTGCACAAAGTTTTTGCTTTAGTTATGTCAAATAGAACTAAACACATTTGAAGGAGGAATTCGATATAAAATAGGGAAAAAAGAACAATTGACTCCATTGCCTTTTGTGATGTCATTAGGGGTGTGTTTGCATTGAAGCTCATCTTTCAGAGGTTGGGCTTTCTTTGATTAAAGTTTTTACAACTGGATGGAAAAAAAAGAGAAAGAAAAACTGTGACATGTCTTCTAGGTGTCATACTACATCTAAAAAGAGTTTAATAAAAAAAAAAAGGTCAAACTAATCTCTTTCAACTTCTACACTCTTACATTAAACAGAAGTTTAAAGATGAAATAATTAGGTTAGCTAATTTGAAGAGCCATAACCAGCCAGTTTAGCCTGGCCTTGTCCTGCCATCAAATGGTCAGTGAGCAGATGATTACATACATGGAGAACACCAGGCTGAAGTGTTCTTCAACATGTTCCTCATTCATCAATCTTTTTTTAATTTACTCCAAAGCACGTATTAAGAGGGATGGGGTTAAAGAGAGCTCACAGGGAGATGCGAGCATGGATTTGGACAGTAATGGATGGATGGACGGTGAGGCCTGGGTAACTCTCCCCAGTCCTGTGTGGCTAATTACTCAGTGTTCTGTCAGAGAACCGGCGCGCCTCGCCCACTACATTCACACTGCACCACTGGCCTCTCACCCTCACACACACACACACACACACAAATTAGTAGACATATTCACACAAACAAACCCAGATTTAGTACGCACATATGAGCACGCATGGAGAGCATTGGCTCGTAAAATGGAACAAACAAGCACACACACACACACACAGACACACACAAGCACTAAGCCATACCCCCTCCTCAGTCTAACACACAAAAATATATACACCCCCACCGTCTCCCAGAGCTGCACCACACAGCGCCTGGCCGATCTGCTTCCTGCTCATTTCCCCCTCCTACCTCTCACCAATCTTTCTCTCCGCCTCTCACACACACACGCACACGAGCACACACAGAGCTACACACACCCCCTGCTGCCGCACCGCCGGCCCATTATCGATCCCCCGCCTCTCCCGCGCCACATAAATAATCGACAAGCAATTACCCGCCCACTCCCGCTGCCCCTGGCTTTGTTTGGGAGGCGTAGGGGCCAACGCTGGGGGGGGGAGGAGGGGTAGAGGCAGAGAGAGGAAGAGCAGGCGTGCAACTCCACACCGGTATAGCTGAGATGTTACTGGATTCTTAGTATATATCTATATATGTGTGTGTGTGTGTAGGAAAAGCCTAACATGAGCTCAGATCTTCCATCTCTTCCACACTGTCCATTTGTGTAGGAGGTGGTGTTTACTTATTTATTCTTTAACGATAGAGATTTCTGGTATCGTAACCTGGAAAAGGCTGCAGTTCTTTATAATCTGGCAGGTTTTTACCTGTCGGTGTAATGCGCGTCACGGTGCTGCGGCAGACCCTGCTTACGTCTCTGGCTGGATGATGAAGAGCTACCCGCCGAGGGCAGGTGGGCCTCTAAGGCTGCTTGATTCCTGACTGCTGCAGCCAGCACCTCCTGACGAGCCCGCAGTATGTCTGCGGAAAGAGGAGAAGCACAGAGATCAGTAAATATGGTCGACACAATGAAGATCAAGACGCATTTGCAGTTTTAGGCTGCTCTTGTTTATGTTGCGAAGTCATTAAAACAGAGAACATTGTAGGTATATGAACAACACCTATAACCAATTCTTCATTTACTATTTTGGTGTTGTGATGCTGTGCATTAATATTGATGTACTAAGAGAGGGAAGGGCATTGAATTAACAATAAGGGAAACAGTGAAAACTTTACAATTCAACATAAATGTGTAAAACAATGCAAAAGAACAGATGAAAAAATGTACATAATGTTAAAAGTCCATCTTTAATTCGCATTTAGAAACAGGGATTTAAACTGTTGATCTGAACTGCTGATCTGCAAAATAAAATAAAAAACAATGAAAACGCTGTGAAAAATTAAGACAAAATGTGTGGATTACTCTATTGTTGAGATGATCAGAAATCATCTGGTGATTGGAGACCAACAACTCCTAGACTCCAAAAATAGCATAATTTTTCCAGTCAGGGAACTCACCATGAAACAGTTTTTGGTGCAAAAGTTGTTACTGACTAAAGAAGACTCAAACTCAGCCATTTTCAAAATCAGAAATGTTTTTAAAAGAAACATATAAAGTGTTATATAAAAGTAATTAAAAAACCCAAAACATGCTGAGACATGTCGGGGTTTCATTCCAGCTACAACAGTTCAAAAGAGAGTAAGATTTTCATCAGATAACAGGAAGGCTGAATGTAGCATAGCAAAGTTACTGTTACATTAGCGATGGACCGTGGTGGATTTAAACATGTCGGGAGGTAATGCAGAGAGATGGCTGTAACGCTGCTACTCACTAGTAAAAGATAATAATCATTTCACCCTCGTTTTAGAATAGTAAAACAAGCATCTAAACAGTGTTTTACAGCAACTGCTTTTCTACACACACACACACACACACAGTGAAACTTTGCCTCTGATCGTTTCGGTATATAATTGATGACCCTCAAGGAGTACGGCTCTAAAAATATTTAAAATGCTGTTTTTATATCTTCTCATACCATCATTCTTAAAGTGAAATCAGAATAGGTTAAATGGTATTAAATGGTATTGGTAGATCAACACCACGGATAAGAAGTAGGTCATAGAATTTACTCTACGTTGAACAAATTACCAAAAAGCACAAGCTCACAATGTTGTTGTTTTTTTATTCCTCCCCACCCCTGGCGCCACCATTATGGCGCCCCCCCCTCTCTCCGTCCCTGGCGTCGCTCCACCTCCACCTCCTGTCCTCCAACGTTCGCCTCATTCCACTTCTCGGTTCCCTCGGCCTCCCTCTCTCCCTCGCAGGAGAAGAGGACTCATCATTATCAGCCAGGCCAGGCCACACCAGGAGACATGGCTTCTAATGAGAGAAAAATCCATCCGGCTCTTTCTCTCCTCCCTCTCACTCCCTGCCTCAATCTATCCACTCCCCCCACCCTCCAACACGCACACACACACCCACGCACACACAAACCCCTCCGACCCTCCACCACCCTTTTTTTTAATTAGACAGATCCCTCGGGAGCTAGGGGCCATTTCCGCCGCCGGTACGGGTGTGATGTGTGTTTTTGTGTGTCTGCGTGATTTAGGTGCCTGCTAGTGCGTGCCCGACTGTGTGTTTTGTGTGTGCGTGTGTGTACTGAAGCAGCTGAGTGGGCGCCGGGATGGTGGTGAGGGGAGGGGGTGAAGCGACAGATATTAATGCGGCCTAGCTCCGGTGTATCGATCTGTTTGCTGCGCCGGGCCACAGGGGACTCGGCTGGCGGCAGACAAGGGTGTGTGTGTGTGTGCGTGTGTATGTGGGGGATGTGGCGGGGAAGAGGTGGGTTGAGAAAGATAAGAGAAGGATGAGAGGGAAGTGAAGCCCCAGAGCACACACACAAAAACACACCGTCGGGTTGCTGTGCACTTGTGACAGGGAGGAACAGGTGACCTCTGAGTTTTCTGTGGTCACAATCCCGTCTCACCAATTATTTTGCATGGCTGGCTCTGTTAAAGGGATGCTTTAGCAATTTTTTTATTATGGGACCTTTACAACGTCCTCCAAGCAACTGATTTAAAAAAGAATCAATGCTGCACACCCGAAGGTATCCCAACCGTTTCCCATCTACTGCTCTAAATTTAGGCTTTAGATGCTGAAAATGTTCAGCTACAACTCTAAATCCTGAAGACACAACTAGTTTGGAAAGTGGAATAGAAAATATATGTTATATACAGGCCAGGATTTGAACCCAGGACCTTCTTGCTGCAAGGCAACAGTACTATCAGCCAAGCCATTGTGCATGTGTATTTAGCAAAAAATAGCCCTAATTGACATATTATTATTAAAGTTATTTTCTTATTAAAAATAATTTTAAATAAAAAATGATTCTAAGCATCCAAGCTGTCGGATGGAAACAAGTTTCATTAATGCGAGTTCCAATCATAAAGGAGAAAGAAAGAAACAGAAGCTCTGGTCCAATGGTACTCCCTAAGGGATTGTGTGCTAAAATACTAAGCCTATAGTTTTTTCCAGACCTAAATGGTATTCTTGCAGATTTGTCACCTATTTACTATATCTAAAATATATTATAAATATATTCTTTTTACTGCCAGCCAAAAGCAGCCAATCCAGGAACCCCATTAATTTCCATTGGTCCTGACTAGCTGAAACCCCCAAGTGTTTTGTATTCATAAGCTGTTGTGGTTCAAAATCCCAGCAAATCCCTGCATTTCACTGTACATGGTTGCTCTTCCTTATTTGAAAATGTTTGTTTAAATTATGATCAAAGGCATTGTGATTCTGATTCATAGCTATTTTTCGGTGCTAAATTAAAGAAGTATTTAGATTTTTCCTTAAGAGGTCTCAAATGCATTTTTCCAACTCTATTTCAATCATTTGCATTAACACCAGACAGGTTTAGTTCACATTAATTCAACTCTTGTTTGTTTACCCAAAAAACGTAGGTATGAATGTGCAACCGAACTCTGATGTGGATCAAAAAAAGAACTCTGGTAGGGCCTAAAAACCTAGGTCTCATCTCTATTCGAGTGGTTAACTCTGGTGCCATTCGATTTCATATGACAATGCCTAGTGGTAGAGTCATTTTTTCCTGTTTAAGAGCAGCCGACAGGGTTTTTGACTCTACACAACAAATCACAGCTGGCATAGGATTGACTGGGTTTATTTCAGTATTATTTAGGTTACATGTGAGCCTGCAAAAGTCTTGGTATACCTTCATCATTTCATAGCTTCTCATGTATTGTTTACAGTTATATATGTCACTCACAGTTATAAGTTGTTAATTAACTCAGTTTTCCGGTGCTCTTAGAGAGCTCAAACAGGGGGCACCGCTGTGGTAAAATGGCAAATGCGCATGTTTCATCCATGCTTTGAGTTAGTCTGATCAGGGGAAAGGGGAGAAGGCACAAGCTGTGGATCGACAGGTTGGTTTTTCTGCTCAGAGGTATGTAAAAAAAATAAACCTATACCAGTAAAAGGGGGTATATTTTAGAGTGAAGTTGTCTGAGTGCTTATGTAATATTATCGAATTCTTTGCACTGAAAATGACCAACAGCGTATCCTTGTAAAACCTTGTCGAAGCAAAGGGTCCATGTTTTTCTCCCTCCGTCTTTGCCTTTATTTCTCTCTTATGTGAACAGAGAGTAGCAGGGTTATCAAGGACTCCGCCCTTCTGTGAGTCCGTGTGTGTTTGTGTCCACAGAGAAGGGACCCAGATGCTTAATTTACCTATTAAAACTGTCCCATTTTGCAGCTGATGGGACACAGGATTAGCGTTCATCTTATTACAATTTCAAGTCCTAATTGAGAATATACAAACACTAACTGGCCTCTTCCTTCGCATTAAGTTACTTTTGAAAACAGTCCCAATTTGTGTGCCATCCCATTGTTCTCCCCTGAAATTGTGAATCCCTTTAGTAAAGCTGGGTTTTCCTCAGCATGAGAATAAAGGAGAATGGCACGCTGATGAAGCTTTGCTGGACTGTTGACGAATTTTGTGGCTTTGCAGGTGCACAAAAGCCAACATTCTTTCTCTAAAACTCTGCAAGCGACATAAAATGTACGGTACGTATCTTTCCAAGAGGAAGGCATTCTTCCAGTCTTCTAAGCCTGAGTAGCTTTTAATACACGGTAAATCTGTAGTCCTAAATGTCTTTGTCCCTTGACCAACCTCATGTTTGGGTTTTCTCTACATTTTTGGCTAATGCTAAAGATGCTCCACATTTTAAGGCAGGCTGAACAGCAGGAGACAAAACATCCTACCCCTCCTCTCACTTTCATCTGGATTTCTACCCCCTCCTCTCATTTTACTTTCCCTCTCCCTCAACCTTCTTTCATCATGTGAAGAGGGAGGGAAAGCCCTCCTGGCCATTTCTAAAACTCAGCTTCCCCCCCTTCTCTTCTTTTGCCCATCAGGTCCAAAGAGAGCTTCTCAAACAACACCTTGCACCTACACACATACACAACCAGACACATGCACACACAGAGATCCTCTTCACCCCCGCCTCTTTTCGCGCGCACACACACTTTCATTTTCTGTGCCCTACACTTCAAACACATGAAAGGATGCTCTGCGGGGACCAAGGCTAAAGGGAGAGTTGGTGGTAAGGAGGAGGGGAAGGAGTGCAGAAGCAGGATTGAGAGGGAGATGTATAGGAGACAGGAGGGGCCCAAGGGGAGAAAAGAGGAAAGGGTCATCGGGGGCTTATTTGAGACCAGGTCAATGTCAAGGAGGTCTCGCTGGGACGATTCATGTCAGCCTCTTCAGAGGCATCCATATCCAACAGTCCCGTCTTCTGTCTAACAGTGACAGTTTGTTATCAAGCTCCACCCGTTAATTACAAAAGAGGAAGTCTAACAACATGTCTTGTAAATAAACTAATAAACCGTCATCAGATATCTGGAGGAAGTTGCCCAGTCACGTTAAAACAACAAACGTCAGTATATTTTATTGGGTTTTCAAGCAACGAGCATCACATAGTGCATGACTGTGAAGTTGAAGGGAGATGACTGATGCTTTCAAACTTTTTTTTACAAATAAGGATCTGAAAATAACTTGTGATTTCCAAGAATATGCAGCCCCTCGAGTCAATTCTTTGCAGAATCACTTTTCCTAATGTTTTTTGAGGCCTTTAAAGAATAGCTGGATTTATACAGAGATTCATTTACACTTAGGTCAACCCAATTTACTAATGAAGTTACGTTTGATCTGATTGCACTGAATTTTATTTGAGGGTATCAAAGTAAAGCCAAAGCTTTTGCAATTTTACCTGTAATAAATGTTAAAACAATGTTTCTATTTAATTTCTTAAACTCCCACTAGATGGAATTCTGTAGTTTTATTTTGACAAAATCTCAGCAGTTCAAGGGGTGTTAATATATATATATTTTTTGACAGAACGCAGGGAGAATATTTGCAGGATCTGATTTTCTGGAATGTTGAAGCGAACGGAGCGAAGCCCCAGAGGGACATGGACAAAAACTGTCAAGGCTTCTGGGAAAGGAAGCCAGCGATTAGACTGAGCCATAAAACCCACATAATGTGACACATTTTGCCTGTAAATCCTCTACGACACACAGAAAAGGCAGTTAAAGCGTTAATAGGCCTTCCTCTCTAGATCTGCACCCGGCAATTAAAATCATTACTAATCAAATAAAAATTAAAGTAGATCAACAACAATTTGGCCAAACTAGGGACTGAATTTATGCTTCGTGATAAGATTTTATAAACTCTGTGAAATCTCATAACTGGGTCTTTATAGGATTTTAAGGAAAAAAATATAATGTTAGGAAAGTGAAAAACCAAACAAGCAAACTTTTTTTCTCTCCAATAAGTCAAAAATTTTAAGGCTAAAACCGATTAATTTTTTTGTCTGTAGACAGTAGTAAATGTGCGACATGCTGCTGGTTTTCTAATTGTTAGGAGATTTAAGAGGAGTCAGCTGGCAGCCGATGAGAGTCCCCAAACCGGTCATGGCACTGATTCATGCAAAGGCTTGTGGGTGTTGTTAACAGCGGAGAGTCAGGGTGGTCAGAAATCACCCAGAGTGACACTTTGACGCTGGGTGGGCAAGCACCGCAAATAGACATGTCAGCCATCTCCGTGGCCTGGGTTTTACCATGGTAGCAGAATAGCAGAGTGTACCACAGGACTCTGAACACAGCGCTACAGACTGAGGTGAAAAAGCTGCACTACCCCTCAGTGGATTGATTACAGCTGATGGGAAACTTCTTTTTTAAAGGAGTCATTAAACAGGAAATTGTTACAGAAGCTCAATTAAGTTTCAAGTTTCACCAAAATAAAGAAAACAAGACTATAAGTTACTTTCTGAGAAAAAAAAAGGCAACATTGCACAGAGGTATCTGTGGTGTTGGATATGATAGCGAGAATAAAGACAACCAGAGTTTCCACAGAAAGACAAAAAAACACAATGGCCTAAAACTGACCGTGGCCAGGCAGACCCATACTGCTCGCCAGCTGGTAGAGGCGCTGCTGCTGCTCCTCAAAGGATCCCTGCTCACTGAGAGCTGACATCATGCGCCTGTAATGCTCCACGGGGCTCATGTGGCCGTGGCTGCCGCCTGCCTCCACCACGGGACTCTGGGGGTTTTCTGAAAACAGAGGAGAGTTTTCATCAACTCAGAGTCAGAAATTACTTTTGAGCTTAAAGAACAACTCTGTAATGAATCTTAAAGTAAACTTTTTTTTTTCTTTTTATCTCCCAAAATGTATCATTCTGAGGCCTGAAATAGCAATTATAAACAAGTAAATGGCTTTGAATAATAATCAGTGATCAAAAATAAGAAGATTTTTTTGTCAATCAACAAGACATGAGAAGAACTCAAAACACGCTTGATTATATTAGACCCCCCTGACCTAAAACTAGGAAAATAGTAGTCTTCAGATATTATCAACCTGAGACACTGAGACATACTACTGAGATTTTTGCTAAAAACAAACAAAAAATTTTAGACTTTTTTTTTTAGATAAGTCTTCATATTCAAAAATGGGGTTTATGCACATTTTCCATTTTAAAATCCAAATCTAGGTAGGCACAGAGAAATCTGTGAAATCAGATTTAAAACTCTAATTAGTGCATCTCTACATTCAAGCATTTTCAGAATCAACTTTGTCAATGTTCTCTATAGTTTCTATTAATATTTGGACATTTCTTGTACGGGAAAAGTGTTGCAGTCTTTTTTCAGCTTGGTGACCAGCATTGCACAGAAATATGTGGGGGAGAGGCACTTCTGTCTGACGCTACGCTATATGCTATTCTGGAGGGTAAAACTAAAGGACTTTCTTCAGCATATCACTAAACAGAGTTTTTAAAGTGTAATTCTTTGAAATCTACCAGTACTTTAAATCCTTTAACTTAGACTACGCCTGTGACCGTAGTACAGACCAATGCGCTTTAATGACAAAGTCAAACTTGTGCTGTTCTCAAAAGTCAATTTGAAGGAGAGAGAAGCAACAGCAAAAGGAAATACAATAAATAATGTTTACAGGCCTAAGCATTTTACTTTTAGAACTCATTTTAGGACCGAATCCTCTTTCAGATACTAGCCAGACATTTCCCCACATTTTATTCATTAGGAAGGATGGAAAGCCTCTTCACAAACTAATAATAATCTGAGACTGACCCCATGGTGAACTATCAATTTCTCTTACAAAAAGCCCTGCACTTTCCTTACCCACAATGCCTGGATTTTAATCAAAAATATGGAAAGTACAAATAAACAATGAGAAAACAATGCAGTTTAAATGATTTTGTCTATGATATCCACAGAGCTGTCAGCTCCTATGGTTAATCTCTCACTCTCTGACCTCCCTCCTCCCCCTTTCTGTCAATAGTAACATGATCTAAGGCGAAGGTGGTGGGGGATACAAGGGGAGGTGGTTCAGGAGTTAGAAGAAGGAGACAGAAGATGAGGCGGAGGAGGGAGAAACATAGGGAAAGCTAGGGTTATTTTTACCACCCTCCTCCTTATTGAAACCTGAGTCTGGCCCCGGGCAGGCGAGCAGGAGTGGCGCTGAGGAGCGGAGGTGGGAGGTGCTGAGGGGAGGAAGCAAAAACATGCAAGCATCTCTGTCTCCGCCGCCGAGCTCCTGCTAATCCACCCAAGGTCCTAAAGTGTATGTGTTTGCATGCATGCGTGTGCAACTAGTCTGTGCCTGTCCAAAGTTTTCCTTCTCTCTAAACACAGCGGTGGGTGCCGACTTTGCAGCTGAAAGGAAAACAGACATCATTTACACAGCGGCATGGCTCCATCCACACGCTGCTCTCTCTCCTTCTCTTCTAGTCTGTTCCTTCACCTGCATTAGCCATTAAAAAAATTGTGCGTGTCGGCAGAAGTCAGGGCAACCACATGCAACCAGCAAATCTAACTCATAAACAGGTGTAGAGTCAGGTTTTGACTGTGAAAAGATAAAGATAAAGGTTAAGACACAGCATCAGCACCATTTTTTAAAGGCTTAGATGTGGCAGGGTGCACATGCACAGGGACTCTGTATGTTTTATCTCCACTTTGCACATAGCAGTAAAATATGCAAAGTCAATACATAGGATATTTGATTTAAAAGAGAGAACACAATCTATGTACTTCAGGAGATCCTAAATGAAAATCGTAAAAGCCCCATTTGCCCAAAAAAGGAAGCTAAGACAGAATCCAGACAACACCAAACATACAGGCAACCTCAGTCAATAACTAAGCCTATGCATCTTTTAGAAGCCACCCCGTGTCTGAGTAAGACTATAATGGCCGGGAATGAGTGCTACACTCCACAGACGAGGCTTCAGGATGGACTGCGGCTGGTCACAGGTCACCCAGTGGGCAAAGGTCAGAACGAGGACCTAATGGGACCTCAAAGCCCTCTTAAACACTTATTTTCAGCTGTTGAAGTCTTGAACAAAATATCTTCAGAGGGGGTTTGTGGAGTGAATGTTTTGATAGAAATGGATTTGCGGTGAGCTGCTGTTGCTTTTGCCTGCTGTATAATGCATCAGCTGAGAGGTCTTCCTCAAGTCGACAGGGACAGTGCTCAGTGGCTGCGATGGCCCCACACCAGGTGGCTAGTTTCACACTACACAAGGGGCTGTATGAATAATAGAGAATGGAGGAGGGGTTGTAGTTTAACCAAGTTGAGTTCAGTAGTACTGCCACTGATGGTGTACTATTTTAAACTAGCCAAAATATGTAACAAACAAGCAGTTCAATTATCTTTAGTGAAAGGTTCCACATAAGAAAGAAAAGTTACCAAAGTTTCAGTCACTTTATTTTTGTACTACACTAAAAAAGTAGTTTATTTGAGGCTGAAGAGGGGGGAAATTCAAATAAATGTTCAATGTAGTGAAAAAATAAAACTTTTATGTTTCAGAAAGGAATAACCCCTCTCTGTGCGATCAACATCCACTCCCTTATGATGGGAAAAGGAAGAAGATTGGAACCGAGAACCAGGAAGAAGGTGACTTGAATCAGCAGATTTTATGCTCGACTGGTCAGTCAGAAACAAAAAAATGCATCCTTTTTTCCTATTCGGTGATTGCACCATACAGTGCCTTGCTCATTCTGACAACGCTCTTGGATATGGAAGTTGTAACTGCAGGAAGAAAGCAAACTATTTTTGGGGAGAGAGACTGCAGTTCAGTCTCTTGGAGCAAGGCTAATGTTTTAGTCCTTTGTAGCATATATATTTCGCAAGGAATAGACTCTACTAACGACAGCAAATAAACCGTTACTTGCAGTTTTAATGCAAATTGCACTAATTGGGCTAATCTTACTGTTTACTGATATAAGATGCTAAACAGCTAAAAATATCAATGATTGTTTCATCGTTGTTTTGAATTAACAGTAAGGTCCTGTTTAACTGCAGAGCTGTGTAACGTCGACTCTCTCACACACACACAGTGTGACATCACCTCAGCTCCTATTATAATAACTGGTCAAGAAAAAAATCTTCTTAAAGGTCTCTAATAGTTACAGCAAATTAAAATGTAAAAATGTATCACCTAACAGTGAATTCGAGCTTTTTCTCTAAATTATTTGATTGGACACATATGCTCTATATTTGTAAATGAGTAAAACCAACAAGTTCTCTTTTAAAGGAGTAAATAAAATAGGCAGGAATTATATTTTGTTGAGTTCTATTTGTAAAAAAAAAACCCACCTCTGTTCCATAACCTAGGGGATTTTCCTGTATTTTTATATTCGTAATGAAGCAGAAATGGGAGCTCTTCATCTTTGAGCTGTTTTTAATAAAATTATTTTGTTTGACTACACTACATTCAATCAATTAGAAAAATAAAAAAATCGAAATAAGCATTTTGTTGTAATTAATTGTCCTGTTATGGCAATGCCAATAATCTCAATTTGTTATCGACAGTGATCTGAAGCTTGCAATGGAAACTGATTTTTATAAGAGTCTCTGCATGTTGCTATTCATATTAAATTTTCTCCATTTTCAACAGAAATATACTTGTCTGCATATAACTTGTTCTAATAGTTTTCCTAGATTTTTATACAGCAGCTTCAAGTTAACTGTATTTTTCCATCTGTTTTAGAATCATCCATTACATTTCCTGAATAAAAACTTTAACCTTGTATGCTTCACCAAAGCGAAACATTTACTTTTGTTTTATGACATACAAATCTTACCTTTTGGAGAGACACTGCGTGACTTCTTGCTATCAGAGGGACACTCACTGCTGCTGCTGGGAGAGAAGCTTCTTCTTTTCCCTAGTAGGTCGTCTGTGAATTAAAGTCAGAAACAAAAAGAAATAAGAGAGGTCTTGATGTTGACACTGTGCCCTGTTGTTTACCCGCACACCTGGATGCTACTGTGAAAACTCAAAGGAGAAAGTGATTGAGAAGAGAAACAGAACTGAAGGAGGGGAAGCAAGACACGGGCGGCTGGAGAAGTTCCTGTTCTGTCAGTGATGGGAAGGAAGCCTGAACCGCTGAGGATGACAGATCTCTCCTGCTAATTCACATGCATGCTGGTCTGTTTTGGGGCGAATGGAAGGGCTCTGGTTCCCTGTGATTTCTCCAGTGTCTCTATCCATCAGTATGAAGTGAACTGTTATCAAAGCTCTCCTATCCTCCTCTTTTCCCAAAGTCTCTGACCTAACCTAACCAATGTGTGCTGCTTGTCTCTCTTTTCTCCCTGGGAAGTTTCTGTCATGTGACGTTCTTGCCAAACCATGTATATTTACACTGCCTCTCTTATTCTCCCTTGATAAATGCTCATTTCTCCATCTTCTTCCGTCTCCCTCTACTCCCATCTAGATCTATCTGAGCCCGTCTCCCATCAGGAGCTTTACGTCTCTCCTCCCATTAACACTCGCCCTCTCCTCCTTGTTGTCCCCCCTGCCGCCAAAGAGGAGCATCTAGTGTCCCCCCCCACCACCACCCACCACCCACCTACCGCCATCTCCTCCTCTCCACCCCTCTCATCTCCCTCTCTTCCTTCCCGCCCGTCCGCCTCATCTCCACACACGCCTCAAATCAATACGGGCCTAATCAGCGAGGGAGGGGATGCAGAGCACACTGTGCTCAGCGCCGGCAGGAAGGAAAGAGCCGTTTGTCACCGCTCCCTCTATCTTCTTTTATTTCTGGTGCGCCGCTCATTTCCCCCCCCCCCCCCCCCCAACTATTCTGTTTTTTCCTGCACAAACGCAGCCAAGCCACGACAGCAACTGCTTCTCCTCTTTCTCACCTCTCGATGCATATTTTTAGGGATAGAGAGGAGGAGGATAGGGAGTGGTTTCTCCACCCTCGAGGAGAATAATTCCTCTCTCTCTCTCGCTCACTCTTTCGCTTTTCTACAAAGCAATTTTTCATCATTTGCACAGCATGTGTAAACAGAATGCAAAAAATAGAAATAAAAAAAAGAAGTTACAAAATAATACAAACAACGTATTTTCGTCGCAAAGCCAAAGCAGGCACAGTTTGGTATTTACGGTCCAAGTCGCCTGTCAAAGACTCGTCTCTCTCCGAGCAAGGAAAACTTTATTAGCCATCTCGGATAGCTATCCTGGAAGTTTTTGCTTGAAATGGAAATTGAAGCATTTATTTGCATTTTAATTTGTGAACCTGAGCTTGTGCATTTAAATAATCAGAATTAGAATCACATTCAGTTTAATTTGCCAAGTTTGTGCCCACAAACAAGGGATTTGACTTTGGTTCTACTTTGGTCTCAGTGAAGGCATGCAAAATATACATTTATAAATGCAAGCTGCTTTGTCTTCAATGAAGCTGAGGATAAAATCAAGAAGTGTGGAGGCTTGATATTTATGGGAAAGGGTGTTTTCAAATTCTGCAGCATCCTGATCATCCATCTTTTCCCTTTGGTAAAATTGGGAGAATATTTAGACTTGATAACCTACACAGAATTAGAAAATAGTTGAAACTTGGCAAGAGGTTGAGACGACGCCAATTTATTTTGAAAACGTTTTTTTCAATCTTCTTCAAAGGGCATCAGAGCAAAAAAAAAAAAAAAGTAAAAGAAAATAACAAAATAGGCATTAACTTTCTCTCAGCCATATTACAAACACTAAAGGTATACTTAAATTTTTGTATGTCTTTTTCATCCTCAAAGTTTTCTCTCACACTGCTCGCACCTCTATAGGATATACCAAAAATAGCCCTCATATTTTGGGAAGTATCATTAGCTGTTTATATGTATGTAATAAAAAATATCAAAGCTGCTTAATTAGATGTATCTGAGTTGTTGATTGCAGCCATCTTACTTTTGTAGTTAGGACTGTGTCGTTAGTAGTCCCACATCCATCTAAAATGTTTACTCTGTTGATATTGATAAGGTACATGTTGTGATTTCACACTGTTTCTCATCTTGTTGGATGAGAAATAGTGTCAAAAACAAAAATGGAGCACATTTCGTTAAACATTGAGTGTCGTTATATCTTTGAACTATGTTGCTCTCCTGCTTTGTAGGGTACAAAAGTATTTGGAGAAAAAAAACATTAACAATACAGTACTGCGTAAGCACAAAATAATTATCTTTTTTGCAACGTCACTGACTTGCTTTTTTGGTTTACCTATGTAGCTGTCGCTGGTTCATTATTGAATATATGAATATTCTGTAGTGGTCAACTAATTATTAGTTCAAAATTTTTAGAGAATACGTCAAATGTTGTCATAAATAGTCAGTGATTTCAAAAACTCAGCTCACCAAGATGAGTGAATCTACAAGTTGTAGTAGCAGTGCAGCACAAGATTAAGTAACAATGTTAACAAGTAAATTATATATTTTTGTAACATTTACGATAACACTGGCACCGATACAAGCTATTGTGTTTATTTTATCTTGGACATGCCACGGAAAATTTCGACCTGCCAAAGAAGTGCATGGACGTCTAGCTTAGATAAACAGGTCTGCTTTACGGTCTCAAAACCACAGAAAGGCTCAAATTTAGGGTGTATTCCCACCAGCCCAATTCATGTGGGGAGGTGTGAATGTGTGACTGAACTCTGATATGGACCAAAGAAGCAAACCTCTGGTCTGCCTAGAAACGTAGGTTAAAGTGAACTCTGGTGCGGCTTGATTGCACATGCAAATGTGAAGCGGACAGGGACTGCTTCTAAAGCAGGAAGAGTACTATAGCGCAAGGCATTATGGGTGAATACAAAAAAAATAATAATGCGGCCAACAACAACTCTGCTGCAACCCATTGCTGCAAGGTATTTGTCTGACACATTTGCCAAAGACAACAGAGCGATCCTAAAGCCACAAAAATCTGATGTAGCTTCATGTTTGTTCACATTTCACAGAACAGGAAGTGTCCCTGTGTTCAGTGCTTCTCGGTGCATCGCCATCACAGGCGAGGAGGCGATTGTGTTGTTCTGAATCTGTTGTCCGTTTGACAAAGTGCAGTTTGAAAGGGAACACATCCGCCAAAAAAAAAGCAACAAAAGCAATTTTGGTTTCCAATCAATCAGAGTCTACGGGACTATCAGGTGTAAAAACAACTCTCGTGAATGCTTTTGAAACAGAAGCCAGATAAACAATAAATTAATTGCCAATTAAGAAAATTTTGTTAAAAGGCAGCAAGACGTGGTCAGCAACAAAACTTTACCTTGTCATGTTTTATGAAACCATGAGACAGTTTATTTAAACGACGATCCCTGACAGCTTTTCCTGAGCTAGTATCAACATGCTTTCTTCAGCTGCTTCTGCTTTCTGTATAAGAATACCTATAAAATGGTGACTTGGTGAGATATCACCTCTACAACTCTCAACAAAGACTGATTACCCAAATATCTGATGACACAGAAAGAAAGAGGAAAAGACTTAGTGGGGAATAATCTGATTTTGTTGTGCTCCTAAAGGGGTCCGGGTGTGGAAGATGGCATTAAGAGCATGAAAAGAACGGTAGGTCTCCACTGTTTGATGTTTCTACTCAAGTCTCAAAGAAAAACAGTCTTTATAGCAAGAGATAGAATCAAAGGAAAGCAGAGCTCTAATGTACAAGGTCATGTATGCAGACACTTAATGCATGCGACAGTCCCTTCTTTCTGTCATCTGTTGTTATCTGTTGTGTTCCTTTTTCTATACACTATGTTCACTAGCCCATTCACTTCACAGAGAAACACACACACAGAAAAAAAAAAATCGCCGACGGTCTCCATCTATCGTATTAGCGATTCCCCATTAGTTAAATCTCTTCTTCTACCAAACAGACACTCAATCACATCCGCACCCAGAGCTTCTCATGATCAAACGCTGAAAGTCGAGTCGTATCTTGAGCCGACCTCACTCAAGACGCCGCATCTCCTGAGTAAGTGCCCAAGGGCCAGAGATTTGAGGGCGGAAAGCTTTTAAAGCCAATTAAATGGGGCTTCTTAGAGCACCGGCGCTCCTTTTTAGTGCCAAACCGAGAGCTTTGCAAGCAGCTATACGAACCCATTTTACCCCCAATGACAGTGTTTAGAGTTAGGTTTCCGATCCTGTGCGTGTAAGTGTTCTGTTTTAGCTTTACACCTGTAATTTTTACTGTCAAAACCGGGAAATTATTTAATGCACTATCTTTCTGGTAACCAAGGTGTACATGGTAACTTTTTAAGGCATGTTTTAATTTTTGTTTCAGTGGGCTATTTAATGTCTTCGTTGCTCACTGTTTCATTCAGTAAGGGACAATATGATCAGGAAAAGGAGAGAAAGTCTAGTCCTACAAGTGACAGTGCAAATTTAACAGCAAAGGAGTAATTCCCTCTCCATTCTTTGTTTTTTATTTCCTTCTCTCCTTCAGACGTCAGTCACCATCCTTCCTTCTCTCCATCCCATAGACCTTGTTGACAATGCAGACAGCCAGACTCCTTAATTCCTCTCTTACTCAGTTAATCTGTCATCTTTATCAGCCGGGGAGGTGGGAGAGGAGGAGAGTGGACTGTGTGGAGCTGAGGGAGCAAAAGGGCGGCGGTGTGACAGGTGGGGACGTGGGGTGGGCTGCATCCACAGCCCCCGATCAATCTACACATTACAGCTGACAGAATGGTGCTAATAACTTATTGATCCCCCCCCTCCGTGCGCCGGGGCCTCCACCAGCCCTGAAAGCCCTGCCATTGATTGGCTTACGGGCCGATGCAGCTGGCAGAGGGAGCGGGAGGAGAGCGAGGGAGGGATGGATGGTGTTAGCCGATGGAGGCGCCTCTGATCATGCTGAGAGGAGGATGCACTGTGACCATGCACAAATCAAACAGTAAAATCCACTTTTTTTCATTGCCAAATTCAATACTTTTCAGACCCAAATTTCAAAGGTTCTCAGTCCTTATGGATGGATGGATGGAAACAAACAGACAGACATACATACATACATACATACATACAGACAATTTGCGTTGTCGACGTCTTAACTTGCTTATATCTGGACCAATAAGTAAGTAAATTCTTGCATTAATATTTTTATCTCCACATTTAAATACCTGAGCTATAGATAATGTTATTTATTCTTCAAACGGAGACTACCCTATTAGAGTAAGTCACAGCAGCACCAGAGATGAGTTCTTGTTGTAGAGAGCTTATGGCCAGCAAATATGGTGGATATCAAACATCTATTTCCTCTGCATGCGCTACAAGCAAATCATAAGATCGGATATTAAGCTTGGAAAGTTTGCAGCCTTCTGTATTTCCTAGTTAGACCTGGGAAAGCCAGAATGCTGGAAAAACTAGCTTAAAAAAAGAAAGTTCTTAAATGTTCACAGATTGATTCTGTAATCTATAAAGGTTTAGACTAACTTGCAACTCATTATGTAATTACTGTAAAAAAAAAACTGAAAAAACCCCAATCATTTTAAATTTGTGGTCCAAGTTACTTGACCATAGTAGCTTCTCTGATCTGTGTGACCAGAGCTGCCGGAAAATGAGACTGCTGATTCATGTCCTTTGACATTGCCCTTAAGACAAGTCCTTTCAGTCCAAGGTGTTTTATTGGATTTTAGAGTTAATGAATACAAATGCTTCTCTCCGTCGTGCTGTGGGCCTATTAGAGGATAGGACAACATAACCATAGTAAAAACGACAGGATAAGAGTAGCCAGGCCTTTCAGAAACCACAAGAACATTTTGTTACATTTTTGTGCAAAAACATGATTCCTTAAAGTTTTTAACTTTATTTTGACAGAACTAATGAGCTTTAGCATCTCAAATGTCTAAATCAGTTTGTTGTTTTATGTTGAGAAGCACGTTGGAACCTTTTTACCATCTTTAATTTTAACATTAGTATAGCAGTTGAAAATTATTTATTTCGACTAATGCGTAAATATGTTTTGACATTTTAAATACTGTTTCTTTGCATCTCTTAGTGCCGTTGTGGCATTCATTTTTCCCTCGGAAATACCAGGTTGGATAGGGTATATGGTATTGTCATCAGTCTAGACATACTTGAGATGCTGCATTATTACTACGTGGAATTTATAGCATTTTAAAGCCTCCGGAGTAGTTTTTGATCTGAAGTTCTTAGGCTAGAGATGAAGCACATGTGTTGTTTTTCACTCAAATCACATCATGGAGAAAAGCGTCTCTTGGGAAGAGCACATGGATGGAGAGATGATATTTACAGGTTTCTGCAGCTATGCTGCCATAAATATGTTCGTGCTCTATTAATTACTTCTACCAGGCCATAGGCCAGTTTTTCTCTCTGTCAATCCGTCCATCTGTTAGCAACGTAACTCAGAAAGTAATGGATGGATTTTGCCTTCATTTTCAGGAAATATCCACGATAGGATCAGGGACAACTGATTAAATTTGGGCTTGATCCAATATGAAGCGTGTACCCACCTACCGACCAGCGGTGCTAACCTCCACCTCTCTCTAATAGCTTCAGCTTTAAATGAATCAGCATGTGGCGGACTTCGAATTTGCAACTTCAGATCTTTTGTCCACTTTGAAAAACTCGCGGGTTTGCTATGAAAAAAAGCCAAATAATAAAAACAAATAATTATTTGATCATCAAATTATCGATTCCACCTCGCCCAGAATTCATCTGTATTATTTGTTTACGGTTGCTCCATAAACACCCAAATGTGGCTAATAATGTTACTGTCCACCAACTCATCTGGATGGTCAATATAGTGAGAAGATGAAAAAACGTATTATCAAGGAGCGCTTCTTGGACTCAACACAAGTTTGTTTGAGGTGTTCTTTGGGAGGGAAAATTCAGTCGAAAAAGCAAGAGGAATTCCAAGGCACTCTCATATAGAAAAAGGTAAAAAGCCTTTATTGTGTTGGCTAGGTCACATTAAGCCTTTCTCAAAAACTCCAACACGTTTTGCCAATTTAGTCAAAGCCTTTTGACTTTTGACTTCCTGATGAAGGCTACATTGCTTTTTCATAGTGAGAAGATGTTTTAAAGCATCTTGAGTCAGAAATTATTTAGGTTGTTTAAATGGAAAGGTTTCTTCACAACTTTGTATTCAATATTATCCTTAAATAAATGACTTGTGAGAACTGTTGCCTAATCTAGCAATAGGCTTTTTGACATAGCCATGCACTTACACCTCTGCTAAGCAGTTCATCTTTTAATATATTTATAAGTGTTGTTTCCTGTGTGTTTTGGTAAGACCAAGTCAAACATCGCCACTGATCCTAAAGTGTTTTCTATGATGCAAAGGTTCCTTTCTGTGTTATACAAACAACAACTTACTTGGAGGACTTTAAAAGCAATTTTCACTCACATTTAAGTATATCAGTAATGAACACGAGAGGCTGCAGATTCACACGCAAGCAAGCATCTAAAAACCACGCAGGGAAAGGTGCGCATGCTCCAACACACACAGAAATGTGCCCCAAACCGCCGCTTGTAACCCCCAGCCCCACACACACACACACACACACACACACACACACACTTCGACAGGCTGTAACTGCCTCTGGGAGCCTCAGCGTGCAGAGCAAGGGAGAGGGAGCGAGCAGCGGCCCGAAAACACCTTATCTGCGTGTTTGAGTCTCCGGTCTGACCGCAGAGCCACAGTTTACAGTCTCCACAGGCAGCCAGACTCTCAACGTTGGCGCCCTGCTCCCTCCACCGCCTCCCCTCCCGCCGCTCCTCCACCTCTTTCCCACTTCTGTCTGAATAGCCAGTGGCTGTGGAGGGAGAGAGCGAAGGATGGAGCGCGGAAGAGAAGCAGAGAGACAGCCCTCCTGTCTGTCCCTCAGATTTAATTAATGGCCCACTCCAGCACAGAGACAACCCGGCAAGCCTGCTTCCCTTCGCTCCTGACCCCTGACACACACATACACACACAGAATCTTTCTCCACCATCGTTACAGTTCTCCCTCCTCATATACCCCCACCTCATTCATCAGCTTTCTTTTTTTCCTCTAGATTTCCAAACCTTTCTTCCATCCGTATCCTGTCACTGTTTCTGATTTTTTACCTGTCCTACTCGGCTCACTTTGGGTACCGTAGAAAAAGTCAAACAGAGGAATTGACTGAGTGCACAAAATATGTGGTCTGTCTTAATATTGTGGTTCTAATTTCACTGGTATTAAGAATTAAAGCCAGCATTTGATCGGATTGGACTTGTTTATAGACACAATAGTGAGCTGCTTAGGCAGGCTGTTAAATCTCCCTTTAATGCTCAAAAGGGCAGATTTTAGGGTCTCCGTCTCCCTGTGGCGTAGGGCACACTTTGCTCACATCATACCCCATCATCAATATACTTTTCTCTTCCCTCATTAGAAAGAAACAAAATCTGTTTTAAGGTTCAAAATTTTCCATTAGCTGATTAAGACAGATTTTTTTGGGGGGGTGGGGGGCAATCCGTCCCAAACTGGGGTTAAGACTCTGTCTAAGATGGTTGTTACACAGTCTGATAGCCTCCTACCTCCCAGCCACTCCACCTGATACCACAAGCACCGTATGGCCAATTAATCCGGCAGACAGAGGAGGCAAGCACACAGGGAGAGGGTATGGAGGTGTCGGGTCTGGGGTGATTAGGCCACTTGCTGTGCTTCTAGCTAATGGGATCAAGATGGAGAGGGTTGAACAACGGACACATTGGGACTAAACGTATTGTTTTAGATTAAGAGCCACAGAATTACAAATGAACATAAATAGATACATCTAAACTTTGTTAAAATGGATAATGTTGTTGGGTTTTTTATTTTGTCCACTTCGTGTTGTCAGACCGGTCCTGATGAAGTGGTTTTATTGATTCTACCGGTCTGACAGTGATCAGACCAGGCTGAGGCTAATAAAATAAAATTGTTATTCATGATTAGCAAAGAGGATGATCACTGGTGATGTAACCACACGGAGTCATACAAAATATAATCCTTAATACTAGTCCAAATGTGACAGGGACGACCAGCACAGTGAGCTTTGAATGCAGAACGGTGATCGTTGAATATCCTCAAACAGGTTACTTGACAAATAGCTGTAATTAAATGCAGTCTGGGTCCTATGTGTAAGCTGCAAGAAAAGCTCTTAGCGTAACACATGCACACTATGGTTCCTGGGCTCACATAAAACAAGATTAAAAGCATACAAAGCTATTTATTCTGAGGTAATTTAAAACAGGGGGTTTAACATGAAATCCCGGGGTGCGGCAGAGAATCTGGGAAGAACATTAGCCGATCAACTTAAGAGCGACCTTTAGGAAGGAGTAATAAGCTTATCTTCAGTTCCCTCAGCCGAACAAATTAGCGTTAATTACAGAAAACAGAGCGTGTACATCTGCAACAGGAGTTGTAGAAGGTGGCATGCATCATCAAGCTAAAAGAGGAGGAAGAGAGGGGACTATAAAAGAGGAAAGAAAAAAAAGAGGATGAGTGAAGATTGTGTGTTTCCTACCTGTATGTCGAGTACTGGTGCCGTGGTCAGAGGCTGACTGCTCTTCGGGCATAACGTGCTGTCTGGTGTGGTGCAGGTTGGAGATAATTGTAGAGAGGTCGCCGTCCCGACTGTAAAAAACACACACAGGAGGGGACAGCGCACTGAGAAGGCAGCTGCAAACTCTACTGAACCTTACAAACCAAACTGCTTGGCGATAAAAAAAAAGAAAAGAGAAACATGTTGGTTCGTACAGATTTGAGCAGTACTCACCACAGAAATCCTTCCAAAAGAGGAGTACTGTATTAAACACACCTCCTTCACACAGGCTCAGCAGCTACAGGTGGCTGTCCTGTCGGCTGCCTCTAGCTCTGAGGTCTGTGATGCACCCTGACAGACTACCGTATCCAGCACTTTCAGGTCTCATCCCTGCTCATCTTACGCACTAAGATGTATTAATGAACATATTTACAACTCATAAGTAGTTTAGCAGCTTAAAACCTTAATATGGCTCTTTTTAAACCGCAGTTACTGATGGCTGCTTCACAGAAATATGGTTAGTAAATACTCGGAAAAGCTGTTCCAGTATCTGTAGATTCCATTTCAGAGTTGAACCCTTTCCCTTTAATGTTTTATTTAGAAACTAATAAACGATTTAGGAGTACAGACATTGATGATAGAGCTCCTAGCTTAAGGTTTCAATTCTGACAAGACCTGCATGAAGTCCATAAGCAAGGGGGTCCACAAGAACCATGTCTCGTCTTTCAGCACCAGAAGAAGGACGAGGATTTGATTAGAGCAGTGTCCTTTCAAATTTTCTATTTACCCTTTTTCTAAACTCCTCCTCACACAACCATGCCATGGAGGCGTTTCATTTGCAATCTGATTTCTATCCTGATTGCATTAAAATGGAATAATCATAGGAAATAGGTGCTTAGCATTTGAGGGGCGTATGACAGCGCTGGAATATGAGTAGTTGGTGTCGAGGAAAGCAATCTTTATGGAAGAGTTTCAGAGCTGAATAAACCATGATTTAAATATAACTTACGGAAACACTGCCTTGCACAACTGTTCATACCCTCCCAGAACCTCTTCATATTTTTTCCTGCTAAAGCCACAAACTTCAAATAATTCTATTTTCATTTCATGTGACGGACCAATACAAAGATACGGCCTAATTCTAAATATAATTCAGTGACGTGAAAGGAAAGTGGATAAACGATTTTTTAAATTTTTACAACTAAAGATCTAAAATGTGTGTCATCCCTTTGTATCCATCCTCCTTTACCAGTATAAAGGCCTTTTATCAAAAGTCACCTGAAGGATGTGGAGTGGTTTAAAGCAGCGTAATCTTTAAAACCACATTCAAGATCACAGAACACTGTTCAATCCAGTTACCGTCATTTCAGACTATAAACCGCATTTTTTTTCAAACCTTTTGGATCATGCATCCTATACAGCAATGTGACTAATTTATAGATTTATTGTAGTATACTACTATAGCAGGAAGCTCAAAAGTTAGACAGACATAAGGGGAAAGATTATGTACAGAAGAAGACACTACCGGTAGTTTTCATGCACACACACTCATAGACAACACACAAAGTATTTTAAATACTGCAGCTTTTTTGTTAAAAGAAATCGAGCTAGCATTAAAGAAGGAAATAGAGCTGCACATTATCTTGACAACAATGAATAGATGGTGAAATGTTGAAGGACGGAAAGTGAAGAACTGAGTCAGAGGACATAAAGACGTTGAAGACGTTCGAAGAATGGGGGGGGGCGGAATCTGTTTTAAGAAGAGCAAAACTGGTATGTTTTATTGTAAGCAGTGACTTTGGGTGACACAAAAGTGTTTGAAAATTTTTTTGTTATTTTCTCCCAATTTACAATTATGCATTTTTGTGAGTTGATCTCTTAGAATCCTGATAAACTATTTCTGTTTGTGGTTGTAATAAAAGAAATTTAGAAACATTTAATAAGTATGAACACTTTTGTAAAGCAATCTGTTCACATGCATTAGATTGGATGATGTTCCAAAACTTAAAGTTAACGTATCACCATCCATTGATTCCAAACCAAAATCTCGTTAATTGTTTTGTCTCCTTACTGAAATCCTCTTTGAAAGGGGTCTTGTATGAAACGGTAAGCACAGTTTAACGGGGAAGAGGCGGTGAATGGTTCTTAGCTGCCACCACCGTGACGAGGCCACACTGTTTGCGGCTGCTGGATTTGGGTTTTTTTACAGTCCCATGATTACAGGCTCCAGCTGTAATGTCAGGCTTTTGGTCGCCAGGCTGTTTTCAACACACTAACAGTAAAGCTGAAGTGTAGTGCTAAGGGCGTCACGCTGGCCTCACCAGTCACCTCTCAGTCACAGAGACCCAGTGACTCAGAAAACAGCCCCAGACAAAACAGCCCCCGTTAGTTGCTAGGCAAGGAGACGCTTGATTGGACTTTGACTTCAGACTTTTTCAACTAATTACAGACGTCATTTTTAGGGTGTAACTTGCTAAAATTGGTAGCTATCTGTGTCTGAGAGCCCCATGATTTTCTTCAAACAGAAAATAAGAAACAAAGAAGGTTTGTTAAAAGCCATACAACCATGTATCAGCCAGGGACGTACGTACGTAAAAAAAAATACATATGCCACAAACACTATAATGCACCAGTCTAAGAAACTGCAGCCAAATCAATCAGTCAGATAGCTGCTTTATAACACCACCTTCTGTCCATCATTTAAAGTGATCATGATAATGCCATCCTGAACTTCTCAGAGAGGTGATGGGGTTATTATCCCATGGCGAAGTGGCTCCTCTAAGCCATGAACGCCAAGGACATTGTTAGTTAGGTAATTAGTGCACTTCTCTTGAGCTGTCCCGCCTCAGCTTGGGCTAATGAGGGCTTAGCCGTATCCCCACCCACCTCTGCCCTGCCTCATCCATTCATGTGGGTGGTGACAAGGTCATACTCGACTCATGGAAGATGGAGAGGGGGTTGGGGATGCGGTTTAAAACCCAGTCACCTGAGTCAGCGCTCCCTAAGGAGCTTCTGAGGCCGTGGAAAACTGGGAAGGACGGGGGCCTCGGAGAGGATAGACGGGGTTATATAGAGGCTATTGGACCTGATAGCTAAGAAGGACATGAGCTGCCCGCTTATCAGCTGGCCGCATCCCAGAGACAATCATCTCATCCTCAGCTCATCCTTAAACTGGTCAATACTGGCCGTTCATCACCTCGCACAGAGCGACACATGCTGACCCCATAGACAGAAATGACAAAAACATGGTGGTGCTCAAAAATCTGTCCTGGATTTACCCAGTGTTCAACATCACTGATCAAATCAAAACTGAGTTGATCTATCATCCTAAAACCTTTGAAATTATGGCTGGTGTATTATAGCCCTATCTATCTATCCATCTGTCCCACAGAGGGCGGAGCACAACCTGGGTAGGTCGTCAGTACATCAGAGGGCAGCACAGAAACAAACACACCAAAGGGCAATTTATAATACTCAATTTGCTTAATATGCAGGCATTGAACATAGGGCTAGGCAATGAATCAGTTTTATAGGTTAATCGAATTTTGTGTTAATGAACATTTAAGTTTTGAAAAATCCTGTTGTTTTTTTTTTTTTTTTTTTGTTTTTTACCAATGCGCTACTTGGGCTTCCATAGTTCAGAGTGATGTCAACCTGCCCAGGATCTACCATTTTGTTTTACAAGGATACATTACAGCTTGTTTTTAGTTGGACTTTGAACTCAGATTAGCCCCGGGATGGGATGACTGAAATAAAAGGAGATATTTTTTGTTACTTGGAATTTCTTTTTAAGACACAAGTAGAAATACAAATCAATTAAAATTGGAAATCGGATTTGGTATGTATAAAAAAAAATCTGAGATTTAATTTTCTTTAGTTTAGAATAATTGACCCCCTTAAATCATTCTTTGACACACGGATTTATGAGAATCGGGGCTCCATATTTCTGCTTCAGAACAATGGGAGGAAGCTTGAGTACCCTGAGAGAACCCAGGCATGCACTGGTAGAACGGAAGAACTCCACAGAGAAAGCCAATATTTAAACCAAGGGTCAGGTTGATGGGTGGCAACAGTGCCAACACCTTGCTTCCCCCTGCTCCAGTCAGTAAGAGATAAAACCATGCAGTTAGAAAACTAGTAATGAAGTAAATGAAATTTTGCAGGACATGGAACACGACACTTCCAGTCCCTTTACAAATGGACCTTGTATGTTTGCTTCTAGGAAGTCCAAGTCAGGCTACGTTGCTAATGCTAGCATTAGTGACTTTATAATCATTACATATTTGAAAATGATGCAAGGGAAAATATTTTTATATTTCCGATTGATAGTAATCTTTTCAAAATAGCCTGAGTGACCATTTATTGGAATGCCCTACTGTAGAATATTTGACCAGCTTGAATCATTCTTCATAACGACGATTTATGGGAATATGGGCTCCTTATTTCTGCTTCAGAACATCTCAATCATCACCTGCTCACCTCATCGTTATCTTCGTTTTGACACTTGATAACTTTTAGGTCTATAATCAACTTAATTTTTACAGAAAATATAACAAACTTTCCGTAAGGTTTAAGATGGTATAAGTTATGATTTTTAAAACTAGTAAGACTCGTTGATTTATGGACATTCAAGTCTTACAATGTGGACGACTCACAATGCAAAAGAGATTATAAATGGATGTGCTCTCCTCCATTAAAGTACAAACTGTGGCTTAAACCAGTCCAAGCAACATGAAAAGGCTCTTCCGATTACATTAGGAGTCAGCTCAGTATAAATGCACAGTAGTGCCCCACTGTGGTATTGGCACATGAAGCTGAGGCAGCAGAGCTGGAGGTCACAGTGTGAGCTGGCAGAAGCTGGCAGCCCGGCACCCTGACGCCATGTCTCACACCAACACCGGGAAGGCGCTGACAGTCAGACAGCGGGGATGTGAGGGTGGGCGAGGAGAAAGGGAAACGAAGGAGACAGAGGAACGGGTTGTGAGTGCTGCATAACATCTGGTGCCTACAGGTTTGCTGAAGACAACAGCCTGAGCAGACAGGCTGATCCAAATGGTGCAGGTGGCCCCACAGCAACTATCGAATATAGTCAGGTGAGATGTAATACTCAGTAAGAAGAGCACAGAGATGCTCGGACATGACTAGCTTCTCAATAAGTAAAATTAACCTAGCTACACTTTTCTAAGTTGTTCCTCTGCTGTACAGACTGACATGAGGTCGATAAACCAGCCAAGAAGGGAAGAATATATTGAAATAGAAAATACTGTAGTGCTGCCATGTTGCACCGAAGATCAACAGATTTCTGGGGTGATCAATGCTTTATAAGCTGCTTTTTAAAATACTAATATTAAGAGATCTTCATATTTAGGCAACATCTGATTTCCTTCAGTCTTCAGCAAAAATCTTTCATTTTGGTGTTAAGAGGACATATTAAATGATAACCCCCGTTTCCTTCACAGCTTATCATGATAAACTTTCAGCTTCAGGCCTTAGAGACACTGCAACTCTTTTTTTCCAGTTAATGTATCTAAAATAATACAGCTCTGTGTGGAAATAATGAATTTTTTTTCCTGCTAGCCAGCACCCGATAAGCACCTAAGATGTTTTGACTGTGTTTCCATGGTAAATGCCTGCAAACAAGGCCAACATGTTTCAAAGTGGAAAGCACTGCTAAAAAGCTATAAAACATCCAAGCTCTCTAATTAGCGCTTCAGGGGCAGAGCCATTTCCAGTAATATCACACTGTCCGCAACCCCTGACTGGCATAAGGTAGAGACAATGTTGTTCAATATATACAGGAGGACAAAATGTCAAAACCATCAGACACAGTATGTATGCTATCTGTTTCTTTCCCTGAAAATGTACATTGTTTTTCTTTTACAGGAGTATGACTCAACGTTTATCCATGAAATGATCAGATATTGTGCAGAAGATTAATTTTGTTGACCTATAATACCAATACTACATAATACTATAATGCCACCTTTTCAATGTAATCCGTTTCACTGAATTAAAAAGAAGGGCTTTTAAAGCTGTGGTGATTTTGGTTGAATTCAACATGTGGCTCATTTTGGTCTCTGACACAAATTAAAATAACAGGATGTTGGGGGGTTATAAGACATTATTCCACCTTCATGGATTAAAATCCTGCAGTTTATAAAAGGCCCCCCTGCTCAGGCCAGCGCATGTCACGGCCTGTCTGAAGTTTGCCAATGAACATTTGGATGATCCAGAGGAGGAATTTGAGAAGGACATGTGGTCTGATGAGACAAAAGTGAATCTTTTTGGTCTAAACTCCACTCGCCATGTTTGGAGAAAGAAGAAGGAGGAGTACAGCCCCAAGAACACCATCCCAAATGTAAAGCAAGGAGGTGGAAACATTCTTTGGGGATGCTTTTCTGCAAAGGGGACGGGACGACTGCACCGTGTTGAGGGGAGGATGGATGGGGCCATGTATTGTGAGATCTTGGCCAACAATCTCTTTCCCTCCGTAAAAGCATTGAAGATGGATCATGACTGGGTCTAACAGCATGACAACAACCCAAAACTCACCACCAGGGTGACTAAAGAGTGGCTCTGTAGGAGCATCTCAAGGTCCTAGAGTGGCCTAGCCAGTCTCCAGACCTGATTCCAATAGAAAATGTTTGGAAAGGTCTGAAAGTCGTGTGTTGCCCAAAGGCAGCCCCGAAACTTGAACGCTCTCGAGAAGATCTGTATGGAGGAGTGGGCCAAAATCCCTGCTATAGTGTGTGAAAACCTGTTAAAGAACTACAGAAAACATCCGATCTCTGTCCTGTTATGTCCAGCAATAAAATTAAAATTGATTATTTAAAAATCACCCACTGTGATTTTCAGCATTTTTGTTTTAGATTCTGTCCCTCACAGTTGCAGGGTACCTTTGGTACAAATTACAGACCTCTACATGCTTCAAAAATCAACAGTGTATCAAATACTTCTTCTCCCCACTGTAAAGGTCAAGGAATCTTTTGATTTCAATTCCACACGAGGGCTTTCTAAATAAGATCTTATAACTGATATTAATCTGTGATGGCATGATTTTTTAAAAATACAAAAATGGCCTGTACAACCGAAACCGAAGCAGACACAAAGTTCCCCTGAGTAACATTGTTCTCAGAAGTGACACCTCCTCCTAGCCTTCAGAGGTCTTGTGTACATAGCCTTGAAAAAGTATTCATACAAACTGACCCGTTTTCAGATTTTGTCTCAATACAACCACAAATGATTTCATCAGGAATGTATGATTGGAAGACTGTCCAACATTTTCTTAATTATTATTTCCGATAAAAATCTGAAAAGAGAGGCATTCCTTTGTATTTAGCTCCAAAGGGTCAATACTTTCAAGAACCACCTACATGTCTACCACCCTTTTACATCTAGAGACTCGATGGCTAGCATCTGTGAACATCAATTTCAAGTCTTCCCACAGATTCTCAGATTTAGGTCTGGTATTTGACTGGACCAGTCTTACACATGAACGTGCTTTGGTCTAAACTCTGCTGCTTGTTAGAGATGGATTTCAGAAGCAAAATCTAAGAGAAGTCAGCAAAAACCATAAATATTCTGTCAAAGGAAGACGGACTGACATTAATTTCTGACTGAGCCAAACTCATACTTATGGTAATTTACAAGTAGACGCATTACTGCCACTTACCACTCTCTCTCTAACTTTAACTAGAACAGGAGTACAGGAAGAGCTCTGAAGCAGCAAAAAAAATAATCAGTTTCTCAGTTAGGAACCAAAAATTGCCATGACAGATCTGATGTATGTATTAGAGTGCAGTAATAGTAGACAAGTTGTTACAGCTGAGTGGGTGTGACAGACCTCCCGTCAGCCCCGATGATGTGAGGGAGAGACAGCACAGATACACTGACACATGTATACAGAGGCCCTGTATTTTTCACATCCACTGACCAAATCCAATTTGTTAAGACCCTTCTACGACTCACTTACGAAGCTGCGGTCAATGGAAATCACATTTTCATGATTGGACATCCCATTATCCTGTTTGTCCAGACCCACGTCCGAGGGATAAAGCCCGGCCCAGACAGATGCCAACGACAGACCGGAGCTGCGGCTCCAGCGTGTCCGCCGCCTTTCAAAAGGGTAAAAACCTGATATATTAGTCATAAGTGTTCTTTAAATTCATTATCATCTTAACACGCCAGCGGCACAAGTGTCAGGGGGAGGAGAGGCTCTCTTAAACGAGGTTAGTGGATCCATTTAAAGCTTCACAGTTGCTGTGCTGTCCGCCACGTCACACACAAGCCTCGAGACAAGAAAACATCCCCCCCGTTTGTAATGAGGTTGCACAAGATGCTTGTAATGCAGCTGGGGACTTTCTGAGTTCATCAAGGAATGGATTCAGTATTATATCTGCCAATTATCTCTCATACAAAAAAGTTCTTGTAGATACAAAGTGAGCAGAAAATCCTCAAAATAAACGTGTAACCAGATATATCAAGACAAACTAATAAAGAAACGCATAATCCCAGGTGTTCTGGTTGCTTGAGTATGAACGTCTGATTTTCACTTTCAAACAGGTCTTTGATGAATGTTGGGTTTTATCTTTTCAAACAGAAATCTACCCTTTCTGCTGATCCAAATTAAGTTTCAGTGGGTAGAGCTAAACTCCATCACAGTTACAAATTAATCAATCTAAAAACTAGGGATGCAACAATACCACTTTTTTTTTAAACTGATACGATACCGATACTTGTCAATCACAAGTACCAATGCCGATACATCTACCACACAAAAAAAATGCTACGAATTGGAAGAAAGGTTGTTTATTTTCTTCTCTGCTTATTACGACAAATGATGGTTAATTAGCTAAAAAAAAGAACATATTAATAAAAATTACCACAAAACAAAACTTTCAAGTGAAAAATAAAAAATTTTCTGTTAAATTATTACAAAGTTTCCATGAGTTAAGTATTGGTTCATGGTTTCGGTAAACTTTTACCGACCCCGATACGAGTAAATTACAACGGTATTGGCCCGACACCCAATACCAGTATTGGTATTGGTGAATCCCAAAAAACACCAGCCTGTAAACAATCTTAAAAAGATAGTAGTACAAAAAAAACAAAACAACAACAGCTGAACAAAAGATAAACAAGAAAAACAAAATATAAAAAAAGGAATAACTCCATCCTAATGAACACCCTCCACTCAACCTGGTCCTCATCAATGTGCAGCATAAGATAAAGCTGACAGCAGACACTCAGCCTTTTAATATCAACCTGAGAAAGACATAGGATTTAAAAAGCAGCAGCAGCAGCAACACACAAGAAGATCATTTTAAAACTTCAAGCTTTCATTGGCTGGTCCATGCACAAATTTAGCAGGTGTTATTGAGACGCGCCATTCTGTCTGAAAATGAGCCTTTCACATCTAAAAGTAACCCTGAAATGACTGTTGATCAAAACACAGGGCACATTTGTGCAATTATAGAGGTGTCATTGTACTTAAGTGTTAAGCTAATCAGATCCGTATAGCAGTCCCTAATGAAACCAAAGCAAACATTGCCGCCGCATTGTGAGTAGCTCATTTTTAAAACCCTCTGTTACATTTG
This sequence comes from Apricaphanius iberus, assembly GCA_028564705.1. Classification (NCBI taxonomy): domain Eukaryota; kingdom Metazoa; phylum Chordata; class Actinopteri; order Cyprinodontiformes; family Aphaniidae; genus Apricaphanius; species Apricaphanius iberus. The sequence goes on from JAPXFQ010001412.1 coordinate 712,759, forward strand.
TCAATACACCATGGAAAACTGTATCACATCACACTTAAATATTCTGTCGATAAAAAGAACTAGGCTTTTCCTGTACAATCGAAGACTTTTCACCCCTTACAATGACAGGGAATGACTGTGTTGCCTGCTGCAGCTCGCTATACCAGCAATACATTATATAATGTTCAAAGCAAAGGGTTGAGGTTATAAAACAGGAGAGCAGCCTTTCTGTAAGTTTTAGCCCACCATCAACTACAACTGCACTGAAATGTTACAAAACAAATTAACAGTAAATCATATCCAAACAGGGCATAAACAACCCACTCTAGCTGCAGCTGATTCAGATAAAGTTATGCTAGGTGATGCACCATCAAAATATTTTTGGAGCTTTCTTTACAGCTTTATCTTTTGTTAGATATTGAGAGTTTCCTGATGGAGAAGAAATATTTTCAAGAAAAGCTACCATTATGGTGTTGATTACAAGTGTCCAATAAATTAAGAGCCACATAATTCAAATACAAATAAAGATCATGTGATACTGATAGTGTGTAGTATCAGAGAGGGACTCAGTTTCGCAAAATGCACATGATTTTCTTAAATCACTCTGATCATTATCAAAGACAGAAAGTGTTGGTAGGAGTATCACTCTGTGAAGCATAAAGTTATGCTTACAGGCTAAAACCTAGGACAAGAAATTATTTTAGATAAAAGGTGACACCTCACATTTTCTTTCCACTATTTTTATAAAATAAACAAAATAAAGCATGATAAAACAAACTCCACAAACTCAAGGAAACACATCTGCCATCATGCATTACAATTGAAAGAACCTGTTCACGGAAGGTCATGGTCTTCCAACTAAGATGTGCCTTACCTTTTTCTCATGATACTGTAATGCAAATCCTCCTCCTGCTTGATGTGGGCATGATCCCCGCTGGCTCGCTCGCTGCCTTCGCTGTCGTCACTGCTGAAAATCGAGGCCAGTTCCTTCTTGGGCACCCGGTTGGGAGGAAGAGGGATGGTGCGTTTTTCTGCCAAGCGCCCGCGGTTCTGCAAATCACACACCACAAGAAACTTTAGAAAGATAATTCAGACAACTTAAAAACACTTGCTTTAAAAATATTTATTTTACAGAAACCAGAGATGAGCATTGCTTTAAAATATTCAAACACAAATTATGTCACTAATGTAGTATTTAAATGTGTACAGATGTGTCTTTTATAGATAACATTCAGAGACAATGCATTACACCTAAATAATAGGTTTGATTAAAAATGTAAAAATACTAATACAAATTTTAAAACGTTTATTTAAAGTCATACAAAGTTGTGAATACATATGTCAAAAGGAGGCTTTGGATCAATGTGTTGTCATTTTATCTTTTATTTGATCCCCATTTGGGACAGTCAACTTTTATAAACATGACTGATTATGACCGTGTCCTCTGACCAAACCAAAATAGCGCTCTGCAACCTCCTATTGGCAGAACTTATTTATTGAATCAAGAAAACCTAATTTTCTCACAGTGAACAATCATTTGATTACGCTGTCAAGGAAAGTACAAAACGTTCTGTAGGCGACTAGCAGTTGACGCCACGTTGGTACAAAACCTCCAAGAGTAGACAGCTCCATTTTGTCTACAAAAAATATAAAATCTAATAAATTACGGAACAACAGTGTAAAAAAGGTGATTAATTTAAGACATCCAAAAGCAAAGGCTTATGAGAAATGAATGAATGAATGTTATTTAAGATTTTTTTTTTTCATTTGCCAATTTTCAACCACTGACTGGCGATTTATACGGTTTTAAAATAAAACAGGAATGTAGTATACTTTTTTTTATATCAGTTATCTAAATAGTTCCATATTTCTGATGATTTAAGGAGCCAAATAATATAAAAAATACTCAAATTTCTAGCATAATTTAATATAATGGTAGTTCAGTTTCTGAGGATTTTATATTACACTGTTTTTCTTGTTTTTGATTAGAATCTTCATCTGGGCTAGTCCGCTATAACAAATTTCTACCTCGTATCCAACCAAAATAACTTGGAGCAAACTTCGGTTGGCAGATTTCATTTACTGGAGCAACAAAACCTAATTTTCAAACAGTACACCATGAGTAGACCATTTAAAACGACTTTAAATTATCGGTTGTCAAAGTGGGTACGATTTGTCCTTAAGGCATGTCCCAGTTGATGATAGATCAGTACAAAACGTCCAATGGCAGACAGCTCTATTTTGTCCATGCAGAAAAATAAATAACAATAGCTTTTTATTAACCAAAAATGACAAAAGCACATACAAATATTTTACATCCTGATGGTTGAAATGCAGTTTGGAGACATTCTGAGTTGGAATTTTTGTTTTAGAAACATACAACTCTACATAGGGATGTTTTCTACATTTATTTGAGAATTTTCTTCTCGCTCCTTTTATACGCAAAGGATTGGATTCATTTTTATATTAATCAGGGATTAAATATAGGCTTGGAGTAGATGCATGAGGTTTAAAATCTTTATTCTCTATTTTAAATTAAGTAAGCAGGGTTATACGCAGAGTATTTTGATCATAGCTGCCAGAATGAGGGAGAAAGATTTAGATGAATGTGGCCCTAGGGGAGTGCAAGAGTGAAGCTGGGTGACCTTTAATGTGACCCAGAGAGGTCACTGCAGATTACTGTGGTGCCATCAAGGAGAAAAAGGCGAACAAGGGCAGAAAGAGGAGCAGAGGAAAAACTTAGCTGAGAGGAGTGGGAGATGCTCGGATGAAGGAAGTGTGAGTCAGAAATTGGAGAAGAGCAAAGGAACAATAGGCTGAAAGGACAAGCCAACACGGAAGAGAAGGCGAGCAGATGTGTGTTTGTTCAGGAGGAGAGAGCAGATGAGAGAAAATATAAGTAAAGGAGAATGTGGAGGGTCGAACATTAAAGAGAGAACACTGCGAGGTATGAGTGCCTTGTCCAGTGTGGGAGACTGGACTTGGATTGGAAATTATATTCTCTTTCACTCTCTGTGCCTACATCTCTGCTCTCGATGCCGGACGCCTTCAAGCCCTCAAGCTATCCCTTCCACCACATGCAACCCCACACTCCTCCACTCCTTCATCACTCAGTCCATCCATCCATCCAACCATCCATCTATCCATCCCAGGAGGTGCGGTAGCTTGAGTGGCAGGCGGGGGCAGGAGGAGGGATGTGGGGGGCTTCTAGCCAAGAGGCAAACAGGTGCAGCCCCTCTGGAGTATCTCAAATGGCAGACATTAAAACAAGTTGGGGGAGCAGAGCAAGATGAAAACATCCCTGAGGATGTGGAGGCCACAGGCTTCTGCACATTGCTTTCCTTTTTCTGTCTTGCCTTGAAAGAGCTTTTTTTCTTTCGTTTTTTTTTTTTTTTTTCCTGCCGGGGGTTTTTACAAGTTGTACTCCAGCGTCTAAGGATACTGGTCTTACTTTTCGACACCACAGGTCCTTCCTCGCGATGCCAGGGCGTAAGAATTTAGTTCTGGAGCCCAAACAGGACGACTGAAGAGGTAAACAGGAACAAAACCTTACTTTGGAGCAAATGAGCACTTTTGGTGGAGACCAAATCTATTCACGTTGTAAGGATAAACACTCATGCACATATATGAACTTAAAACTCAACATCAGTTCACGTGAAAGAGTGTAAACTGTCACACACCTGTTCATGCTCCATGCAATTCCCCTCCAAAGCAGGGTTTTTTACTTTAAGCAGGCATGCAACACAGTCTATACAAGAACAGCTATTCTAAGAGTAGTCGTGACTGCGCCTGTGTGTGTACGCGCGCGTGCGGAGACAACCACCCACATGGCCGTGACATACCCAGGCTGACAGCCCCCATCCCTTCCTCCCTCCTCCCGGAAAGCCCCAATCCTTTCTTTAGTGGCACTGACGCAGAACCGGGGGTGAGCTCCCACTGCTTCCGGCAACACTTCCGTAGCACTGAGGAGGGCTCTCCGAAACAAAACATGAAGCAGAACACGCCCCTGGCGGCCCACGCAGGCGTGCTTGAAGGAAGGAGCGCCGAGCATGTGCACATACAAACACACGGGGGTGCTTGCTGAGCCCAAGAAACCTTGCTGTGTGTGTGGTCAACCTCCTTTCAGCCATGGAAAAAAGTCTCTCATAAAAGTCCCACTAAAAGCACCTCTATGAATATCGCCTCCCACGCTTTTAGTCTGACAGTCAGGCAGCCAAGAAATATACCTCGACTTTACGTTTAGATGCCAGAAAGAAAAAAAACATCCATACAGAGACACATACATGCAGACACACTGATAACACTGATCCAAACAGCCTCATCAGGGCAGAATGAAAGAAATTAAACTAAATACGATATGCACAAGACCAAAATAGAAGAATATCCTAAGCAAATGCAACTACTAAACTATTTGCTTCATATTCTTGTTATTATTTTATGATCTTAAGCCCAGATATAAAGACATGCACCCTATTTTAATCAGCGATAAACTGCTAAACTAACTTTTTGCTCACAACTCATCAGCTGTCTGTACTAAACTGTGTATGTAGTGACACAAACAACCAAAATACAAACACATGTTACTCCTCCAAGGCCCTTCAAGATGTAACTGCTGGATTCTCAGATTAGCTGAAACCATCATGCTAAACTACTATGGCATACCAGAATGTTAAATACATTTTTATTATCAATATGGATTCAGAAAGATTTTTAAAACATTTCATGATTAGCTCAGTTTAAATAGTGAATAATGTGTTAACTCTGAAATTAGAGCCTTTCTTTTGACTCCAATTTGAAAACCGGAACACAGCAGCTACAGGATAGCACGTTATCTTAACAAAGAAGAACTTTTCCAATTTTGTCAGTTTTACAGGTAAATCATTGTAAAAAAAATAAAAAAATCTTATCCGCTCTGTAATGTGCTGTGAATATGTGGTCTTTTGACATTTATATAAGCAAATTTGCAAATGATAAGGTGCTTTAAATGCAAAAACCAAGACTAAAGATTATCTTATTTGAATACTTCAAAAATATCCCACTCATGACCTTAGCACTGTGTGGAAATTAGGAAGTCTGCAGAAGATGGGATGTGCGTGTCAACACACCCACTAATTTTAATGTTAATATTAAAGATACATGAGCAACAACCAGAAAATACAGGATGTAATTCACCACTAAATCATAACTCAGTGCGATTTGATACGCTTTTACTCAACAATGCAGTTGAACATAATTAAACCAATTTGGGTGAAAAAAATGTTGCTATTCAACCGAAAAGGAATGATTATTGACCAATCAAGACGTGCTTCTGTAGATTGCCCCAACGTATTACTCTAACACAATTCCTGAACAACATTCTCTTAAGTACTGAAACAACTGGCCACAGTGCAGTGTTTAAAATAGATTTATAAATGGAAAAACACTGTATTCAACCTACATATCATTTTGGACAGTAAGGGTCCTTCAAAGGTTTAATATGCCATACTGTTGCTGCAGTTCTCCTCCCAAACAGTAGGTGTTGCTACTGAAGAAAATCATTACCGCTACAGCAGCTCCCTCACGGATGGGACGACACAGACTCTTTTTACATACAAAATATTATAGACCCCTAACAGCAAGGTAGCTTAAAAAATAGTATATAGATATATATATATATATATATATTCTTATACCTTCCAATAAGCCTATTTTCCCAAAGATGCTGCTAAAAACTGCTGTACATTTCTAATAACTGAGGATAATTTTACTTAGAAGCATATGTAGTCAGTTTTACCAACAAAGTAGGTTTCTCAGTATAAAACCCCTCAATAACAGGTTGAATGTTTGTAGCTGTATGGGTTCAGCTTCGTGGGGAGGGGCAGCTGCATGCTATCTTTGTAATGGAGGGCCAAAACATGAAAGAAAAACTCTCAACAATGAAAACAAATACTCTTGATGTATAAAATCCTTTTTGATTCTTGTGCAAAGGTAGAATACTTAAGACAGATGTAGTAACTGATATGTATGAATTTAGAGTGAACTTATATTTTTTTTAAACGCCAAGCAATAAGAAATTCATCTGTTTTATTTCAGATACCAAATATTGCAACAACAGGCTGGGATTCTTTTCATTAATGTTAATATTTTGAAATCTTTGTTGGCTTTACTTTGAAAGAACTAGATAAGGTGGTTAATACAATGTAATGAGCTCTGTTTAAGATAGTTCTCTGAGATAATCCCTCATTTTTAGAGTTTAGTCGAGCTGTGCCACATCGGAAAGGAGCAAAGGTCACAGAACATTAAAAATTAGGTAAAAGGTTGCATTTAGAGGACTACTCTTCTCTATATGGTTATACACGACATATAATCTGTCGTAGTGTTGAAGATGTGTGTCTTTGTAGCAGGAGTATATTTTAAAAGCAACAACATGCTTTTCAGAAGAGAAGCGACTTAACAGAGAAGCCAGGCCAGCAAGGGATTTTCTATTCAAGCAGAGATCATAAGCTTTCTCTCAAAATTTGCTTCAGACTTTTAAATGAGCTCTTGGTGGAAAAGTGAACTAATGAGTGTGTTATTTTCTCTCCCTCTCTTTCTCCTTGTATTATTTCCTGAAAGGTGCAGTAGCCTGCCGCTGGCTCCAGCTAGCGTGAGCAAGCACACACCCACACGCACACAGCAGTAGCTGCCCGTGACATTCCTGCAGCTGCGCCGCTCTCTCCCTGCCTCACACGCGCCCCCCCGGCAATCTCCCTGGGGGACGAATGCCTAATGAGTCACGCGCCTGTCTGCCGTTACCTCGCAGCCTGTATGTTTGTGTGTGTGTTTGTGTGTGTGGAGGCAGGATGGCGGGCTGACTTGGCGCGAGCACTAGCGGGAAAAGGGAGGGGGAGAATGAGGGATGGAGATGGAGGGAGGGAGTGTGAGGACGGTGGGCGAGGGAGTTGAGGCGGTCATTACAGCGATAACCTAAGAGCTTTGAAACAGGGCCAAAACAAGCTATTGCTTTGCCGTGAGTAAAAACCAACACGATCTACAGCTCTAACTCTTCTTTGGTCAACTTTTCGCTCTTTATATCTAAACGAAATGCTCGGACAAGACATTTCCACAGGTTAAGGCATGATTTGGATTCACATTTCTGAGCCTTTGGACAAACTGAGAGCAGTCAGCAGGCAAACATGGCCTGTTATAACCTTGCTACTGTGAATAATCCGATTAAGCAATGGTTTGATTTGAGTATTAACAAGGTTCACCTTAAAAATATTTTCACATTAACTCAATAATGTAGTTTATTTAATAAAATGTGAGCGTAATGTCTGAGAAAATATGTAATATTAGAAAACCAAAAAATCTATACAACAGCATCCAAAAACTGAGCTGAACTGGATGACTCTTCTGATGATCATTCAGAGACAATGAAATCAAAAGGGAACAGCCTACTATACTGTACAGGGCATAGAAAAGCTTTAATGTGCTTTGTTTGGTTATAGTCAAATCATATGCGCGTAGATAAACACACCTAACAAACAACAGGTGGAAAAAAAGCAAACAGAAGCCTGCTGGTGGCGTGCAGCAGCTTTCTCTGTCATCGGTGGCCAGAGGGTCCTGTTTGCTGCTGTACCTAAGAAAAAAAAATCATCAGGCCCGGTGTGGGTAATCGGGAGAATCTGGAAATTTCCCGCTGATGTACGGGCCAGTGTTCTATGGCAAGCAGGTCTTACTAGTGTGCCAAAACTGTAACTAGGAGGCAGAAAATAGTTACTAATAAGAGTATTTCTGAACTATTTGGTCAAAAGTTCAAACTAGTAGGGGAAAAGGTTTAACTAGTACAGTGTAGTGTAGCACAACATACACAACAGTTGATGTCAAGGATATGGAGTTTTTACACAAGCAGCTTGCCATACTGGGCCCCCTCTGCATTCACTGAGCTAAGATCTTGAAACACATGCTGCTAGATGTGCAAAAATTGGCAACCTTTTTACTAAAACAAGAACATGGTTTTTGAAAACAAACAAGGACGATGAAACAGGTAAGACAATACATTTAACTTTGCCTTCCACTGCAACCACTAATCACCGTAATTAATTATCAAGTCAAGGAATTCTGACTATTTTTAAATGTGATTTAGTTTCAGAAGCAAAGCCAGGAGTCTGTAGTGATGAGGGGATTTCTCTTGTTACCATGGAAAGAGCAGGTGTGTGAACAACCAGGCCTTACTTCCAATACAACCACTTTCTCTTCCCAAAACAAAGTGACCGGTTATATTTTCCATCTTTAAAAGTGAGACAATAAATACACAAAGCCTATATTTGAAAGAGGATTAAAGTAATAAACAATATTCTGCATGTTTTGCCAATGAAAATATCTCAATTGGTTGAGTCAAATGTGTTTTCCATATAAAATGAACTTAAGCTTTACAGAATTCTTATTTATTTATTGTGACACAGGTGCAGCAGGTGAGTTTAGAGAAACTGGAGGAAGTGTGAACGGGAGAGCAGAGTCTACTCAGGGACTGATTACAGCGGCAGCAGCTCATAATATAGATTCTGATTATGTTAAATGATGTGTTGGAAATAAATACACATAGAAATAAGACAAATAAATCTACCTCATGAAGCAATAACCCTCATTTGCACTGAATTGGACATTTTTTAGAAAAATACTCTGAATTTCAAGGCTTTCCAAAACAGTGTGCCTTTTCAGCTTTAACATATGATGTAATAATTACATGATTTTAACAATAAAGGGTTGTCGTCTATTTATCACACCATCCACAAACGCATGTTGGGTTACTTGTGCACTCTTAATTGCCCTGATGAGTGTCTACATGCACAATTATTTGTCCCAAGTTTTTCTGTTCTGTTCTTTGATGGACTTTTAAGCTGTGATGTAAGGAGGCAGATAAAATAGATCATAAAATAGATAAGTCTTATTATTTATTCATAATATTATGAACCGAAACCTGCCATAAGCAAGCAAACCTGACTTGAATTAATAATATATTTTTGTTTTTTGCTTCACTTTTTTACACAATTTTCCAAAAGCACACATTTTTAACTAACGCCAATAAGCTTTTTAGTTCAACTGTTGCTCGGTTCAGACTTCTTTTATTGTTGCAACAAATCCATTAACCATCCACTGTGTTTCCTACAGTGAAACCGAACAATTAACTTAAGGGATTAATTTCTCTCTATCAGCCTGTTGCTGTTAGTTCTATATATTCCAAAAAAATAAAAGTAAAATATTGACTTTTTGCAGTGTTATGTAATGAGATCTTACCAGTATCAGATAAACAAGAGAGTGATTCGGAAGTGCTATATATCTAAATAGTGAAGGGAAAGAAAGACAGGTATGCACAAAGTTTATGATGTATTATGTATCTCATGATGTAAAAAGAAAAGGTGTCAACCATGCCATTACGTACCAGTGCATCAGCTTCATGAGGTAAAAATGGATAACAGCCCGTGTGCCGAACATACAGACTATGGCCAACACTTGGTTGTTGAAGGCCATGTGTGAGAAGGAGAAAAAAAAGTGAGAAAGCGCTGTAGGGCAAACAGGCAGGCGACCAAGACCCACGCCTCGCACACACATACGCACATCCAGACGCATGAACACGCACGCTCTCTTGCACACTCAGCCCCCACGCGCTGAGCCGAGCGGGCAGTTGCAGCCCAGTGGAGCGGCACAAGGCGGGGGGATGGGGGTGGTTCGAGGGAGGGGGAGGGGGAGGGTAAGAGGCGGCGAGGTGGAGGGGAGGCTGCCGGCTCGGCGCTGGGAGTTCAGTGCCCGTGCAGTCAGGCGTGCAAGCGCGCCTCTTGCTCCCCTCCTTCCCTCTTGTTTCTTTCCTCACTTATTCTTACTATCTGTGTGCGTGGGGGGGGGGGGGGGGGGTGTTTGTGTGTGTGTGTGTGCAGGCCCACTGAGTATGCCAAAGGGAGGCTTCAGACAGGTAACCCTTGTGGCTTTGCTTCCCTTCCTTAACAAACCTGGGAAGGAAGAGCCAAGAGAGACGCTGTGATTGATAAAGGATGAAAAGTGTTCAAATTGATCTTGACAAGTACAGGGGTCTTCATTAAAGTTCATCAGATTAGAAATTGGCTCATAAATGCAAGATAATTATGCAGAGATGCTACATGAGCTTCAGAGAAGCAGCAGATAACCTTAACTACAGCTTCACGGTTAAAGTGGAATTGAAAATGTAAAAAATTCCCAGTCTAGCTGCAGCCTGTTCTACTTGCATACTTAAGTGTGATTCTGAATTTTCTGATTAATGTTTGAAATGTGGAAGATTGACATAACAGGCCTGCTGGTGTGCGTCTGCGGTGTCGGTAAGCAGCCAAAACTATCAGTGGAAATCACATGCCGAAAGAAGCTAGTGCATATTTCTCCACACACCACACACAGATGTTGGGGAGGCGGCTTTTCAACAGACACCGCCATGGGCGTCATCGCGATAAACCACATTAGGCTAATAGACAGATGCTCCAGCATATTTGAGCCATATTTTAGCAGAGCAACCATCCAAATGCTCATACTCACATCAATCACATCAGGCCACTCTTACGATGTCACACAGAGCATGCAAAAACATCCAACATCTCCTAATATAGAGAAGGACCCCCGCTAAAGCAATTTGCTAACCCCACTTTTTTATAAATATTTTTATACGCAGAAAGTCATGCACACATTCGAGCCAATCTGTACGAAATAGAGGTGTAATATGTTTAATAGAGACACACATTGACATGTGGAAATATATTTGGTACAGTTCTATGGTGAGTTAATCTAGTGTTACCAGTAGTAGTTACCAGTAGTAGTAGCACTGGACCAACAACACAAACAAAAATACACAACCATAGAGACACACCTTACAAAGTATTCAACTTGAAACTTTTACTATTTTGTCATGTTACAACTAAACCAGGACAAAGTAGTGTATGGTAGTGAAGTGAAAGAAAACTAATATGCGTTTTCTTTTTTCAAGGGTAAAAATCTGAAAATACTAGGACAGATTTATATCAAGTCAAATTGTGCCAGGTCTTGCCTTAGATTCTAAATTCCTTTTAGGTCTGGACTTTGACTAGGCCAGTCAAACACATGAAAATACTTTCATCTAAACATCTCCCCTACAGCTCTGCGTGTATGCTTAGGATCATTGCCATGCTGACAGACGAAGCCTTTTGCTACCTCTAACAGTTTTTTTTCTGAGTTTACCCCCATCAGTCATCACCATTGCCACATCATTATATGGTCACCAACATGTTTCACTATCTGGAATGCTTTCTTCAGGGTGATGTGCAAATCCTAAAGGGGTCCTAGAATTCAAAGCCGGATAGGCTAGGTATGTACAATACCAAATAGTTTGACATGCTTTCTATGCAAATTGACAATGATCCAATTGACGGAATGGGCGAGTCTGAGCAAAGATCTGATAATGCATCAAAGGTCCTAGACACACACCCTTAGATTTACATGTCCCATCCCACTGCTTGATCAGCAATATGCAAATTGGTTATATAACTATTAATCCCATCATCATGGAGCCATCAAAGTAAACCGGCCAGTCAGTACACAGCTCATCTAATGTTCATGAGCAAGTGGGGCAAATCAGTCATTTTTTTAGTTGTAGGGCTTTATTATTGGGTTGTATTTGACCATTTATCAGGGCTCCTGGGTCATTTTCAGTTCTAACAAAGTTTCATATTCTACATAGAGGCTCAACGAACACTTTTCAACTGTAAAAAATGTTGTTCTACAACCACTGTCATATTTCCACCATGCACAGCTTTTTGCCCGTAGGCCAAAAACTTTCATTTTGGATTCTCCTGACCATAACAACTTCTTCCACATCTTTGCTGTGTCTTCTTGGCTTTGTTTCAGCAATTACTTTGTTTTTAGTGCTCTTTTAAAATGCCAGATTACTGGAGTGCACGACTACGACCTGCCCTTTCAACAGATTCACCCACCTGAACTGTAGATCGTTACAACTCTCAAATACCAATAAAATGAACCATGAAGTCCGATGCAGTAACATTACCAAATGGGATTTTTTTAAAAATCTAAGGGCATAAACCATTTTGCAAGGCAGTGTAACATCAGCAATCATCTGTATTTTCTCCGAACGAACCATCATGATGAGAAATGCGTTGCGATAGACTGAAAGTTCCGGGGAAAGAGATGTGTATGGTGTGTTATGATTGTGTGTTTGCAGTGAGTTTAATTCCACTTTGCGGAGAGCGGCCCTTGATTGGAAGAGGTCTTTACGAGCCGGAGTAGGGGAGTGCAATTTCCTCCCGGCCTCCGCAAGTTCCGCTGAAATAACAGAGGAGAGGAAGCCCAGCTCCCCCAGGATGACACACACACACACACACACACTGATGTACACGCAAGCCTGAAAAGTCAGGCAGAACTAGACATACAAACAATCACACAGAAAGAAACACTAACAAGGCAACCGAGACATACCAATAGTGAAAACATCAGATAAACTAGCAACTTTTAATAGAATAATAACTTCAATCAAAAATAAAGATGAATCACCTGGTTGTTACTATACATGATAAAACTACATGTGCATATTAATACATTGGAATATTATCAAAAAGTTAGTTTATTTAGCTAATTATCCAGGAATTTAACTATACATTATACACAACGTGCTATATTTCACACATTTATTTATGGTGGTTTTGCAGATTTTTATGGCTTCCAGCTACTGAAATCCCAAAATTCAGGTTCACAGAACATTAGAACATAAGACCAACAAAAATGGGAAAGACTATCAGAAGAAAGTCTCCACAAAGAGTGTAAGCCACAAAAAGTAACTGATAAAGATGTGTTGTTGTTTTTTACATGGTACAATACTAGCAGAAAGTTGAGTGGAAGGAAAACGTATGGAAGAAGAAAAGTGTTCTAGCAACAGCAGACTTTAGAGGATTGTGAAGCAAACCTCTTTAAAGATTTTTGGGAAGAGTCAAAAGGTGTGAACTAGTTAGAGCTTTAGGAGCCACCTTTCAGAGATGTATCCAAGACAACCTGCTCTGACTTTTTGTTAAGCTACCATCAGAAACATCTTGGCTGGCACTGCTGCAGCCATGCCTTGAGGCATAAAAGGATTTAACTGTTGCTCAGGGGTTCAACGTCCTCTTTACAGATTAATTTAGCTTTTTATTTTGATTTAAAGCTTCCAAAGATTTGAAAAAGACAGAAGAAGCAGAAACTGCTTGATATTCAGAGTGACATTTCCACAGTCAGTGATCATTTGGGGTGCCATGTCATCTCCTTTAGTTGGTCCACCCTGTCTAATCAGGTCCTAAGTCAGGGCGGAGGCCTACCAGGGACATTTTAGAGCGCTTCATGATTCCCCCTAGCACTGTACAATACGAGGAAAACAAGCAATATGTGATAATATCGGTGAATGACGCAATAATAATATAACCATGAATTTCTCTCTGATTTGGATTTACAGCAAACACAGACTCGAGATAAAAAATATTCTGTCCACATTATCACTTCTTTACCTTCTAAAAAAATGTTCTGCTGCATTAAACAAGAAGTGACCATAAGTACTATATGGCAGACAGAGAGAATCCTTAACACTTGAACAATTACTGCAGTCCACAAAGTTTGTCACAAGAAGCATATTGCATACAGTGATTTTGTAATAACGATTCATTTAGGATATATTCTGCAGCCCTGCTGGCAAGCTTCATGGAGCTGCCGTTTCTATTTTCCAGCAGAATTTAGCACCTCCCCACACTGCCATAGCTACCAATACCTGCTATAATAACCATTATATCTGTGTGCTTTTCCTGCCAGAAAATCTTCCTGACCTAAAACCTGCAGAGAATCTCTAGAATTTTGTCAAGAGAAAGATGAGAAACATCCCACAAGCTGAAAGCTGCTTTTAAACCAAAATGGGCTTCCAAAACACATCAGCAGAGCCGCAGGCTGATTTGATTGCCACTCTGCATTGATGCAATAGTTCAAGCAAAAAGAATCCAAAAGCTTTAATTGTATATGATGAAGTAAAGTACATGGACCTAAAAAAGTAGGCTGAAGTTTGATTTTTAAAATGACGGGTTTTCATTTATCATAAGCCATAATTGGTGAAATAAAACAGAAATATTGTCACTCCGTGTGTATGTATCTATAACATAGGCTAGCTAAATTGTTTAGCTACAGCGGGGAGAACAAGTATTTGATACACTGCTGGCTTTTGAAGCATCTAGAGGTCTGCAATTTGTATCAAAGGTACCCTTCAACTCTTAGGGACATAATCTAAAAACAAAAATGCAGAAAATCAAAGTGGATGATTTTTAAATGATTTATTTCCATGTTATTGAATGACATAAGTATTTGATACATCAAACAAACAGAACTCAATATTTGGTACAGAAACCTTTGTTTGAAATTACAAAGATCAGATGTGTTCTGTAGTTCTTCACCAGGTATTCACATACTGCAGCAGGGATTTTGGCCCTCTGCTCCTTACAGATCTTCTCAAGAGTGTCCAGGTTTCAGGGCTGTCGCTGTGCAACATGGACTTTCAGCTGTCTCTAATGATTTTCTATTGGATTCAGGTCTGGAGACTGGCTAGGCTACTGCAGGACGTTGAGATGCTTCTACGGAGCCACTTCTTAGTCGCCCTGGTTGTGTTTCAGGTCGTCATGCTGGAAGACTCAGCCACGACCCATCTTCAATGCCCTTTCTGAGGTAAGGAGATTGTTGGCCAAAATCTAACAATACATGGCCCCATCCATCCTCCCCTCAATACGGTGCAGTCGTCCTGTCCCCTTTGCAGAAAAACATCCCCAAAGAATGATGTTTCCACCTACTTCCTTTACAGTTGGAATGGTGTACTTAAGGTTGTACTCATGCTTCTTCTTTCTCCAAACACAGCAAGTGGAGTTTAGACCAAAAAGCTCCACTTTTGTCTCATCAGACCACATGATCTTCTCCAATTTCTCCTCTGGATCATCCAGATGTTCGTTGGAAAACTTCAGACGGGCCGTGACATGTGCTGGCCTGAGCAGGGGGACATTGTGTGCACTGCAGGATTTTTATCCATGAAGGTGCAGTGTATTACTGATAGTTTTCTTTTAGACTGTGGTCCCAGCTCTATTCAGATCATTGAGCAGGTCCTGCTGTGTAGTTCTGGTTTCATCCCTCACTGTCTTCATGATCCCTGATGCCCCATGAGGAGAGATCTTACATAGAGCTCCAGACCAAGGGAGTTTGACCATGGTCCTGATCTTCTTCCATTTTCTAATTATTGCACCAACAGTTGTTACCTTCTCACCAAGCTGCTTGCCTATTATCATGTAGCCCATCCCAGATTTGTGCAGCTCTACAATTTTATCCCTGATGTCCTTGCACAGCTCTCTGGTCTTGGCCATTGTAGAGAGGTTGGAGTTTGTTTGAATGTGTGGACAGGTGTCTTTTACACAGGTAATGAGTTCAAACAGGTGCAGTTAATACAGGTAATGAGTGGAGAACAGGACGGCTTCTTTAAGACAAACTAACACGTCTGTGGGAACCTTAATTCTTATTGGTTGATAGGCGATCAAATACTTATTCCATGCAATAAAATCTAAAAAAAAATGTTTTAATCATCCACTGTGATTTCCTGCATTTTTGTTTTAGATTCTGTCCCTCACAGTTGAAGAGTACATTTGATACAAATTACAGACCTCTACGTGCTTTATAAGTGGCAAAACTTCACAAATCCGCAGTGTATCAAATAATTGTTCTCCCCACTGTATATTGCTTCAGTGAATTCACTTTTTAAACTTAGTCGAACCCGAGTTCCAAATAATCAGAGTTCCCTGCATTTTTGAACTCTTCAGCAGTCTGTGTCGAAATTAGGCAGCTTGTGGGCAGGCAGGTGAAACCTCTTCCCAACAGCTGCTGCACTTTATGATCGCTTGCCTCATGCCTATAAGCGAAACAAGATCACTCAAAGTTCAGCCGTCAAACTTTGAAAATAAATGTTGGCGTGAGGTAATTTGTGTGTGTAGGCAGGCCTACGTGTGTGCGTGTGCTTGCATGTGTGTGTGTGTGTGTGTGTGAGAGAGAGAGAGAGAGAGCTCATCAGTGAGGGAGTGCTGCTGCTGCAGCCATGCCCTGAGGGGAGTCAGTCAGTGGGGAGAGAGGAGAGACGCCAGTACAGGCCATACAAGTCCCGCTGCCTTACCTCCTCCGCCTAATCCTTACTGCCTCGCATAGACCTGCCAACATGTGCGTCAGAGAGTGTATGTGTGTGTGTGTGTGTTTCGGGTAATATTAACTTGGTGGGTTAGGCTTTAAGCTTCACCACCACACAAGGCGAGGGAGAGCAGGAGAAAAGACTACAACAACAACAACAACCTTAAGGCTCTCATATCTCTGCTTACGTAAGTAACAAACTTTTCTCCGTCACGGCTGTAATTGAAGTGGAACTGCACAAGCCATGGCAAGCCAAAAAAACCAACCATTCTCAAATCTGTAATGAGCCTAAACATAACCAAGCACGCTCAGAGCCTCAAGGAAATAAGCCCCCCCCCCCCCCATCCCTTGTGCAATTTGTTTTGGCGGAAACCTTTCCGTTAAGGTGTAGGTCTCCATTCTGGACTGAAAGAAATGTCACCAGTTTACCTATATCATTCAAACACCTCCAGCTTATCAAAACCGCCCTTGCCTTGCGTGCCTCGCACACAATAATCAGCGGTAGCCATGCTCAGTAGCTCGCTAAGCCTCTTACACCCTTCCCTCAAGATTAGTGCTTGGGAGCGACGACAGATGCGCTCCGTGGTGATAAAAACACACACACACACACTCACTCACAGCCGGCTGCACCTGTGTGAACAGATTTGACGGCGTGCTTGCTCAAAGCTGACATACAGACGCACAGAGGGAGAGAAGAAAAAAAAACAGTGCAGTGATGCCATAATCGTGACACACCTGCAAGGCCTCAAGGTTTGGCACGGCGCCCCCGGTTTGAGCCCCCGAGGAAAGAGCTAGGCAAACAAGAGTTCAACGGCGGACGGACAGGTGAGGAGGAAGCTGATTCAGTCAGGCTAAAATGAGTCCGACCAACAATATGTCTAACATCTGGGAGGAGTAATTGGCACTTTAGTGCCTTTAAATAAAGAGTTTTTTGATACAAAAGGGCTGAGAGTGGATCCGATGTTCACGCTGAGAAAAATTACCATCAAAGTTGACATGTGAGCCTGGGGGGTCTTTACCATTAAGGGTAAAACAGACGCAGCGTCAACATGTGCTTTCACATTTCACTCTGGGAAAAATATATCAGAATGACGGGTCCAGCTTTAAACAAGCCAAACATAGATTAATCTTTTTTTAAAAGACATAAAAATAATAAATCATACCATTAATGAGTGGAGTATGAAGCAGATTTGAATGATCTGTTATTTTTTTTAATAGCTGTAAAGGAACCGATCTGACTCAAATTACCACAAGAACAAAAACAGATTGTCTAAACTGTGCCAGATCTTAACCAAATCCAAGGCAAGCAGGTCCACATATCCAATTATATGGAACCTAATTTCCATTCATTTATTTCCAAAGTATAAATTCACATTCAGATCCAATTACCTACAAAATAATTTGATCCTAAACTATATCATTAAACCTTTTTTTAATTGATTTCCGTTCGTAGGAGGCTCTATAAGCCTGATTCAACAACATCTTTAACCCCTTTTATGAAAAAATAACTAAATAAAAACAGCAAGTATGAAATAGCTTCTATTTTGTCATTCTCAACATGAGGACGAAGAAAGATCTGAGAGAATCGTGCACCATTCTTACCACTGGAGAAGAGATCCGGCAGCCGGGACAGTCACAAATCGGAGGGTGCACCTGTAAGATTCCTTTGGACATAAGAGTCTTGAGACTTTTTCCTGAAAACCAAGAGAGAGTGTAGTCAACATTACTCCTTTATTTCATGAGACATAATTTAAGCTTTTTACAGCTCCTGGAAATAAAGTTAACTGAAATCCATTTAACTTTGACATTAATTGTACCCCCTGCCTTGTGGTGGCTGCTGAAGAGACCACTTTCATCTGTCCATAGCAAAATATTGGGATATCAGTGTGAGCATTTATTAGAGCTCCTGATAAACCCAACCAACACCCCCCCCCATACACACACCATGCACACATCTTAATGTGTCCTGCCTGTGTTTGTGTAAGAAAGAGTTCAAAAACTGACCACAATTATATCTGCAAAAATGCATCCAAACAAGCCAAGAGGATAATAGAAAAAAATAACATCTGGGTAAATAACAACTAAATCATTTAAGAGGTTAACTACCAAACTCCAAGCCTATAAATCTAGACAAACCATAGCAATAACAAGTTATTTGCTCTGTGGTGTGTGTATAGGTTATATTTATGTATATATAGAATGGCTTCACCGGCTAGCAGGTAAAACAATTTCCACAACAGCAGCTACAACGTTGCTTCAAAATTCACGTAAATTAGCCCATTTGATTCACTAAAAAGTTACTTGAAGTCCAGCACACTTTGCGTAAAAGCGTCAAATCCCATGCAAGCCTGTATAGTCCATCCTACTGTGTAGGTTAAATAAAGAAATATCCACATAAAGTCTATTATTTTGTATCCATTTCTTACTCCCACCTCTTCCCAATCAGATGCCCCTGTCCGGTGAGCGGTCGAAGCCCAAAATATGTGTCAGACCCTCGGAGGGAGTGTGGACGCTATCCATGCGCCTTTTACCCATCTGTCTCCTTACGCACTGACGGCTGTAACCCTTTCACTCCAAACCCCAGCACAATCCATGCAAAGTTGACTCCTTGAAGCCTAAAGTGATGATCTGATATTTTCCCTAAAAATATGAATGAAAGTTAGAGCTGATCTTACCTTTGTGTCTAATGCTCCGCTTCCAGTCTTTGGCGGTCTCCCGTCCACTAACAAACTGGAACTCGTTGGGGGTGAGCCACTCGCCCCGGTATTTTATCGAGGGTCCCTTACTGCCTTGACACAGTTTGTTGATATAAAGCAAAGCCTTGTTCTCCCCGCACTCCACCTCGATGCACGGTTCTCCGTTGTCGAAGAACGGCTGAAAGTCCGGGATGGAGGAGAACCTCTCCAGCATCAAGTCGTCCGTGTGGTGGTGGAGGTGCTGGTGATGCAGCGCCGAGTCGTGGAGCCCCAAGTACGCGCGGTGATGGGCGAAAATGTGCTCGTAGGGCGGCGGGTGCGGGGTCACCACGGGGATGGCGGTAGCATTTAAAGGGGCCAGGTAGTCGGACTGGTTGAAGGCGGTCAGAGCCATGTCGTCTCCATCCAGCCGCTCCTTCTTGATGGCAGGCATGTTAGTGGGAGCCGAACGCCGGGAACGAGTGAAAAGCTGCGCGCCCGATCCAACTTGAGCGTCCTCCTGGCGTGCAAGCGGGGCTGAGCCAGACTGGAAGAAGCGCCGCTCGGTTTTACGCAGAGGAGCCCCCGTGTCGCCGTGAGAGAGCGGTCTGTTGAAGTTGCCGGATAGATTCCCATTCAGTAGTTTCCAGCTCGCAGCGGCAGCGTCGCAGCTCTCCTACCTCCCACATTTAATCTCACTCGCTCTGTTAATACCTGACATGCTGGGAAGCCCTGAGCCACTTACATTAGGTTAGAGCACCACTGCTCAGAATGACTCGTCCTACACTTGGTTCAATTTCAAAGATTTTATTAAAAGTATAATGAGGCAGCTTTTAAATGAAACCAGACCAGTTATGTCCAGGGGAACAGGGGGTTATATATGTCCAGTATTCAGTTTCACGGCTATTCTAAAAAAATAAAGATAAAAGTAATAAACCACATTGCCACACGGCATTAATCAGAAGCCGAACTTAAGCTGATAACGTTCGCGTCATTAATGTTGCTCGAAGTTTTGAAAGAGTCGTTGACGTTCAGACTGCTGGGTGTTGCTGATGTCACGCTGAACTTCACAGACCCAGACCAAACAAGATTTGCACTCTCCGCCGCTTCTCAACTTGGCCCATTTAAACAGCGGAGGCTTGGCGAGAGCGCAGCTCAGGAAGGAAGGAGAGGGGGGAGCGACGGAGGGAGGACTGCGAGGGACGGCGCTTCAGCGACAAAAAAAGTACAAAAAATATATATATATATATATATATATATATATATATATATATGCAGGAACCATAACCTGAGAGAATGAGGAAGTATAACCTGCCACGAACTCAACAGCTTAAAAAGAACAAACTAACGGTTTCATTCCCATCTACAGCCACTATTCAGCATCAGTGATCAGCTATCGTACAACTGCTGTGTAAAACTTAAGTGAGATCAACTCGAATCGAGCTTTGTAATGACACTAAAAAGTTTGATTACATAGGTCAACAATTTATATAGAAGTTGAAAAATATAGGCCTACATACATTCATATTTGAATCAATGACAGAATAACCCACAAGGTTTTGGAGCTTCTAGCATAAGTAGCCTACAGGTTTGCCTGTAGTTGGAATAAAGCCTGAAAAAACCCTCCTGCAGGCAACAAAGAAGTACTTTTGTGGCATCTCAAACTCCAAGTGAAATATTTGCAGCTTAGAATAGCAAAACATTAATAAGGGTGTTTTGTGGCAGAAAATGCCCTATTTAGAAGCGACACTTATATGTCCCATTATATGGATACACGAACATCGCAACTGGATATAAACTTCTCCCGAAGGACTTCAAATGGCTCCAAGCTTTTCTGGGTGAGTGAATGAACGTAATGAATGCTATAAGGTACAGGTTGGAAAAAAAATAACATTCCCCTTTAATTACAGTATTACACCATTTTTTTGTTTTAAAAAAACTGTGCTTCTATAAATTCATTTCAGTTCGCAAAATAAAATAAACAAATATAAGTGTCAAACGAATCTGAAATTCATGGCCCTGATGAGTGCATGTGAACTTCTGAGGGGTTTTGTTGAGACAGAGAGGTGGGCTCCTGAACAGATGCCACAGGCCACCAGAGTTAACCGTGAAGGCCCACACCGGCAGCTCAAACACGCTGGGTGGGTTATGAGCTCCTGTCTGAATTCAACCATCTATTTGTTATACTTCACCTACAATGACTCCATCTTGTCTCCTGTTACCACACAGCACCACCCAACTGACGCAGTCAAAGACGTCAGACCTAAAAACCGTTCAAACATGTCAGACATCAGGATGAAGGTCACAAAATGTTAAAATGTTCTGAGCTGCAACTGTTGTTTCGCTCAATAAGTTTTAAATTCCTTTACTTGTACTACTACAGAAATAAGAGGTGATTCTTTACTTTCAGCTATAAAAAGATAGATGTTTCAATCATGAATGCATTAGTGAGTTGGTGAAACTGTATCATAGATTGATGCTTACTGCATCCCCAAAAACACAGTCTAGTATTGATGATCTGCCTCTATTTCATCATGTTATACACACGATCATTGATGTATTGTACTTGGATTTTATGTGACTGAACAACAAAAATCAGCACCTAACTGAGTTACTGACATAAGAAACGTATAAGAAAAAGGACAAAAGGTTGAGAATTTTTTTTTTACAAATAAAAGCATGTGGGGGAAGAGATCAAAAGTGACTTTATTTTTTAAGTACAAAAAACTAACACCAAAGATTACCCTAAACACACCATTCAGAAGAGTAAAAACATGGTGTTGGCAGAGTCATACTGTGGGATTAGTTTTCTTCACCAGGGTCAAGGAAGCTGGGCAAAGATGATGGAAAGATGCATGTTTGAGGCTTCAAATAATTTAAGACTGGGGTGGAGGTTCATCTTCCAGCAAAACAACAGACCAACACATTTTCACATGCTAGATTGGCATAGTTAGTCCACATGCCAATCCAATTATAGCGAGACTTTAAATGATGCTCATCAATAATGTCTGTTTAATCAGTTGGCAATTGAGCTAAATTGCGACAAAGAATGGAAATGAATATATATCCAGATGCTCAAAGCTTGCAAAAAACAAAAATCAAGTAACTCATGTCTTTAATGGAAGGCTTTAATTAGTAAAACCCTTTGAAAACTCTGAATCCTTTTTCTTTTACAGCTCACATTTAAAAATCGATGAGAATGATATAGAGAGGAACTCAAAAAAAAACCTCATCTGTATCTTAGGGTTATATGGCCAAGTTTTAAACTTGTCTATTAAAGCACTTAAAGCAGCGGCGTCAAACTAATTTCCCTCTTGGGCCACATCCAGCTGATGAATATCCTTAAAGGGCTGGTTGTGGCCGTATTGATAAAAGTATGACAAACCGTTAAAATCACCCTCCGCATTCCAAAAGTATGTCTTATAATTAAATAATCCTGAACAACTTTACATAATTATGTGATTAAGGACTGTTTTAATAAACAGTGATTTTATTTGACTAATTAAGTTGTATTGGTGTGCACAAAAAAAAAATACCTACATTTTCTATCTATAGGGTTCTCTAGAGTTTAAAGGGCCACATAAATTACCTTGGAGGGACGGATTTGGCCCCCTTGCCTTGAGTTTGAAATGTGTGACTTAAAGCATTTTTTGCGTTCAACAGTTTAGAACGCCACAAAACTTCTAAAACAGGCATTTATTTTAGTTAACAAGGCTTACAAGCATTGAATCTAACAAGCGGACATATGAGTAAACTGTGCACACCTGTGGCTTTAACTGGAACCAAATTTTTCTAAAAGCGCTTTCTTTTTTCCCCCCTCCACGCTGTCTGCTGAGCAGGTTCCCCTGAGCTCCCGGAGCTGCTAAGCAAAACCACATCTGACCCCCATCCAGCGGAGAACCACCCAGGTGGATCTACCACAGACACATGGAATCGCCATTCCAGCAGCAGAGGAGGGGTCCAAAGCGTCGTATGTCAGGAGCTTATAAATCAGCCCAAACTGCCTCTGACACACACAGGAAGGAGGGACGCCACACACAGCAGGCGGAAGCGGTGAAAGAGCCGGCCAGGGTCCAGAGCCTGGCCGGAGCTGGTGCGAGGCCTGCAGCCAACGGCAAAAACCCAGCAGACACGCAGAAACACATGCCAGCAGCTACCTCACTATGAAGGCGGACCGTAAACTGACATGTTTCCACTTGGACAGAAGGAGCTGTGATGTCGAGGGGAATGTAATGGAATTAGTTATGTGGATTAGCAGAAGAGTGACACAGATTTTTCATACACGACGGATGAAAAAGCAAAAATCAAGATTAACTGCCATCACTCATCTTTAAAGACAGCCAAAGTGAGCATAGAGTAAAAAATGAAATTGAAAGGTGGCGTATTTTTCTTAACAGTAATGTCAGCCGCCACATGTTGAGTGCACCGAGCAGCACTGCTGACATAAATCTTGAACTGCTGACATTTAGGGCGAATGTTTACAAAGCCGTTTCAAGGAAGTGGAACGCTACGTTTCAGATGAGAAGCTTTCTGATGCTGTGTTCATCAAACCAGCCCTCGCCACATCGAAATGTCTCAGTGGAAACCTCGCCGATAAGTGTGTTGGCGCTGGAGCTTGCACCGCAAGGAGAGCCCTGATGAAACTAGTCATAAAGGGGACACCCATTCCTACGCTCACTACCAGTCCCTGATCGGTGACTCACTCTCGGGGGCTAATTGCAGAGGGGTTCCCCAAATTTGTACAGTGACTACACTCCAGCTTTCATATCTTATTAAATTTGCTAAGTGTTAAATGAGTAAATTTTTCCATCAGCATTCTGTGTGGTTTTAAAAAAAATATAAAAGCGTTTGATACTGGGGAAACCTTCTGTAACCTTTCATGCTCTTTACTAGCTTCTGTGCACATGTCTTCTGTTTAACAGCCAATGAGGAAAACCCAAGGTTAGCATGCATACACGTTGCAGTAAAGATGTTATTCTGAAACAGCTTTGACAGGAGATGAAAATGCTAACCAGACAGCAAAGCGCTACAGTTAAATGGTTTAGTTCAACACATCTTCATGTGTTAGAATGGCCCAGTCAAATCCAGAAATATATCCAGTTGATAATCTGTGATTAAACCTGAAAATATGGCGTCTTGTCTAATGGCCAAAAAAACTAAATTTTGCTTTTCCCAGACCAAAAAACTTTCTTTAACTTGGCAATGGAGTCTCCATTGTCCTTTTGGCAAACTCTAGTCAAGCTTTGAAAAGAGATATTTTTTCAATAGTAGCTTTCTCATTGCCACTCTCCCATTCAGCTTTGGATACAGAGTCTCTCCATCTCAGCTGCTGAAGCTTGTGCCTCCTTCAGCATAGTCATAGGGATCATGGTGGCCTCTCTTGTGCCTCTTTTCCAGTAGGGTCAGCTCGGTCCAGACCGGGTGGTGTCCGCCCCTATTTAAAGGTTGAATATGGAACATTTTTCTTAAAAGCTATCTCTTTAAAAAAAGTAATACTTCAACAGGGAGTTTAGAGGTGTGCAAAATGAAAGTGCCCCCTTTCCTTTAAACGTTATGTTTAACCCAAAATCATAAAAAAGATAACTTTTTCCGACCACCGCACTGTGTTTATATTCACATGTTCCAGCCAATTGCGGCGCGGTATTGTAGGTTGCCAAATACTATTGTTAACAACTACCTGGAGCAATGAGTCGTACTGTAGAAAATGGAGCACTAGTTTAGCTTCTGTAACTGAGCCCCAGAGATTTCATTATCTTTCTCAGAAGAGGATCTAAACCCAGAGTTAGTTTAGGTGAAGCCTACAGCAGATAAACACAAATGAAAAACTTTCACAGGATCAAAACGTACACGGAAATTGCAAAGTTTCTCATAGGGAAAAGGTAAGAAAGCTTGATAACCGCTAAAGTTAGCTGTCGGTAAAACAGCTTTGCAATACTTGTGTATATGACGTTGTTCCTAGATATGAGAGAAGCAACCTACACACCGAATAAGCGGTAGGAGGCTGGCTTCCATCGCTGCGGTGAGTGGCTATTATAAATACTTTTCTAGCTAGCTTTCTGTATTGAAATAGGTCTCCGACCATACAATTCAGTCAAATACGCACGCTATGAAATTTGTTGGATGTTTATGTAAGTTCTAAAGTATAAATTATGACTTTTATAGAGGACATCACCAAGAGGAGTGGAGCATTGCCACTCAGCTACCGATACAAAAACTTACTGTTGCCTATGACCCATATATTGTTATAATTATTTTTTGTTTAGTATTTTAAAATTATTACTACAAAATATTCCTTACCCTGTAAGATTTGTCCCTGGAGATGATACTGGCTGGCTACGGTGTTACTCCGGCAACAGAACTGGCATCCAGATGGTTCAAAATTAAGTTTCGTTATTGCAACTACAACCACAACACATTAGATGTCGCTTTGGTGCCAATGTTCAGTATTCAAGCTTTAACGCATTTCCACTACCTTTGTTTAGACCAAGCCAACCCCTTATTTTGGACCGCTTGCATTTTCCAAAACAGGCTGAGGCGACCCAACACGCCCACCTATAGACTGATTGGTTCAGTACAGTGATGTCCCTCTCACTCCTAACCAGTAGCCACTGATTGGCCTAGCTGTTGGTCTATATTTTGTCACAGAGAATGACGATACATGACTTCCAGCACTTTCAAAACATTGCCGGGGGAAACTCAAGAAATAAAAGGTCAAATATCTTGCCGTGAAGAACTACAACGGCTTGAGTGTGGCAGACAGATGAAAGGCCGATGAGCAAGGAGAGAGTGGCTTCGAAAGCAGCTCCAGCATCATCATCCTTACCTTCAGAAAACGCTGAGTGATGACTGATTTTTACTGGAACTTTTGTTACGCTGAGCCCCCACATGTCCTTGTCCACTGCCATGTCCCTGAGATGGCAATGGAAACACAATCAGAACATTTTGGGCCTGGCTGACCCAAACCGGCCACGACCAAGCAAAGGGACTAGTCTCCTTCTTGCACTGTCACTCAGGCCATGTCCACACGTAGCCGGGTTTTTTTATTAAACGAAGATTTTCCTCTGCTCCTTGAAAAAAAAATCTCCATCCACACGTAACCGAATAAATGCGTTTTTCAGCACATTCATAGACGTGGCAAACCTGTAGGGGGCAGTAGTTCTCCCCAGTCCTATCCGCCAAGAGAAACTTTATATCCTCTCTTCAGCACGCAGCAGTTATAAAGCTTATAAAAGCAAACAAACAAGACGCGCTTTAACAATGGATGATATCAACACAGCGCTGAGGAAATAAATGCTGTTTTCGAGAGTAAACACAGGTCGCACATGTAGTGTTGGAGCATTTTTTGTCGCGGAAAGGGACGTTACGGCTCTTAAAACTCCGTTTTCAACCGTCCACACGTAGAAACTGAAAACGGAGAAAACGCAAATCTCCACTTTGGCCGGAGTTTTTAAAAAGCTTCGTTTTTGGTGCCGAAAACCTCCGGCTACGTGTGGATAACAGGCCAAACCGTAGAAAAATATCTCTGTTTTGTGAGATACCCGGCTACGTGTGGACAGGGCCTCAGAGTGTGAGGATGGAATGATAGGCAGAATTACACACAAGCTATATTCCTTTCATCTTTTGATGGATTTAACAGAGCTCCAGGGGATGTTCATTGCCTTAGAGATTTTTTTACATCCATCCCCTGACTTGTACTTTTCATGAACTTTTTCTCTGATTAGCTTGGTATTCTTTAGTCTTCATGCTGTAATGGTAACCAGGAACAAGGGCATAACAATCATCTCGAAAGTTAGAGGGACACATTTTTCAAAGGTAAATTGAGTAATTTATCATCCTTTCACATTTAGTCCCACCTTTCCTCTGTGGCTTGAGAATCATTCAAATCCCTGTTGCACAATGAGTGTCCAGGCTTAGTTATCAGCAATATCAATAGTGTTTCAAAGAGTTATTAATTATCATTAATATCAATAAAATGAATCGTTACAAGACACCACCTGCTCAGCACAAACAAATAACTAAGCTCAAATGTCAGGCTCAACTGACTGTTAGTGTCAACTGGAAAGATTTAACAACCACAGGTTAAGAATGAAGGTTCAACTTCAAATACTGGGTTCAGCAAATCACAATAAATAACAGGTGATGTTAACCAATCACCTATTCAGAATGCAAGTTTTTTACAAGTCTAATTACCAGAGCAAACACTATAATCTACTTTACAAAATTTACTATCTACAAATGATCTGGTGTAAACGGAGATGGCTAATGGTTCTAAAGAATAATAAAATAAAAAAAAGGTTAAGGATGGCTCGCTCTGGTGGGCTACCAATTAAAATATAAACAACACATATTTTGGAGTAGGAATGAGAGTAATTCTGAAATATATGTGAAAAGCCAGTCCTGATATGTGACTGGTTTATCCTACCAATGGAACTCTTTTCCTCACCAAATTCTAATTTTTGCTTACCTGTGAAGACCCTGTATCATCTTCCTTACTGCTGGTCTCTGGTCTTATGTCTCCTCCCTGATTCTGATTTTTGTTTTTGTGACATTAAAGATAAAAAAAATGTAGACAGCAAAATTTTGAAACAGAGTTCGGATGAGTAACAGTGACATTACTCTGGAAATCAACCTCAACTCTCTCTCTTAAGCCATAGGTTTTTTTTCTTCTCAGCCATTTATATTGTCATTTCGCATGTGCAGACCCTCTCTGACCCTGTTTAGCTTAATATGGCAGTAAAGTTTTCTATCAAATATATGCAAACCAGTAAAGTTCTGCACAGAAATTAAAGATACTTGGGTTTATTTTTAGCATAAATTAACTAGGATGTAAAGGGTAAGGTTAGGATTGTGACCAAGCTTAACAAAATATGTCGACATGTATTAACTATAGGCTTCATTCAACTAATATTCAACTAATTCATTCAACTAATACTACCTGCATACCTAGCATAGCTCAACCTACATCTTGTTTGGGGGGGTGACTGTATAAAGCTCTATGGGCTTTTTGCTGGCACTGGCTGGTGGTTTGCTGAACATGCTCTGCAGCACCTGTTGGCGATCTACTTCAGATGTGTTTATAGACACCTCCGAAAAATGTAGTACCAATATATATTAGGATGATATATATTAAAAGGCAAAATGTCTGTAATGGCAGGAAAGAAAGTGCAGGGGACGTGTATGTAATGCCTATGGTCAGGAATACTGATTAACCAGTGAACGCTACCTTCCAGAATCAGTTGTCTTGACTAAAATCACTTGAAACATCAGTGATCTCCATTCCTCTTATTGTGAGACTCATACTAGCACCAATTGACTGGACATTGTTGAATTAGGTCAGTTAGTTTAAAAGGGTTGAACATTTATGCAGTTATTTTGTCTTATTCAATTGTCATTTATTTGACTTTTTTTTCTAAACCTGAGATTAGAAACGAAAAAGAGAAAGGGATTCACATAGATTCATAGGGAATATCAAATTGGACAACGCTCCATGTTAAGAAAAAAACAACGTGCATGCTAGTGCCTTCCTTCCCAGAGTGCAGCTTTGTCCTTTCCTTCTCCTCATCGTCCAGCGGGAGCCCCCTTGCAGAGGCCCCCGCCTCTGCGCCGTTGTTGGCAGCGGCCCCGGAGCCGCAGCGCTGCCGGCGGGGGAGAGAGGTAATAAATAACCCGGGGAGAGGAGCGGAGACCGCCGGGCGGTGCGCAGTCTGACCTGACAAATACTCACTGGAAAACTATCAGAGAGCGAGAGCCCACCCCTAGCGCTTGGAGCCAGCCTTTCAGACATGAGCAGCAGCAGAATATATAGGCCTGCCCCTGCTGGAAAAGAGGAAAGAAAGACAGACGGAAGCGTCTCCGTCTCTTCCCCCGTCATCCACAGCCAGACGCCGCCGGAGACACGCCGAGAGTAATTAAATATTAAGGGAGGGGATGAATTTCTGTTGAAAGGTTAGACAATGCGCCTTTCCCAGAGAAAAATAAACGGCCAACACAAGATGAGGTTAAAGGAAAACCAGGTAGTTGGGCTTATATAAACACAAGATGTTAAACTTAATTTAGAATTACTTATCCGAAAACTTTAAATCTAAAATTTCTTGTAGTTTACAAACAATCGTAAACTGCAACAAAGTTATTACTCACTACTTGTCAGGACTTTCTGTAACTTTAATGTATAGGCTAGTAAAAGTCACTTTGGAGATAAAAAAAAAATCAGTTTTTAGGCTAACCTTAATCTAAGACAAAAATCAAATCAAACTTTTTTTTATAAAGCACTAAATCCAAGAATTTCATCTCAAGGGGCTTTACAAAGATAACCTGAGTAAAATCATGAAGCAATCGTTCAAAATATGATATTTATTTGGGGCAAAAGGCCATCCATGGTAAACTGGCTCTATGTGACAAAGTGTCCTAAGTATCCTAAAACCTAATGTTTAGTTGAGTCACCCTCGGAAACAACATCCACCGTCAAATGTTTGGGAAGCCTAGAAAGAGTCCTTTATTGCTCACTTTTCCACTAGCGTCGGCTCGGCCAGACTAAGGCCGTTTTCACATGTGTGGCCGTACCAGAAAACGGCCAGAGAAAATGCTAATTTTTTCTGTTCACATGGCACGGATCTCTGCCCGTATTTGAATCCAGTGTTTTACTACAAATAAACAGCAGGTGGCGGTATACAAATAAGTCTGTAGTTCTCCAACAAACAAGGGAGTGAGAAGTACCGACGTCATAAAACGAGCGACAGGCTAGAATGTAAAGCGCCCTTAGATTCCATTTTATGTACCTTAACATAAATGACAACTAAACGTGTGTTTTTACTGTTTGTGTGATTTGGGATTCATATGATTGTAAAAATTTGCAATTAAAATTTCTACGAATCGGGCAGTATTCACAAAGAATTTTAGGGCTAAGGCCGTTTTCACATGTGTGGCCGTACCAGAAAACGGCCAGAGAAAATGCTAATTTTTTCTGTTCACATGGCACGGATCTCTGCCCGTATTGGGATCCAGTCTTTTACTACAAATAAACACCAGGTGGCGGTATACAAATAAGTCTTAGTTCTCCAACAAACAAGGGAGTCAAAAGTACCGACGTCATAAAACGAGCGACAGCCTAGAATGTAAACAAACTGGTCTACTGGTCAGCTGCTACCTGAAGCCATCTACAGGGTGAGTGTTGTAGTAAACCCGCCGTTTTGTAATCTGCTGTGTTGCTGTGGGATGCTTGAATCGCGTTGTTTTGATATTTGTATGGTCGCGAGGTGATTCTGTAATTTCGGCCAGCGGTGTCGTCATTTCCGCATGGAGCGCGTCTATTGTCTTGAGTACGGCCAGAGTACGGGTTGTGTTCACATGATACGTGGCCGCCCGTACCTGGACTCGGATACTACCTCCAAGGCAGGTCTCTCTGGCCGTATCCTGGCACGGTACAGTCTGTGTTCACAAGGTACGAAATAAGTGGATTTTGACCAAATACCGTACCCGAGTACGGACTCCCGTACCATGTGAAAGCGCCCTATGTCAGCACAGCCTGTATTTAGTACTTTTCCACCACCTTTGTCTGGCCCGTACTGCACTGTTTGATTGTGTTACAACCATTGTTGCTCAGTCCGTTGTTGCTCTCCACTCCCTCAAGTGGGAGTGCCAAGAATAGTTCGGCTACTGAATGAAGTGCGTTCAACTGGGTGACGGTAGGTGGCGGCATGCGCCCTTTCATGTTAGCTCTATTCCAGTTGTCCTTGAGCGGCACACAGGCAGTAATCAGATGCTGATGGGAGTGAAGCAGAGAGAGTGGAAGCAGGATATGCACAATCACAATTCACCATCTCTTTGTCAGACCAGAAATTCAAAGTATTAAGCTTGGTTTATGCTTGACGCATGTACATTCCACCTGGAAATGTGACGTGCAAAACCGGCCGAGACGCCTTCTTGCAGCGTTTATACTTTTTTCGGTTTGTCCCTGCTGAGAACTAATATTCTTGAAGACTGTAGGGGGCGGCGTAGGGCTCTACGGCATGCATACAACACAACACCAGAGTAGAAGTAGAAACCACTGTTATTTACAAGATGGCGACACCCATGAGCTTAAACAAAGCAGAACTCTTATGCTGTTTACAACTGTTTGGAAAAAAGACAAAAAAGACACAGTTGATCACAGTGATCTCTATGGGCCGAATTATAAAGATGTCGGTATTTACGAACCTTCACCAATAGGAGCTCTTGCCAGTCCACCATGTTTTTCCGCACGGGAATGTTTGCGTAGTTCGAAAATTTCCTAGGTGCGCAGTGCGAAAATTTTGGTCTCTGCGGGGGCCGGCGGAGAGGCGTGGTTGCTAAAATGACGTAATTTGGCCGTGTGGAGCCCTGCAGAGCTCGCGGATCCATAAACAAAGCTTTACCCGCCATATTCTTCTTCTTTTACTAGTGTTTCTTTGATGATTGATTTCCCAAGGGGGTGCGGGTGACGTCAGGAGGGTTGGTTGCATGATTGAGCCGCATGATGGATGTGATGATATGTTGGTTTTTGAGATCCTTTAGCCTACTTCATGTTATCTTGTTCTAGTCAAATGATTTCTACATTCTACAGAAGATACATCAGATCTGGGTTTGGCCACTGAAATCCAAATTGAAAGTATGTTTTTTTTTTTTTTATTCATAGAGATTTAATGATTTTATAGAGGGGACAATTACATTTTATATTAAGCATAGATTGATTTGTAGGGATGCAGCAATATAAATATATACATTTCGATATCCAATATTAGAATTGCTGTCATGGGCAATAACAAATATTTACAAATATTATTTATATTTCCCTACCATTTCAACACCATTAAAAAAGAAACCACACCTCCTACGTTTCTTCTTTGCTTCAGTTAAACACCACACAATCCTGCACTGCATCACTGTCATGTAATTAAACAAATACCACATTACCAACTCTCTCAACCTCCCCTACCAGAAACACAAACAGTGACAACATGGAAGTTACCATCGGTTGTTAAAGTCCTCCTAGTTCTTCTTATCAAATACGATGTGTTAAAAAATGACTATCATCAGCCAATACCATGTTATTACTGATATATCAAGCACCCCTACTGCTGAGGATAACTCTTTTCCCCTAATTAACTGGATGAAGTTGAGTAGTTTACTCCCTCCTGCCAGAACCACATGAAAAAGAAAAAAGCTGTGGTACTGCAGTATTTTTTTTGATTATAATTTTTTATCAGATTATGTCAGATCATGAAGGTCAAATTATATATTTTTTTTATAAAAAAAAAGAAACTTAAAGATTATAACTTATAAAGAGTCCTGGGAGAAAATCTGTTTTAAAAATATTCTAAACACAGCAGCCAAACTGCATCTAGACATACATTATCGTTGGTGCAAATATATTTAACCTAGAATGCAAAATTCAACACTGTCATTTTCGTCGGCAGCCAGAGTAACGTCTGCAAGGATTTCTGAAACATCTTCATGTGTATCTGTATGAAAAGATGCAGCCAGCCACAATAAATCAATCAAAAACACAGATGTTGTATTTTTCCCTGTATTGATTTTGTCTATGTTGACCTTAAATACATGGATGATCCACAAAGTTCAGCACCATGCCACTATGACTAATGCGCGAAGGAAGAATATACCACCTGCAGGCTCTGCCGGACCTCTTCAGAGAAATTATTACAGAGAACCTGAGGATTATCCGGTGACAACACACAATGTGTGACCTTGGGGTTAGATGTCTGAAATAAAATGCATACATAAAATCATAGTTTTAAGAAGTACTGTATATTACATTAAATTAATGAGAACAAAAAACATACAGTACTGATGATCAACTACTTTATTATCAACTATTATAAACTTTATTATAAATAATAAATGGACACATCTCAGCTGAGCTTACTGTGTTGGTCTAGAAAACGCAGGTCAAGGTCAGACCATGTGACTAGATCTGCCACAAATGGACTTTTGCCTTTACCAGCCTTTAAGAACTCCTATGGACAAATGTCTTTCTTTTATGTGCTTACCAAAGGACATCAGGGTTATATCTGAGACTATTTAAAAGAAAATAATGTGATCTTCATCTAATGGAGTTACACCTGTAACCACTAAAGATAGTACCTTCATAACTTCCCTTCATGATGCTTCTCTTTATACTATATATGCCTGTATGACTGTTTTGTCTGGATATTTATGATTGTCTGAGTTACATGTTCTGCTGAACAGGACCCTGCTTAAAAACAGTTTTAAATTGAGTCAGGCCTGATTGTTTTAATCTTTTCCTGTTTAATATATGTAATTAAAAAATAAAATATTTTATCTTACGTAGAGTCTCTTCTTAAGATCAGCATTTTTCCAGTAGCCCTTTGGTGAGTCTGGACCTTTAAAACGGAGGTACCACTGCCAACTCATTTTTATTTCATCGAGACATTAAACTTCTCAGGGGTCCCGAAGGGAGTTCGGCTCTACGAAGTTGGAATTTGAGGTATTTAATTTCAAAAATCGTTTCGGGGGCTGCAGGCTCTGGACCTTGAGAGTAATATTTTTCTGCACACATGGAGATACACAACAAATGAAAGGGGCGGGACGGGGAGGGGGGGGGGTAATTTAAGTATAAAATTCTTGAATTCCAGGCAAGAGTCTTTGGAAAAGCTTGAATTTTGGCATTTACAAACCATCCATCTGGTGGTAGTACTAAACAGCAGGGAAAACTCATCCAAAGTGTGTTTTACTAATTGCCCACCAGTTTTTTGGATAAAAAACCAGCCCATCTCTCAATGTCGTCTCAGACTGAGGTTTTACAACATTTTTGACTGGATCTGAACCTATAAGTACAGGTTAATCTATTTCCTATTTCAGAAATATATCCAAGACCATGAATTAAATTTTCTTCAAAAATCCTTTGAAACTGAAATTGTGCAACCAGCAGTCATATATCTCCAGAATTTTAGAGTTGGCAAGCAGGCAGCGTAACATTAAACCAGAAGGGGAGGAGGAGGGATGGGAGAGAAAAGGGGGGGGGGGGGGGATTGTGCTGTCGTGTCGGCGCCCTTGGCCTCCCCCAGTGGATCTAGGGGGTCAGGCGGCTGTCTCTGATCCCACACAGCGGCTCTTCCACATGGGATTTATTTTCTTGCTGGATGGGCAGGCAGGCGGCCCAGGAGGATTCTCATTTTAGACCAGCGTCTGTAGCTGTCAACGCCAGCCGACAGAGGCGAGCGGACAC
Organism: Apricaphanius iberus; assembly: GCA_028564705.1. Taxonomy (NCBI): domain Eukaryota; kingdom Metazoa; phylum Chordata; class Actinopteri; order Cyprinodontiformes; family Aphaniidae; genus Apricaphanius; species Apricaphanius iberus. The sequence continues at coordinate 746,818 of JAPXFQ010001412.1, forward strand.
CCGACCCCAAGTATCCTCCCTCCAAACTCCCCTTTGGACTCCCTCCCCTCCTCCTCTTATTCCCCGTTCACACACATGAACACTGTCAATTGCGCGCGCACACACACACACACACACACACACACACATTGAGAATAAAGATTTTGCAGTTTATCATCTTGTCTAAATGAAACTTTTGGCTATTACAACTTACTTTAAAATAACCGAATTAAAAATTTAACATTGTTGTTTTGTATTAAAACCCCTGGTGCAGTTCAGGAGTCCTTATCTTTGGTTGTAAAGCTCAGTGGCGAACTTCAGGCTTCAACAAGCAATGAGCCAAGTCTATCGAGAAAAAAATGCACAGCATCTCCCCTTCCTCCCAAGCGCCGTTAATAATTTGTGCAGTAAAAGATAGCGTGCCTCTCTGAGTTTGTGGGAGTTATTGGCACAGTATTCCCCACCATATTTGTGCGAGGCAGTGATAGGAACATAAATTATTTCTTATCTCATCCGCAATCCATTTTTCAAAGGGCTCTCTCTGTGTTTGAAGGGTAGCAGTGCCAGCAGCCAAAGCCCAGATAGTGGGCTACATTAGCCTCCTAGAGATCCGGCTTACTGATTCCTAACAAAGCTGTAGCTATGCACAGAACTCCTTGATAGTTGCAGGCTCATTTAGTTCCACAGTTTAATAAATGATTGGACCTTCGGAGGGTCTCCAAAACATTAGTAACAATTACCAACAAACGAAGGCAAAAAATACAAGAATGTACTATTAGCGCAAAAGCATGGAGGACGCAGACAGATGAAGGTCTTCATTCAAACCTACTGATAGAAATTAAGCACAGAAACCTGAAAAGTGTGGTTCACATCTGAAGACTTTCATTTTCTGCATGTTCCTCTTTGTACAGTAATGAAATTTATTCAGATAGGTTGTTTTTCACTTCTTACCGCAGTTTGATTAGGTTTGGACTTTGACTGGGCCATTCACACACGAATAGCCTATACTTCTATCCAAAACACTCCACTTTCTCTCTGGCTGTATGTCTGGTTTTATTGTTCTGCTGTCCTTTGCGGTCTCTAGGTTTACTCTGTAATTAGTTTCCTCTATATTCTCATCAATATATATCGGTCTTCATCAATAAGGCACTTTCCACATATGAGGACAAGGCAAATGTGTTGTTCATAAGAGAAAAAAAGGCAAAAACAGTGAAAATACAATGAAATAACGAGCTAAGAAAGGCTAAGGAAAATAAATAATTCATAAATATGTGGTTAATTGTGGTGATGTTTAAGGAACTCCTCGTCTCTCCTAAAGCATCCCACAGCATTATGGTGCCACCAACTTGTTTTACAGTGTGGATGCTGCTTTGAGGTTTTGGTACAAATTATTTTTTCCCCCTCACATATGGGGCCAAAAAGTTACATTTTGGTATTATCCGACTAGGGCACCTTCTTCGACATGTTGGCTGTGTCCCCTACATCAGAGGTCCCCATCTCTGGTTCTCAGGGGCCCACAGTTCTGCCTGTTTTAGATGTGCCCCAAGCTCCAGCACATCTGCTCCGAATGATTGCATTGACTCTTTAGCTTCCCTCCAATTGCTGCAGCAGTCTGTAAATCACCTATTCATTTCAGCCAGGTGTGCAGCCGCAGGTAAATACCTTTAACATGCAGGACAGTGGGCCCCCAGGACCAGGGTTGGGGCCTTTGCCCTACAAGGCTAAAAGCAAAGTGCAAACAGGATTTCTTTTAGCTTTCTTTCAACTATAGCTTTTGTCCTGGTCAGTCACTCAAATTTGAAATTTGTTCACAAGCAATAGTTTTCCTCACAGAGCTTTGGATGTGTGCAGCTCCTCCACAGTTACCATTGGCCTCTTGGGTGCTTTTCCAATAAATGCTCTCTCAGCCCAGCCTGACAGTCAAGACTGACAGCCTCCTTTTTCTACTGTAACAGCAGATCTGGCACCAGGCCAACCTATTCAGGTATCAGGCCCGCCCAAGAGAGATTTTATGATTGTATCATTGATTAGCATACATTATTTGAATCTCAAACAGGGATAGGATGGTGTTGAAATTCAGCCCGGGAGCTTGGAAGTTTTCTGTACCTTTGTTGGGTCATGGATAGGAATAGTTTTTTCCATGAATATCTAATTCTTTCTGGGGCCAAGGCAACCAATATTTGGAAGCACTAAAAGGTTAGGCAGCCTTCCTTTTAAAGCAGAAGAGAGCTACTTACATCTGGTAGCTAACAATATCCAAATAGTTGGCAGCAGAATCGAGTGAAGCAGTGAGAGGTACTAATCACCCAGAGCTGCAGCAGTAGCGCTTACAAAGATGTTCTATAAGGGAAGAAACCTCACTCAGACACACAGCAGGATCTTGACAGTGGCTCAAACGCGAATGGTTTGGGAGTACAAAAGCCACTGTTCTGGCCATTGACCTAGAACAGACCGGCTGTTCTGCAAAACTCCTGAACCTTTCAAATGATGTGTAATATAAATATGTAGATAAAAAGGGTGTCAAAAATGCAGATTTGACACAGAAGTATGCAACACACTGCCAATGGGATGTAAAAATGCAATTGGTTTAAATAAAAGCAGGGCCCCGACAGCTATATTGGCCCTGCCTCGGGTCTGCTTTGCAATTTTGCTTAACCCATTTCATTTTCAGATGATATATTAAATGGAACCCTGGAAAATGTTCTTTACAATGCTCTTTAAAGATCCAATAAGGCCTTCAAGGAAAATCAAGATTATGACTCATATTTGTGGCACTGGATTTTATTTTGGGACATTAGATTACATGGGCCTGGAAATAAATGCGCACCACACATTTCAGATTTATATTTAAATAAACATGGTTCATTTGTTCTTGACTTTATTAGTTTATCTATGGCTATCAAAAAATAAATAATAATAATAATAATAATAATAATAATAATAATAATAATAATAATAATAATAATAATAATAATAATAATAATACATTATATTACTTTGTGGTTGTAAAGTGATGATATATTAAAGGTTTAGGGATTGAATATTTTTGCAAGATACTGCATCCTGTTCTTGGTCAAAAATTATAAAAGAATAATTTTTAGGAAGACAGTGTTAAGTTTGTAGAAAAATACTCAAGTGAGAGAATTCTAATAACTATAACTGGATTATTGTATGCTTAACATAAGCAAGATTGTCAAAATAATGCTTTCCTTAAGCTTATTAAACAAAAAAAGAAACAATATTTTTTGGGAGAAAGTAATGAAGCGACTTTTTGTGAGCCTGCTCAACACAAGTTTTCTAGAGTTATATTAAAATATGTTATTAAATTAATCCAAAAACCAATTATTTGTTAAAGTTCTGAAGTTATATACACTTTTGTTTGATCTGAAGACACAAAATGACAAATGATAAATATAACACTCTCCTCTGCAAAAGCATTAATGTCTGCTTGCAAAGAATAAACCCGAGTCGCCCCAGCTACCATTGATTTTTTTTCCCCCTCCCTGTGTGATGTGAAACCAGCAATCAGCACTGTGGTTCGAAATAGCCCTGAAACTGGAGCCGAGACGTCAATGAGTCGCCAACACATTTCAATTAGCAAGCCGCCCGGGCCGATCTCTCCCTCGGGGCACAAAGCACACACGGGGTCGACAACACCTAACCCAAGTCCACATATGGTCTTGTATTGGCTCAAATGAATCTGATAAGGCAGCAAGGGGAGGATTTAAACATGCCACGGCTGGCTCCCTGGTTGTTGTTTCTGGATGCAAAAATCAAGAAGATAAACTCATTTGCTGGCAGGTTGAATCTGTAAAAAGTAATGAAGGCAAAAATGTGACATAAGTCCTTTGCTGTTGCAGAATGCTGCCTCCTAGGTGTACTAAGAATTGGGATAATCTGACTTCCCATTTTGAAATACTTCAACAATTCCCCAGAAGTCCAAATTCTTAGAGGAAAAGTTACAATCTCCCAACACCTCCAGGTTCAGTAACCATTACAGCTATCATGCATATATACCTTAGTGAAACCTGAAAATTAAAATTATTTATAAGCGCTTCTGATTCTGATTTCATTACAGCACATGCATACATAGTATAGTACTGCCTTTCATATTTGAAGACATAAAACACAGAAAAACACTTCGCCATTGGCTTGTATTGACTCTCGTAGTTGTCATCCCAACAAACAGGGAAAATCCCAGTAGTTCTCAGTGGGAACCAGAATGCATTCAAAACCTGACATCTGAAGCAAACTGAATGTTACAAAAGCCACGCAGACGTCAACCAACAATTTCAGCATTGAAGACGATAAAGCATTAATGAGTGAATCTTAATTTACCTTCTCCTTGAGTATTGCTGCATTTTCAGAAGAATATGGGTATAAATCTAAAAATAACAATAAAATATCATTTATTTTCATAATTAAATAAAAAATAAAGTCACAAAGCCTAAAAACACAGAATACAATAAATCAATGTTTTTTGCTCCTGCTCATAGGATCAATACAAATTATTTTTAGCCTAGTATATATCTCTCTAAATTGTCCTTAGGTTTGAGAGTATGGATGGTTTGTCATGTTTGTCTCGTATCATTTGTCCTGTTTGACTAGTGCCCTGTCCAGGGTGCACCCCCGCCTCTCGACTGATGACCGCTTGAGATAGGCCTAAAACATGTGTGGACAAATAGTCAAAAAGCCGATTAAATGGCTCCCCAAATCATTACTGAGTGTGAAAACTTCACACTAGGCCTCAAGCAGCTCGGATTCTGTGCCTCCCTACTCTTCCTCCAGACTCTTGGACATTGAGTTCAGAACAAAAGGAAAATATTACTTTGATCTGAAAAGAGGACTTTAGACAACTAAGCCATTGTGGACTCCTATTACCAGCTGAGATTCTTCCAGCACTGTCCGGGGCACGTACAGATCTGTGTAGTGGCTCCTTAAGCTTTTATCCTTGCTAAAGTCCGCACCTTCTGAATACCCCCAAACTCCTCAATAGTTGCTGCATTATCATCACCATCTCAAAAGCTACATGTATCTCTTTCAGTACTTTTTTTATTCTACCACACTTTTTCCTTCCACTTAACTTTCGACAAAACAGGACAAAATAAACAGCTAATTTCTTTACAACAGCATTTTGTCCTCCACCTCCTTGCGAAGGGCATCGCTACTGTCTGCTGGACAACTGTTAAACCAGTTTTTCCCAAGCTTGTGTTGGAAATAATATTACTTTTCTTTACTTGAAATCCTTTCTTATGGGCATTATGTATTGTTCTTATTTTCTCAGAAACTGAAATCTTTGGTTTTCATAATAATAATCAAAATTATTAGATATAAGCCTTTTGAAATATAACATTCTGAGGGCCTGATTTATCAAAATTCCAAATAAAGGGCACAAAATTGCATGCGCCACGAAAATTTTGCGGCTGTGGGTTGTCCTTAAATGCGGACTTTGCACCCACCCCATGTATTGCACTGCAGCCATAAGGGAGGAATAGGCGTAAGGATTCATGACGACAAATTAAAAAGGGAAAAAAACAATGGTCAAATTTAGGGCGACTATTAGACAAGACTTGGAATGATAACTTTTTTATTTGCCATTTCTCAACGTAATGTCTGTGGTGTACATGCGCTGCTCCTGCTCCATGCAAAGAGTCTGACCTATTAAAGATTTACATATTCTACTAATATCGTTCAAATGTACCACACTTTTTCACTGCCTCTGTTATGTGTATTAAATTAACGGTAAAACGTGCTAACAAACACTCCCTGCAAAAATATATTGTCTACAGAACATCTGAGAAATCGAATAAGTTATCTAAAAATATTAGTGAACTAAATGGCATTTATTCTTTAAAAAAAGTATTAAAATTGAATTTTAACTTTGGATCTACTTAAATGTTTCAGGTATCTTATTGAAGGCCTGGAATGTACAAGGTAATTCAATATGAATTTTGTATGCAACTTGAAATGTAGGAACTTTGTTTTTAAAATGTCATATGGGTATTGGACATGATTATTATATTTTATTAATTGCATCTCAGTAAGATTAATAACAGGAGGTGGAAACTAATGTAGAGCCAAATAAACAGCAGGTGCAGAAGGAAAAAGTGCAAAATGAATTATGATGTATCTGGGGGGAAAAAAGGGGAAACTTGACATAACTGTCAGCAGTAGCGGATCTAGGATATTTCTGTGTATGGGGCCATCAAGGGGCAGCAAAATTTATAAAGGGGCCAAGTATTATGGTGCATTCAGACCGCGCAGTTGGTCTGCGTCAGGCAACACATTCAACCGATGAAGGTTGACGCATATACTTTTGGGCTTCCATAGCCTGCTTCTGAGCAAAAAGGAGTGCGTGGGCGGGGCTTCCTCTGTTGCCGCACGTTCTTAACTATGGCGGATCATAACGAGAGAGTGGCTTCGCTTTACTTGCTAGATAAAGCTAGACAACGTTGACATCGGGTGCGTCAGCGTTCATTCTTCAGATGCCTTCTGAGTTTAACCATTTGCTCCAGGAGTTGCTTATAGAGAGGTTCACTTTCAGCGCTACTTCCGTCTGTCCCGCGCCTAATTTTACGACCTCCTGGGCCGCATCGGAGCTCAAATCTCCTACCAGGACACCAACTACAGGTGGTATGTTCCTCCTGTGGAGCGCCTGTCCATCTGTCTTCGGTAAGTGTTATTTCTGATTTTTGAAATCTGCGTTGGTTGAAAATGTTTTCACTGGACCCGCGCTTCATTCAAGATACGTGTATAGTGACATCACTACAGTGAGACGCTCTGATTGGTTGCCACACTGCGTTAACTGCGTTTGGTCCGTCAAAAGTTCAGCTAGCTGAACTTCTGAGTTGCCACGTTGCCGTATGTAATGCAAGTGAAGTTGATGGAGCCAACGTACGCAACGCACCGCCCGCAACGCACCGCCCGCAACGCACCGCCCGCAACGCACCGCCCGCAACGCACAACGACTTTGACGGACCTCTGACATACTCTACCATAGACTTTTCATGTAATCTTGCCGCAACTGACGCTGACGCATGGGCTTGGTCTGAATGCAGCATTAGTCCAACATCCTTACACACAATCCCCAGTTTTAGTAAGGTAGATCAATTTCACCACCTGCACCATGTTGAAACACTGCAGACATTTTGCATGCATTTTTAGTGTACATAAACAAAATACAAACACAAACAGCATTTAAAGAAATATGAGCAGTGGATACATTTCTCCCCCCACATTGGGGGGGAGAAATGTAAAATGATTTGCTTAACAGGATATTCTGGGGTTTTTTTCAACCTGGACCTTATTTTTAGCTATTTTGGGGGGGCTTTTTTCATTCACCCTGAGAAGTTTGGGGCTAGTTTGAGCCGTTCAGCAGTATTTATACATCCAATTGATTAGCGTACATCCGTAGAACAGGAGTGCTCGGGGCAGTACATATGCTGCTTGTAATAACGTTTAATCTGCACCAAACGACTTAATTTTACCAGGTTTATATTCTCCCTGGATTTACGAACACCAAGGTAGTGCTTTTTCATAGTTTTCTGGGCCGAGTTGGGGGTTTAAAAAGAAAACTCTAATAAAAAGGTGACGAATCTGCCGCAGCAGCATCCGCCCTGGCAGATTTGTTAGACAAACATTTTGTCAGACAAACACTTTGTTGGACAAACTTGGACTTGCTCACATATATTTTGGTGGAATTAATAAAACCATACTTTTAAATTGACTTTTATTTTTGAGATCTGACAGTATCCTCATCTTAGTTTCTTACCCTTGATTGTGAATGCACGCTTATTGATTTTAAATGCTCCAGAAGTTTAGTGTCGCTTGACCATCCTGTGATGTATTTGTGATTCTGAATGGATTCTCGAGCCTTGGGGTCGTATTGATGGTATTATGAGGTGTATCAGTTTAAACTGGACTATCTAGGATGTCACTGAAGGCCTAGGGGTGAAACACACGACCGCTACTGTGTTTGAATGAGCACAAACCTTTGATAAATCAGGCACCAAATTGTGAATATATTCAAATTTCCATTTTTGACTAGGATCAGTGAACTAAATGAACTTTCTGATGCTTTAATTTATTGAGCTGCATCTGTATTACATTTATGTTGAAAAATATAAATAAAAAAGTGTAAAATTAAAAGGAATTTATTTTTCTTTCCATATTGATGCAAACAGCTTAGTTAGCTAGGTATTAGGTTGTTGTTGTTTTTTTTGTTTTTTTACCAAGTGTCAAAAAGGGCAAACTAATTCAAACTAAAATAGTAGTAAAATAATACTTTTTACAAAACACGAGGTAATGTCTAAATCAGATTGTTACTTGATTAAAACTGTTCTAAAAATCAAAAATCAAATATTCTCAGATTTTCTCTTCATACCGCATCCTAACAAATAAAGTAAAGTAGTTTTATATCTGGGCAAGTCATAAAAAAGTTTAAATAACTCTCAGTTCAAAGTGTGAAACAAGATAACTGGAAGTTTCTGTGTGTTTGTCAACCCTATGTCTCTTGCTCGCAGCCATGTTGTTTCATTCTCTGACAGTTCTCATCAACAGCAGCAGACTAGTGCTGAAAATGTGTGCAGGCGTGTGTCTGTGTGTGCGTTCTCAACATTCTCCAGCGAGAGGCCAGGGGGTTACGGTGGAACCACGGGGCCACTGCGACAACTCACTGCCCTCCCCCCGCAGCACCCAAACTCCTCTGGCCTCTAGCTCTTCGCCTGGCTGGCAGTCCCGGATTAGACAGAAACACACACACACACACACACACTCAGGCTCTGCAAACTCTCCCTGCATCAGAGTCCAAACACACACAAGGCTTCTCCACCACCACTACCCCCTGCTCCTGGCAGATCGATACAACTCTTCGCCTTTCATCTGACCAGAGCTTTGGAGGAGCTGCGCTTCCTAAAGAAAACCCAATACTGCACTCCCTCTCAGGGTAGCTTACTCTGTGTGTGATGCCTGCCCTCATGTTCATGTGTTATTGTCAATGAGAATGTGTGGGGGCGAGCAGCAGAGAAGGAAAGGATTCATGTGCAACAGCCAGAGATGTGATACAGCTGCTAAATATGGCAGATAAATATGAGTTGTTTGATTATACTGGTGTTGCTAGGAAGGATATGCTCTGAATAAAACATGTAAACTTATCTAAAGTGATGCGAGACTATGAAACTGCCAGGATAGGGTTAATTCATCCGTCGAATCATATATCTCCTTGTTTTGATCGGATAAAAAGAGCCTACTCACTAGACCTAATGTTCCAGCTACGAATACCTTAAATCTCCGGCGAATGAAATTTATTTTATGCAGGAGGGCACTCAACTCTGTATGAGATAAGTTCAGTCCTGGTGGAAGATCCTCATAAATACTTTAAAGCAAAGAGAGGCAGAATTTGTTTCTCACAATCTTCCCTTAAAGCTGCAGCAGGTAACTATAATAAAAGTGACTTTTTGTGATTGTTCCTAAAACTGTCCATTTGTCCTGAAAGTAGGAAATTAGATTAGTAATTTGTGGAAAAAAAGCAGCTCCATTGGTCACGCCTACTGCTCCTACTGCGATTTTCAAGAATCCACCGCTCCCGGTAGAAAACACCCAATCAGAGCCAGAGCAGCGTCTGATGGAGTGTCTGACATATGTCTATCACTCCTCACACATAGCACGACCCGCCCCTCGCTCCGCTACGCAACTATGTACGCAACTGCCTGAGCTCTGTCAGAACAGCTAGCGGCACGAAGCTAGGAGTAAGCTATGGCCGAGCACCAGGACAACATCTTTTCTAGCTGTGTGGAGGTGAGTTAATGTTTTGCTCTTACCAGTTCGCACTCCATTGCTTACGCTTGCCGCTTCAAGTCGCATCAGCTGAGATTCTCAACTAGGAGGGAGGAGCAGGAGGGCCTTGGAGGCGGGGCATGAGTGCACCGGAGAGGGAGGGGTAGTGATGTGAAGCTTGTTTGAGTTAAAATTTTCAAACAAAGTCTGCTCTCCTCTCAGAGTTACCTACTGCAGCTTTAACTTATCCATCACCTTCCAGAGTTGCTTAAGTATGCTGAGTTTTAGTTGGTCATCCTAATTCCTTCTTCTCTACCTTATGGACAGGGAAGCATCACTTCCTGTGTCGAAGATGAGCCCGAGCACCCATGTGTCGAAAGAAAAGAGGCTGTCGAGGTCTTAGAGAGGTCAGATGAAAAGCATCACTTCCCAGAAAAAATCATACCAGATGTGGACAGCTGCAGACATCTGGAACACTGTAGAGGATTTAACACTAGAAGGGCCCAATCCTGTGGTACGAGTTAGGGCAGAACATGACAAATTTACAATGTCGCAACTGGAAAGGGATTGGTATAACCAGGTTCTACTGGAGGTATTGTGGCAAGGCAAATAACGAGGGCCCAGGCAGGATTCGATCCATGACTCCTGGGTGAAAGTCATACACACTAACCATTCAGCCAAGCAGCCAGGGCGCATCATCAATTGGAGCCATAGTGACAGGACCTCCACACTGTCAGTATTTTTCTGTTAAAGGGGATGTTTTCCTCCCATTGTGTCTAGGTGCTTGTTCAGTATGAGGGATTAGCAGAGGGATTGCTGTGGTTGGAGTCTACATTATCGGGCCACAACTGCCAGTAAATTATCCAATACAATCTGCTGTGATTCCTTAAATTGAAAAATGTTTAACTGATTGGAATGTATCATGTACGATTGAATTAAAATGACTTCTCTTGTAAAGTGCCTTGACATGATATAGGCTGCAGAGTAAAGATAAGGAGGATGCTACTTACTGATTCACTGCTTCCAGTGGGCTAAAGAAATCATGTTTTTGCAATTGTAAAACTAGCATTCCTTTTATTTGTATGTAACAAGATAGTAATGGTTATCGTTTATACTGAATTGCTGGTAATGTGTTGCTGTGCTTCAAGAGAGAGCCAAACGATTTTGGTTTCAGAGATTTTGTCGATACATTTTTGTACATTGTCAAACAAAAATCATCCTTTGATCATTTTCATGTAGTTACACCCATGTTCTGTCTGTTGCTGAGGACTGGCAGAGTAAGAAAGTAATTGTGCTTTTGACAATAAATTTAAGTTGAATCAAAACTAATAGTTCATTGGCACTTATCTGCAGAATCAATGACATTCTAAAGGTGCAGTTCAGCCATCTGAAGCAGTTGAGTTGCTGTAGAGACACATCTAAATCATGCAGGTCACAGACTCCTTACGATGGGTCACCAACAGCCATTGGGTGGCACTAATCTGCATTCAAAGCCTGCTGAAGCTTTCCCTGAGTTACAGACGCTGTTGCGAGATGGAAAGTGACCCGACCCCACATATATTGGGACTTCAACCAGGCAGAAGCCACATTCATTTGCCGCCACGGGCCAATATGAGTTGTTTGCAGCACTGGAGGACTCAAAGGTACTGTTTCAGTGAAGGTCGGAGCCGATCGCTGTGTAGCCATGCCAGAAAGGACGAAGCCGACATCCCATTCAAAAGCCTCCTGCTCTACCAGCCACTGAACAACCGTGAGTCTGCTACGCCATATTGGCCTATTGTTAGTTTACTGGCTAACGTTGTTTGCTCCCCATCAACCACGGAGAAACATGGAGCACTTTAATCATACAATTTAATCATTACTCTGTCTGGGCAGAGGCAAGATTAGTTTAAGATAACTAAGATTTAAGGGTTGACAGTTTTTTTTTTACTGTGATTTGTTACCTTGTGTAAGATTAATCTGCTAATGTTTGGGTATAGACAAGTCATTCGGCCTTGAGGTTTAACCAGTGTTTTCAAATATTTTCCGAACAAGAGTTGTTTTAAATCTTACAGCCTGAGTTACTCAATCCGACAGGAGTTTTGTTTTCTTTGTTTAATGTTTAATAAATGAATCAGAGTGGCTCTAAACGACACCATGTAGGTTAGAGGCAAGCTACATGCTAGAGCCAACATGCATGTAATGTTGTAGGCCTGTATTTCATAAACAACGATTGCTTATACCAGTGTTCAAAATAGATATCGACTTAAAGTAGATTGTTTAATCGCAGAAAACTAATCTTAACTGTGTTTGAAACTGCCTTAATGTATCAAAATACTGGAATTACATTGTTTAGTGCCATGACCAATCTATAAACAGAAGTAATTTTCCAAAGGTTAGTGATTTATAATACAGAGAACCTTTAAATAAAACAATAATTAATCCAATGAATATTTTATTTCTCTTCTAATTGTTTATTAGTTTAGACATAAACCAATGGTTCTAATTAGTTTAAAATAATCACAATTAGTAAACCAAGTCCTTGCTTTACTTCCAACATTGCAATTTCAGACTTGGTCTTTGCATCCATATCCCAACAGAACTGTAACATCAGAATTTGTGATTTATATTTTATTGCATATTTATCCATTCATTGTGTTCTTTATTTCTGGTAGTTAGTTATTCTTTTCTTCTAATCAGTAGTGTGTGTTACTAGCTTGGTTTAATACAATATTTGTCTTATTTCTCTTCTTTTGTAAAATAAATTCTTGTATTTTGGAAAGTCGTTGTTTGTCCATTTATTCCACATACGTGTAGTAACTTGCTGTTCAATGAACATCTAGATCTCACTCCATCTTGTTTATTCACTTAAGCCTTAACCAGGCATGTGATAAACTATAACTGAGACAGGTGGTGCCCTGTATATAATAAGTTTTCATAATCATCAATAAATAATTAATCTTATTTATTGTCCCCTTGTGGGACCCAACACTTAGAACTGGCGTTCACAAGAAAATGCTTTGGTCTATGGCGGCATGTTTAGGGTGCCGTCCTTGTGGAATGCTAACCATCACCCCAGTCTCATAACTGATTTCCTTGCAGTATTGTATTTCACTTAATCTATGTTCCTATGAGGTACAATTCCACTACTTTTACTGGACCTTCACTGCATGCTTGTGTCTCCATTTCACCAGGCTGGACCAAAATGAACACTTTCTAGGCCTTTTCAGGAACCGAGTACGTGTACTTGGAAATGGCCCAGTGGAGTTGGGGGGCAGCACTTGGGGTTAACTGATGATTGGTTATAAACCCAGTGGGAACTTATATTGGCAGATGTTGCCAGAAAACAGCTTTATAAAACCTGAAGAGTTGCTGGCGAAGTTCCTTAAAAGGCCATTTTTTTATGGAGACACAACAGCTGAGAGGACCGAACTCGCTGATTTTTCCTATTAGCTTTCCCCCTCCCAGAAATGTCCCAGAACTTGTCTGGTGGACACAGGCCTATTAACTCTGACTAGCTTCCATGTCCTTTCTAAATAATACAATGTTTCCTCTTATCATCATTTATTTATGACAGGAAGAAAAATCAAAAAAGAAAAATGTCAAACACCAATTAAGGACAGCTCTGTATGTATTTATATGGTTATGACCAGAGTTATTCATCAAGTTAGTAACCTTTTGTAACAAATATTTGTTTTGTAACTGTAGGATGTATTTATATGTGTGTTAAAAATGTACCATGTTGCTAAATCTGTGGTGCGACATCACAAACTATTTCCACTCCATACCACAAATCTACATCATAACTGCTCTGATTTTATTCCAGAATGTGGCAGTGATGAATCTTCACTCAGTTTGCCAACAACCACATCATTTACCATTTTCATGTAAATCAGCAACGTCTCCAGGTCTATGTCAGCTCATAGTGTTGTTATGGTCAAGGGAGACCTCAACAGAGTAGAGAACCCTATAATATATGCAGAAAGTTTATATAAAAGAATAGAGAAACAAAATAATACTGTACAATGAGGAAATGAAGAGATGTTATGTCAAACAAAAGTAGCTGTATAAAAGTAAGCTGATTAAGTAAATGATAAGATCATGAACTGGTTTGTGGCTTGGTAAAAACAATTTCAGCTTTCAGAAATTAATGTTACAGTGACAGATTGTTACAGTTACAGATTTTTGTAAGTACTTTTAAGTGCTAACCACCCAGCCACCACAAAAGTTCTACTGAGTAAGATGTGAGAACAGATGTTCTGTCTGTCCAAAATAGCACACCGTCCTCTGTTTTAATTGGCACTCTGAGTCAAAGGGCTCAATTCATGAGGTACCATCGCTGGCTAGACGACAGTGACACCGCTTACTTTATCATCACCCCCAACATGTTCCACACAAACACACACACTAGACCTTAAAGGTCCGACAGGAAAGGTTGAACAACAGCGAGAAATTCAATTGGATGGAGCAACCCACTGCCACATCATGGAACTGTAGCTGGTGCAGCATAAACAAAGGTGAGCATAGCCACATGGAACTGGGACATTATCCCAGTGGAAATATCTCGTTCTGGATAACTCAGACAGTGAAATGGACTGGAGAGACAATTTCCAGACCATCTAAAACAGGCTAATCCCACACTGATGGTAACCAAATTTCAAGTGAAGGATAAGCATGTCTTGTCAGTTATAACAATTCCCCTGTCAAGGGAGCTCACTTCAACACCTGGCTTGTATTTTTGCCTGTAGAAGATGTCAAGCTAGCTTTAAAAATGTAAAACACATGTTCATTCTGCTGTTAACATACCAGGCTATTAGATGGAATAGGTTTTATATGTATTTTCTGCATGTACAGTGCTGTGACAAAGTATTTTCCTCCTCAAAGGTCAAGAACTGATGGTTTGAGAATCTCCTGTAGGATTTTTGGCAGAAACCAGAATTTATGGTTCCATAAATTAGGGCAAGTCACCCAGGTCTTCAAGCAGCAAAGAAGTATCAGACCATCACGCTACCATGACCATGTTTGACTTTCAATCCGAGGACATTTTTCTGAAATCTTGTATTAGTTTAATGCCAGATGTAATTGCATACACACCATTCCAAAAGCTCCACATTAGTCTCCTCACTACACAGAACATTTCCCAAAAGTTAAGATATTTCTTTGCAAATGTGAAATAGGTATTTGTTCTCCTGTTTTGCATTTTTCACCTTGAAACCCTTTCATGGATGTCATTTCTGCCCAGTCTCTACACGGATCTTAATGAAGGCATGCGAGGCCTACAGTACTTTAGATGTTACTCTGGGAACTTTTAAGACCTTCTGGATGAGTTGTTGATCCACCATTGGTAGGACAAACACTGTTCACTAATGCCCCACGTATTCTCCATTTTTTAATGACCCAAAATCCCTAGAAAGAAATACAGGAGATAGAGAAGAGTACAGGCCCACCGTCCGGTGAGGCAACTGACATAGGTAGATGAACAGACGATTAACCAGCCTGACAAGAATGTGATTAATGTGAGAAGGAAAAGAGGAAAGGAAAACACGACCATAAATCAGTCGCCGGGCCTACATGCTAATTTTAATTAAAATTAATTAGTGTGACCAGCAACGCAGTTGAGTATTCTATTGACCAACAGAACCACTTTGTCCAAGCAAAACGAAGCAAGAACCTTGGCAAAGAAAAAAAGTAAATGGATACTCTCTTGCCAACATGTTGTACCCTGTAAATAAAGTTGATTTCTGAAGAAATGTTAATCTCAGTAATAGTACTGGTTGTGGTTAGTCTGACAAATAAAAATGGAGATACGTGATGTCCCATCAATTCCATTAATAACTATTCGTAATCTGAAAATTTAGAAATGACTGAAGTAGCGTAACTATTAAAAAGCTCAACAATTTAGAGCTCATCCTACTTCATTACTTCATCCACTTTGTACAATGCATCAGTGTTGTTTCCACAGGCAGCTGAGTTTCATTCTGGGTTTGCACCAGGTCAGTCCATATCAATGGAAATCATGGTTAACTGTGGACAACGACAATGGTGTTCCAGCAGTTTGCAGCTGGTGGCATTCTCGAGCCTTGGTGATTCCTAGTTACCTTCCTAACCATCTCCATCTCATCTGACAATGACAACTTACCTTCAAGTCCTTCACAAACTAGATGTTGATGACATTAAATGTATGCCTTGTTTCCACTAAGTGGTCAGGCACATGTCAGTATGGTTTGGTACGCCATTTAATGATCCGTTGTGTTTGACACTCCACTCGACAAGTGGAGGTAAACCCAAACTCCTAACATTGCATCATATTATGTCTCGTCCTTGTCACAAGCAGTGACATTTTTGTCTCCCAATCAATGGACCATGTTGTGTGACGGCAGCAGTTTGAACCCATCCCACCATACCATACTGCTGTTCAGTGAACCTAGAACTGAAGGGGTATCCAGGAATGATGAAGTATAGATCTGTTGCTTTTACAGCACATTAGAAAAATCCTTTATTGTCCGACAAGGGGAAATTCGGTTGTAACAGCAACGTGGAAGGAAATACAAACTTATAGATTCAGAAATGTATAGAAAAAGAATTTGAGAATTAAGAATAATATGTACATTATTGGCAAAATTACAAAAACCAATGTACTGTGCAGTTATTGAAGATAAAAAATAAAGGGATATACCCAGATTGGAACCTGTGAGAGCAGGATACTTGAAAAATATTAAAATCACTTAAAATATTTAGAAAAATGTACAGAATGTGTATGGGTAGTTGTGCATTAAAAAGTAAATATATATATATATATATATATATATATTATTTCCAAGAGTTAGCAGAATATAAATTATGCAAAAACATGTGCAAATTACAGCAGGGATGGATTAGGTTTGTTTGGAGCAGTTTTGTTTGTAAAGTCTAAAAGCTGCAGGGAGGAAGGACCTGCAAAAAACACTCCTTCATGCACCTAGGATGCAGCAGTCTGTCACTGAAGGAGCTCTTTAGCTTAGGAACATCTTCACGTATGGACTGGGAGACGCTGTCCATCAGAGATGTTTTTTTGGCCAGAGTCCTTCTGTCTCCCACCACCTGCACTGGATCCAGAGGGGAGTCTAGATTAGATCTTCACGATGAGCTTATCCAACCTCTTCCTCTCAGCTGTAGATACAATAGATAGAAACAGAAAAGATAAGAAGACAAGATAGAAACAGACAAAAATAGCATATCGAACCACACCTTCCCATGCTGCACCACTAAGTGGAAACGAGGCATTACTAGGATACAGTTGTGTGAGTTCATTTTCCTAACGTGTAAATTTACAATTTCCTCCACATATTCACTTTCCAAGCCTTTTTTTATGCTCTGGGCCTTTGCCAATTCAACAAGTGAGCAAAAGAGAAACCATCAGCTGTACTTAATCACCAAAGAGGAACTTGTTAAGTACAAAGACACTATATTTCAGCACCATTGGTTTACTCAAAAAACTACATGTTGTTTATATGTTTGTTGTATAACAATACCACTTATAAAGATACTTAGATTATACCTAAAAAGAGTAGCTTGCTAAAAGCAAAGGAAAATGTAACTTTGGACAAGAAAGATGTGTGAGCAAGCCATTTTCTGCTCCAGTTTCAAAGGGATTTGCTCTCCATGTTGTGATCCAATAAAGTGACCCCAAGAGACGGCAGACTGCATCCCAACCTTGCCCCAGGAGGATAGCATAGTTGCTCATACATACACAGAGGAATACAGTATTTGATAACACACAATCATCAGATCATTCTTTAATTAAATTAAACAAATACAAGCCATTTATTCTGACTTTTTTAAGTACTGGACAATTCAAAGCAAACGTTAAAACAATGTTAGTAGGATCTGGAGCGCGTTGATAAATTACCTGCTGTAAGGGTTGATTATCAGCAACAGTTTGAGGTGTTGAAGATTTTACATCCTCGGATATAAACTACACATCATTCACCCCCACACCCTATTGGTCTTTGAACCCTCTAGGTACAACAAACAATAGGAGCAAAGCATTGCCTTTCAGTTGTGGGAGACAGTGTGCACTGCTCGGCACAGCGGCCTTTGCCATAACTACCGGGGTTGTGTTTGCTAAATGAGCCAGAGCAACACTGCAGAGCTGATACGACCGGGGGCTTTTCTCTGCCTGCACACACTCTACTCCCCTCCCATCCTTCCCCTCCGTCAGAAATCTATATTTCATAAGTGAGCTGTGGAGCTCCAGTGCCCAATTATCAGCAGATAAGGCACAGGAAGCCCTGAAGCGCCGGCACGGCTATTTAGGCGGGGAGGGGGGAAGGAGCTGGAGAACGAAAGGCAGGCAGGCAGGGACCCAACCCCCCAGGGGCACTTCGCCCTTACTGCGTTATTTTTTTTCCTCCTTTTTTCCCCCCCTGTTCTTTCTCCTGCTGACAGCCTCCTCCTCCTCCTTCTCCGTTCCCTTACCTTCGCGGCAGGGTTCAATTAATGCCGGCGGCGGCCAGCACCAGTAGCCTTGCTGAGCCGGGAGCTGGAGCCTCTATCAGCACACAGCAACACGCAAGGCTGAGTCTAACTAGCAAACTGATGTCAAAGCAAGTTGGATTCAGAAATATAGGAGCATGCATGTGTGCATGCACATGTGCACATAAACTGAGGGGCTTTCAGTGTTTCAGCCATAAGCACAATTTGGTCAGTCATGCAAGATTTCAAAAAAACCCGAACGTTTTTGTTTTTTTCTTTCCTTTTTTTCAAACACGGAAAGCATGATTTATCTTCAACCCCGTGTCTTCTGGCAGATTTCCCAACTTTTTATGTTACACTCATTTCCAAACTGAAATTTCCACTATTTTCAATTTCCCTGAGTTACAGACGCTGTTGCGAGATGGAAAGTTCAATTAAATATCACAACTAACTACACGTTTTTCCTTATTTTCAGATCCTCCTGTCCACTCCCTCCTCTTAAGATTGTCTCTTTTAAGTGAGGACTTTTTACACTCCAATGCCCCAGCCCTTTTTTAGTCATGGGGCGAAACTCATTGTGCCTCTCACATTTTCAGGCCCCAACAAAAAACAAACTCTAACTGCCAACGCTGAGCAAGGTCGACCAGGGGTCAGGCACAGCTCACGGATACGAGACGGATATCGATTCGCTGGGACAGGCCATTGCACACACACACACACACACACACACACACACACACACACACACACACACGGACGCACACACTTTTTATTATTTCCCCTCCTCTTTTTCTCTCTCTCCCTCTACAGTCGCAGGGCAGGCATCAGCCAATAGATCAGCCGGGGGCAGGAAACGGACAGGGTCAGAGGGGACATCACTTGTGTGTGTGTATGTGCGTGTGTGTGCGCATATGTGTGTACATATGATGATAAGACTAACGGCCTGCTGAAAGCAGCTCTTACCCAGAGCTATGCAGGACCTGCAGGCTGTGTCAATTCACCTCCAAGCAGCCAAGAGAAGAGCTCTGGCAAAACACTGATGGAGTATTTATATACCGACAGTCATAGACTTGCACCCACACGCATGTGTTTGTGTTTATGAGATTGTCCGGTTTCAGAGTGCCACACCTTGATATTTATCATTGAAAAATTATATCCCACGACACTTGTCACACCAGGAAAGTTGATGTGTGTGTGTGTTTGTGTGTGTGTTTTCCTTTTGCCTAGTGGACTGCATTGAGCAATCCACCAGTGGCAAGACTAGGGTAGGGTAATGCCAAAGAAGGGCTTCCGCAAGTCTAGTGTGCGCAATAAAATGCACATTGATGCAGTATGGGAGAGAAAGATCGGGGATGGGGTGGAGGAGGGCTTGCACTGCTCCCAGGCAGAGAAAGAAGGCCAACTACATCTCCCAGTATGAGGAGAGACGCCAGTATAAGAAGACACAGGAAACCACACAGAGGTGGTTCAATGTTGCTATTGGTGGGTTCAGTTAACATAAAAACAACTGCAAAACAATTTGATTTAAAATAATTTTTACAATGCATTAAAACAAGTAATTATGCTTTTTGAGTCTTTTCTAGGATGTGAAATTTAAAAACGCATTAGATTATAAACTAAACAAAACTTCATACATCTCCCTGTTCAGCTGTAATAGGAAAATGGAAAAAGAATGCAAACCTAAGTGGAAAGACACGGCCGTCCACCGAAAACAACAAGCTTTGTGGAAGAGTGGAAGACAAAAGGCAATAGGCTAGTAAAATAAAGCTATTAGTAGTTCTGCTTTCAGTTTCACAAGACACCTTTCACCTCCAGCGATCCTTTGTTTTCCGTCTACAATGCACCTTTAGTATTCAATATGATCTGCAGAAGGCTATGTATGTCATCAACCTCTATGGTTAAGCATGTTGGGGGAAGCATCATACTGTGGGAAGCTGGTTCATGTGAACAAAGCACTTTTCAAATTACATAGCTTCTCAAAGTGCTTCAGAGAATAAAATCACCCCACGAAGCATCAACCCCACCAAAACCCAGAATAAAAATATGATCAGTCACCAAACCCCCCCAACCCCAACTCCAACCCATTTGCCATGGATTCACACTCTTAAAAACAACAGTGAACAAAAGCATTTGTACTCAATGGGCTGAGTACAGATGAGCCAGGTATGGGACCTTGGCCTATAAAGACACAGACACAGCCAGAGCGACAATAAAAGGGTCTATATTAAAGCTTATTCGTGTTAAACAAATGTGCCATCAACCCCTAGACCAGGGGTCTGCAACCTGTGGCTCCGGAGCCTCAAGTGGCTCTTTAGACCTTCTACAATGGCTCTCACACCAAAAATACCAAAACATGTTTTTTCTGTTCTTTCAATAATAAATTCAGGTTTTAGCAGGAGTTTTGTTATCTAAAAAATATTTTGAATTTCTGTGATAGAATGACATTAAAATAATAATACTTCATCTGCTATTTAGGTTTAAAACTGTGTGCATTTTTACATAATTTTGCCACAAATGTCAAAAACTCAGAAGAAAATGAATCCGTCCTCTTTACGCTAACATTTCATGATTTTTTCTTTCTTTTTTCTCAACTTAAAAACAGAAATAAAATAGTAACTATAGCACCTACCTAAAATAGTACCTATTTATGAACACATGTTACTCCAGTAGATTATTATAAAAAAATCCAAAATTGCGTTTTTCTAAAGGTCATGTTACACTCTGAATGAGTTTTATTTATCTGGATTAAGCGCAAAACGGCTCTTTGGATGGTACAGGTTGCAGACCCCTGCCCTAGACGTAAACCCAATCAATCAGTTCCGAGATTAGAACATTGGTTTTGATAGACACTTCTTCTCCAATCTGATTGATCATTTTCTAATAGCTAAAAGTTTCCGTCTCTATGTGTGCAAGGCTGGTGGAGACTTACCCCAAAAGACTGGAAACTAACTGTGCAAAATGTGTTTCTACAATTTTTTTTGTCAAAGGGGGATTAAATACTGATGTTTTCTACACTTTCCATATTTTTATACTTAAGCATTAATTGGTTACACCTCACCTCACCACTACTATTTGTTGGTTTATCAAGTAAAATTCCAACAAGATACACAGAAGTTAGTAGTGGTAATCTGAGAAAATGTGAAACAGTTGCAAGGGCTGTGAATACATTTAAGGATAAACCATATACAGGTGAGCCCCAGCCGATTTAACTACAAGGAACATTTTTAGTCTTTTTCAACATGTTTATTCTGTGTGGAAGTAATATTAAAGTTTTGGAGCAGCCCAGCCAGAGTCCAGATTTGAGCCTGACCGAATCTGTTGAGGGAGCAAAAAATTAGGATGAGGGCAAGGATGCCTTTTAACCTCAGACTTGGAGCTTCTCACCAAAGATAAATAATCCAAATATTTGCACAAGGCAATGTTTAGTAATAGTCTGATCACTGTAATAGTAAAACAGATTATTCTATTATTTAGAAGGTTGAGCCATTTTAATAAGCTATTGATAACAACAGATATTTCTTCTAAAAAAAAAACAGACACATCTTTTACATAGTTGTATCTTTTGAGAGATGCCTCTCATATCAGAAAAAAAATTTCCTTGTTGAAAGAAAATACATTTAAATAAAAATATGACATCGGTATGAATAATTTTGGGCTCAGTTGTTGCAGCTTCTCTGTGTAGGCACCAAGGGTTTCCCTTTTCTGGCTTTGCAGTGTGTAGTTCTCTTGCAAAAGGTGCAGCACCAACTCAAAGGCTGAAAAGAAAAAACTGATGCGTTGCCAAGACAGAAAGACAGTCAGGGGAAGTGAACTTCCCCCGCTGACGCTCTTGTTCCACAATGAGAATCCCCCGGCCGGTAGCCTCAGACATCTGGTTCCAGTTAGCTCTCTCTGCGCTTTGACGCGTTTCCTGTGCTGCTGCTCCACGCTGCCACGGGTGCGACACAGCCCTCCCAAGGCCATGACAGCTCTACTTTGTAGAGGAGAGCTCCTTTAACTCCTAACACACCCGAATACACATTTAAACATCTACCGTGTGTATTCAAACAATCGCAAAGACGCAGTGGTTGTACTTCACCTTATAATGCACTCAGGTGCAGATGAAAAGTATCTTATTGACATCCAGTTTGTAAAACTGTGAGAATCTTATCAAGTGATCTGTGTTGGTTTGATGCCATCAGACATCAATAGAATGCATCAATGATCAGCAGATGAACCATGCTCAGTTTATGAAACATTGGCTTTAAGTACAATGGAAGGCAGTTGTATTTCCACAAAATTAACAGCTGAACATATGGAATTACTTACACCCCTAAACCTCACAGATTTGGTCAAATTACATAAAATATATATCAATGAGATTTGTATTTGAGCTGATAATTATGAAAAGGAAGGAAAATGAAGGGTTTGAAATAACTGAAGTCGACCGAGGGTGGATAACTGAAGCATCACCTTATGTTCAGTCCACTTCAAATTGATAGCAAAAAGGTGCAGGATAAAGGAGAATCCTACGACAATCCTAAGATTAGGGCCCAACCTCAAACTTATCAACATGTGACTGTCCAACTACACTGAAAGAGCGGGACTTGTGGAAGATGTGTGGTGGACACACCATCTACATGGGGAAACAAGTGGTGGAATCTTCCTTCTTTTCTTCTTTTCTTCAGCAGGGATAGGTCGGAGTTGGTGTAAAGAAGACAGAAAAGTTGGGATTGGATTAGAGGTTTACCCTCCAGCAGAACCATCTGTGTTAAAATGGCAGATTAAAATCCAAATTTAAATCAACTTGAGAATCTGGGAAAATGGATACTCAAAGATGTTCTTTGACTGAGCTCTTTTGCAAAAATAATGGGAAATATTGTTGATAAACACACCTGGTGGAGACATAGGTTAAAACACTGGGAGCTGTATTCCCAGTGAAAGCTGGTTTTACTAAATTTGGACCTGGGTGGGATAAATAAAAAAGCACACCATACTTTTCAGAACTATGTACCATTTTCCTTCTACTTTAGTTTCATACTTAATGTTTTTCTTTCGGGTAAAATCCCAAAAAATAAATGTAATTTGGGGTTTTATAGTGACCAAAATGTGAATAGTTTAAGGGGTAGAATTTCCTTAAAACACTGAAGGACTCTTTAACCTGTAAGATTTGAGATATAGTGCAGCGACTTCTCTTGTCACCTCTTCTTTGGAAGTCGGATGTTTCAATGCAAACACCAAGTTAGTCAAAACGCCTCTTAGTGAGGTGATTCCTTGTGTGGAGGAGTGGAAAAGGGTGACCCCAGAATGGAGAGATACATATCAGAGGCACAAAGAAGAACAAAAAACAAGCACCCACACAAAAATGCTAGCCTGCAATATGAACATAGTAACCTTGTATGCAACATTGGGTATTGCGAGGAGTGAAAGTGAGAATGAGGGGGAGAGAGGAAGAAACAAAAGTGCATTGAGGAGGAGGTAAAGAGACAGGAAGGAGCTTCTAAAAGGCTTTCCTGCGTTGGAGGGACTCCCTGCACCTGCACTAATTCTTTGTAAACTATTTCTCTGAAATCTTAGTAATATTGGAAATTTGTTGACCTCACATTCACCCACTGTTTAACACAAGTCTGATTTATTTCTTTATAAATTTACCAAAGACATCCTGCAGACACCAACTACATCCAAATAAAATTTTAGCAAACAAAAAAAAACATGTTTTCTTGAAAAGAAAAAAGTAGCCATTTAATTGAATCCAATTGGAGTTGAGTGTGAGCCAAAACGAGGCCAAATGAAAGTTTAAGGAGGCAGTATTGATCTGTGTGGAGGTTAGGGGTAGGTCACCCCTATCAGAGAATCAACAAACAGCAGCCAGCGCCCTCCTCAGCTAATCCAACCACCTTCTGACCTTTCCCACTGTTTCCATGGCGAATGACCCTGAACCTATAAGAGCATATACTCAGCTCATTTCTGAGTGAAAGCAGCTCTGCAAAGATGCTGGAACTACAAAAAAATGCTTCACACACAGTTTTATCTGGGTTTTTTCTTGACTTGGCTACTTTGCAAGAAATTCTGTTTTGGTCTTGTTTTTTTAGATTTTTACTATTTTTCCCACTGTAATCAAACAGTCACATGGCTTAGATTGCTACAATACGAAAAACCTAATTTAAATGTATTCTATTTAGCACCTTCCCAAGCCAACAGCACAGAATAAAAAGTGACCAAAGTTGTGGCATTGCTTACCATTTCTAGAGCTAAGAATGTTTATAAACTGTCTTGAAGAGACTAACCTGTCAATTATTTGTCCTTAAATATACATTGACACTGAACAGTGTCAAGGATTAAACTAGCAAATGGCCTGTGCTTATATTGAGCTTTTTTTAGTCCAGAAGACCTCAAAGAGCTTAACACTAAATTTGGAGGCAACAATGGAACTGACAAATGCGAGGCTGCCACAGAATCTGCGCTACCAGGCCCTATGACCACCACCAGTAAGCAAGGCAGGGGAAGTGTCTTGTCCAAGAAAAAGATGAATGGAACGAGCTTTCAGACCAGCAACCTACCTTATGGGATGAATTCCTACTAACTGAACCACTGCTACCATAGGGTAATCTGTTGTAGTGACCCCTACATAACAAGCTGGTGATGGTTGTTAATGTGTAACAACAGAGCGTCGTATATAATTTTAAAAGGGATTAGAAAAATTTCAGTCATCTTAAAACATACTCCTTTTTGCTGCATGTTGTGCATTCTGCGTTTGGCCTCAACTAATCGGTGTGCTATTTCTCAGGAAAAGGTTAAAGGTTCCAAGGATAAAGGTGGGATCATCTGGAATGTGTTCCTTGACCTACAGTTATGTAACCTAGTTAACCATAATATTCTCCTGGACTAAATTCAACTTTTCCATAGTTTGTCAAGTTTCCAGATTTCCGCTTTTATCTTCTTCTCAAACTGGTAAAATTGTAAATTTAATTTCCTGTGTTCATCAACTGTGTTCCACAGGGCTGTATGCTGGGTCCAGTTTACTTTAGTATGGATGATAACGATTTACTTGATCATATCTCAGTATATGCAGATGATATTGTAATATTGGCAAAGAGGTGGAGCTGAGAGTAGCGCTGTGAGGGGGTTGACGCAGGGTTGACGCTCGGAGCCGACATAGCTACAAGCTAGTCAGAAGCTAGTCGGAAGCTAACTGATGCTAACGGAAGCTGAAGCCGGTTTCAGGTAGAACCGCGGTTGAGAGACTCTTGCCCCGTTTTTCCTTAAGGACGCTTTAGACCCAGAAACACCTTGAGTGGAGAAAACATATCGATATAACAAGACCCGAATGGGTAGGATCACTACGGCCTATTACGTTTCCATTACCATCAACAACACCTCCAGAAAAAAACAGTCACAAATTCATCATGACAACTCAGATCCTCTCCAGTGTTAAAAGAATTTTGACTCACCTCACATGTTTCAGAGATCTATTAGTTCAAGGCTCTAGCTCCTGAACTGTGTTTCTCACACCAGTACTAATCTAACCGGCGATCATCCAGACTGTCAAGAGTCCGACTGTAGTCTTCCAGCCTGATCTAACCGACTCCGCCTCTCTGACACTGTGGCTCGCTGCGGCTTCTCAGTCCTGCCGACTTTGGTGCTTTGCTGCTACCTGACCGGTCGCCTGCTCCAACTTGCGTGCAGAAAGAGATAACAGCTCCGATCGGAGCTCCATTCCTCTTAGCAACCTGACACAAATTCTCCCCCCACTGGTGGCAAAGCTTCAGCCCGCATAAAGCTTCGCCCCGAAGCAGAGATTTCTCGCAGAGTCTGTTACTGTAATCAATATCACGGCAAGCCATCTTTTTCCAATAAGTGCAGATTGACACCAAAACCGAATAGAAACTGCAAAGGCAATTGATAGGGGACTTCAGAGACACGAAATGGTCGAAGTCTTTACGTTAGTCCCAGGCTGTGGAGGCCTTCCCCGAGCAAGCAGGGGGGACAAGCAGATTACAGTGCAAGCTATTAGCTACTGTTAGCCACCATTAGCCACCGGAGTTAGACAGACCTGTCAATCAAAATGACAAGCCCCTAATTATTCATAATTTCAAGATTAAATTATATCTAAACGGAGGAATTAGAAATAATTCACCCTCCCTCAGAGTTGTCATGACGGTAAACTTAATTATCTAACCTGAAATGGTTTTTTGATTAAGGCTGTAAACGTGTTTATTTTTGCTGTAAAGTTGGCATTTTTAACCTGGGCGTTAATGGGAAGTTGCTCCTTTTTGGAACCAGCCCCGAGCGGATGAGAGAGGAACTGCAATTTTTGACACTTCCTGGTTGGCTTCACATTCTGTTTTAGTTAAAGGTATCCTGTTTAAACATATTTTGAAAGTACATTCATTCTTCTATTCTATAAATTCCTGTATGGTGTGTCATCTGCTACACTATTTTACATTTAAAATCAGCTGTAAATATAACTACAAAAAAACTAAAACTGCAAACAGTGATCTTTTGAAAGCATCATATTAAGTCTGCTCTACACTATAAACTCTTTCCTGATTATAATCAGAGCTGTCTGAATTAGTCTTTTTGACTTGATTAACCATGTATTGTATGCTGGATGCCTATTAATATCACACACAGAGATCACAAATGAAAACTTATATTCATTAATGTAGGTACATTTACTTGAAACATTTTTGTTTAGTCTATTTCTTAATGTATGAAGTTCCTTTTCTTAATAAGAACAAAACAAAAATAGTTTGACAGCCATGCTCTTCATATAAGATTTTTGGCCTGAGAAATCCCAGATTCTTGCCTTTCCTCACTGTTTCCAAATCACCCTTTCTTCATCCTTCTCTGCTCCTCACACCCCTCCCTCCCTCCAAGGCAGGCAAGCAGTGGTGGTAACCAAGCCTCTGGCAGTGTGTTCCTATCCTGCAGGAGCCCTCAGGTTCCAACCTGTCAATATCCCAGGCAGCATCTTGGCTCTGCTGTGGCTCAGTTAACCTCCTCGCCCACTGCAACGGCACGAAGGGGTTCCAAAAAAAATGTGCTCCAAACCACACACACTGCAAATTACATCTGCAAAGGGCAAGATTCTGGCAGGAGCAGCGAGCAGTATGGCAGCTGACAGCGGCTCTCTGCTCGGATGTTTTGGATGATGGTTGCACTGGAATCTTCTGAGGGCGAGGTGGGAAGAGATGAATCCCAAAGAGAGAGAGAGAGAGAGAGAAGCTCAGGGAAAAATGACATTGGTAATTTTTTCTCATGATTCTTAATTTGAAAGAGAAAGGGTGACTTAAACTGCCAAAAAAAGACATTAAAATGCATTTCAATAGATGTTGAGAACAGACGTAGAGCCACGGTGGTGGTCTTGGAGTGTGTTTATAATCTCCACATAGACCCCAGTCCCAAGTGTGGTAGCAAACATGTGGCAGCATGTCACCAAACCCTTATGAAACACACACACACACAGAGGCGCACACACACACTCTCTCTTTCTCCTCCATGCATGACTGCGAGGCACCGCGGCTGTCTGCCCAGATCTCAGGTTACGGCCCGACCAGACTTTGTGGAAGCTTCTCTCCCACACCCTCTCTCCCCCTCCGCAGGCTCCGGAGGACATATCGGGTTGCTGGTTCAGCGCCGACCAGGCTTGGCGCTGGCGGCAGCTTGTGATCTTGGGTGCCGGTGTCCATTTTATCTCCCTCTCTTTGTATTGCCCCAGACTGCTAATGTCTCTGCAGGTGTGTAGGTGTGATTAGCAATACAGTGTGTTCATGTTTAGGAGGACTTGTACTCATAAAACCTCAGCTCAGCTCCAAACCCCAAATTCATATACCATCTTACATAGTCTACAAGGAACTTTTAACCCAAACCAGTGTATATTATCCTAGGTGTGTGCAGCAGTACATATAACTTTGCTTTTAGGTTTGTTTTTCTAAATAAAGAGTATTTTATCCATATCTGAGCAGCTTGCTGTAGCCTGCTTGTTAGAAGCAGCTGCAGGGAGGCAAGACCTACAGGTCAACATGTAGCAGATCTTCTATAGGAGAGGACTTTGTGATGGTTCTACTGCTGGCTCGCTTGCTTCCTAGCCCGGCATGGAACGGCACTCATGAATTATGCATAGAGACATCTGCCACCTCTGAATTATAGATCTGTAGAGGGCCCAGCATATGGGAACAGCCCAGCAAGTGCTAATGGCTAACTCCCAGAGACAAAATATGGGTTAGAGACGCATGAATGATAGTTAGGTCATGAAACCTTCCAGTCATTTGGGTGTGAGGAGGAATGTAAATGTGATTATTAAGGTGTCTGCTTTTGTATGTGGTGGTGCTATTTAATGCTAAGACTGTACAGTAGATAGAGGTTTTTACTGTTTAACAAGAAACATGTTTTCAGATTTTTAAGACTTTCACTTTACTCCCATTCTCACTTTAAGAGTCTCGTGGAAGAAAACATAGAGTTAGAATGCCGACAAAACTAATAGTGTTTGGGGAGGGTCCAAAACAGTAAACCCTAGGTAGACCTCTTGCTGTTATGCTCAGTGATGGTTCTTTGCATGAATGTCGCCCTGGGCAAGGAACACCACCAAATCCACCACGATTCACCCATCCCAACCAGTTATGCAGATGAGATATAAAACTCATCTAGGGTGCAAACTAGCCATTAAAAAGACTGCCCCTTAGTGGGTAACCATATAGGTCAGAGTGGAACATTTCTCAAGAACTGACACTGCTGATACATTTAGCATTTTGCTAGTCATAATGTCAGTTAGTTGATTTCAATGTGTTATTGGATAAAGACTTTGCTTCTCACTTAGACAAGAAGTTTTTATTTGGTTATGGTAAGACACGCTTACTTTTTCACTGCTATATACTAGATAGATAGATAGATAGATATATAGATAGATAGATAGATAGATAGATAGATAGATAGATAGATAGATAGATAGATAGATAGATAGATAGATAGATAGATAGATAGATAGATAGATAGATAGATAGATAGAGAGAGAGAGAGAGGGAGAGAGAGATCTTTTAGTTATCTGGCTCCTCTCTTGTGAAACCAGCTCCTAGTTTTCGCCACTAGGCAGACACCCTGCCTACCAGGCTTAGGCCGTTTTCACATGTGTGGCCGTACCAGAAAACGGCCAGAGAAAATGCTAATTTTTTCTGTTCACATGTCACGGATCTCTGCGATTGTATTGTACTGTACTGCGATCCAGTCTTTTACTACAAATAAACAGCAGGTGGCGGTATACAAATAAGTCTTAGTTCTCCAACAAACAAGGGAGTGAGAAGTACCGACGTCATAAAACGAGCGACAGCCTAGAATGTAAACAAACTGGTCTACTGGTCAGCTGCTACCTGAAGCCATCTACAGGGTGAGTGTTGTAGTAAACCCGCCGTTTTGTAACCTGCTGTGTTGCTGTGGGATGCTTGAATAGCGTTGTTTTGGTATTTGTATGGTCGCGAGGTGATTCTGTAATTTCGGCCGGCGGTGTCGTCATTTCCGCATGGAGCGCGTCTATTGTCTTGAGTACGGCCAGAGTACGGGTTGTGTTCACATGGTACGTGGCCGCTCGTACCTGGACTCGGATACTACCTCCAAGGCAGGTCTCTCTGGCCGTATTCTGGCACGGTACAGTCTGTGTTCACATGGTACGAAATAAGTGGATTTTGACCAAATACCGTACCCGAGTACGGACTCCCGTACCATGTGAAAGCGCCCTTAAAACCTTCCTTTTTGATAAAGCTAAGAATGCTTTAGAATATGCTGAGCTATCTCTGTAGTTATGCTGCTATGGGCTTAGACTGTTGGAGGATAGACTGACCACTTTTCTTCACTCTGGTACTTTTCTCCTCTACTACTCTCCAATTTGCTTAATTTGCTGTTATTTCAACTAGTGGCCTTGCTTTATCACAGTGTTTTTTCCTCATAGAAGCTACACCTGGTCTGGCATTCTGTCTAGTTGAGATGCCTTCCTGGAGCAGACCATCGACTGAGAAAATGCTCCCAACAATTGAACATTCTCCCTCTCCTGTTACCAACTTTTTACTTTCTTTAACATAGGAGGTACCCCAACTACGGGTGGGACACGTTAATTACAATTAATACATAAGAATTATCGCGTAAAAAAAAAAAAAAGAATTTTATCGTAATTTTCATTCCAATCAATGTGGAACATTTGTCTGAGCATGGTTTCCTGGGACAGATTTCCTGGGTTTCCTGGGCAGATTATGCTGCATTCCAGTTAACCTTCGGAAAGTCGGAAATCTCGCAGTCATTTCACTGAGACATGCCCCCTTTAGGTAGGAATATATATGAGGTCCAACTCGGAGCTCTGAGAGTAGACCAAGTAGAGGGGGGGCAAATCAGAAACAAAGATTGCGTCGCCCGTAGTTGAGATATATTTTCTTTGTATATGCACTGTTGGTCATTTCAGTGTCGTTTTTAAATGCTCTTACACACTTGACTACTTTTCTGATTTAATTTAGTCACCAATTTTTACATTGCACGGTCTTGTTGTGCATTCAATACAATGTACAGCTTTGTTTTTCATGCTGGTCTACTGAAGATGCTATGTCGCTAACAACAATAACAATGACTAGCCTTCCCCTCAAAAGCTGCTGCCCTCAAAGCGTCCATATTCTTTCCAACTCAGAGTGTAGCGAGACAAACTGGAATGCTTTAAGTCAGGAATGACGTCAAGGTCTTGTGTAAAGCAACTCGGACGCCCGAGTTTCCGAGACAAATGGAATGCAGCATTACAATGCTGCACACAATAGGCTATTACGTAATACTTTACATAATAATTGGTGACCATCCACTTTTCAAGCACTCTCGGGTTCCCAGGGTTTTTCCATGTTTATCATGGGACCATACTTAGACTGACTGCTAGGATGTATGCAGGACGACATCCTTTGTCTCATCTGACATCCTCCATGAGCGGCCACTTAATGCCGGGTTCTGATTCGTTCAGAGACTGAACAGACCGCAGCTGGTGCCCCTGTTACGTCGATATGAGTTACCCGTTGCGCCTCGCTGTATGAATTGCATAAGATAAACCGTCTAGCTGCAACAAACTAGCAGAGAGCATTATTAATATATCTGGTACATGTGATTCTGTGTGTGACAAAAGGCTGCAAAGAACCTGCAAGTCACATGGACACAGAAAATTTAAGCTTTGCAAAGTAAGAGTTCATCCATAAACTGGCTGAGGAAAATGATTTTGAAATTAAACACTGAGTTTACACAGATTTTATCATCTTTTTGAGACTGTTGTTTTTTACTTTTATCACAGTGAATAGAAAATACTTCTCAGAATATGATTTCACTTTTTTTGTTTCATTTTTGTAAAATTAAAAAGTAAGCTATCACTGGTACTGATAACATTTCTAATTTAGGCAAGAAATTATTTATATTATTATTTTAAAGTAATTTTTTTTACCAATGAAAAAACTTTAGGAAGTTTGTTATTTAACTATTCTTTCTAACCACAGAGAATGCATGCTTTAAAATGATAAAACTCAAAAGTCTAGGCCCAGTCCGGAAATTGTTTCAGGACTGGGCCAAAATATGGTCACCCTAACATAAGAATCTTTTTTGCTATTATTTTTCTAAAGACAACGTTGTGAAAATATACTTAAAATAACACTTAATTTTCAGGCCTGTTCAGTTTTGGCCAAGGATATATATTTAATGTTACTAATCTTCTCAATGGACATGCATTTAACAGCAGTTTTCAAACATTTAAAGAGCTTTATTCTGGGGGGGGGGCTGTTTGATCCATTCAGAAACATTTATACATCTAGTCTTGATCAGCGTACATCTGTAGAACTATAGTGCTGGATAAAAAGCTTTTATTGTTAAGCCCCCAAGTCGGCACAGAAGACAATCAATTTGTCTCCGCTCTTTCTTACATAATTTTCTATCCAATAAAAAAGGGTTCTAAAAGCTATGCACTCCCAACAGGTGCCAGTCACGTTGACATCACAGTACATCAGTGAGTTTTAATAGTCATCGTTTATCCTTCAATCACAGTCATGAACTCCTTCAGCTCACTTTACGTTAAGTTTAATGAAAACAGTCATGACAATGTGAGATAGTTTTAAAATTATTAATTCTAAAATTGCTCCAGTGTTGTGGTTTCCAGCACAGTGTGAAGGTTTGCAAGCATCATTTTTAATGATCTCCAGATAACTAACCAACACAAATATGCAACAAAAAGACTGTTACTTAAAGCCTACTTTTAAAAGAGCTTTTGAAAATATCTATGTGAATGGGAGGTTCAAAACGTCCGGGTTAGTGAAAGGGACTTCATAAGAGTGATGGATGTTTATTTATTTTTTATTTTTTCATGAACAGAAATGTTTGGAAATAGATACATTTGTCTTTTTTATAGTGTGGGAATAGTTTAGTAACCCTCTTTTACCCAGCTGACAGTGTGCTGGCAGTGTGCAGTAACAGATGGTAGTGGACCAGTGCTGGATGCCTCTGGCATAAAACAACCTTAAACCATAGGAATGGTATGATGGAATTTTTTTCGTGGTCTACAAACATGAACCACGGTTTACCTTAATACCAGTAATTCACACATGACAGATGTATGCATATCTATGACTAATCCAACTTTAGAACACACGCAAATTACTCAAGAATGTCAATAAAGCAACCAAATGCAAAATTTCATGTTACCGTAAATATATTTTTTTTCAACCAAATCCAGTAAAAGCATTGTGAAAAATAAAAATAAGAAAGCATCAATCTAACAAATGATGAGTGGTATCTCTGAGGCTTTTATGTAGGCGTCCTACTGCTGAAGTGCAGCCTTTCTGAATATTCTATACCCTGATTGGAGAAACCCGCTCCTCAAAGGAGCACAGACAGGATGGGTGAGAGGGGGGGGGGGTGGCTGTATTTTCTTCCGGCCCAGTTAAGCAGGAGGCCTGGTCTACCCGGGATGACTTCGATCGTTGTTGTGTGTTTTTTTTTTCCTCTCTCCAGGATTATCCTCTTATCAGCGCTGAAAAAGCCAGGCTGCGAAGCACCAGTAATTAGCCTATCTTTAATTAACGAGCACTCTGCTTCAAAACCACCCACGGTCCGCGTAGGCTCCCACTTGGAAGGCAGTCGGCGCAGCGCAAGGATGAGCAGACTTAATCTTGTTTTTGTCTGGGTAAGGGAGAGTGAACGCGTAGAAAAGGGCAAAGTTCATCTTCAAGTAGTTGGGCAGTCGCGCTGAGCAGAACATCCCTCATGCATGCTCGCTTGCAAACAAGGGAATCCTGCCACCCACTACTGTTCCACTTCACTGTAGCCTATGTATGCGTTTTGGTGTTTATTTAAGGCTACACGCCGGTGTGTGTGTGGATGAACTGCTGCATATAAATCCTGCTGCCTCCTCACTCTCATTAACAAACCTAAATTTATAGGTTTACTAAGGCCTCCTTCCGATCTGCTGTGGAAACTCAGGTGGGAGGATATGAAGGACAGGAGTCACTTTAATGAGCTTATTTATGTTTACAGGATTCACGATTTTGCTTGTGAATACTTTTCGGAAATTGCAGTAAAAGAAAGGCGGAAAACTTCAGGAAACCTCTGAACTTTTGGTCAATAAGTATAATGGCTATGGATCAAAGAGGACAGGGACATCAGAGGGCGGCGGGAGCTAAACGACAGATCTCAAGAAAACCAGGCAACCTCAAGAGGGAAAGTGGACGGTGTCTGGGACTGGCCTTGGATTGTAGAGCAGGAGTGGCGACGGCGGCCTCAGCATGCATACATTAGTGGTGCTTAGGCTCACTAATTGCTTCTCACTTAGACAAATCTCCTGCAAATCACGGCTGTGCCGCCAGCGCTGCCCCGGCCCCCCGGGAAGCAGAGACGGCAGGCAGGCGGACAGAGCGAGAGACAGGAGGACGGTGAGGAGGAGGGGTTGAGGAGGAGATAAGGCATGGGGGAGCGTGTGTACCAGAGGCGCTTTGGAGCAGTATGAAGGAGGAAGGAGGGTGGGTGAGGGGAGGATGCTCCCATGAGAATGAACAGAAACGAAAAGAGAGCGAGAGAGAAAAGCAGCACTTCCAAGTGTGGCTCTCTTTCTGCTCATCCATAGTCCAGGCTGAGGATGCCCCCCACCCCTCCCAACCTCTCACACCCCTTCACTCACAAGCCCCACCGCTGCTCTGTTCTTCCATCCACCCCACCACCACCACCACCACCCACCTCCCCTTCTACAAGCTCTCAGATCTCTGCTCTGCCCCCTCGCCGGCCCCATCCTCGCTCTCTCTATCGCTCCACGGAAAAGTGAAGGAAAGATGAAACTCCACAAAGAGAGAGGGGGGGGGCTGGTTAAAAAAAAAAATCAATAACACAGATGGATAGCTGGATAACAGGGTCCGGCATGCTTCGGCGGTGAGGCAATCCAGAGGGTGCCCACACAACTTCCACACAGGCGCAGAGAGATGGGCAAAAACAAGACGCAGGGAAGAAGGTGATGATTAGCCTCAGGAAGTCGGCATCGCCCGCAACACACAAGCACACACTTGTTCATGTCCTGCACGCAATACCACACATGGGATGCACCCATAAAAGAAAAAAGCGTTGCACAAGGCTATGCATGCAAAAGTGAGCAATCACAACCGAAACACCTGAAACTTTCATCCAATCCTTAATTTTCAATCGAATGAGGAGCTGCAGCAGAGCGGCGAGAGGTGTGATGTAACCTGAGGTACGAGAACACACTCCATCTTAACAGTAACATAATTCAAAAGATCAGTAATATCTTCTGATAATAGGTGGCTGAAGGCAACGATTGTTTTGTTAGTGTAGTTGTTTTAGGAGAAATATCCCACCTGTACCTGTATAAAATATTCTGTTAAACCACGCTACCCGGAGATGAGGCTTCAGAATGTTCTTTAGTTACCATTAACAAGTTTTACAATGTTTTAAGAAAACTTTATTGTAGTAACATTGCAGTAATTTAAAAAAATATCTAAATAAAGAAAAAAATCGAAGTTCAAAGATTCAGGAAAACTAACTCCAGTTCAACAGACTTCTGAGGCATTCATTAAACAGAGACAAAAAAAGCAACAAATCCTTTCTTTTTTTCCAGAAACCATTTCGCTGAGGTAGGCTAAGATTATCTAAACTGTCAAACCAGTCAGGTTGCTCACTTTTGAGGCTGCAGCTCGGCCTGATGCCGGAAGACAACGATACACTAATATCTACGCTTTGCTGCTAATCATCTCTGGATCCGAATTTTACTCAAACAAAAAGCAACTGAAAAAAAAAAAGGGTTGTAACTTCCCATCACTGAATTACAGCTAATACACCACAGAAGATAAAGGTTAGCAAAGTAAAAAAAACAACAAAAAACAGGAGAAGCTGTGAATTTGTGCAATAAGCTTGAAGTTAGTAGTGGTTGTAGAGGTTTGATGCCATTAGAGCATCAATGGCTACGTCATGGCAGCTTGGTATGACAGATTATGAGAAGCAATAATGTAGATAAGATGCTTTGAATGAGATAACAAGCAAAAACTTAATATCATGCTACAAAATGAATAATAAAATTATTGACTTGTGTTACTCAAAACAAAAAAAAATAGGCTAGGTTTCCTAGGAAGATTCATACTTCATACTTAAGGAGAAACGCACCTAAAATGACTGTTTGATCATTTCCAGTTTTATAACATTTCTTATTTTAAAAAAGCATACCTGCAGTTTGTTCTTATTAGTACCTTCATGTCCTTTGTTTTGCCACTTTTCATAGATACAGAATAATAACGCAGAATTGATATCTGAGGCAGGGATTTTAAATGTGGTGAGTGCTGTATGTAAAGGCTCTCGTACCACCCTGAGCTTTCTAATTACCAACAGTATCAACATGTCCTGGGACCCAACAAAAAATATTAAAATCATGACATTTCAGAAGTCCTAGTTTCTCTAAAACTCAAACAATCATGGGAATATTGCACTTTAAGCTGGAAATGTGATGTACTTCTAATATGCAAATATGAGTCACGCACTAAAAAATATATTTTAAATCCTAAGGCTGCATGTTTGTTGTGTTTGTGTTGATTGTGACCAAATACACTTAGGCATAACATCTTTCACACCACTCAGAGATTTAGATTGAAAATTACTTTTAATGCCACCAAAAAGTTTGTTTATGTTAAGAACTAACACATGTTTCTCCTAAATGATAAAGAAAAAAAAAACAAGTAAATAAACACATTACATGTGTTTTTATAGAGTTTAAAAGTAGAATGTATAAGAGTATTTACACCCCTTCTAGATAATCAATACAGAAATCAATTAAATCTGTCTTATAAATGTTGACTAACTTTAATATTATTGTATATATCTTAGGATTGGGGCTGCACAGTGGCGGAGTCGGCAGCAAGAAGGTCCTGGGTTTGAATCCCAGCCCGGGGTCTTTCTATATAGAGTTTGCATGTTCTCCCTGTGCATGCGTGGGTTCTCTCCAGGTACTCCGTCTTCCTGCCAGTTAGGATTCTGTGGTTTATGAGTGTTTGTGTGTGTTTTTCCTGTTCTCCTGCCTTATCTCCAGGGCGGGGCAGGCAGCAGCACCAGGTGTTCCTCATCCAACCTCTTTACCACCAGCTTTATAAGGGGAGCTCTTCCAGCAGGGTGACGCCAGACGGTTCTCGCTCTCAGTGTGGTACTGAGCCAACTCCTAGTGTGAAACCAAGTAAGATTTCTTCCCTCAGGATTTTCTGGATCTTTACCTGACCTGTCTCCTCGCTGACTTCCTGGACTCCCAGATTCCTCAAGGCTGGATGTTCTCCTCTCTCCCAGTTCCTTCTCTGGTCAGCCTCTGCTCCGCTTCCCTACTGGTAACATCTTCATACTGCCTGGGTGTCTGTCGCTCACCTACCCGTCATTCTATCTGCTAATAACGAACTGGTTAAGTTGCTCTTCATACTCACCTGCTTCTGGATTCCCTCCCGGTCTGCCGCCAGCGTCTCACCTTCAATCTAAGCCAAGAACAGTAAGTATTCGCTCACCACTACTCCTAGCTAACAGAATCCTACTTACCTCTCCTCCAAGCTCCCTGATCCCCTTTCAGACAGTAAGCATAATTATTACTTTCAAAACATATACTCTCAACCGCCAAACTAATTCTCCACTTCCCTCTCTCCAGCTCCGAGTTCCCCGGTTCTTGGTGCCTCCATCCTGGTTCTCCCGAAACAACCTCAAATCCTACCTTTTAAAAGTAAACTCAGTTAAAATCTTCTTGGTCTGTTGCTGGTGCTCTTATTGAGTCCAGTAGCCAAACATGTCACTGCCACAGTCCAAGACATGACGTTTAGGTTATTTGGTCTGTAAAATGTCCTTATATGTGTTTGTGTGTGTGTGTGTGTGCATGTGGACATGGTATTACTATCTTCATTGGGACCAAAAATTGGAGGTTTACTATCCTCGTGGGGACCGACAGCCCTTGAAGGGACCAAAATCCCAGTCCCCACTAGTTGGAAGGCATTTTTTAGACTCAAAATGTGGTTTCAGTGTCAGGGTTAGGATCAGGGTTAGGCATTCATTTTTGATGGTTAGGGTAAGGGGCTAGGGAAAGCATTATGTCAATGAGATGTCCCCACAAGACATGAAAACCCAACGTGTGTGTGCTCCAGTGGACTTCTGACCTATCCAGATTGTACCTACCCAATCAAGTGGAACGCCTTCTGAGGTTGGGCTTCCCACTCTGAAAGTCTGAGATTTTTTTCTTCTTTGCTCCGACTTTGACTTTCCATATGGCCGCTCCTTACATCAACAATAGTAGCTGTGGTGGAAAAAAGTATTTTACAAGATGCACTAGTGAGAATGCATCTAAAATCCATCTTACATGTAGATCCTACAACTCTAATCTTAACAAAATAAGAGGGGTGTTTGTGTATGGAATGTACAGCTTAAAACGATGTTTGTAAGAGGTGCTACAACTACGGCTACTTGGATGTCTGCATATTGGAATCCCGACTTATCTGACAATGTTTACTGGAACGCTGGTTACTCAGACTTGACGTCATACCCAGGTCCGATTTTTGACTTCCGAGGTAAATAGAACGCACTATTAATGTTGCCTTTGTCCACTAGTATTTTGATGATCTATCTTTGGTATTGAAATCCAAGTCTCCAATCTTTTGCTTCTTCCACACATTCTCTTTCAGATTTAAACTGGTCCACTTTCCACCAGAAGAGACATGTTGGTAAAATAAAATCTTACTTTAAATCTGCGATGGGATCTGTATCACTTTGGGCTTAACTGTGAGTAAGAAAAAAAACAAAACTAAATATGTGACATAAGCACATTAAAAAAAAATGTATGTGTCCATTTTCACCATATAAATTACTAAACTAAAGACAGATCACACACATTACCAACTCACCTGTAGGTCTTACACATTAGTTATAGCTAAAAAATATTAAGTTAAAGCTTCGGATTCTATCTTCCACGTGCATATGTTGTACAAATGGCTTGATTAAAAAAAAATCATCTAATGAAATGTATTTAGACAATTGTTGAACGTGTATTCACCATAGGCAGTTTCTCTTATTTATACAATGACCCCAAGTATAAAATCTTAAACAAGAGAAAAATATTACCATTTATGGATTTTTCAAAAGCAACATAAGATTAGATTAAACACAAGCTCTGAAAGCTCCCTGAACACCAAATTTTTCATCCATCAACTTTGCATGTTGTACAGGAGTAACAACAGTCTTTACTAACGGTTTTTCTGACCTGTTTGTTGAGTTCAATAAACACATTTTCCTGCAACCCACCAAGTCATATGGTTTCAAGCCTGTCCCATATCATGCTGCTACCACCACCATAATTTGGAGTTGATGCAGTAGAATTATAAATATTTTCACCAAAAACGTATCCATATTGTAGTCAAGTTACTATTTTACTCTTAAAATTTCCAATGTGGATTTTCCTGTTTTCATAGTCCAACCTAAAGGCTTTTTTTAGAACAAGGTTTACTTTCCATTTGTCAATCTGTCTGTAAACAGTCATTCAAAGCTGTGATATTTGTAAATGTGGTTGAAACGGTATTCTAGAAGGTTTCAGTTCTTGTCGGTTCCGAGTCTTAATGTCTGAGCTCATAATTCGAGTCCTATTCTGAACCCAGCAAACTTTGTTTACTTATCAAAGAGCTTTAATAACATCCAAATGTTTTCACAGAAAATGTTTGCAACCTCCAGTTCCTAATAAATTACAGTAAAATAAATCTAACTTGATGAAATCTATGCTTCTGTGAGATATTTCCAGCGTTCTTGCATGTTGCTCGTTCCAACGGGAGCTGTCACATAAACCGTTCTCGTGTTGGCACAGAGATGTTAACAGCTGCAGTCAATCATGATTACTAACGGGAAGTGAAGCAGTCCTGGCAAGTTTAAAAAAAACACATTTTGGAGCTCTTAGTTTCACTAAATTAATAATCTATGTGGGCGTAAATAGATTTTGGAATCTGTCAGTATAATTTGTACTGTGTAGATTTCTGAATACCCGCAATAAATTCAAACTTGTGCTGTAAATTTCAGGGATCTTTTTTCTCCATGAAACCTTTAAGCACAACAAACCATCATCTTCCCAAAATAATATTTAAAGAACTGACAGTCACACACGTTTTTATCTAATATCATTTTCTCTGTTTTCGTGTTGTCTGTTTCGTGTTGCATGCTGTAGTTTATGAAAAGTGTCACTTATATGAACAAAATATTGCTCAAAGGGCTGAAAGCAGTGTGTGGACTTTTTCAGTTTCAACCATGATATCCTGAAAGAACAGCATATTGCAAAAATCAGAAATAACTGTAATGAATGTAAAAGTAAAAACACTTTAAATTAACATAATGAAGCATGTTTACATTAGAGCTGGCCTGGATATGTGTATTCCAAGCTAGTAAGGCCCGGTTTATGGTATTATATTTAGTCAGCTATAGTTTAGACTTTGTGATCCCTTGGTAAGTTCAGTTTCGTTCAGTTCAAGAGGGTCGCCGGGGTTCATTTGCACACAACCACGTGCAGCTCAGATTTTTGTGAAGTACCTCACAGTGAGGTTGGCAGCGCATGCTAAAGGTGTGGCCAATTACGCAGCACACAAGAAGACTTAGTCTGAAGAAAGACAACATGGACACTTGTTTCTCGAGTAAAGAGCAGGAGATTGCAGTTATGCAACATTAACATTTTTTTAAAAGAGAGATTTTTTCTAAAAATTCTACAAATTTATGTTAAGAAATCAGTTAAAACAGAACTTTTATCAAACAAAACAGAACAATTATCATCATCTCACCTCCCATGAAGGGTTGCTTAGAAATGAAGTCGAACAGCTGAATTAAACATGCCCTCTTCGATTTGCCTCCAAAGTCAGAACTTATTTGCAACCCCAACTTCTCAGGCAAAATCAACAACCACATATTTTACATCAATATAAGTATTCAAGTCAATTTTACTTGTTTAGCACATTTCAGCAACGAGACAATTCAAAGCACATGATAAAAACATAACACAATAAACAAATAAAAAGGAAACCACACATTACAGTGGCAAAATGAAGAGAAGTCATAAATAGTTACAATCCAGACTAGATCAACGATGTTCCACTACTTGTTGATCAGACGCGGTTGTAAACAGAAGGGTTTGTAGCCTTGATTTTAAGGGAGCTCTGTGTTTCAACAGTTTTGCAGTGATCTGGAAGTTTGTTCCAGATTAGAGGGCCATAGAAATGTACTGTTGCTTCTCCATGTCAGAGGATGAAGAGCAGACTTGAACCAGAATTCCTGTGTGGTCTGGAGGGTTAATACAGATTTGGTGCTAAACCATTCAATGATTTAGAAGCTAACAAACTTATTTTAAACTGGGGTGATGTTCTCTGCTTCCTTGGTTCTACTGAGGATGCAAGCAGCAGTGCTCTGGATCAGCTGCAGCTGTCTGATTTACTTTTTAGGAAGACCTGTGAAGACAGTGTTGCAATAATCAGTTCAACTAAAGATAAATGCTTAGGCGAGTTTCTCAAGATCTTGCTGGAACATTACTCCTTAAATCCTGGATTTTTTTTTTTCCAGGTGACAGATGACTGACTTTCTAGTTGTCTATGTGTTTTATGTTATAGTAAAGGAACATGCTAACAACCAGATGTAGGCAACCAGGGTTATCTAAGGAAGAGAAACAGAACCACTAAACCAGGTGTGCTTTCTATGAGAAAGAAAATAGCAGAAAACTAGCTATTGTTTGCAAAAATGGCTAACAGGAGAGTAGTAAGAGAAAATAGTATATAGAATGAAAATTGTCAGGGTCCTCCCAAGCTCCCTGTGGAGATCACTATGAAGGAGGTAGATAGAGTAAGATATGGAGGTTTAATTTAGTTATCTTCAGAAACGGATCTGAGACCTGCTAGGCTAATGTGAAATGTTAAACTCCCGATTGTAGAAATCATATAATAATCTCCTGGGTTTTTTTAAAGCCGGACATTAACCTCAGGAGACAATAAAGATGTTTTACAGAATTTATGTGACAAATGTAAACTTGTTGATTGAACACATTGACTTTCATTGGAGTATTTTTAAAATGTCAGTAAATGATTACATTTTTAAAATGAAGCATTCATTTAAAGAAAATAATCAAAGTAATAACCTGCAAGTTTTCTCAATGTCAGAGACTTTGGGGGAAAAAACAAGACAAAGTACCTGTACATTATTATGATGAGAATTACTACATTATTAAGTATATTATTCTAACGTTTTACCCCCCTCCAAACACACACACACAAACACATACACAATACATGATAAAGTAAAAAGAGGATGAAATGTTAAAATGCACAAGTTTAACAAATTAACAGGAGCATCAAATCTAACTAAATAATTTCACCTATTCAACGTTGAACCTCTCCACGTTTGGCCTCATTTAAAATAAAACAGCAGCATCCCCTGCTGGTAAAACGGATACTGTGAAGTTCCATAACAGGCTGGACAACCTCTTCAACATAAGAAAAAGAAATGCACTGGTTCCATCATGTGGACAAAACTGGGCATATTGCCTTAGTTGTGTAGATACATATTACTAATTTTGGTTTATTGTATGCTCGAAAACAACTCATTTATAAACGTCAACAAAAGCAGGTACTACAAAAGTAGCAGCTCAGAATTATAGAAAGATTAATAATAGCACAGCTATTATTACAGGGGCTCCCACAGTGCTTCCTTTGAGGGAGCCCTCTGCGTCGGTAGCAGTGATTGGCTGTGGCTGCCTGGGTGCTTTCCGGGTAGTGCTTTGTTGAAGGTGTGGGTACCAACCCTCCCTCCTCTAGACGCCCTGGGTCAGTGCCTCGGCTGCTACTGCTGATCTGCTGCTGGCTGATTCAGATGGTTCCTTTTGATTACATTTCCTTAGGCTGGCTCATCTGTACTCAGTCTAATGTCCTTTACAAGTGCTTTTAACTGTGTATGTGCATGAGAGTTGGGTCGGAGGGAGAGGGAGCGGAGTATAACCAGGATCATGTTTTTAATCGATGGGGAAGGATGGAAATTTGGTTCATGTGGGCTCACTTTAATCTGTAAAGCACTTTGAGGTGCATTTCCTGTATGAAAAACACTTTGATTTAATTTGATTTACATGTCCTGCAATTGTTTAGTCGGGTTTACATGTTAGACCAAAAATATGTTGTCATTGTGAATTTGAGTCCAAATTTTATTAAAAATATATATATAAAAAAACAAACATTACACAGAAAGGTTGTCTTTTTTGTTAAAAAACAAACAAGGCATGTTTTATCAGAAAAATATAGTAGAGATGCAAGGTTGATCAAAAATCTGCACGTTTATTTCACAAATAATTCAAGAAATTCCAGTAAATTGAACAAGTAGGGATGCAACAATACAAATTTTTTAAAACTGATACGATACCGATATTAAGATCTGTGTTTCCGAAAAATGCAATGAATTGGAAGACAGGTTTTATTTTTTTCTCTAATTGTTACAGCAAATTATGGTGAATTAGATTTTTTAAAAATGTACAAAAATGACCACAAAACTATGTATTGAAATTAAATAATCCTGAACAACTTTACATAATTATGTGATTAAGGACTGTTTAAATAAACACTGATTTTATTTTACTAATAAAATTGTATTAGGGTGCACGAAAACTGAAATTAAATTTATTATCTATAGGGTTCTCTAGAATTTAGAGAGCCCCATAAATGGCACTGGAGGGCCGGATTTGGCCCCAGGGCCTTGAATTTGACACGTTTGCCCTATAACAACATCAGTATCGGTTTATCGCTTGTTACAGGCCCTGAAAATAAACTTTGAAGGGCTCACGTTACCATTTATCATGTCTAACTCATTAAAATCATCATATAATATACAACCAAAATGAAATGAACTTTTCTCAGACATGTGAATGGGTTTGGATCTTTGCTTATAATTTCAATAACTAGCTCTTGAGAAATCAACCACTTCTGAGGAAAGGAGATGAAAGTGTCACGATTACCAGTACGCAGTCAGCCAGCTGTAAGAGAGAAATGAACTTTTCGGATTGTTAGTTAGTCGATCTTTTTTTCAAAATTCTATCTTCAAATTTGAAGCAATGCCATATCTTAGTGTAGCAGGATATTGTTACAATACCAGAGAAGCAGTTTTAAACCTGCTTTGGTTACTAAAACATCTGGTTGGTTGAGTTGATTGGGCAAAAAAGAAGGTGTTTTAAACAGAGACATGTGGGTCCCAACAGATGTACTGAGGCTTTGCTTGACACACTTAATAATGTAATGATAACAGCAATAAATGAGGGCTGTTAAAACTAACATGTTAACAAAGGTCCATTCATTTGTTGAATTAACGCGATTATTTTTTTGAAACACAATTAACACATGCACAGAACAACCCGCCCTGTTTATCTCACACTTCAACCCGTGCTGCTTTAAGTGCTAACTTGTCAGGTAAACATAAAACCAGACCCAAACTGCATTCGAAGCTCCATGTGAACGTCTCTTCTTAGTCCCCACAGGGATTATGGGTCTAAATCACTCCCTGCTGTGCTGCCACAGGAGTTTGCAGAAAAGGGATGTAATTATGTCTTATGCTGCACAAATAGCTTCGGTAAAAACAACAACATTTTCAAGTTCTATACCATCTATTCAACCCTTTCAAAGAAACAAAAGACGTCTGGATGCAGGCGATCAAAAGAAGCAACTGGAACAAGCAGATGATTAAAAAAGAAACCGCCTGCAGCGATCACTTCACACCAGGTAAGTATTGGCTAATAAACAAGCTGACATAGCTAAACAATACTGCAGCTGCAAGATAGCTGCAAATAGAAACAATGGGAACCAAGGAGTATTATAAAGGTTCAGTGTCATTTAATTTGCACATCATCGCAGTGTTGATTAACAAATATCCGTCTATTGTTTAAAAAAAACTTCCAAAATACTTTACTAATCCTACAGAGAAATAAATGTTGTAGCTCACACTATATCGTTCTTCAAGTAGTTGTTGTAGATCACATGTGTCAAACTCAAGGCCCGCAGGCCAAATCC
The DNA here is from genome assembly GCA_028564705.1 of Apricaphanius iberus. Lineage (NCBI taxonomy): Eukaryota > Metazoa > Chordata > Actinopteri > Cyprinodontiformes > Aphaniidae > Apricaphanius > Apricaphanius iberus. The sequence goes on from JAPXFQ010001412.1 coordinate 791,541, forward strand.
GGCCCCCATAGCCATTTATGTGGCCCTCTAAACTCAAAAGGACCCTGTATTTATGTGTACCTAAATACAATTTTATTAGTAAAATCAAATCAATGATCATTTGCACAGTCCTAAATCACATCATTATGATAAAATGTTAACTTATTTAATTCTATTAAGTACTTGTCAAATGCAGACAGATTTTTTTTTACTAATACTCGAAGGGTTTGTTGTAGTTTTATCAATTCTCTCTGCCACAGCCGGTGTTCTGACTATCTACAGAAAGTCAGAACACCTTACAATTGGGCAAGCTCATCACCTGTGATTTCACTGCATGTCATTGTGTGTTTCACCAATAAAATATTATATTGATTTGCTTTACTGAATATATATCTTACCTGTTCAGTAGAGACGTGTCAGTTTGAAGCCTTTTAAGATCCGATGGTAGCCTATCTCCATTGTTGAAAAGCCTCTCTGATGTAAATCGAGGGGGTGGACACATATCGACGTAACACCCTGCTCTGGTCACTGAGGCATCTTTCGAGTTTGTCGCCGTACTTCCCATTGTTTTTCTTTCTGAAGTTGATAAAGCCCTGGGTAACTGGGGAATGGCTAACTATTTAGCAGAAGTTTGCTGTGACTTCTCCATGACCACTCTCTGCCATTATGGTGAAGGAAGACACGGAGCGGCCTGTCTGCGCGGCTTCATCTCCACACGTTTTGGTGATGTGCATGTTGATTGACAGTCGACACAGCAGAACCTTGAATTCTATTGAATAAAAACATTTCATTCTGAATTGCATATAGGTCTATAGGAGAAAAGAGGGATTTAACAAAAAAAATGTTGTGGAGATCTAGCCTTTTATCATAGTACTGAACCCCACATAATTTTAAGGACATACAATTTTAACCCCTTAAACCCATAGGCTTATTTTGAAGCTTATTTCTCGAAAAATGCTTACCCATGAAAAATGTGTATATTTCAGCAACCAAAAGGAGTATTTGAACAATTTTGGTGCCATTGTAAAGGTAACATTGAGTAGAATTGATAGATGTGTCATTATGCATGTTATCTGTTACTGGTTAGGAGAAAGATGGAAAACAGCAGAAATGTATTTCTTTTTTGCTCCGCCTAGAAAAAAAACATAGTTCTATATTGAAAAACTTTGGATATTGCTTGAATAGCAGTGATTACTCAATAAAATATAAATACAACATGTGGACATCATCTCTGCAAAAGTTGAAACTGATTATGTGAAACAGGACAAAACTAGAGAGGTTTTAGTACAGGCATATCAGGCGAGGTGTCCAGTTTGGCACAGTTTGGCACAAACGGTGCCATTTTTATTTCTGTTGTGTAAAAGTTATGTTTTTCATTTTAATATCACATAGTGTTCAGTAGACCTAAAATAAACACTTTGGGGCATCCTTCTGGTGACATTTATCAGATATAAACAGTGAAAGCAGCAAACCAAAGTTATGTCCGTGCGTCTTGCGCCATCTTGTGTCATAAGACGGTCTTTCCGACTGACAATCTTATTTTACGCACAAGACTTTTCCCCGGAGCTGATTGGTCAATATGCATGAGTGACACCTCGTTGGAATTGTAGAAGCCTGTAGAATAACGCCAAAACTTGCAAAACAAGATTGACAATGCAGTCAGCAAACCAGGGAGCCGAGAACAGAGCCTAGGGGAAAAGCTGGTCTCATCCGTGAATTCACTGCAAACACTTCCTAGGAACCAAAAATTATACAGGAAACACGTGAAAGGTTTTAAATGGTGCACAAGAAATGGAATTATGAGAAAATAGCGTTTATTTTCCAAATAAATATTTTTTACACGGCATAACACCAAAGGTAAGGCTATATTTTCAACTGTGATTCTGAATAGCAATTTTTTGTTGTGTTATACTTTGGCTTTTATGTCTGCTATGCTTTGGCGTAGCGTTTTGGGAGATGTATCTTTGGAATCGGTAGAGTCTCTTCTTTCATTTGAGTGGTTGATTGTGCGTTTAGCAAAAAGGCTTGCTGCAGTAGAAGCCGGAATGTGGCGTATGTTTACAAATATTTATTTACGTGGCATCTGAGTTGTGTTTGTGGTTGGTAAAAATAGGTTAGATAGCCTTGTAGCGCGTGGTCTTCTGTTTAATTTGATGTGCATTATTACTATTTTTTCTTTCAGATGATGTGTTGTCTTAAGCCTGTTAAAAAAATAATTCCCAGAGTCCCCCAATTGGGGGACCCTCGGGTTTAACAGATTAAGGATATATAAAACAAGATGGTTGCACCAGAACATTGCTCTATAGTTGATATAATTAGTAGTTAATACAGCTTTTGGGCACTAGATTCTTAACATTGCAAGGCCACTTTATCTAATATGGTCCTTTGGGTGATTTTGAACAACAGGAGGAGAAGAGAACAACAAAACAGATTGTTTGTTTGTCTACATGCTTTTTGGAGTATTCAATGAGCTGTACTTCTATTAAAAAGCTTTCCAGCTAAATCAAAACGCACTTTCTGTCAGCCATTGTTCCTTGAATGGAAGTGCTTCTACAAGCAGAAGTAAATAAACTGTTGTTAACCACAGTTGTCACTGCAATGGTCGCCAGAAAAGGTCTACTGCCCCTGTAGTCCTGATGGGGAATTGATTTGCAACACTGACACAACAAGGTAACACGATAAAAGGAAAACTCTTCCACCAATATGTAAGCGGCTGGGTGCAAACTTGCTGACGGAGAAGCATAAACTAGGCTTTAGCATTCCTATCTCCCGAAATGTTGCCTACTTCTTGGTTTAATCTTCTTAACAAATTTCTGTGTGCATATACGTATTGTCATTTGAGATCAGATCATTGGAATGCTAAGTCTTGTAATTCTAATGGTGTATGCCAATCAAGGATACAATCATAACTTTCGACACAACCAGCTGTTTTTGCAAACCACCCCACAAAAGCAATATGTGCTACTCGTCATGCATAGCCTAATAAAGGTGACAAAACTGAGCTACCCTGAACAATAACCGTTTTATACATCCAAGAGTCCAATTAATGTCCTCCAGTGTATGACAAGTCTGAGCCCCTTAAACAGGAAGATCTGGGATAAACATCTAATCTGACTCCAGCCAGTCCTTGCTAGTGGGCAAGCTGAAACTGGAGGACTGGCCGCTTGCTGTGAGTAGTCTGGAATGGGAGAGGAGCCTATAGTACCACAACGGCTTGGTGAGAAGCGTAAGGACATGTGCTTCACATCAGAGTCTGCAAAAGTCTCCAATAACACCAAAAAAATGTCGCTAAGTTTGTCACTAGTTGGTTTTTTTGAAAAATAGTTACTAACTACTTCTAAAAAGTCACTAAGTATAGCGACAAAATTGCTAAAGTCTGTTTCAAAAGACCCCATGTGGCTGCATATCAGGTTGATACTGCCGCCACAGTGTGCATCATGGCGGCTTGGCGAGGGGACAATATTACCCTATTCTTGTCACCAAGCTTGACCATAATATCACCAAAACTCTGGACTTGACATGTTATGAAAGAACAAAGGCTCCCTTTGCAGCAAAGAGGGGCCACTGTCTTTTGAAACTGACAAAGGTTGGCTGGAGGAGGCGTCCGTTCTGCCATTGACCTCATGGCATTATATGGTGTTCAGGGGGTAAAGGTACCACACACAGTGTGGCAAAAAAAAAAAAAAAAAAAAAAATTTGGCCTGCTGTTAAGTTAGAATCACATTATGAATTAAACTGGGTCAACAATAATGATAAGTTTTATTTTAATTTATTTTATTTAAAGTCATTTCACTGTTAAAAACTTGGTGTCATCAGCACTTTAAAGTGATCAAGCCAATAGTTGTACCTGATTATCAGAGAAGCTTATGGATGTTACACTGGTCCAGCATAGCTTTAATTCGGTGAAGTTAACTCATTATATATGAAAACAGCCTACCTAAATCATGCATTCTTTCTCACAGCCAGCAGATGGCGACCACTGTGTCTCAAAAAAGGACTAGGGTGGTATTTAATCAAATTAATTAATCTTTTAAGAAGACTGCTGCCATGAAACTCTGACAAAGTATAGTGCAGACTCCTAGTATCTGCTACTGGGGTTAACTAGTGTTTGTTTGGTAGGTATGTTTTATTTTAAACTAGAGTCTCATTTAAATGACTTAATGCCCGCTTTCACACTAGCAATGTCTCTGTTTTTATTGCTTAATGTTGACAGTGTAGGGCCTTTGCCACAACTGATTTATCCTGGTACAATGCACTGCGGCTCACTGAAATACAAAACCACTGGAAAATAATAAAATTGTTTTGAACTATTAAATCCCCCCAACCTGTAAACTGGAACCCAATAATTTCTCCTCTATGTTGCTCATACATATCTGCAGTTATGTCCCAAATGTGAGATTAAAGATAAATATCAAAATCCTGAGACAGTAAATGAGGTAAATATTTTTTTAGGAGACAGTGCTACTTTAAAAGTCAGCCCTCTTGAGGTCAAACTATAGTTATATCACTGAAGTAGCTGTTGAAGGATAACCCTTTGCTCTAACCATCAGCATACAGAATTGTTAGATGCTGTACCTGGTCTTTTTGTTACTTTGTGAAAGAGTCTTCAATATGCTCTTGGAGGTATTTTGGCCCCTCCTGGGAAGCCTCTCTGTGACAGTCACAGGTTTTCTCCACTTGTGGATGATGGATATCCTGTGGTTTGTTGTCGCCAAGCACTAAAAATGGCTTATAGGTGTGAATGACTTTGGTTTTCCACATCTTCTTGAGTACTTAGACATTCAGACATGATGTCTTTGCTTTTTGAGACCTTTTAGCCTTCTGTATTTTGTCAGACAGGTTCTATTTATGATATTTCTCAATTTTAGGCGGTCAAGCGTCAATTGTTGTTCTTACATATTACAGCCCAGTCCGTTTCTGTAGCTATAGACTGTCACATTGCTTTATTTTCTGAAGCTGCTAAACAACATTCAATATTAGAATAGAAATGAACAACTTCTTTATATTTAAAGTCATTAAAAAAATTAAGTTACAAGTGTAAAACTCTCATTGTTCCAGATGTTCCTAACAGAGCACTTTGCTCTTAGATTGCAGGTTCCCTGGTAATTTCTAGAAGTTTTAAAAGTAGAATATGAAGCAGAATTTTTGTTATCAGGCTTCTTTCCAGTCAAAACAACTTTGAGCTGTAGTCAGGCTGGCATTCCTTTTTTCAAGACTGGACTTAAAATATTCCTTTTTACAAGGCTCATAGTTAGAGCACCTTAGCTTTTCCTGTGCTATCACTATAGTTATGATACTCTGATAAACTTCTTTCTCTAGGAGTTTCTGCTATTCCACTCTTTCTGTGCTTTTGTGCAGTTATTGTGGACACTAAGTAGAATTGTTCATTGTGTTCTTTTATGGAGTGTCTTCTTCCTGAAAGGTGCTATGGACTGATTTATTGTTGCCACTGAATTTATGTGGACTCTGGTCTTTTTCTATTGCAGACCCAATTGACTGCATAGAAATTGTTTGTATAAATTCAAATTATATACTTTATATTAAAAACATTTTTCACGTTCTTTATTTCTGCTTAAGTACTGCACTGACACAGCTGATTGAATCTAGAGTGTCTGCATAATTGGTTTGTATTAGTAATGTATTGTTGTGTGTTTTATACTAGATAAATGGAAAAAAAACTTGTTTACTTGCAAATTTACTTAAGTTGCCTTTTGTTGTGAATTGGTATGGCAAAAATAAACTTCATCTGCAATTTATAAGAGCCCAAACTTTACACCTTGGAGACAGTTTTACCTGATAATAATCAGCTTTATGAACAGTAGTTTAAAATATAGGGCTTGGGATTACGCTTTGCATTCTGGGAGGTGGGAGGTATGCAAAGCACAGAATAACTATAGAAACACACAGGACATTGCAGAGGAGCAGCAGAGTTGGGAGAAAGAAAATAATATAAAACATGTTAAAATCAGTAAAAGCATTTAGAACATACAGGGATACGCTAAGACGGAAAGTCAGGGAGATATAGATGGGCAAAATCTGCATTATAAACGGTTTGGATCCATATGAAACTCCTAATAAAGACTGGAGCACTGACAAGTTGTTGCCACAGTTGTGCATCACAGACATTTTCGGCTGTCTTGTTTGTGTTGTGAGCGCTTACACTTCAGAACAGTTCAGAATGTACTAGTGATTCTCATGCGCTGTTTTTAAACGAATGGGTTCAGGAGAAAACTCTAAGAACATGTTGATCCGGAAAAAGGTCAGATAAACTGCGCTCCAATAGCAACCTCTAGCACTAACAAAATTCACATAAGCTTTTAAGAATGTGTTTCAAAAGTGTTTAGATGTAATACGTTACTGTCATATATAAAAATGTTATTTACTGTATATACTGTGATTTTATTGTGTGTAAATTATGTATAAACATGGCCGATTATTTTAGACAATATATACAGTATGTATAAATTTACACAACATTATATTAATATAGCTGTGCATACCAAAAAAAACCTATTCTGTCTTTGCTGATGTTGTGAAAAAACGGATACTGTGCTTGTTCGGTACCCTGTTGGTGCTTTGTGATTTGTATAGATTTACTGCGTACTTGTTCCGGCGTCCAGCAAAAATATAATCGATCCTATTTTTGCTGGATGGCGAAGTGGTGGACGCCGCCCTGTGAAAGCTTGGCTGTGGCAGTGGAAATGCTCTCATTCACTACAATGGGATCGTTTTTGCTGCAGAGTGCGTGGCGGAGCGAAGTGCAAGCAGTGGAAATTGGGGGTAAGCTAGGTGGGGGAGGGGCATTCATCCATCCAATAGTTGTTATTGAGAATGTTGATGGACCCGCGCTGTTGTCATTGATAGCAATTCATTAAAACTCGCTTTAAGAATGAAAAGGCAACAAAACAAGCCATCAGCGTCAGCTTTTAGAAAACTAAGAAGAGGAGGAAATATCAGAGTTTTAGTTAATATGAAGCTATCATGATAATGCCATGCCTACCTATCCTGTTTGTTGTTTGGACTAAAATCATTATGTATCGAGGTTTCTTCACAATAACTATTTGTGTGGGTTTTTTTCTCTGACAGAAGGACCAAGTACCAGCCAGTGTTGTTAATAAAAATGAACGAAATAACAAAACCTAGAAGTAACTAGAAGAATTATTTCTGTCACTCTCGCGTTGTCACCAGAAACAGATGTGATCATCTGTGTTGTGCCTTGTGTTGCCACCCAGTGTTTTTACAGAACTTTAGCAGCTGGATTAATTGTTTGGATTTTTAATGCACATGCGCCATATTTCTTTTTAGAAAGCATAATCATTTTCTGGGATTTTGTTATACTGTATATTTTTTCCTTTTTTTGTCTTGCCCCGGTAAATAACTCGTTTAACGAAAAGAATAAAAACTAAAACTGAAACTAATAAAAACTAAACTGAAACTAAGCATTTTCAAAAAAACAAAACTACCTAACAAATGGTAAAAACTAACTAAAACTAAATATAATTTGAAATCTTAAGTCAAAACCGAAATAAAAATGAAAACTAATGAAATGTAAAAAATATTATAACCCTGGTACCTGCTAAATTAATTTTACATTTCACCAACCTGAAAAAAGATAATCAACCTCATCTGATATATGCGAATCTGTCACAGCTGCTCCCATTGATCATGCTGAATGGCCACCACACCTTATTAATTGCATTGTTCCATTTATGGTCTGTACTATTCATTTTAGTATAAATAAATATGTATTGCAATGTAATACTGTATACTTTATCAAAAAAATTCTGCTTGGAAAATCTCTCATGACATGTAAAATAAAATGTGAAATGAAAGCTGTCAAAATAAAATGAATGGCAAATACCAGTATCTAAATCTGCTGGCATAAGAAATCATTTTTTTATGCTTTTACATTTCTATTAAACTTTCTTATTAAACACATTGAAAAGCTATATATGTGTGCCTTCATTACCTACTACAATATACTTACTACAATATATGAAATGATTGTATCAAAAATTAAACTACAGCCATTGTGAATGCATTGAATGATAAGTTTGAACAAACTGTGCCTTCAATTAGCCAATCAGAAGCCTTCAAAGACACAACATCTTCATCTGCGTTTACCTCATTCGTTTGAAGTGGACCTGGCAGGAAATATGCATTTTTTTTAGGAATTTGATCATATTTTTTAGTTCCCTCAGCCTGCCTATGGCCCCTAAGGGGTTCAAATTACTGATTAGTCTTTCCTTTGTTCTGGGGTATGTCTGTCTACATCGTGAAATTAGCACTCAGAAACGGGCTGTTTGGCAGTTCGGCATATGACAACATGTTTCGGCAAATTACGTGTTGAGTTCCAGCTAATTACTCCATTCCCCGAACTACACCCTCCAAGTCCCTCCCTCCGCAGCGCCCAGAGCTACGGTAACAGGCAAACAACAAACCAACAGCATCGAGTCCAGACCGCATCCAAACTGCACTGTACCTGGGTGTACAAAAGAGAGAATAAATCTTTTTGTCCTCCCCACTTCTGAGCCACTGAAAAGCTTGTGGATAGATTGTATGTATGTATGCAGGGAATGTGCCAGACCGACTGCCGAAGCTTGTGGTAGTTTGGTCGCAAACATTTCTAGGACGACTGTTTTTCCAACTTGGGACAATACGGCAGTGGATTCACAGATCGTCTACAACTTCTACCAGGATTAATACCAACTCTCCGTGAACCAGCAAATATCCCTGTACAAGTAAGCATATTTCCTCAATAATGTCCATCAGGTGTTAGTAGACATTGTGGCATTGTTTGAGTTGTTCGCTTTTCAATTAGCTTCATAGCTAACATTCAGAATTAGCTTCACAGCTAATACCCCAGTTTATGTAGCATTGGTGCTAGTATGCTTTTATTTGGGGGGAGAAAAGATTATATATTATATTTGAACATTCAAAATATCGTTTGAGACTCATTGACCACAGAAGCGCATAGTCTAGGCCCCGCCCTCCGAAATCCGGTCGTTCTGTGCTAATGCTCACAGAAGGGCTACCTCGTCACACCTGTAATTCTACAACAAGGCTGAATTACGGCAAGCGATCCCTAGATATAGTATTAGAGTGGGGCTAAAAAGGGCCCAAACGTTGCGGGGATTTTCATGCCAGTTCTACTTTAAAGGCAATAGAAATCTTTTTGTGGCATATTCTGGGTTTTACATACATATCTGAAGGTCTGTCTCTGTTACCTCACTAGTAAATTAGGGCCCACCATAGAATAAGCATCTTTAAACAGTCTTACACTCATGCTTATAGGCAGCACCGTGAAAGAACGGGTAATCAGAGTTACTTTCAACTGATGTTGTAGTGAAACTGGGAATTGTCCATACCTGACATGAGTATGCTGTTACTGGGCAGAAATAGTCTCTGAAAACACGTATGAGAATGAGGTGATCCATGTTGATGTCTGTGTGAAATGAACAACTTGGGTTTACCAACCATGTTAGAAAAACAGACTAATCTTGATAATCCTACACAATCTGTTCCTGCAAAGCCTTTATCTTTTCTTCTCTAAACAAGATCATCAAGGATTTACGGGGATTAGCAACAACATTGCACTTTTTTCCATACATTATATTTTACCCATTCGTTGCTCCTGTTATTTCACTTCATCCTGCCACCTGCCCACAGTACTATCAATGTGTATGCACACACACTAAGTGGATCCTGTTGCAACGTTCTTATACAACACATGTGCGACGTTCTCTATGTGTGATCTTGTTTTAAGATATAATTTTTTTTGTGTGTTCTCGGTTTCTCCCTAGCTGCTCTTCATTGTGTTACGATTCAAAATAACTGAAGCGAACACAAAGGCAGGGTTAGCTAGTGTGTGTGTGTCTGTGTGCAAGACAAACAGGGTGTGACGGGCCCACACAGCCAAGCCAGAACACAGGGTCATGCTTGTAGCAGTGCTCCAGACAAGGTCAGCCATGAAGAGACTGACAAGCAACGCTAGTGGAGATTACACACAATAAGCCGCTCTGGCTCACGTTTCCTTCTCCGGTATCTCTCGCTGTTTGCTCCACTGAGAGCTACTTTGTTTGTTCAAAGTCAAACCAAAGTATACCTTCTTCAGCTGAGCGAACGTGTTTCTCTTCTTAAATGAGGGCAAGAACCTCAAGCAGGAGGCCGGCTTCACACTCTACTTTTGTTCACCATGCGCTGGCAGACATCACAGAGAAGAAGCTTCTAGACTTGGAGACGCTGTAATGTAATATAACATGCAAAGACAGCAAACCTGCCACACTTTACTCCCACACAGTCACCAAGCTTTTTCTGTCAGCAGTCAGAGGGAAAGCACGACGAGTTCTGCAGACATACACACTCTACGCAAACACAACCTTATCAGTGTTTACACATATTGCCTGTTGAAGCTCATGTATGCACAAAGTAGCTGTGCAAACTGCTATAAAACTTACACCACTCTCAGTCTGTTTGGTCTATAACAGCTGGTTAATAATGTGGGGGGAGGTTATTGTGCAGCGACAATTTGTTCAGTCTGTCTAATTTTAATGTGCATGTGTTTAATACTTGAAAGTGAATCACGGCAGCGGGGATACAATTTCTGTTTCATTTTCTCTTATATTTGCAAGACATTTTCAGCCAATAATCTTACAATATGAGTAACACAAAGAAGGGCATGAGTGTGGAAAGAAAATAATAGATTGTTTGCAAAAAGATTTTCCCAAATTCCAAAAGTTAAACTGAAAAGTGGGGTTTGCATTCATATTTGGCTCTTCTTAATCCGATAACCCTAAGTAAAAACACAGAAACCATCCTCCTTCAGAAGTATCCTGATTAGTGTACGGAGTCGTTTTAAATCTTTGAAATATAAAATAAAAACGTATCTATTTAGACTTGCCTATGAGTAACTGGTATGACTTTGCTGTCTATTCTTTTTAATTACTGTTATTGCTTTTTAGTATTATCTTAATTTTTGTACTCCATGCTTTTAAATGATTCATATTAATTACTGTTATTGTTTTTTATTCCTTTCTCCCATGCTTTTAAATGCTGCATTGTTGTTTCTTTGTCTCAAATCATGCACCTTGAATTGCCTTGTGTTAAAAGTATGCGATACAACTAAAATTGCCTTGCCTTTTAGATGATACTAAATTTAGATTGATACTACATTTGCACCAAGACATGCTCGTAAAACATGGAAATCCGTATTAACAGATTCCATCCAATCTGATGAAGCTTGGCTATTTTGCAATGCACATCAGACAGAAAATCCCAGTTTTAAATAGACAAAACTGGTGAAAATGTTAACTCTTAACTAAGAACAAATAGCCATTGTTTCAGACTTTTGCTTGCAAATCATTTTAAACACCAGGTTTCATTTTCCATCTCATAATCATGTAAATGTACTTTGTGTCAATATATATGTGCAAAACATCATACAGAAAAATGGATGCTTTTGGTTGACAAAATGTGGCAAAATGCGATGAATACAATAGTTTGCAAAACTCTGTTTAGACTAGGCTTATCAGAGCCAGACAAAAATTAAGAAAAACTTTAAAGAGCTTTATAAAAGCTGAGGAAATATAGACCAGGAATACTTTAAAATATCACAAGTAAGGCTATACAAACTAAAGCACACACAGTACTTTTTTTGTACTCCACTAGAGGACTCTGTACACCACTTTCTATCCAAATTTAAAGCACACTGAAAAGCAGATGTGTTTGGTGGATTTTGGCATAACCTGAAGAGGGCAGCCTTGTTAAGTGCCTTTAAATATATGTTTATCTGCTGTGGCTTCATAATTTAACAACCAATACCGAGTGTGCTGACACATGGGAGAATAGGAAGTAAATACTGGCACAATGCTGTCAAAAAGTAAATAGAGCTCATTTCTTTGTACTAGGGGGGTGAGCTAAACAGTCATAATAGTACAGTAAACCCGGAGCAGAGCGTAAAAAATATGATCCAATAAACTGAACGGGCACAAGCTGTATAACAGTTTTAATGGCAGACTCTAAAGCCCTGTGGCTGTACCAGGCTCAGCTTGTGCGGTGGTGTTCGCTGCTCTTTGTTCTAACCAGAGCATATGCCACAAGCCCTCACTGCTTTTTCTCAACAGCTGCTAAACCCATTAAATCTGCAGCCAGCCACCGGAATAGAGGGCGTGCAGAGAGGGAGGAGGGCTCCACTAAGCCGTGCATGGCGTTCCATCATAACCCCGGGGGCTGCCACGGAAAAGAGTTCAACATGGAAATAGATCCCCAGGAGGAACGCTGTGCGTCCTGTTTGACATGTTTGCAACGATGCGATTGTGAACTCTTAATGCAAGGCGATATTGTCAAATTCGCTTTAGTTCCTATTATTGCTTGTCTAATGTAATTTGGATGAAGGGCTGCTTTCCTGCAAAGTAAGGTGCTGCAAAGTAAATGCATTGAGCCTGCTCCACAAGGCGGGTGCTTAAAGGAGACTCGATGAGCAGTGTGGTAATAATCCAACATCCATTCTGCATCATTACATGAACTAACACTCCGGCTGTTTGCTCTGCGGTGCAGCTTTGTGCCTCCGGCTTTGAAGCTCAATGATTCCCAGTGCTTCTATTTGCTGTTGCTGCAGGATATCACAGCGCTGTTCATTTCCAGGCTTCACATCACCTCATTAAACAGACCTGTCCCCCTGCACGCTATTTAAAAACTGCTTTGTGGACTTTCCTTTCTCTAAAAAAGGAGAAGAAAATCAGTGTACTTGAATATCTGTCTCATTTCGAGGGTCAGAATTTTGCCTGCGCTTTAGCTCCTCTGCTTTGTTTTGAGGGGGGCTTCAGCTGGTCAGTACCCTCTAAGCTCAGGAAAGCCTCCACACTTGAGAGATTAAAAACATCCTCTGATTAGCAGCCCACCATAGCAGCTAAAGTCTGAACATCCACATTAAATAGAGACACTTTCCTGATTAAAGTGTACACATACAGTGGCTTGCAAAGTTATTCACACCCACCGCATCTTTCATATTGCAGCAACAAGCCTCTACATGTTTGGGGATTTTACATGATGGACAAAGAAGTTCATGGTGGTAAAGTGTAAGGAAAATGAAACATGGGTTCAACATATTTCTTCTTTGGAAAATAGCTTGAGCTGAGTCAAGCTTGACAGTGACTTTCCATGACCATTAATGTCCAAATTTTGCCCCAGATTCTCAATTAGATTCAGATTAGCTTTGACTAGACCACGCTAACCCATCACTTAGTTTGACATAAACCTTTTTATTGTGGCGCTGGCTGTAAGTTTAGGGTCGTTGTCCTGCAGGCCTTCTGTCTGCCACTTCAATAAAGGACAAATTTGTTCAGTGCATATTTGTTAGTTGTCCTCCCACCTGAGCTGCTGATCTCTGCAGCTCCCCTGAAGTCACTGTAAGTATTCTGTCTGTTTCTCTGATTATGGATTCCTTTGCCCTATGTCTCCATTCAGTTGGACGGCCATGCCTTGGTAAGTTTGCAGTTGTGCTATACTCACCTAAATTTCAGGGGATCAGCTTGGTGAGCTTGATATACTCTCAATTTAAGACCAAAAAATACAGTTTGAACAAGGGCTCAGGTTTGATTAAGAATACCCAAACATACTGAAAGTTACCAAAACACAAACAACGAGGATAAAAATATCATGGAGAAGTCAAAGAAATGACAGGATCTGGCAATGAGAACCTATAGCATGGAGGAATATGGGCAGAGAGATACCATGAATAAGAAAGAGGTGGGAATAATTAACTGAATTGGAACTGCTGTGAGAAAAACCTGGAGAATGAAGCTACTGAGGGAAAGCCTGAGTAAAAACTAACAGAAAGCAGAAAACGGTATCATGGAAACAAGAGTAACAAAAACAAGAAATAAATGGAACTTGGTGCCCAAAGTAAAGCAGAATACCAAAATAAGGCATTAAGTCAAGACAAGAGGAAGCAATTAATATTTGTTTAAAGAATTCAAAACAATGCACCAAAAATATAAAGTAAAATAAAAAATACAAAAAATGAATAGAACCCCAATCAAAAGCAGCAGTGTCCACAGTGTCCCAGGAGCCTTTTGTGGCCCCGGATTAAAGGGCCTATATTAAGTTTTTTGAGTTTTCAAGCATCTGGTAATGCAATTTTCTCATAAAAGTGTTTTTTGGCTTAATTCACGCATGTCTGTGTAATCCTCCTGTATTCTGCCCTCTGAGCAGCTGCCCCTCCCTCTCCTAGAAAACGACTGAGTGTTCAAACTCTTCAACTTGTGACGTCATTAAGTGTCTGCACCGCCCCTGCAGGCAGAGCGGCTTACCTCTGCTAGAGTTCCAAACACACCCTCCTCCTTCTCACAGCTCATGGCTGCTTAGGGTTTTGGCAGCTTAAATCACTTTTTTGGTTGGATTTTTTACTTTCTGTGAAAACGCCCATTTGGCTGCATGGATTACAGGATTTTATTCTACATTCCTAAAGAACAGCAGCTGGATAAAAGATCAAAGACACCTGATGGACAGAGAAGTAAGTGGCTAGATGCTAATGTGGGTTAGCCATGCATCAAGCTGCTTATGTGTGGTTAATTAATTGATCTGTAGCATCTCAGAATGTTCAGTAAACGGGTGAAAACAACACCCACGGCTTTTTTATATACTGGGCTGGAAAGATTGGCTTAATACTATATAACACCAATAGTAACATTTTATCATATATGTCCATCCCAGATGTTGAAAGCTGTAAAAGAGTACGACATAGTCCCTTTAATTCTGGAATAATACATATTTAGTCCTCCAGTACAGGTGTTTGATGCAGATAGAGACTTTTAATTCAACTTTGGGCAAAATTATGCTAACAAAAATAAACCCTTATAATAATGCCTCAGTAAATGCTGACCAAATCTATCCAGTGCTTTTTATTCAAAAAGCAGATAATGGTGCACACAAATCTTTAAATTCAAATACTAACCTTGGCTGAATAAACCAAAATATTTTCAAGTAAAGTGATCCCAATTCTAATCTTATCTGTGGGTTGTTGCTTTTTGTTGTTGTCGTTTTAATTGACTTCAAAATAATTGCAAACTGCACACCGTTTTTTAGATAGTCAAATGTGGAAAATCCCATGCCCAACAGTGACCTGGATTTAGACAAGTTGTACTGTATCTGCAAATTCCTTGTATGTGTCATACTTGGCCATTAAAGCTGATTCTGATTTAGACGCCCCTTTCCAAAAAAACAATGATTTGATTAAATACTGCATACTTCTTTAGGCAATTGGTAGCGGTAGATTTTAGAGTAAAATGCAAGATAATGCATAATTTCCCATTCCCCTTCGCACTTCCGGATATGTTACTTGTGCTGATCAATTTCAAAATATCACTTACCTATTTAAACTTTCTCCATTAACTGCTCAATTTAGCCCATTCTGGATCTTTGATCAATTGAATTCTGGAAAAATTGCAAACAAAAAGCTATTTCAGTGAGCATTGAACATATGCAGTTATTAAAGCTCCTAAAGTGAAGCTTGAAAATACATTCGGTTAGGGATATGCATTACAGGGATTAAGAACAATACGGTAAAAAATCCAGCTACACGTTTTACAGTCTTTTTAAATCAAACGGATTCTGTGTGATGTGGCCAGTTTTTAGATTTCATGCTCACACGTTGATACAGAACATAAAACACTGAAAGGACAGATATATCCGTTTGCTTTAAGCCATTTTAGCCCACAGTCTTATTATCCTGTGAAATGGAGCAGAAAACGTGTGCTGCAGCTGAGGCAATAGGCAGATAGAAAGCAGGCCTCAGAGTAAAAAATGTGACGGCAGCGGTGCTTGAGATGGTCTATTACTGCTGAATCTTCCCACAGAAGCTATTTCCATCCAAGATAAATTGTGCTCCTGAGCAGGGACAGATATTGTGCTCACAGACTCCTTCTTTTGATAACCAAGGTGAGGGAGGAGTTGCAGGGCGTGCATGCATTTAAACATCTTCTTTTGTCATCTCCTTGGTAGTGTGCATCCTCAGGACCTGAAAAACAAAACAAAACCATCCTGCTTGACCCGGTGGTGAGTTTTATCTGCCAGCAGCCATACAGTGGCAGAACACCTTCCTCCAATGAAGTTACATTGATGATTAATTTCACAGCAGAGGAGAGGAGGGCAAAAAACAAAGGCCTATCCATCTGTGGCAGGGCAAGTGGACAGCCCTGTGGCGCAGCAGGTGAACGCTCTGGCAGCGCCATCTATCACAGTAGCGGCCATTCCACAAACACAAGGTCAGGGTACTCCATGTCTGATGCCATGCAGCTTCAGTTCTTTAATTGCCCCAAAACAAAAAGGCTTGTTACCAACTTTACTCAAAATTAGTAACAAAAGAGGAGACTATGCAGACAAAGTTCATGTTATTCAAATTATTTATTGAAACTAAAAGTAACTTTAACCAAACAATATCCATGTTGACCAAGCTGCATTTCAGAGAGGGAAGCAAATTTGCAGGAGCTGGCTTCATGAAGAGTCCGTCCTCCATTAGGTGCAGCTAGATCTTTAACCATCTAAGTAGGAGTGGAAGAAAGGAGGAAAGAGTGGCAACAGCACTAACCAGGCCCTCACACCCTCTTCCATCAATATATGGTTTGGCAAGCCATTTTAAGCCTCGTTTCCACTGAGCAGAACAGCGCAGCTTGGTCTGGTTCAGTCTGCTATTTTATGGTCCGCCGTATTCAGTCTCCACCCCCATCTGGACTCTAACTGAGCAGCGGGGTTGTACAACGCCATCTTACAAGTGCAGTGAGAATTGTGACACAATATAACATAAGAAATAAGCGAAGATGCATCTTGTGGTTGGTTTTTGCTTCTTTACTGCAGTGTTTATCTGTTGGTTCCGTGCAGCAGAGAGAAGTATTCTGATTAAGATTAGGAATTTTACTTTAGGTTTTGTCTGAAAACATGTAGTGGACTACAGCTGAAGAAGAAGAAGAAGAAGAAGAAGAAAAGTGGCTGAGAGTTTAGCAAGCTTCGCCTGCCTCCTCCAGGACAAAGGAAGGAGCATTAAACGTGGATTAAACCACTATAAATCGGGCCATGTGGAAAGAGAAGTAGTCGGTTGAGTGGGAACCAGGATACGTTACAAGGTCTCGCTGAGTATGTTAAGTGCTAGCTACTGCTAGCTCCATGACATGGTATGTGCGACTTCTGATTTGTATTCATTTTAATTACAAATTTTACAAGCAAATAAATCACAAACACATGAAAAAACAGAGTCGAAACACACATCAGTGATTATCATTTAAGTTTAGATAGAACATATTCAGGGAATAAGACAAAGTGAACCAGAAAATAACTTTTAGCGCTCCATTTACTTACATTCAGTTTTTTTCTCCACCAGGGGACCGACGGGAAAGGGCAGAGACGTAGGCTCCCCATTGTCCTATGGACTTGCAACTGAAGGGGGGCGATTAATGACCAGTACAAGCTGGCCTTATATGGGCTGTTGTTACTATAGAAACAGACAAAAAGGCAGACCGGACCGCACCGTTATGCTGCTTTGAAGTTTTGAACTTCCTCCATCTCAGCCCTACTGATACTTAAAGAAGGATAATGGCAGTAGAAAGAAAAAAAATTGTATTTTATTTGCAAACTTCAGTTTTACTTGGTTTGTAAACAGCCCTTTATTACGTCAAAATACTTTGACGTTGACTGGGATTCTGAAGAGAATGAAGGAAGGTGAGGGGATCGTGATAAGTGCAGACTAAAACTGTTTTACAACCAGCAACCACATAACCGTCAAAATGTTGTAGAGCCCATATCAAAGCCAGAGTTCTTCCTCATAGTTGAATACACTGTAGCTCACTTAGTAAAAGTTACATTTCTAGGGGGGGGGGGTAACAGGAAGGTCTACTCCATCCTCCCCCTCCTGCAACAGAACAGCCCTGGCTCCCAACTTACTAGCATCAACTTGTAATTTCAATTGCTCATCCAAGATAAGTGCTGCTAAAACAGGAACAGAGGAAATCAACGTTTTAATTCCCCAAATGCTGTCTGACAGGATGATCAGAATCAGTTTAATCACCAAGAACGAGGACATACAAGGAATTTACTTCCTTGTAGATCGTGTCTCTCCAGTGCAAAAATAAAGAATAAATCTAAGAAAAATCAGACCAAATAAAAGAAGATCACACTGAATAAATTGCTTTTTAACATTTAATGTGCATAGGATGAGCTGCACATGCTGTTTAAATAGGTACCGCTAGAAGAGCCAACACAGAGTGAACAAAAACCAGTTAATTCAGGTGAACCCAGTGCTGGCCTGGATAATCTCAAGTGCTTCAAGCCATTGTATGGAGTGAACTTTGTACATTTCACCTGAAGCAGCTTTGGTATATCTGAAAATATTTTTGATGTGAAGTTAGTCCCTCAATCACCCTGAATAATCTTTGGGATACAGTAAATTGATTTGAACTGAGATAGTGCTGTAACCACTGACCTAGTGGTAATGCTGCTTAACGGATAGGCATTCGGGTAACAAGTCACTGTAAATACGTACACACTTCCTCCGTTTGACCTGGGTAATGGCCCCACACAGTCTATTAAGAAATTTCAAAAGGTGGGCCTTTTGCTGGAACAGGACACAAAGGTGTCGACTTAATAGCCTGTTTGCTCCTACCAATCAGTAAGCCCAACCATCGAACAAATCACTCAATTTTTTTGAGATCACAAACAAAAAACTTGTTCTGAAAAATCAGCTTTCGAACCAACAGTCTATCATCTGTCTCCATTTCCTTGGCAGGTCAGACCAAGTGAAAATGATCTAGTAAAGATTGCACATTCCTCTGTTCCTTCACAATATCGCTGCGTGTGACAGACAAAGCATACTCTGGTAAAGGAAATGACAATTACTGTGCTTGTTGTGTTCTTCATACAACAGTTGAAGAGAAATCTTCAAGAGAGTCTTTAGTTCTGGTCCATGTGATTACACCTTACTTTGTGTTAGATTTACCTTGTCTTCATAAGAACTAAGCCTTTTTCCACACTTTAATACCATTTAAATCATTACCCAAAATGACCTGGATTCCATGAATGAGCAGTTTGGGACACACTTCCCCCAAAAAAATACCCTTCACCCTATATTAGCTCAGATGCCTGGAACAGACGATGCAGTGGAACAGTCATGACATTTAAACTCATGCCCTGGTCTGTAAAATGATGACCTGTGTCAGTTTCTGAGGTAAATGGCAACACTGATGACATAATAAATGAATCCAAAATTTCTGTGTCTCTTCTGGTATTTCTGGCCACTACCAACCAATGAGACAAAGCCTCTGAACACATATGGTTTATAACCTTCATCGATGGAGTAGAGATCGAGTAGACTTTTCTAAATATACTAAACAGCAGCCATAACCTCAACATCCATGAGAGCTGCTGAAGCTACAAGGGTAATAGGTCTTACTGAACAACTACCTTGATTAAGTTTAGTCTTGCCTGTAATGCAGAACAGTAATTTTTCCAGCAATCTTTTCACCAAAGAGTAATGCCAAATATCGCTTTGGTCTTGCTTTGTACTGATAATGTGTTGTTTAATGATTGAATTTGGACAAACCACTAGGCTACTTTCACCATCAAAACAAACTAATCTCCCAAAACTATTGCATCAGAAGTACTTTTTACTTTCTGCTTATTCAAGCATGTAGCTACGCGGGAAGAGTACTGGTAGACTTAAACTGCTCAAACAAAATTAACTCCCTTAGCTGTTCAAAAGTAGCTACTCCAGATGCCACCTACAAAATGGTTAAATAAGGTTTTTAGTCCCTGAACAAACCTTGCATGATGATGGCTGTCCTGTTTCTGGGAAACTCTAAACCTTTGTCAATAAACTTTGGGAACCAGCTCATAGGCTTTTAAAACAGCCTGTTTAACTTTTCCATAGTTTTTTCTGTCAGCCATTGATAATGTTAAAAATGGTTCTTAAGCTTTTCCAGTGAAAACACACCACAGTCACGGTCTGTTCAGAGTCAGACCACTGTCGTATTTTAGCCAACATTTCAACATCCAAAGACTTTTCAAAAGAAAAGTCTTTGGATCTCACTCAGAAAATGTCGGTATGAGTTTTATATATGCAGAGACATCAAAAGGTTTTCCTTTAAATCCGGGTTGCAAAACTGATCCCATTTTACCCTTATTACTGACGTCTAGTCAGTAACACTCTAAACTGTGCCTCTCCTGTTGTTGCTTTAACTCAGCTTCCCGCAGACGGACATTTAGTGCTACCCTTTATAATTCAAGTTCCAAGCTCTTTCTTCTCGCTCTAATGCATGTTGATGCTGCAACTCTTTCTGCTGTTCAAAAGTTAATGCGGGTGGAACAGTTCGATTGTGCTCACAAGACTTAGGTTCTACTGTTGACCTTTTGTTCAATAATATTTTCAGCCATCAGTAACCCCTGTTCAATAAGTCTCTTTTATAATCGGAAAAAAAACACAAATCCTTTTTAGATTAGTAGTCGGTACCAAAATGTTCTGCTAGTTCCAACAACTACTCCTTTGACAACTATTCATTTGGAATTTTAAAAAAACAGCTCTTGAGAAGAAGCCATGTCCACAAAAAAACAAAGTAGCATTTCTTAGATTGGACCAACAAGACTACCTGAAAGAGAGAACAGAAAAGAACAGAAAAGATTAATTCAGACTGCTTCCGAGTCCTGTCTAACAGTATGCTACCAGGTTACATGTGAGAAACACAACAGTGGTTTTGTGGAACGTTTTTCCTCAACTTAACAAAATAAACTTAATGCATACACTCAACATTAGCCTTAATGCATTTGGCAGTGATTGTTTTAAACAATAACCCATTGAACTGGTGATTTACCAGAAAAGTTAATGGCAAATGGCCTACATTTATATAGTGCTTTGTCAGCCCATTCACTCACTGATGGTGATAAGCTACTGACGTTGTAGCTACATCTGACAGAAGCCAGGCTACCTGACACAGGCGCCACAGGGCCCCCTGACCATCATGATCAGGCAAGGCTGGGGAAGTGTCTTGCTCAAGACGAGTTGCCCTAACCACCATTATGCTCGAAAAAATAATGTAAAAAACACCAAAAAATCTGTCTAGTTACCCAAAGCATGTTTCTGAAACCTGCCAGGCAGGAAGGAATGACCCCAAATAATAATTCAACCAAAGTGAAACTTACAAGACACAAAAAACAAATACCTAGAAGTGTGGACATTATTCAAAACCTCTTCTTCTGATGAACTAATATGGTGTGCTGCCTCCTTTGCCACAATGTAAACATAAAACACCAACCAATTAATTTTTGTCGTTTCTGTACGAGCTCCCATTTGTAGAACCAACTCGACTCAAAATAGGTAACAAAAAGAGGAGAATACACAGTCGAAGCTTGGCTTGTTCAAATCATTTATTTAAATGAAAAATAATTTCAACCAAACAATGTCCATGTTGACTAAGCTGCTTTCCTGAGAGAGAATAGACAGAGTTTGCAGGAGCTGACTTTATACATCGTTACTCCCCCCATAAGGGGTGCATCTAGATCTTTAACGATCTAACCAGGAGTGGAAGAAAGGAGGAAACAGCAGCAACAGCACCAACCAGGCCCTTACAGGTTGAAAAAGCAGGAATGATAGGACTGAACCATTTCTGCATCAGTCAGTTAACAACGCTGACATCTGGTCATCATGTCATTTCATCCCCTTGATCATATTATGAAATTCAAATGTGCACTCACACGCAGAAAGTTGTTCACTCAGCAGTCCTTGATTTTATATACGTTGGGTGCAAATCAGTCTTCCAAATGAACAATGACTAAGTATTAAAATACTTAAAGCTGTATTTCATCGGTTTAAAACAGAACTAATTTCAGGGTTATCTCTTTTTTTCTGCAGCTCAAATGAGCTTAGGCTGTCATTCTGCCTCTCTAAGATCAACTAGTTATTTAATAGGAGGGAAATCGTTTTTCAAAGCATGAAAGAAAACAGTAACAAACTACGATGCAGCTGGAACCAACTATTTACATACACTATACTCGAGCTTTCCAATTTTTCCTTGAGATTACACCGACAATTGTGGACCTCTGGTTTTTGGTTCATTGGAATACAGTTTATGGATGCAAAAAGAAAAGAACATTACGTGAAAATATTGAAGCAACATCTGAACACATCTGTCAGGAAGTTGAAACTAACAAATGGACAATGTCTCCAAACAATGGCCTCAGAATCCTTTAATACAGAAACGAATAACACAATACACAGTTAAAATACATAACCGGTAACACAAGGGGTTAAGACATCAACCATAAAATACTAATATAAAACACTTTGCAAAATAGTTACAAACTGGCTGAAGGACAAGAAAGTCAATGTTTTTGGTATGGACATCACAAAACCTTGATCGTAGTCCTTTAGGAAATGTATGTGCATAACTGGAAAGATGTGTATGACCAAGGTGCTTACAGACCTGACTCTAGTTTATGGTTCGTACCTGCAGCAAACTACAGTCAGATTGATATGCTCGTAGAGAGGCAGAGGAAATTCTCATTGAGGAAACAAACTAGCAGTTACTCAGTTACTCCTTTCAACCGCAACTTATCTCCATCTCAACAACAAATATAAATCAAAACTGACCAAACAAAACTGATGTATTTTCACTTTTCAACAAGATCCATAGCATTGCTACTAACATATAGCTGTAAATTTAAGTAAAAGAATTCATTGTCCATCAAAAACATCAGTGGAGTGCCTTCTTCAGGTTAAAACTTGAATTTGAATCAGGCATCGCTATCTGCTCAAGCCTTTTTTAGACCTAAGCTTTTATTTCTGATGAGAGAAGTCCTGCCTGTGGAGGACAAAACAAGCTCAGTCTCGGCCACATCTTTAGAGTAATTTGGAATAGCAAGGAAGTGTTGACGCCACCCAGCCCTCCCCCTGCATGCATCTCTGTCCGCCAGTCAACGACTCCTCTTGCCGCATTTTTCAAGCCAGAAATGTAGCTGGTAAAATATTCTGGAAAAGGGGTGAGTAGCTCTTTAATTATGGGTATACAGCAGTTTGCTTCAAGAGTCGTTTGTACACGACCTCTGAAAGAACACGACGTGTCTGCAATATGAGAGAAACCACTAGGAGGAGTCAACGGTGGGAAAAGCAGTAGGAAAACAAGCAAAAATGGCTGTAAATGTGGTCTTGCATACCATCTAAGACACTGCAGCAGTCTTTTTCTGTCATAAACCGAAAATTAACCAGCTGATTATTGTGAAGGTATTTTATCGCATAAATGTGTCGTATACATCCCCATAAGCAGCTGCTTGTGTCAAAGCGACGTAACGCAAGGTTAAAAAGTAAGTATGTTACGGGCTTAGGAGAAAAGTCACCCTGTAGATTTTATACCAGATTCAGTTCTAGACTCTGGCTAAGTCCTCCAAGAATTTGCATTATAGTCTTCTTTTCTTATCTCTTCTGTAGTTGGTTTAGTTGTGTTTCCCTTGCACATAGCTTAAGATTTTGCACGAAATCTGAACAATCTGACTTTGAGAAAACAAAAACATTTTCCATCTATAGAAAAGTCAGCCCAGCGAATGATGCTTCCACTACCATGTTTCCTTTTTGAAATGCATAGAGTTATTTTGGTGGTACCTAGAACACACTATCACAAGGTTTTGATATGCTGTCCCATGCAGATAAAACAGTCCATAAAGAATACAAAAGATTTTTTCCAAGGGTCACTGGATAAAAATAAAATCTGGGTGTCCTTAACAGTCCAGCTTGCCACACTGGATTGATGCAAAAGAAGTTTTGATCGTATCTGACCCGGGCTCCTTTGTTTTTTGAGATTAGAAGCCTTCTTTCCATCATAATCTTAAACTCCCTCCACAGATTCTCTGTCAGATTTAAGTCAGACTCTGGGAAAGTGGAACAATACTTTCACTCAAAAGAAACATGGTAGAGTTAAATATTACTTTAAACCTAAATCTGCCAGGCATATGAATCATTTTGAGTTTAACTGTTTCATTTTTAGCCAAAGTCATGAAAAGTCACAGTGAGGGGCTGCAAGCCCCACGTGTTGGAGAGCCTTGATCTTGGGGAACAAGCTGGTACTGGAAAGGCATCATGGTGGACCCTTTCAGAACATATTTAGACTGACACATTGCATTATTTTTTGCATTATTCCTGTAATTATTTTTTTAATCTTTCTTTCAGGTTCTTTATCTGGTATAATGAAGCATAAAGTCAACAGATTTCACCATGATTAAAACAGAGACCCACTGTAATATCTTAATCCAGCACTGTCTGATAAACTGTTCCATCTTGGCTCTCATGTTGAAAAAATTTTCTCATCCTGTTTGTTAAACATTACGAAAGGAAAAATAATAAAATAATCTTTCTTATTCAAAGTTTATGTTACATTCCATTCTGTGCTTTCTAAATAACTCATAAAACAGAATGCGTGTCCTGAAGAAAGAATGAAGCTGTTTCCGTCTTATAACAAAGAGAGCTCCCCGGGTAATGAAGGAATTTGTTTGCAAAAAGCTAGAGTAAAACAAATCTGTTTTTGAGTCGGACAGGGTTATGAAAGCCACATGACTGCACGTTAAAGGGGTTAGGGTTAGCCACATTGCAGCGTGCAAACTGTTTCTGGGTTTCTCTGCTTATTAGAAAGAGGGGAAGTAAATCAAGAACCCAGCCTGGTGTCTTATTTTCCCCTACAAAAATAAATTCATTACAGAGAGTGCAGCCAAAAGAACCAATTTTCCTCCACTGTCCCAATATTTTAAGATGACAGCAGAGGATGTTTGATTTTTTTTTTTTTTTGACCCTTATTTTTCCAGACTTTCCACTGGCTGAATGATAAAATTGAAATGCTGTGAATAAGCTGAAATGTCAGGTCTCTGTGACTCTGACAGTGCACAGAGATGGCAGTATAGGAGACATGCACGAGGAAAGTCAGAGGGGCAGCACCCAGGCCTGACTGAGCAAACGTTCAGTCCCTGCCAGCTCAATGCTTTATGACAACACATTAAAGAGGAGCCAGGAAGTCTGGGGAGCGAGCTTTGCATTGTCTCTCCTCTGCCAACAAGGACCCAAACCTGGCACCGTTTATTGGACAAAGAGTTCCTCTGACTACAGGCTGCGCCTGTGAAATAAAACTCAGGACAAAGAGGCAGAAATGAGGTAAGAGTGTGTGTGTGTGTGTGTATGAGGGTTGTGGTGAGCGACAGCAGAGGTCTCCTGAGGTTCTTGATGAGTGTGTGTGCGTGTGTTTCTGTGCTGGGATGGGTGAGGAATGTGTCGGCCGTGCCAGTGGCCGTGCTGGGTTGATCCACTAGTGCGGAGAAGGAAATCCAGATCAGCTATGACAGGAATGTGAGAGCAGATATCATTAGACGTGCAGGAGACTCAAACTCACAGCAGGCAGCAACACAAATAGACAAACTGAGGCCCAGTCTACACAGAGATGAAACCAGGTGTAGTAGCAAAGATATTCAATCGAATAGGTGTCTCATCCACAAGGAGCTGGCGTTTTAAGACACCGTAAACGATCGTGTTTGAAAACCGGGATCCTAGAGTGGAGGAATCTTGCGACGGCGGCTCAGTTTTCTCCATGTTTACGAGCTCTCTGGATTATTTTTTTTTCTTAGTGGAAGACGTCAACGCCCCATTCCTGTTTAACACGCATGCGCAACTCTGTAATGAAACAAACATGGCCCTGCACAGTATCACAGTCCTAATAAAGCAAATACAGACCTTTTTAGGGATCCTAGAATATGTTCCCCATTTTTGTCTGTAAACAGGGTCTCTCACTCATGTTTTAGAAGGAGCGTTTAAGATGGCAAGGTCCCGACATGAAACACCAGCTTTCTTGAGGAGTTAGGCCGGGACACGGGATCCACAGATTCATCAGGTTGGAGGAACATATCTTTCCTTAGAATTTTCCAAAAACTGGAAAACGAATCTTCCCCGACCCAGCTTTATGAGATCTCAGAGCAGCAGCAGAAATGTTGCTAAAAGAGAGGTCACCAATTTAAATTAATTTTTGTTTACGGTGTTTTGAAAAAGGTTCCTATTTCACCTCATGAAACAATGGAGCTTTTTCTTCATTGTTTTAGTCAGTTTGAATTGAAATCTTTTTCATTTGACCAGACATGAGCAGAATGGAGGACAATTTAATGATACATAAAACATGGGATGGTTGCCTCCCAAACAATAATTACTTTTTCATCAATAAATTGAGAGTGACCATGCAACATGGTGAAACATGCTTGGCCGTTACATATACCTTTATCACATAAAATACTTTTGATTCTTTTTGACATTTCAGCATATATATATATATATATTTATATCTAGCTGAAGGATCCAAAGAAATTTAAGTACAGAAAAGATACAAAGGTTTTGACATCCATCATTCTGGAAAGGGTTGCAGATAAAGTCCCAGAGTCTTATCTAAGCTGTTAGGAATGCAGTGAACCACAATGTGAGCACTAATGCACAAGTAGAGAAAGCATGCAACAATGGTGATTCTTCCCAGGAGTTGCCAGCCAATCAAAATCACTCCAATAGTGCATCAATGACTCTTACAGGAGGCCACAAAAGAACCTGGAACAACATTTAAAACACTGCAAGCCTTAGTGCCCAAGTTAAGGTCAATGCTCATAATTCAACAAGAAGGAGACTGGGTAGAATGGGCAAAAATGGTCTCGAAATGAGAATTCAAAAACAAATGTCTCTGCTCACAAAAAACACAAAAACCTACCGTTGTTTCCTGAGATTTTTGTGGAAAAAAATTTGTGGACCGATTAGACAAAGATGGAACTTTCTGGAAGGTGTGTGTCCTACATAGAACCAACAAAGCATTTCAGAAAAAAGAACATCATACCAGCAGTCAAACACGGTGGTGGTAGTGTGATGACCTGGGAATGATTTTCTGCTTCAGGACTTTGCTGTAAGTGACGGAACCATGAATCCTCCTCTCTGCTAGTTAATAATAAAGGAGAATGCCCAATTATCGGAACAGGACATTAATGTGAGTTGGGGTTGGGTTTTAAAACCTGAAACCTTCACATCTAAAATGCTGAGTTGATCATTTAAAACAGAACAAAAACAACCAATTTGACAGATATAAATATTCATGCTTCAGAAAGGTGGATATGGAGCTCGTTTAAATAAATACCATGAATGCATGTTTGGCTCATTTGCATCTTTGAGGCGTTTAATTACTTTAATTACATGCATCAAATTCTGACAGCTGTGCTCCATTTATTGAGTGGAGTTTTTTACATAAATACAGGTTGCTCGGTTTGTAAACGACTGAATATTGGCCCAGATGTGAATGAGCCGGTTTCATTCCAACAACAGACATAAATCACGCTCTCGCCTCACTTAAGAGGGGTTATTCAGACAGCAGAGGCAGGTTCGCTTCTGTATCCGAGCGACGGCTTTATTTGGAGATAAACAAGAACCTGCTGCAGCACAGGTACCTTCCGACTGAATGCACTAAAAGCACAGGCTCCTCTCCGCCACTGAGCATCATCGCTCTGCAGCAGCCCGGCCCGGTGGGAGCGAAAGAGGAGACAGGAGGCTCTGTGGTCTGAGACCTGCTGCTGCTGCTCCACACACAGTAACAGCACAAGACATATTGCTATTCAGACAGAGATGATTTTTTTTAAGGCCATGAATCTCTGTGTGCCTGCCTGAGGGGTACACACAGCATTATGAGAAGGATTTGAGCTGACACAAGTCACAGTCGCTCCATCGCTGGTGTGAAGGAGAAAGGGGGGGGGGGAGGGATGAATTATTCAAGCATCCGGATTCGAAGGGTTCTGTCGTCTTGTTTTATTGGGGAGGTGAAGCAAGCAGCCAGCGACAAGACGCACCTCCTCTCGAAAGCCCGCCGTCGCCTCCCCACAACGGCAGCATGAACACCTGCGAGGAAGCTCGCCCTAGCACAGGGCATCATTTCTGAGGAGCGGCAGTGGAATAATGGCTCCCTCTCAAAATGACAGCCATCGCTGCAGCACACCATCACAGATTGCAGGTCTATCACTCCCCACACGTAAGAAGAAAAAAAAGAAAAGAAAAAAACTCCCCACACGTAAGAGGAAATGACAGCCCCGCCTCGCTGATATAGGAAGGCATCTCAGCCCGAGTAGGTGTTCCTCATGGCTTAGCCCAGCTTTGATGGGGGTTTTTTTTTAAGCACAGTGGCGTAATATTCACAACCTGCTGCTGAGAGGATCTCTCAAAGCTCTGCTTGTGAAGAAGAGAAAATGGAAAGCTGCAAGAAAAACAAACCAGGATCAACATCTGGTATGCCAGTCTCTCTGCTCAAAGATTCACTTATCAACATAGAAAACGCAGGGAATGATGAGCTTCTTATTAAACTAATCAGACCCATTTAACTTCAAAAAAGGGGTTACAGTGTGTTATTTGAATAAATGAATACCAGAAGTTTACATACACCTAATACCCCCCTCCCCCATCTTTTCTACTCACTTTCTGAAGTGAAATCAAAAGAAATTTCTTGTTTAAGGTCAGTTAGAATTACTAAAATTATTTCTATTTTTTTGGGTTGTGATTTTAGCCCATTCACTCGAATAGAAACCGACATGAATCAGATTTGTTTTCAGATAATTCTCTAAAGGGTTCACCAACCGTTTTGATACTGAGAGCTACTTAAAGGGTGCTGAGTAACAAGAAGGGCTACCTGTATAATTCTACGTTGATATGCTGTGTCTGACCACATGTTGATTGCTCAAAATATTTGAGATGAATTGGATTTGAAACAGGAAACGGATACATTCAACATTCAACTTTTTTTATTAATCTCTCAGTGCATTAACATGTTTTGCTACTTTTAGAAATTGTCCAGAGGGCACCTTATGCTGTCCCTGAGGGCAACTTGGTGCCCGCGGGCACCATGATGGTGACCCCTGGTCTAAAGGATTAAGGTCAGGGCTTTGTGATGGTAATGCAAAAACACTGAAGCTACTTCCTAATCACTTTGGCTGTATGATTAGGGTCATTGTCTATTTCTGACATTAGATTTTAACTTCCTGGCCAATGTTTTCAGATTTTCCCATAATGTTCTTTTCTCATGATGCCATCTGCTTTGTAAATTTCACCAGTTCCTCAGCCCCACAGCATGATGCTGCCACCTCCATAGTTCACAGTTGAGATGCTGTTCAGAGGTTGATAAGTGTTTTGCCTTTTCAAATGTGATGGTCATTATGGACAGTTCCACTCTAGTTTAATCAGACTAAAGGATATATCTCCAGAAAATGAAACACTTTGTCCCCATGTGCATTTACAAAATGCAATCTGGCTTCTTTGTTTCTTTTGGGGTAATGACATCCTCCTCTCTCAGTGGCCTTTCAGCTCATGTCCGTAAAGGTTTCACTGTGGATGAAGACACCGTCTTAATATCTTAACAAGCTCTTTGCCTTTTGTTCTGGGGTCGATTTGTGCATTTCAGAACAGAACACTTTCATCTCTGGTACATACAACCTGTCTTCAGACATACCTGAGCAGTATGATGGTGGGACATTCCCTTCTTGTCTATACTCGCGTATAAATGACTGAACAAATGAACACAGTCTCTCAACGCATCAGAAATTCTCAAGGATGAACCAGGCTTGTGTAGCTTCAATTCAATTAATTTCTACAGTTCTCTTCCTGTTATCTGGGCTGATTTCTTTTTTGACTTTCCCCATCATGTCAAACCAGAAAACAGCGAGTTCAAGGTCTGCCGTTAAAATGCATCCACAGGTACAGTATGCAGGCAGGTAACTCAAACGTGTCGATAACCTATCAGAAGTCTCCTAAGCTCTGACATCATCATCTGGGCTTTCCCTAATTATTTAAAGTAATCATTCCATAAACTTTGGATTTGGTTTCGACAGTAAATATCTAACATTCTACCTCATCGTTGTTGTATTCAGCAAATAGAAATAACTTTAGGTAATTCTGACCTAAAACAAGAGGACTTTGGTCTGATTTAACTTAAATCTGTGAGATAAAAAAATGGGGGCATGTCTTAAAATATGCATAGTTTAAAAAAATTAAGTTAAAGCATGCATTTGAAATTCTTCCCATTTACCTAAATATCGCTAATAAAACCCAGTGCAACCAATGAGCTTCTGAAGTCCCCTAACTATTAAACAAAGTCCATCTTTGTGTAATGTAGAAACTGTTGAAAGGACAAATCGTTCCTGAAACCTGGCTTTTACAGAAAAGAAGCAGGATGAAAACTATTGTTGAAAGGTTTATAAAGTCATGTATGGAAACATTAAACGTGGATGAAGGTGCTCTATTGAAATGGGATAAAAATAATAGGTTCAGTTTAACAGGCAAAACTTAGTACTAGAGGGGAAAACGGCACTGTGAACACACCATCCATGTGATTGCCTGGTGACAATGGACGGATGAAAACTCATCCCCACAGTTGATCATGGTGGTGGCAGCATTATCCTGTGGGGGATACTGTTCTTTAACTGGAAAAGGAAAGCTAGATGAAGCTAAACGTAGGATAGATACTGATGGAAAAGCTGGTAGAGGCTGTAGAGGAGAAGAGGTAAAAATGTATTTATGGCGAAACTTTTTTTGCATTTTGAGGGGAAATCGATGTTTTAACAGCAGACATGTTCCGTGTGCTTTGTCCGTCCGGGCTCTTGTAGAAGTAAAGACGTCATCTAATATGGCTTTCCCGTGAAAAGAGGACCCGCGCCTATGTATTTTAAAACTGACTTTTAAAGTCATATTTTACAATCTCTGCAATGTTTTGTAATTAATGTGCTTTACGTAATTATTATTACATCATATTTTAATGCCTATTTTCAAACATTTACTGCAAAAATTACACACTGTCACTTTAAAGGGCCGGTTGTGGGCAGAAAGTACTGACAAAACTAGATTTAACAAACCGCTAAAACATGTATAAATTATTTGTTTCAAAACGAACTTCTTAAAATTAAATGATACTGAACATATTTCATAATGATGTGAATTTGGACTATTCAAATTAACAGTGGATATAAAGCGGACAAAAGGTTTGAGAATTACATAAATATTGGAAATAGGATAAGTTGCTGCTTAAGTTTTTATAATAGCAATTTATATATAGTCCAGAATGTTATGAACAGTGATCAGATGAATTGCATAAACCTTTGCCATGAAAATTCCACTGCATTTCATTGCTGTCATTAAAGGACCTGCTGAGATCATTTCAATAATCGTCTTGTTAACTCAGATGACAAAGTTGACAAGCACAAGGCTGGAGATCATTATGTCAGGCTGATTGGGTTAGAATGGCAGACTGGACATGTTAAAAGGAGGGTGATGCTTGAAATCATTGTTCTTCCATTGTTAACCATGGTGACCTGCAAAGAAACGCGTGCAGCCATCATTGCGTTGCATAAAAATGGCTTCACAGGCAAGGATATTGTCACTACTAAGATTGCACCTAAATCAACAATTTATAGGATTATCAAGAACTTCAAAGAAAGAGGTTAAATTCTTGTTAAGAAAGCTTCAGGGCGTCCAAGAAAGTCCAGCAAGCATCAGGATCGTCTCCTAAAGAGGATTCAGCTGCAGGATCGGAGTGCCACCAGGGCAGAGGAATGGCAGCAGGCAGGTGTGAGCACATCTGCACCACAGTGAGGCGAAGAATTTTGGAAGATGGCCTGGTGTCAAGAAGGGCAGCAAAGAAGCCACTTCCCTCCAAAAAAAGACATCAGGGACAGATTGACCGTGCCATAAGGCAAAAGTGATAACTTAGTGGCTTGGGGACCAAAACGTTGAAATTTTGGGTCCATGGCCTGGAAACTCACCAGATCTTAATCCCATTGAGAACTTGTGGTCGATCCTCACGAGGCGGGTGGACGAACAAAAACCCACTAATTCTGACAAACTCCTAGAAGTTATTATGAAAGAATGGGTTGCTATCAGTCAGGATTTGGCCCAGAAGTTGATTGAGAGCATGCCCAGTCAAATTTCAGAGGTGCTGTAAAAGGAGGGCCAACACTGCAAATACTGACTCTTTGTATAAATGTCATGTAGTTGTCGATAAAAGCCTTTAAAACGTATGAAGTGCTTGTAAATATATTTTAGTACATCACAGAAACAACTGAAACAAAGATCTAAAAGCAGTTTAGCAGCAAACTTTGTGAAAACTAATATTTGTGTCTTTCTCAGAACTTTTGGCCACAAGTGTATATGGTCCTCTACAGTTTAGAGGGCCACATCAATGGCCATGCTGGGATTTGGGCCCCGGGCCTTTACTTTAACACCTGTGCTGTAGAGGTTCACTTTCTAGCAGGACAATAAACATACACAGACCCGGCGCTACAGCTGATATCCATGTCAGAATGGCCCCACATAAATTAGCGGTAAAATCAATGTTCAGACGTGTGCTCCATCCAATCTGAACTAAATAGAGCTAATTTGCAAAGAGAATGGGCAAATACTGAAGGCTTTAAACCACTGTAGAGTGAAATGGTTAAGCACAGTCATAAGGGGCTAAATCCAAAAACATGCCACACTTTTCAGATTTTCAGTAAAACTTTGCAACAGAATGATGCACTCCTTGTATTGGTTTATCGCATAACATTCAAATAAAACAAAGAAATCAATCAAAGTTTTGACGGCATAAGCTGTGGTGTAACTCATTCGTTTATTTTAATTCCACAAGTTTTTCAAAAAAATTACAAAATACTCAAATGGAGAGAACACAGGACTCACAATTTTTCTTATTTCTACTTTTTGTTTTACATTGTGTCATCCCATGGCGACTACTCATATATACAATAAGCTTCAAGATACCAGTATATATATAAATCTTAGCAGGCAGAATTTACATTCTGCTATTGCCGCTTTGAAACGAGAAGCTAAACCATTGACAACACTTAACATCAAAGGCTTCGGAGACACAAAAAAGGGGGAATAAAAGGTGAGGCGAGAGAGAGGATGATGAAGATGACAGAGAAACGATGAGAGGTGGTGAGATGGAGTGACAGGCAGTTGTCAGCGTTTCAAAGTCTTTTTCGATAAGCTTAAATTTAGCCGGCGTTTAGATAAAAATATAGTGCTCCATGGGAAAATGTGGTCACTTTAAATGCAGGTACAGTTTATTCAACTGGTTAGAATAAAAATATGAGAAAAAGCCACAGTTTTCTTTTGTCAATACGTCCTTGACAGAACAGTCTTAGTGCACGGAAGAAAAGCAGAACAAAAAAAAATACGGGCCTGTGCACTGATTTGACATGTAACAGTCAGTGGCACACACGAACGCATCACTCCTGAGCTGCAGGAAGCCGGGCGCGTCTTAAAAAAATAAACATAAAAACAAGGCATATGATGAAAACACGAAGAAAACAGTCCCTACTCCTCCTGGTGTTCAGCAGAAACCCAGGAGATGGTAAGAGACTCAAGGCAGCTCTTCTTCAACTCGTGTTGCTCTGTTATGGCCTACTTCATCGTCAGATGGGTCATACTTAAGTGGCTTCCTGATAATACATGATGCACTTCTATTTTAGAAATGAGAAAAAAGTCCCATTAGTAAGGACATGAAGAAAAACTCAAATCTAATTTTTACTTTTTTTGAGAAACTGCCTCCAATTTGGCCTAAAATTGGTAAATGTGGTTAAAATCACACTTAAAACCCTTCTGCTAAATCCAAACAGAGAGAGAAGGTGCACAGCTCCTCAGACGGTCGACTTGAATACAAACTACAGGGGATGAAGCCCTTTTAGCGGAGCTCCAGGGCGCTCGCTCAGTGCAAACTTCTCCGTTTCCTTCCGTCGCCTCTTCAAGTGTTTCAGATCAGTAACTCAACACGCCAATTCTGACAACCCCGCAGCGCGTCACAGCTCATGGATGAATGGGTGGGTGGGTGCAGAGGGCGTGACGGTGGGTTCATGGTTTACATACAAGCGTATGTGGGACTAAATCTAACACAGTGAGGTCACAACCGAACCGCAACGCTCAGAAACTGCTCGTATAATGCCATGGTGCTCCCCTCTGAAACAAGGGATAATGCTGCAAAACAAATTATATTGGAGGCTGAAACGACTTGGAGTCCACACCTAGTAATAATAATTATTATTATTATAATTATATGTTTATATATATTATTTACAGACTGAAAAACGCCATGCTGTAGCTTTTCTTAAAATTATGAAAAACCTCCAACAATGTATTAAAATAAAGGTTGAATTTAAGATAGCACTTGTTATTTTTCCATAAATGGTCTGACAGGTCTTTTTTTTCCTCCTTTTTTTTCTGAAGCACAGTGTCTTGTTCTAGCACCTACAAAACATCAGGGAAGCTGGTCATGCAGGAGTCTTGAGGATGTTGTCTCTACTGGTTTTTTTTACCAACGAAAGTCAACATCTTGGAAAAGAAAATGACATGAAAAAAAAAATAAAAAAAAATAAAAAAAACGGTCCTCGACGGGAACAGAAACTGAAGAAAATCAGGAGATCCGCTTGGCCTTTTTCTGTTCAAGACTAAAAGTGTTCAGAGGTTCATGACGAACCTCCTGATTTTGTGACAACTTCCTGTGTCCTGCACTCGTCAGTCGCCGCCTCCCTCCGCTTGATTACAGCTGCTTGTCACTTTCCTTCTTCAGTCGGCTGAAAATAAAGGAAGGACGCTTAAAAATGCGGAAATTTGGAGCCGGTTTACATTCCAGGTCTGAGGTTTGGAGCTTATCTGACCTGTAGTAGTCCTCCTGACCGGGGAGAGGTCCTCCGTGCATGTGATGGTGCCCATGGAGCCACTGCTGCTCCATCGCCAGCCTCTGGAGCTCTGCCGACTGGGCGTGCATGGCCTGCAGCTGGTGGGCTGCGGACATCTGGGGCGGAAGCCCTCCTTGCAGTTCCCGTGGGTATGGAGCACCTGGAAGGAGAACAATGCGATGAGGAAGAGAGCTGGAGAGGCTGATGGATAACGGTTGGAGGCGATGTTGACGGCAAAGCTCACCGAAGACTGGGTGGCGCAGCATCTCGTGCTCGTGTGGCGGCTGGCCCAGGAGAGGGTTGGGGATGGCACCGGGTGGGTAGGGGAAGCGCGCCAGGTGGGGTCCAGCTGAAAGGGGATCTACGGCCAGCGGGTGGCCCCCCGAACCTGGAGGGCATACAAGACATTCACCACCACCTTCTGGGTGTCAGAGTCTTAGGGTCAAGGTACACTCAATACAAGATAGTGTATCACCAACGGGTCATGCAACATTAGTGATACACAGAGTCATATGATGGCACTCCTCTAACGGTCCAGAGCAGCGACTGCTTTCATTTACAATCAGACCCTTTTTAGCTTAGCCAGGATTTAACTAGTTTTAAACCCAGTCTATCATCATTTAAATATTTGTGTCAAATTGAGAAAATGTTCCAGAAAAAGTCGCCGCCCACTGAGATGAGAGGAGTAATACAAGTATTCATAAAACATCACAAATTTGATTACAGAAACACAATGGATTAACATCTAATTATGATCATCTGTATCTGATGTCTGAAGCTCCCGTCCTCTAGCGCCACACGTGTGTTTGAGCGAGAATGCATCCAACACACGTTGCAGAGCGGTGGCACTCGAGGACTGGAGTTTCAGACCTCTGACTTATGTCTTCAGCACCTTGAAAAAGTATTCTTATCTCTTTAATCTTCTTCCCGTCGTGTCAAAACCACAAGCTCCGGTAGATTTATGATTTATGTGATCCGTTTTCAAAGTCTTACACAAAAGATTGTGACAGGTTTATGCACTCAAAGCCAAATCAGGTGCTTGTAAAACCTGTTTCGCTGCAAATAGAGCAGCCAGTAAAGTATCGGCTGCATCTATATCAGCTTTTAACAGTTTCTATTTGAGAAACAGCTCAAGTTCAGTCAGATTGGAAGGAAAAGTCCGTAACATTAAGGTTTGGAGTTTGACTAGGCCAACTCTGATGCCACGTAAATAGGAAAATATCCCCACAGTATCCTTGGCTGTAAGCTTAAAGTATTTGTTTTCCTAACAGGTACAGTTCTGCTTGCTTTAATGCTCTTCTGGCCATTCTGCTCTGATTTTTTTAAGTTTATGAATGGCTATAAGCTGATTTGTAGATTCCCTTAAATGAGCAAGCCCTACCATGGACCTACCTAAATGGAAGTGAGTTGGTACGGCTTTTATTTAAGGGGTTTCATAGTAAAGAAGGCTGAATGGAAAATGCACCACACTTTTCAGGCTTCATTTTGTTATAATTTGACAAAATGTTCGAGGAGAATATTATTGTTTTTCCAAGGCACTGTAAACTTATTGAACAAATGACCAAGAAGTTCAGTAACTACAACAAGAAAGCATCATTTTGTAACATTTGTTAATGTTTCTGTGCATTGAACACAAAAACAGGCTGACATTTTATCATTTTACTTCTATTACGAGTTATTGTAACAAATCTTGTATATCAAGTTTTAATCTTGTAGCAAATCAAAAAATCTTTGAGTTAAGCTAGCACAGCATGTCTAAATATCCTGATAGGAAACTATACTGTGATTCTAACAGCAGCATTGTTAAATATAAGTGGGGCTTCGTTTACCTTGGTGGAGAGGGTCTTGCTGGTGGAGGTGGAGATGGGAGTGGATGTGTGAGTGCTGGTGATGGTGCGGCGTGACGTTGAACATCTGCAGACGGGCGATGGGGTCGTTGGCCACCGTGGCCATCCTCTCAGCGTGCAGCCTCTCTGCAGCTAACCTCTCTGGGTAGGTCATGTCCGGCCGCAGCTGGGGCCCCGGGAGGGCGAGCCGCTCACGCTCCAACGGGTTCAGGCCCGGGTGAAAGGAGGCAAACGGGTGAGGGCCGGCCATAGGAGGCAGGGTGAGGGCCCCGTGCCTGGCGAAGTGCTCCATGGGATTTGTGGAAGGGTGGAGGGAGTCCATCTCTGGAGGCTTGACTTCGAAGCCTGGCTTCATCCGTTCCCTAAGCTCCCGCTCGCGGATCTCCCTCTCCCGCATTTCCCGCTCTCGCAGCTCCCGCTCCCTCATGGCTGGGTCGGCGTTGTACAGGCTGGGCATGTGATAGGCCAGCAGCGGGTCGGCGGGGTTGAGAGAGACGAAGAACGGGTGGTTTCTGTTGGTGGGGGACATGACGTGCGGCCTGGCGTACTCGCTGAGGGTGCGCAGGGCCGGTGTGTCGGGGCCGATGTAAGGAGGCACTGCTGCGATCGTAGTCGGGGGGCCGTCGAATGGCGGCCGCATGTGGGCGGGGCCAGCCATGGGGGGCTCTCCCATTCTGCTTTCATGAGCCGAACTGGAAGCTTTCTGTGAGGAGAAACAAAACTTAATCAGACTCAACTGGATGGAAGGATGGATGGATGGAAGGAAGGGTTGGTGGATGGATGGAGGGATCGGAAGGATTGGTGGATGGATGGAGGGATTGGTGGATGGATGGATGGATGGATGGATGGATGGATGGAAGGAAGGATGGATGGATGGATTGGTGGATGGAAGGAAGGATAGATGGATGGAAGGAAGGATGGGTTGGTGGATGGATGGATGGATGGAGGGATGGAAGGAAGGGTTGGTGGATGGATGGAGGGATTGGAAGGATTGGTGGATGGATGGAGGGATTGGTGGATGGAAGGAAGGAAGGATGGATGGATGGATGGATGGAAGGAAGGAAGGATGGATGGATGGATGGATGGATGGATTGGTGGATGGAAGGAAGGAAGGATGGATGGATGGAAGGAAGGATGGATGGATGGATGGAGGGATTGGTGGATGGAAGGAAGGAAGGATGGATGGATGGATGAATGGAAGGATTGGTGGATGGATGGATGGGTGGATGGAAGGAAGGAAGGATGGATGGATGGATGGATGGAAGGAAGGAAGGGTTGGTGGATGGATGGAGGGATTGGTGGATGAATGGATGGATGGAGGGATTGGTGGATGAATGGAGGGATTGGTGGATGGAAGGAAGGAAGGATGGAAGGAAGGAAGGATGGATGGATGGAAGGAAGGAAGGAGGGATGGATGGAAGGAAGGATGGATGAATGGAAGGATTGGGGGATGGATGGATGGATGGAGGGATTGATGGATGAATGAATGAAGGGTTGGTGGATGGAAGGAAGGGAGGATGGATGGATGGATGGAAGGGTCGTTGGATGGATGGAGGGATTGAAGGAAGGACTCACCGCTGCCCGCTCCACCTCCTTCTCGCGCTCTCGCTCTCTTTCTCGCTCCTTTTCCTTCTCCCTCTCCCTCTCCTTCTCTTCCCTGGCTTTCTGCTCTGCTTCTCGCTTCGCCTTCTCCAGAGCTTCTTCTCTCTTCTTGGCCAGCTTAGACGATGCCAGCGGAGTGAAGTAGAAGTCTGTCCGAGCGCACGAGTTATAACCTCGGTCCAGGTACTTGTAGAACCTGTTGAACACACAGAATATTCCCAGATTATTAAGAGCCAATCGGGCAGGCGAACCACATCTTAATTTTACATGCTGAAGATGACTGAAATGCCCAGTCGTGTGTCACAATAATCCATTATTCAAGAAGGAAATAAACTCCCTCTCTGGCCACTTTTGCTGCTACGCCATCTGCATTAAAATCGTCATTGCTATTCATTGGCAGACTGAGAGTCACTTAAGCACAAGGTAACCACAGACAGTCATATTATGATGCCTGGTTTGCTTGCGTCTCACTGTAATTCATCCTCCCCTGGCTCCATCCACTGTAATTCTAAACTATCAGCCACCCAGGGCTAACTGTGGCCTTGGCAGACGTTCTGCTGATCACATCAGAGCCGTTAAAACACACAGCCAGCATTTTTTTTGGGGTGAAAAGCAAACCTTTAACCACAGGTGAATATCAGCTTATATAAGGGCTGCAGGATATTAACAGAACATGGAACTGCTATACTTTAAAGATTAACCCACATTTTTGCGATCTACTATTATCATGATGAGCGCTCCATCAGTTTTAGGATTTGGGTCACCATAATCTGTCAGCTTTAGGAATCAAGGCCAATTTAACTTCATGTTGCTAAGCATGAATCTGATTTGGAATGACTGGACTGACAAATACTGTATCCAAGCAGTCTTTTACAGTTCTACAGTACACATCGATTATGATTTGATACATTGTAAAGCTCTAGTTTTTTATCTTAATCTTTCTGGGTCAATCTGTCCCCTCGACATAATTTAGACTCATGCTTTACCTTTCTATTGTACACTTGCATTAGGTTGGTTTATTTTTCTTAGTTCCGAATTTCATAAATTATGAAGATGAGGAGTTATAAAAAACTAAAACATAATTTCATATAATTATCTAATAGTTTCTGATTACATTTCATCAGATCATTTTGTTCATTTTACTTGTTATTTAATAAATTCACCATTTGGTTGCAGTACACTATAAGTAAACCATAAAATGTTACATTAAAGGTACAATATGTAATACTGATATTGTGTGGTCAAATTGGAGTACTGCAGTCCATGAAGAAAAACAACGTAGTCCATCCCCTCCGTGAATTTCACGGAGAGTTGCCAGTTACTGTTTGGCCAGAGCAAACATGAGGAGTGAAGACGATTTATACACAGTAAATTGTAAAGTACATAATTACAATTCACCGCGATATTGAATTGATGGTAATTGAAAAAGTAGCTTGAGATCTTCTAGAGCGGACTATTTTACTGCTAGCAGTGTTAGCGCATCGTTAGCCTTTAGTTTGGTCAGTGTCATGCTACAAATGACGGCGCAATGTGTAGCGCTGAAGACTTGGCAACCTTGCGGGCTCACATGTGATGGAAGTATGGACGCAAAACAGATATTTAAAAAAATGACTACATCCTGTAGCACCGGTTTTGAAATAAAATTAAAAAAAACGTATAACCACCCAACCGGCTGAGATGGAAATCTGTTTCAAAGTAACATTCCTTCCAACATGGTTGGGACATTAGACTGGTGTGTAATTAATTCACTGTAAACGTCTTACATATTGCACATTTAACTTGTCTGAATTCATGAAATGTTTACAGCTAAAACGTTCAGTTCTTTAAAATGGCCAAACTATGCAGAGCTAGCAAACTCCAGCCCTCGAGGACCAGTTTCCTCGATGTGGTCCCGCTCCAACACCCCTCAATCAAAGTGCTGAATTTCTTCCTTTAGCACACAATCTGTTCTTCACAGCTCTGCTGTTGACCTAAATCAGCGGTGGCCAAGCACAATCAATCCTGCAACTTTTAGATAAAGCCCTCGTCCAACACACCTGAATCAAACGGCTCATCTCCCTCATCAGCAGTCATGCAGCTCTGGAGAGGCCTGGTAACGAGCCGCTTATTTGATTCTGGTGTGTTAGAAAAGGGATGCATCTAAAAGCTGCAGAAGAGTAGCTCTCAAGCACTTGTTCTAATATGCTTTTAAAGAAAGAGTAATTTGGCTGTTAAAGCAAAAATAAGCTATGAACAAGATGGAAACCGGTGTTTGATAATTAGTATGTGTGCTTTCTTTTTTTGAATGTTTGTATTAATAATGTTACACCACCGCTCTGCGTCTAGTTTTTAGTTGTCAAACCGGCTCACTGAACATACCAAACAACCAGAACCATACAGGTATGGCGTGTTTTCTTGGTGCTCCCAAACGTACCGTGCTGACTGGCTGGCGTGGCTGGGCGTGTTGACAATAGTGGGCTCTGGGGAGGGACTCCTCTGCGGGGGCGGCGGGCTCTCCGGCTCCTCCGACTCATCTGGAGGCTCCTCTTTGATGTGTACAGGTGGGACCGCCTGGGCAGGGGGTGCGCAGCTGACTGAGGCCGGGAGTGGCATGGAGATGGAGGAGGATGGGGCGGAAGACGAAGACGGTGGCTGTAAGCCCGGCATAGAGTTCGATGAGGAAAGTGGCGGGCCGCTTGGAGGTAGAACTGTGCTGAAAGGATGTGAGGAGAAAGGTGGCTGTGGTGGTGCCCCGCTGGGATGTGAGGGCGCTGCGGGAGGCGGGAGGGGAGGTGGCGGGGGAGGCTGGTGGCTAGTTGAAGATGGGAGGCTCTGGGACTGGGTGAGGACTGGAGGCTGGGCTGGAGGTGGTTGGAGCTGCTGACCCTGAGGCATCAGCTGCAGGGGAGGGGGGTGTGCTGACGGAGGATGATGGTTGGATAAAGAGCTGAGGGGCTTTAGGGCAGGAGGTGGAGGCAGGTTTGAAGGCATCTGAGGGAATGGAGGCGCAGACACGTGAGGCGGATGCTTGTGAGACTGTGGGGTGGCGACCTGCGGGATAGGGGTGGTTGGAGGGGGCTTAATGTGAGGCATGGGCATGGGTGCAGGGGGCAGTGGCTGCTCCCTGGGAGGCTGGCATCCACTCTGAGAGGATGACTGAGACTGAAGAGGAGGACTATGAGACCTCTGCTGTGATTGGCCAGAGATGGGAGGGGGCGGGACCTGAGAGGCAGCCACAGGGAATCCCTGAGGGGTCATGGCGTGGGGATGCGGCATGTGTGGAGGTCCTGGTTGTAGTGGATGTGGCATGGGGGGCATGGGCCCGTGATGAGGGCTGGGTAATGACTGGGGAGGGACTGAGGAGACAGGGGGTGGAGCCTGAGTCAGAGGTGAATGAGGAGAAGGTAGCCTCTGAGGGTGAAGCGACGCCCCAGACTGGATGAGAGACATCGGGCTGGTCTGGGACAGAGGCTGAGGAGGTAGAGAGGTGGAGGCAGCAGTGGGGGCCACCTGTGAAGGCAGAGAGGGGGTTGAGGTCGCAGGTGGAACAGGTGCTGAAGAGGCAACCGAGGTGCCTGGTTGACACTGGATGACTGGAGCGTGCTGGCTCTGCAGGAGCTGCTGCTGCTGGGCAGAAGAGTCTGAGTCACTCTCGTTGTCACGGGGGCTGGGGATGCTTGGCGAGGAGCTCCGATTGTCCTGGTCGATGTCCTTTGGATCGCTGCTGAGCTCCTCGTTGACGCTCCTTCCGTCGGAGCTCTCGCCCTCCCCCTCTCCCTCCCCGTCACATTCTGAGGGCGAGTCTGGCCGAGTGAGCTCCTGTGAGACACAGGAGGAAAAGATGAAGCTCATCCCTCTCCACCCTCTGGGTTAAGTACAGCACCACACTTAGAATAACTAAAACCCAGACTCACCTGTGTCTTGGACTTTTTGGCACTGGCCCTTTCGGGTTCTTCTGTGTCTGAAGCTCCCTTCTCTCTTTGCCGTTTAGCACTCTTTATGGGCGACGGAAGTTCCTCCTTAATCTTCTGTAAAGCAGCAGAACCATCAGAGGACATAGTGCGAGTGCGCGCCTAAAGGGAAAGGTTTATTTTTAATGCGTCTATGCAACGTTACCTTGCTTGGCTTCTTCATGGAGTCTGTCTTGCTGTCAGTGCTGTCGGTACTCGCTGCGCTCGGCGATGTGCGCCCGCTGGAGCGCAGATCCTCGTTGGTAGGCGAGGCTCGGCCATCAGGGCTGACTGTCTGCTTCTTACGACCACTACGTAGCGTTGACATCTGTCGTCAGTGATGACACAGAGCGGGTTAGGCTTTCAGGTTGGACGCAACAAACCATTTCTGACCTCTGGAATATTAAAACTTGAAACAATGTTTCTAAGGATATATGAAACCTGGAATTACCTAGATGGATGGAAAACTACAACTCTTTGACATGCTAAACTGGAAATATAAACATTTGCCAAAGTCTATTTTATTTTTTCATATTTATCCAGTCCTAGAAAGTACCTAAATCCATGTCCATATAACACCAAACCTGTGCTATTTATTTACTGACAACAGGCCCTGTAGTCTAGCTGTCCATTTCTCCAGGGACAGATGGGAGATTTGTTTCCTGAAGGTGAAAATGGATGGATGGGTGTGGAGAGCGAGTGTTTGCGCACCGAGCCTCGGTTCCGTCGAGTCCTCATGCTATGCTTCCCGCCGAGGCCATCCTCTTCCTCTTTGACGGGTTTGAACATAAATGGTGGCGGGTCCACGGGCTTCTCGATGGGGGGCAGCTCCCCGTACTTCTTGAAGTGGATGCGGCAGTCGGTGCACAGCAAGATGTTCTCCCGGCCCCCGTGGTGCCAGTCCTTGGAGGCTGGGGAAAGCCATTTACAGTTTTGAAATAAGACACTCTCACAGGGGGTGAAAGGAATAAACAACACACTGCGATGAACTCACAACACAGAGCATTAAGATCCTTAATCGGCCTATAACTTTACATTTCAAGTGCTGTATCATGCGCCTAAATTGTCAGTGATTTATTATTCTGTGTTAACAAGGGGAAGCGAAACGTATTTGCCACCCGTGTGATGGCAACCTTAGACTGTTCAGCTGGCAGCCCGGATCTGGGAGCCAGCTGTGTGGAAAAAAAGAGGGAAGGATAATGAGGTGGAGAGATAGAACGAGCTGTGGGCTCATGTCTGATTTGATCAAATTAGTCCTGACATCCTCTGATGCCCATCTGTCACACGGCTCTGTGTTGGGGCGGGATCATACAGACCCCAGCACAGACCAGGAATAGCAAACAGAGGCCAAACAATGAGGAGTGTGAAGAAGTGGTTTCATGTGCTTTGCT
Source organism: Apricaphanius iberus (assembly GCA_028564705.1). Classification (NCBI taxonomy): domain Eukaryota; kingdom Metazoa; phylum Chordata; class Actinopteri; order Cyprinodontiformes; family Aphaniidae; genus Apricaphanius; species Apricaphanius iberus. Next base: position 835,014 of record JAPXFQ010001412.1, read on the forward strand.
TACTGGTGGTGAAGCAGTGGCGGCAGGCGTAGCCCTTCAGCTCCTGTTCGCTGTCTTCACTGTCAAAGTCATCTTCGCTGGCTGAGCTCAGGTCCACTGGAAAAAAAAAAATAAAAAAAAATATATATATATATCACACTAGAAGGTCTAGGTTATATCATGTCATGTTCCTGATAAGGCGCCCTAAACAAATATTGATGCAGCTCGACAACCACAATGCTTCAGCGTACACTACTGGAGGCTTGAGCAACACACCGACAATAAGTAGCTCATAATCATGATGTGAGGGGAAAAGGAGACGGTTTTAAACCCTTTGGTGCTAATCCGATACTACATAGAAACACCTTTAGCTGCCATGTTAGCTAAAAGTTCTTTGGGGTGCGCCTCTACAAGCTTAAACTTAGACTAACATCATTTCCCATTTTTCTTCGTAAACCTTGACGTGACATGGATAAACTGTAATTTTCATAGGTGTTGGAGATATGTTCCACTTCCATTAATTCAGATTTGTCGAGCGGATTACTAATAGTTGTCTGGTCCACATATTCTCCCACCTGTGGTGAGAATCTCCGCAGCGTGTCTCTTGACTGCTTTTCTGATCAATACTCACTAGTCACTTTAGTTCAGCCGTGTCCATTTCGGGCCCTGCCAGTTTCAGATGAGTCTCTGCTCCAACAAAGCTGACTCAAAAGGTCCAACTACCTAGGTTTCTGCAGAGGTTATGCCAACTAGCTACCGTTTGATTCAGGTGTGCTGAATCAGGGAAAGAACTAAAAAATGCAGGGTACAGACCGCTCAGGATGGACTTTGGGCAACCCTGAATTAGATGGACAGCCGTGTCTTGCCTCTTCATAAAACAGCTGGATTTGTAGTAGGATTAAATTACACATTATGGCTCTTTTTAATAACTAGCTGACTCACTAAGGCAATTGCGTAAAGATGATTTAATTCACGGGTAGCAGGGGGTTTAATCCCAAAACCCCAATAAACTAAATTTAAGTTAGTGTTGTTAACTTGACAAATGAAAATAATTCCAAGGGGTGTGCAGCAGGGATGGTTATACGTACAGAACTCGCTCGAGGGTGGCCGTGACGGGGTGTTGACTGGGGTGGTAGCAGTTCGTGTTTTGATGCGGCGGAAAACCGGCTGGCGGCGGTGTCTTCTGTGGGCGCGGCAGCTGGCTGCCTCTGGTGTCTTCTTCCAATAATAGTAGAAGGTAATCAATTCCCCCTGAAAGAGAGCAAAAATACAATCACAAGAGTCATTTAAAGGCAACTTTCAAAAAAAAATCTGCATTATTAAACCTCAGGAAAAGTCAGGATTTAAGAGAGAAAAAGCCCCAGTGCAGGTCAGTCCATGTCGGGATTTGTAGGTGCCTGAGATGTGTTTGTGCTGCAGCCCTGTCTGTCCCTGGATTAAGCAAGGAGGCTTGCTGAATGTGGGGATATTAGGATCAGTGCTTTGGTGGCTGCCTGGGTGGCAGGAGGTTGAATGGGAACAAAAGAACATGTCAGGCAGCGCTTTGGCGCTACAAATAAGGAGTGAAATGGCTCCTCGCCCCTTCGCTGGAAGAGTCAATTGAACTTTAATCAAACATTCGGTGGGGCGCACTTGCCAACGAGCCGGGTGGATAAATCCCAACCACAAAGGGCGCCAGGAAATCAATACCCGACTGAAACATTTACACATGCAATCATGGATCAGAAAGCACTTTGCTGCATATTAAAATCTGTTTTCCAATACAGCAATAATACGCGAAAAGTGCTGACTGGCGTATTTAAAGGCGAACTGCAACAATTTTTTCCGCCCTCCAACGATAAACTCTTGCTAGTTAGTAGTAATTCAGCGTCTGTGTGACAAATTCATGAAGTCATCTTATGTGATTGTTTAGTGAGCAGTAAGTCACCTGTAATCTTTAAGCCCAGAGGGCAGACGTCCACAGGCGGAGGTCTGTTTAACTGCTGTTCGACAAAGCTCCCTGGGTTTAATGGTTATTGACTGTTTTGCTTTCTCGCTTCAGCTGCAAAACTTGACATAAATTAGTCAGCCCACTGCTCTTTACCACGCATTAATGGGTTTTCCGCAGCAGCATCACATCGTCTGTAAAAAAACGCCGCTAAAGCAAAGCAGAGCGTGGAAAGGGATTTGATAAAAATGCAATGTTTATAAATCGCTGTAAAGTATTTAGCCAACACAAAGCCAGTTGTTCAAAAGGACAGTATGTTGGAACAAAAGGAAACAAACGGCTGCAGGCAAAGGCCTTTAATTTCTTATCATAAAAAGTCGGTTCGAGGCGGGTCGTTGCAGGCTGTGGACAAACGCAGAAAAGCAGCTTTTTTTCCTCCTTTCTTTACTCCAACAAGTTGTTTACGCTCAACATTAAGGGGCAAGTTTGACTTTTTCTGAATTGCTGCTTTGATTGGTAGATAATGTTCTACTCAGTGGGATTCAGGCCACTTAAGATCTGCCTTTATGTGGTTCTCGGAGGAAATTCATATCTACCAGAAACAGTAGGGGCTCACATTTTATCAAGCAAAGCAGGGCTGGAAAGCATTTAGCGAGAGAGTCGGAGTTCAGAGAAATCTGCTCCAATTTCAGAGGAAAATAAGGTTCCAGTTTTCTTCAAATCTTCACAAAACTCCAGACTTATTCCAGACTGGCTCCTTGTACTCTTTGACCAATTTGAGAATAAAAGACATTCTGGATAAATTTAGGACAGATATCCTAACAGTGGCAAGCCTATAAATATGGAACATCCAGATACCACAGACTGGATGGAAGGACAGATGGATGACAGATGAGATGGACAAATAGATTCAACTTTAAGAAAATGGGAAAAGCCATTAGGCAGGGAAATAGAAATATTTGTGCATCTAGTTTCTGTGTCCATACTTCCACACAAGTTTGTGTATGAAACCTGCTTTAGATAAAGGAAAAGTTGGTCAGATTTGGCTTACAACGTTTTTGTGAATACAAACTCATTTTGTGGACATAAAATAAAAAGTAAGCTCAGAATAACTTGGACTTCTTCCTCTTATTGCTAAAAGCAGGAAGCTAAAGGTAACTCCTGCCTGTTCCCTAAAAGCGTTGCAGTGTTGCCTTGTGTTTGCGCCTCCGTGTCAGTCGGCTGCAGTCCGCGCTGGTCGTTTCCTGCGCGCCTCCCTCCTCGAACCTGGCCGGGGCCAGATGGAAAGCCAGGCCGCAGGTGCTAACTGAGGGGAGGCAGGCTTCCTGATGTGAAGTCTAATTGAAATGTGCAGATCAAAAGTGTGGAGCGGGGCCGCGCGCCGTGCTTTGCTCTGTGCTTAATGACTGTTCTCAGCAGTGCCTCGCTGCCTCCTCTGTGCGGGCCGACAACCACACGGCCTCAACACCAGCTTGGCAGACACGAGGAAAGGTCACCCTGCCTCTCCATCACTTGCACCGTGTCAAGTACCATTACATTAGGGCGAGCCTAATGAAAACATTAACTCAGGCTTTTGAAAGAGAATTAAAGAGGTGCACTGATGAGCCGAATGGAGATGAATTCTGAACTACAAAGGAGGCGGATTATTAAAGTCTTGATGAATTTAGACAACAGTAATTTTGGTTGGAAAGAAATCCAAAGTGAAGTAAGCCAGAAAGATGAGCAGTAAAAAAAACAATCGGTTTAAAGGAATCATTGCAAACAAAGGAGAGCCTGTTTGAGAGACATAACAGCCTCAATGTGCAGCCGAGTTATACAATATGCGAGATAAAAGCAGCCAAAGATGAACACGGCATTACTGGGGCTGAGGAAGGCTTTGCGCTGTAAATTAGTGTCAAAGTGAGACAGACAGATTACCTCTCAGGCTGCCTGCATGTCAAACGTCGGGCCTATGAAGCTACATCAGTCGCGTCTCTCACTCCAACTGTGTTTTTCCTCTTTTAAAGATACTTTGTCACGCTGCCATAGGCCCGCAGCAGCACTTTAACTTTCATTACCTTCTGTTTCTGCTCCATGATCGGATATCTGGGCTACCAGTTAGGGGTTTAAAAGTGAAATTAGCTTCTTATTTTTTTTAAAGAGACCAGACAGCTGAAAACTCTACAAACTAAATTCAAAATTCTCAGATGAATCTAGTTAAAAGTCATTATTAAGTTATTTGACAGAAATCTTGACGGGTCCCGGCTTTCGCTTAATCAGTTCCTCAGAGTCCACCAAATCACTGCACAGCGACATATAGACCTTGCTGTTGCTGCTCTGCAGAACATGAGATAGTGACAACATAAGCTCAGCATTATAAGGCCTTTTAGACTGCCTCCATCTGCAGGAGCTTTCTGCCTGCTGGATTATCCGACAAGCAAAGGGCTTTACCCCTCCTATCACGACACCCAGCGCTACCAGGGCAGTTATTGCCCCTTAAAATAGGAAGCTGCACACAAATACGCGAGTGTGAAATAGATCAAGAGTTGGAGACCATGAGCTAAAGGTTTTCTTTAAAGTTCTACTATGGCCAGGAAGCAGGTCTTTCAAGCATACACATTACCCAATATTAAAAAGCGGAAATATTTACTTGGATTAAAGGAGTAAAAATTTTTCAAAATGTATTTAGAAAAGGAATTACTTTTAAACATAAGGAACAATTATCATTGCTAGCTTAGCAGTGAGAGTCTGCAGATAACACAATTATCTCCATGCCACCTCACATGCTTCTCTTGTTGGACTCTTATCAGCTGCCATCTTTCAGTGTTCTCAAGAGAACCACGGATGTTTCTGGTTCTCCACAATAAAAAGTCTATCTCAGTGTCTGTACCACAGACTTCCAAAAGACTTTCAACATGTCTTGATCTAGGTTTAGCAGAATAGAGCTGCACAACACTACATTAGCGGGTGTTTGCAACGCAGCCAATCCTAGAGCGCTATTTATTTTTCTTGGTGGTGACTGGCTCCACACCCAAGAGAGGAAATATGGAAGACTGACGATGTTAGCTTCGACTGCTACATATTAATTCATATTAAGGTATATAAGGTGTTTGGGATCTTAAGTATTTTTTGAAATCAGCTTTTCACCGTTGCCAGTCCATAGTATTTCAAGTCTTATTAATCCATGGACTGCATGCTAATACCATAATTGATGGAGTTTCAGTTCTGAGGATGTGCAGAGTTTACCAAAACACATTATGAAAAAAAATATTTATGAGGATAAAACGGATACAAAACAGATAGCATTGCAACATTCAGCAATAACATTGCACCTAAACAAAACCTCGAAAAAAGAGCAATGTTTCTGTGCTCATACTGTTTCTGAATCTCTTTTTAGCTCCCAGACTTCCACATTGCAGAGGGTTTTTCTAAGTGTATTGTAGCAGCAATTAGGTATGATGGAAAAATTTAGATTTACAGGTAACTTCTAATATATTTGGAGTTTTCCATGTCGGGATTTTTCTTTGTTGCCTAACAACTCTGAATCATAATTGTTCTGTATAGACATTAAAAGATGACATTTTGCCATAAACAAAACCACTGATTTTAGCACTAGGATTAACAAAAAACCTGCTGTTGTGTTGCTGCGTCCACCAGTTGGACGATATTTAGCTGATTTTGTATTCCTCGGTAGCAAACACATGTTGAATTCATGTGCTGCCATCAATGAAAGCTGACACAATTAATCTAGACGCAATGGCTCTGAAATGGCTTCAGCAATGTACAGATGTACTACAGATATACTAATTAGCCATGTAATACATGAAACGCTGCTGCTAGAACAGATATATAAAAGTTCAGAGGCCAAAATTAAGATGTGTTTAGGTTGGAATGGTTGACGTACCAGCCTGACAAGGTTTAGACTTAATAAAATTGATTTTTAAATTAATTTAGGCTACAGCCCAATGGTTGGCAGGACTTGTCGACGAGCAGGAGCTGGAGTCCACGATCCTCCGCTGGTCTAGGTGGTCCAGTGTGCGCTGGCAGGGCGGAGGGCGAGGGCTAAACTCGTGTGTTTACACCCTCTTCCGCTCTCAGGCCCAGGCCCGAACAGATGGTTTCTGTTTTTCCTGGCAGATTTGTGACAGAGCCACAAAGGCTCCTGCTCTGACATGAAGCCAAACGGTTAAGGCTGTTGCTGGCAGGGGAAGGAGGAGTGTTCGGGGGTGAGGCGATGAGGGGAAGAGCAGAGTATGAAGCTGGGAAAAGCCGAGGAGGAGGAAAGAGCCAGTAATGGACAACAATAGACAAACGGGACCAAAACCGAGCTCAAACCAAACCGAAGCAAATTCAGCGGGTAAAAATGTGTGATAAATATTTGAGGCGGATGGGGGATAGAGTGCTCTGGGATGTCGTTTCTGGGCTCTGCTGGCGAGTTGTGTAAACATCCATTAGAGCAGTGTGGAGCTGAGCTCCTCCGGTTTCCTCCTCAGACTTCACCCGGAGGAGGGCAGATTGCTTCCTGATTCATTTCAGTCAGGTTAGGGGGAAGTATTTCTAAGCTAAATCAAACCACAGCTTATTATATATGCGCTTGACCCATAGACCTTGAGTTCCTCAACAAGCATGGCAGCTGTACAATGTTTTGTTTGAAGGGCAAGCTGATTTCCATCACCTCCAAGCTGACTGCTAAAGTAGGAGAAACCTTGCTGAATGCTTACAGTCAAGGAGGCCAGAAATGAACCGATCTGCCTTTTTCTGGCCGATAACTTTTTCTGCTTTTCGTTGTGACTAACCTGCTGATTTGGATTTTTCTTTACTCTCAGCGCAGATCTTTCTAAATTTCACCTGATGATCATCAAACAGACCCCTTAAAAAGTAATTCGCCCTATACCCTCTCCGATTTACTGATTAGTGTAGCCATGTATTTTAAACCAAATCAACCAATTTACTCATAATTGGTTTGAATTTTTTTTAACCCCTATCCAAAAAAACGGTAAAACTAATTACATTGCTCCAATTTTTTGCCTATGAATACATCAAATAGCATGACATTTTATGTACATTAAATGGTGATATTCTTCTAATTACTATCTTCTGTAAGATTTAAAACTAGTGTCCATCAAAGAAGCTGCAGAAAATGTTTTCTCTAGTGGTTTATAGGCCTTAGCAGGAATGCTCTGTTCTACCGCAAGACACCCTGACATCGTAGCCTTGCTGGAATATAGAAAGATAGGCAGGTCAGAATTTAAAGGAAACGCCGGTATCGGCGTGAAAAAGTTAACCTTATTGGTGCATCTTGGAGTGGAAATATTCAATTTAAAACGACACAAAAAAACACTGGTTTTGAATGTTCAAGATAAGTAATTTAAATTCATCAAATAAATTGCGTAGAAACTTTTTTGAGCATAATAAAAACCTCATTTTGGACTATAAACTTATTAACCAGCATAATGTCTTATTTCTTGATATATTGTTGGATTCAAAACTTCTATCTCAACCAAGGAACCGGCAGCACTTAATTTTATGTGTAGTAGTCCTTGGGAGGGAAATGAGATTAGGTCAAAATAAGAATGGTCAGGTCAGACCTTAAAGGGAAACCAGAAATTGGTAATAAATAAACTGAATAGTCTACATGTTTCCAATTAATCTGTAAACACTTTATAATACATTCATGTTAAAGCATTTAACCTTTTGAAGGCAAGAAATGGGTAAATAACTAGTTTTTTGATAATGAGCCGTATCTGCTTAACCATATATTTCATCTAGTCACTATAGTAGACATGTCAGACAACATTTTTACCTTGTAAGCACAATAACTTTGTTAACATAATTCTTTAGAAGTTTTCTATGTTTTATGACTGCATTATAAAGATCCACAAGTATCAAGGAAGAATTATTGTAAAAACTAAAAAGCAGCAACTTTGCTGAAATGTTAATTTAGTGATTCCAGATTAAATATAGATATGATCTGATTCGGCTCACTATCTGGCAAGAGCCTGGTAAGTTTTTTCACTCTAGCTCAGTAAATGCATAATAAACTTTTAATAAATTACTAAGCGATTACAGATGAACTAATATATCTATAAAATATTTAGCCATTTACAAGGATAGCATTATTGTAGAGTGGTACCATAAATGTAATTGATTCAACTCCTACAAGCTGGTTTGGGAATTTCCCATTTAATACTTGAAATTTGATGTTAAAAAGGAACAAAGTAAAAAAAAAAAAAATGTGGCTGCTTTGGGTCGCCTTTTATAAAATTGTTTACCTGCTCCTTAATAAGTGTATTTTTTTATGAGTAATAAAGCATAATTTTGAAAAAGGTTTTACATTTAGTGGGAACTCGTTAGACAGCGCAGCGCTTTTATATAACGGAGCGAGTAAATGAGCTCAGCTTTCACAGGTCAGGGATGCATAGGATGAAGAATCAGCAATCGTGTTTTTCCTGCTGTAAGCGCTTTTCCCAATGAAAGCAGAATGGAAGGCAACAGCGCCTTTGCGCCGGAGGCCCGGGCCGGCGTGTTCTGCTGATAAGCCAGTCCACAAAAAAAAAAAAAAAAACACAACACGTAGCCCACCAAAGACTCAATTACACAGGGAGCTCTATCTATTAGTCTGCTGGAAGATTTCGGCTACATTCAGCGGTGCTGAACTGCCTGCTATCTGGTAGAAAAACTTCAATATGTGTTAGCTGGGATAATCTCGACTGACAGCAATATTACTGCCTAAACAAGTCGTATTATTTACCAAACACAGATCCCATTCTCTCAACACAAGCTGCTGTTGTAAAACCCACCAGGCCACTGTAGTTTGCAGCAGCTTTAATTAGTGTTTTAACTTACAATATTTATAAATCCAACCTTTCCCCTAGGGTTGGGGCTGCTGGCCTGAGGACAAGGCAATTTATTCAATTTGACGTTTGTACAGATTGTACCAGGGCAAACATCTGCTGTGAGGTTGTGTTGAGAGCGGTGCTCTCCTGATGGCCGTCTTGCAGATGACAGCAGCTGGAAGGGACAGAGCGCTCCTATTACACAGAGAAACGAGATGCAACAAGGGCAGCTCGGCACCTCACCTTCTGGTCCATCTGAGCAGCAACAAAATCAGGACGAGGTAAAAATAAAAATAACGAGCTCAGATGTCAACGTCATTTAGAAACGCTACCATCCTACACCGAAAGAAATAAAGATAAACTAATGGATGCTAAATGCAAAAGTGGTTTTTAATCTGATCTGTGGCTTTAACCGTTTTCACTTGGCCATGCTTTAATGTCTTTTGAACCCAAGACGAGATATGTGACAATTTTTTTTAATTAAAATGTACAACTTTATCACAAGTTTATCCACTTCAAAATAAAATTTAATGCTTAGTTTAATAATTCTGAATTTTTGTAAAACTACTGAAAAGCTGTCATTTCTAATTATTTGTTAAAGTGTTTGACTCTAGCATCACTTTGCTTAAAACATGCAAAACCTTATGGTTTATATCAACCAAACAATCTCACACATTATATCCAGTGAAAACTCTTCAGTAGGAGTACATTTTTGTGTTTCTGTTGTGGCCCTTTTGGGACCAGTTTGCTGAAATAGCGAGCTAATGTTGGCTTGTTTCTCTTCTTTGATATGCCTTGTTGATAATTCTGCTCCATTTTCTTTGCAGTTCAAGGACAGTAACTTACAGGAAATGCTTTTCTGCTTTATAAACCAACATTTTCTTCATCGCAGCTAATAATTTCTACCATTATAGCAGTGTATTCTAGTTTGTCTCTCAAGATTGTTGGTCTGAGGGAGAGCTGTGCCACGTATCAATGGGGAAACGACATACAGACAGAATGGGAGCTGTAGCGACCAATGTTCCCTCTCTTTTTTTGCCCTTTCACTGCCAACATTAAGTTAAAGTGACAGTGTGTAGTTTTTGCAGTACATCTTTGAAAATAGCCATTAAAATATTATGTTATAATATTTACGTAAAGCACATTAATTGCAAAATATTGGTGATACTGTAAAATATGACTTTAAAAATCTGTTTTAAAATACATAGGCGCGGGTCCTGTTTTCAGGGGAAAGCCATATTAGACGACGTCTTTACTTCTACAAGAGCCCGGACGGACAAAGTGCACGGAACACGCCCGCTATTAAAACATTGATTTCCCCTCAAAATGCAAAAAAGTTTCGCCATAAATACATTTTAACCTCTTCGCTAGTTCCAAGCGATGAAAGAGAGACTGATGTGCTCGTCATGTTGCTGCCGATAGATAATTCTGTTAGTTGGACCTCCGTTGTTGAGTTTCTTACTCAAAGACACAGATACCGCATGCTTGTGATAATTTAGGTATGCACTGCCCCCTACTGGCCGAAAATTACACACTGTGACTTTAATGGGTGAAAAAAAAAGATTTGTTAGTTCAAATCTCTGATTTTAGTTTTTATACACATTTTACCTGTTTCAGTTGGCTCTGATTTAGCTTTGAGAACCATATTAAAGGACATATAAACAGGTGTGAAAGTGTATTTTCGAAATTTCATGTTTTGAGCAGCCATTGACTAATTTCAAAATGTCTTCTTCATAAACAGTTAACACATTGAAATTTTTTTGTGCCAATAGGATAAGGCAGCACTTTCGTATGGTGTGTTCACTGACTGGAAAAACATCAGATTTCTAGCTGGTTCTGTACAGCTAAGGCTGAAAATCTTCCCCTTCAGCCACTCTCCAGTTTCTAATTGCATCTCCACTGTTAATACTTGTAATATTGCCAAGTTAAGGGATTCCGCTTTGAAGACTTAAAACCACAGGAAGCGGAAATATGACATAAAGCAAAAGAAGTTAATAAAGACACAAACATGCAGCTTGTGCTCAAAGCTTGGAGAACATTTTCTGCTGCTTTACTGAGTTTATTAGATTATAGTGGCTCTCTGTTCTTTTGCTCATCAGGTTTATGGTCTATAAATAAACTTTATAATACATTTATGCGCGTATCAAGTAAATAAATTACTTCTGCTTTTATGCCGTTTCAAATCTCTCCCAGGACACAAAGAAGAACTGAACACAGCTTGGAGCATGAGATGTTTTTGCAATTATGTTTGTGTTTAGTGAAGCATCTTTTACTTTCCGGTTTCTGTGGAGTAAAAAGAAACCAGTGACAAAGCACCAAAAATAGTTTTGTTCTTCGTATAATAGTAAAGCTGCAAATGTGTTACAGAACAATTAATTTATGCGTTATTGGTTGTCTGATTTATAGGATGCCCCCCCCCCATAATCTCTCAAAGTTTTGGCCTGTCCATTTCCGTGTTGAGCTGCGCGGCAAATAAAGCTGGAGCTGATACAGCTCTGTTTAGCAAATACAGTCTGTTGACCTCCCCCGATCCAAAACAACTTTTCCCTGAAAACCTCTCCCATGAAAATATCAGGCACAGAGTTCATCTCTAATCTGCCATTTCAGCATATTTGAGCTTGTGCTCCATGACGTCCTCTCTCTGGAGTAAAGGAAATGGTGGCAGCAGAGCTAGCTGCAGACAGTCCGGCGACACACCCACTCCCCCTGCTGGGCCTTGCTGCGACTTTATGTAAGGCATTCCTGACTGCAAGTCAGGCCTGGTGTGTTTACACAGAGCTGGGATGCTTACCCCTGGCACTGGCTGTTGGAGCTGTGCTGTCGCTTCAGGGGCAGAGCGGCTAGTATGAACGAGGAGGAGCAGCGAGGGGCAGAAAGTGGGTGCTGGACCTCTGTAGCCCTGGATATCCGCCCAGGGGCTTTAAGCTCCTCACTACACGGCAGGATTTGGAGCAGCAGTAAGCAGGCATGTGAAACACACCGCTCCGTTTATGAAACAAAATACGAGTAAAACGAGCAAGACCGAAGATCAAACTAAAATAAATCCACATCATCCTATTGCAGTGACAGGCAGGTATTAAACACAGCTTTCCTTGAGCGAGTGCCGCACAATAACTCATATATATATATATATATATATATATATATATGTTAATCCTCTGTGCAGCATACCAGCCATTTTTAGTGTGTAAAACAAGCTATAACAATTCATCACTTGTTATAACAGCCATCCCTTCAAATGTTTAAAGGCCAGTTTATTTTCCATGTGCAGCAGGAAAATTAATCTCTCTCTCTCTCTCCGCTTTGTGGTGGCAGGCCCCGATCCTGAAGGAGGGTCTATTACTTTTCCTGCCAACTAAACTCCCCCTCCAGGTTCAACTGCATTAATACCTCTTTTATAGCCATAGTCACATGTTTCATAAGTACGAAAACATAATTGGAATGACTATTATAGAAAAATAGCATTCAGCCGAAGATTCTTGCTCTATGATAACCATGTAGTAAAATTTTTTTAAATAAATCTGTTTCACTGATTTTATGTAAACATCAAACAAAATAGTCACTGCATGATCTAATGGCTTTTTTAATAAAACAGAAACACAATAATTATACTAAATACTTAAAAAATTATAAATAGCTTGAAAAAATGTGTAATCATTATTTAATAATAGTTTATTGTTGTGGTTGTGTTATTGTATGAGCCATAAAATCAAAAAAAATCTCGAGTCACTACAGCTAATGTTAAAATTCTCCATCAAAGAAAAGTCGCAGTAAAAGAAAAATCCTCATCATGGAAGGCTAGACAAAGTGTCAGAGGGACTCAAACTATTTATGCCTTTTTGAAGTAAAGAGGAACACAGTGCTGTCCCTCCCCCACCTGTTGCTGCTCACCGTCAGTCAGCTGGCTGAAAGAACACTTGCTAAAAAAAAAAGAAAGACAAATTTGGCTAATTGGAAGACAGTTAAAATATGAAAACTAAAGTACAGCCATCTATCTTGTTTAGCGGTAAGCAACTGATAGCATGTTGGCTACCTGAGCAGATAGCCCAACCAAGATAAACTGGCTTTACCGCCAAAGTTTGTTAAAAGCGCACATTTGCAAAAAGTAAAAACAAAAAAACATTTAAAAACAAAATTTAGCATGTGTTTACTGTATATTTTTGCAAAGTCTATATATTGCAATGAATAAATGCTATTCATATCATTTTGGTGATAATACTCCATGCTAGGTAATTTTGGTAGTAGGAATAATTGCTGCTCTGATGTTTAAAATCAAAGCAACTCATACTAGAAAGTGGCCGATGGCTAAATCACACACCTTCTTTTCAAAAGGTCTGAACTGGTTTGTAGAACTAAAAAGATAATGTGACACCGAAGATTTCCCGAGTGTATGAAAGTGAGTGTTTTTGCCAGAGAGGCCTGTTGTACCCCAACCCTGCAGCAGACGAGGAAATGAAGCAGATGAAAAGCATGACAAACAATTTGGTTTTCTTTTGCTTTGATGTCTGTGTGAGCATTGTGTCGGCACACTTCCAGCAGGAGCAGACGCACAAAACAACAAGACCTGCAAGGTTCTATGAATCACAAGGCTTCTCTGAGAGCAATTCAGCAGCCAACTCAAAAGCTGGGAAGGTCTCTGTAGCGGGAATGTTGCTCTAAATTACCCTCATAACAAAAGCTAGAAATCTCCATTTGTTGGTCAAGTGTTGCTTGATAATAAATATTAAGTCACAGCAAACATTAACAGTGTTTTGGTTTTCACTGTTAAAATTCTCATTCAATAAAAGTTAGCAGTCAATCATTACCAGGGCCAGGATTTGAGCCGTTCTGCACCGTGACAGAGGTCACACACTTGTTCAGTGATGATTACCACAGTGACGTTTGCCTTCACCCAAACACAGAGGAGGGAAGTATTGCAACACCAACACCCCACGCTGCTAGTGTATGCAAATAACACCATAACAGAGTGTGAGAGAAATTAAATAACTGCCTCCACAAATCAAAAGTGCTGTCATCAGTGACACACTAAAGTCTCAGCTACAGGATAAAGCGACCGCCTCCACAGAGCCTCAAGGATTTCAAAAGTTTACAAGCAAAACTAATTTATTATCTTTGAGTTTTTTGGAGCTTTGAACCACTAGTTTTTGCCAAATAAGTATAAGTAGGTATGCAGATAACTTCTGTAGAGATTATTAACAAACTGCAGGACAACTGAGTTATGAATGGCTGCAACTTTACTTGGAAGCAGCAATCGGATCTTCTAATTTTTAAGGCAGATTTAAAAACTTTATTTACTGATAACAAAATAAGGCCTATAGTTAGAAAGCAGCAGTGCTGATAATATCTCCCTGAAGACGTTTAACTGCTTAGCTTCCCGGCAGCTCCAAGAAAGAACCTTATTTTTTCACTTCTGTATTGAAATCGAACAAACCGTTTAAGGTTGAGCTGCAAAGGAAGGAAAATTAAACAAGAAAAAAATCTTACCGTTTCTTTGTTGGGCAGCAGCTCTTTTCGGATCCTGAAGAAGTTTTTGCCAAACTGTCTCAGCCCTTTAATGAAGCGCTTCTGCGATTTTGAAAAAAAAGAAAGAAAGAAAGACAAGTTAGTATATGTGGAGTCAGCAAAGCTGTGGCTGCAAGAAGTTACTGCTGAGTACCACAACAAGAAAAAACAAAAAAGGAGAAAGAAGGTCTTTCATTTCTCTTGTCTGTGGTTGGAGAGGTTTGATGTGTGTTTGAGAAACCTCCGTAGCTCCGCTTTAACTCCGGAGCAAACACTGCCATGTCAGGGCAAAACGAGAGAGGAAATGACTAGTACGGCTGGGGGAGACGAACAGATTAACAGACTCTTTTCATGTGCTGTGAAAACACAGTTATCCAAACACTGTTGGGTATAAAAACATACACACTGGGAGTGGTGTTAATCTCAAAAGGGAAAGTTCAATGACAAAACCTAAACTTGGGAGTTGAAATTTAAGAAAACGCATTTTACTCATAATTTTAAAATATGTGGAATCAACACAAATACTCTGATAAGAGTAAAAAGAGATCAACAGAGAGGTTGCCACTTCACAACATCGGCTTTAAATCGAAATAAAAATCCAACGCCTCACCTCACAGAGAGCAAAAACACCAGAGAGAAACAAAACCAGAAATCCAAACTACCTAAATGCATTCCTTCTCCTTTAAGAGCCACAGACGGTGAGCCATAAAAAGCGGTGGCTGAAAACATTCACAACCAGCGAAGCAGACGACCAACAGATTTACTTTCTTGCTCAAGAGGCAAGCTCCGTTCTTCAGTGATCTCAGCCAACCGTTTCCAACCAAGTAACAAGAGGCAAAAAGGGGAGAAAAGTCCACAGGGAGAGCAGCGCAAATCTCTGCGTCCAGCCGCAGGTAAAACAGGGAGGAAACAAATAAATCAGGGGGACAAATCCACAAGGTCTCCAGCAGCACGGCGATTCTTTTTCTTAACAAGAAAGAAATAGCTTGTCACTCTGTGCTCCTCCACTACAAAGGGGAAGGCTTTACATGTGATCTTTCTGCAAGAGAGCCTCTGGTTTGCGGCAGGCTGGAAAACCTGAAGTGGACTCATGTTGGGCTGAGCGCTCATTTCAGCCCCTTTCTGCCCCATCCCAATCCGCAAGCTCATGATTATTTATCCACAGCAGAGAAACCACAGGCAACTGTTTAACAACAAATCATCACTAGCTACCTCCTTAACAGGAAACTACGCCGCTCCTTTAAGCGGATTCACATCTTAGGGTGAGCTTACACTGAGGGAAAACTAGCTGGGAGCCCGAGAGAGGAAGAAAATCAGGCAGGCTGACACAATTTGTGAGAAAAAGCTTCTGGACATGATGAGAGGAAGATGAGTGGGAAGGAAAACCAGACATGGAGCCTCTAATGAAGTTCTCTTTCCAGCACATTGAGTTATGTAACCACAGATTGTTTACATATCCAGCTTTGGTGTGGAACAAAGGCCAAATTTACTGAGGTAAAACAGCCAACTGCATAACACAACTATTTCCCAGGGGGTAAAATTACAGACACGCACAAGAAAAGAGCTCACTCTAACCAGGAGAAGCAAAACACTTTCATTTAAAGTCTGATCTTAACACAAACACACCCTATTTTAGGGAGTAAATTAATGACTTCTAAACGTAAACTAAACCACTCTAAACATTCAAACACCAAAAGGACGGATTATACGCAACACATTGTCTGCTGACATCTTAACAAAACAGGGCTGTCACATCAGTCTTGTGGGACATCAGTTAATTTCCATTAATCACCCTGATGACAGAGTAGTAGATTAGCCAGCAGATGGAGCAATCTGTAGCATAAAGCATTGAGCTTGGATTGTCACAGCAATGGATATCCAGAGAATCAATACAACATATTTCACGATAAAGAAGTTTAATCACATGTCAACAATATGGGTGCAACGGCATGTTGTGTTCTTAAAATACCACAGCATTTACTGACAAACTAACATCGTCTTAAAAAGCCTCATCCAGAATTTAGTACGGACTGAGATATTCAATAATAATAATAAAAATAATAATTAAAGAAAAAAATCTGACTGACTGACAAGATTCAACACAAGTCAAACAGTCTAAGACTTTTAAATAATTTGTGCAAAAACAATTTTGACTCCTGAGACAGAGGTTAGTAAATGCTTCATAATTTCCTATTGGTGCTGAAATACAGAGCTTTTTCACATATCTTAAAAATTAGCCCAGACTTTAACTCAATCTGTATATCAAAATATAACATACTTGGAATGATAAAATGGTTTAAGAATACCACAACAGGCTATCTGTTAGCTGCTAATGTTGCTATCATTGGCCTCTACTTTAGAACCTTTTCATCTTTGGTAGCCTAAAGGGCTATTTCACAGTTCTTTAATTAGTCTAGACAACGATTGATTAGATGTAGTTTTAAAATTAATCAACTATAAAGAGCACTGTGCCTATGGTAAATGTTAGTCGCCAACAACGCTAAAGGTGGTATCTATTTTGTAGCTTCTGACCAGAGCTTAAATATAGGGCTACTTTTTTTAATTAGTCCGAGTTGCAACGCTGCAGTCTGTTGTTCAAGACCTAAAAACCTCAAATTGTTTAAGCACAGAGAACACCATGACCGGTTTTTTAGTTGGCATCTACTTCATAGCTTCCAATAAATGCTAAACTGAAGAGGGACTTCACTGTTTCTTAAATTAGCCTAGATTTGAAATAATAATCATCTGCAGTTAACCTAATTTAGTAATCATACCCCACGAGAATGTAGATGAACTAGTAAACAATTAGCATTTAAGCTAAATTTAACTAGTTTATAGCTACTGACAAGCACAAACCTAAAGAGCCATGGAAGATTTTTTTTATTGTGCCTAGACTGCATTTAAACATATCCAAGTCAAAATTTTAAATACTTTGATTAAATCTGAACTGAATTAGACCCTGTCCACACGTAGCCAGGCATCTCATAAAAATTATATATTTCTACGGTTTGGCACGTCATCCAGACAAATAGGCGCCAAAAATGATTGTGTTTGAAGATCTGCCTTTTCTCCAATTTAAATATCTGCGTGTGGACAGAGGAAACCGGAGTGTTAGATGTCACAACGTCACTGTCCGTGACAAAAAAATGCTCCAACATCACTTGTGTGACGTGTTTACACACGGAAAAATTTTTTATGCCCTCAGGGCAGTGTTGGCATTATTGATCATCCAATCCCTTTTCGCTCGCTTGTTTCTACAAGCACTGCTGTATTTAGAAGTTATGGAGTAGAAAGTTACTCTGTGCGGATAGGATTTGGGAGAACTACTGCCCCCTACAGGTTTGCCAGTTTTAAATGTGCTTAAAAACGCATTTTCCGTTTACGTGTGCATGGGGATTTGTTTTTAAAAACTAGGCTGTATGTGTACATGGCTTTAGTCTACATTGAACAGAGATTCTTTATAAAAATTAAGTTAATAAAATCTTTTGTTTTTTTTGTTAAAACACTAAAAGGGAGCATTGTTAAAGCAAGAATAAAAGTTTCAATATTTGGGAAGTTTAATTCTGCACTGGATTATTCTCCTCAGATGACAGAGCCTTAGAAACAGCTAAAGGTTTGAGAAACCTTTGGTTGTGAAAACCAACAGTGGGTCTTCAAAAATTCTTCAAGATGTTCCAACTTGTTTCATTTTAGTTAACCTGATTGTGTGTATCATCTTGTGAGTGGGATGTTTCACCACACACTAGGGCTGGGCGATATTCTTAGAGTCCATTTTTAAACTCAGAAGTGATCACACAGACAAGATGAGGTGAAGAAGTGAGGGGGGGGCAGAGTGAAATTGGTCATTTTAGTGTGCAGTCGTTTTTTTTTGAGAAAAAATATTTTACATCAGAGCACAGGTGGGAACAGGCGGCGGCTTCAAGCAGCAACTCAGCGGGGTTAATGTCTGCTCAGCCTGAACAGGACCTGGGCTATAGTAACAAACATACATGCTCCAGGTTAGAGTCTGAGTATGCAATAACACCATAAAAAGTCAGTTTATTTGTCACATTTTTCTGAAAAAGAGTTGGTAGATGAGTCTGGACACTTGGTAAATATAGCTACACAGTAGCAGTAGACTGAAGGCAACGCTTATTTCTTAAAGGGGCAGGAGAACCGCTAAACTAAAACACATCTTTTCATTTTTTTTTTTAAATACCAAATTTACTGGCATGGGCAAAATGACCTCGGTAACACTCATAAATTTCTGTATCTGTAAATTTTAGGTATACCGCCAAGCCCTACCACACACCCAACCTAAAATATCCGATTCAGAAATGTTGCAATGCTTAAACACGACCTCCATGTCTCTTACTACGAACCAGTAAAGCTTTTGTGCTGAAAAATCAATTAGACCTGCTCATGTAGTCTGACCTAATCAGGTCATCTTAATTATGTTCCTTAACTGCACTTTTTACCCAGTCGAAGCAATCATATCCTAATAGTGGAGCTTCATGCATGCTCCCCCTCCCGCCTCCCTTCAGTTTTCTTTTTCTTGCTGGCTCCCTCCCTCCCTTTTCTCTACATGTCGGCTCCAGTTTAAGGCTCCATTTCAGCTGCCTGGGCTCACTGCTCTCCAGCCCAGCTAATAAATCATCCGCCAATCTGCTCCCTGAATCGTTCTGCCCCTGCTCCAACTGCTCCAGCCCTTGGTTGCTAGGGAACAAAGGCAGAGGAGGGGCTCTGAGAGACGGAGGAGCGAGGGTGGGAGGCGAGGGGGCTTAGCTGGGTGGAAGTGCTACCAAATGGCCATCCGCTGTTCAGAAACAACAGGCTTCTCTCTCTGAGCGTGTTCCAGAGCGCTGGCGCTGTACACCCTCCCAGAGTTTCCCCTCAGTGCCGAACAGTGTGCCATTGTGAGGCTTGAGGGGAGACGTATGAAAGGAGGACGAGAAGCAGAAAAAAAAAGGAGGAATAATTCAATGGGGCATTGTGTACGCGTACATCCTGCGCGAAGGCCGATTGTTTGGAGTTGTAAAACTGGTTAAGCTAATGTAGATACAGGCACACAGATGGTATCGTGATGACAAACAGAGGGCAGGCTCACACATGGAACATAATTCCCGCTAAATGTCATTCCCCTAAAAACAGTGACGCAGGGCCGTCCAACAGGAAAACAAAGCTACATTCACTCAAGATGGACTCATTATACTTGACTTGTTAAATGATGACCTTTACTGAGCCTGGTGTGTACACACCGAAAGGGCTGAGGGCTCAGTGAAGTAGCCAGAAATAAAGAATAAATAAAAAAAAGAGAAAACTCCTTTCTCTTATGAAGCGTCAGCTTGTAGTAAGATCAGCCACGGTGTAAAGGGAGGAAATCACAACAGCTTGAATAAGAATAACCACACTGCCGACACTTTACTACCCACATCCTCTTTGCAAAGACTTACAAAAAGATCTATGTTTAGATCTGTAAAAAGCTATGCGGATGTTTAAGGAGGCCTGGCCTTTTGTTACACCCTAAGAGACGGATAGATCTCAGCAGGCGTAAGGTTCATCCACCGGACCCGGAGTAAACGTTTTATATTTACCCCATAATAAATGTAGCAGCTCTCACAACGTGACCTTTGGAAAGCAAAGTAACAACCACTGCTTTCTGCAGCATGTACTGACACAAAAGGTGACAGGAAATTCCAGTACACACCCATCCTGCCCGCTATTTAGTTACCAAACACCCAAAAACATACTTTGCTGGCACTGTATCGTGAATGTTACAGAATACCCTTCTATTACAGCCTCCACACAGCGTTGCTGAACAGGTTGTATTTTTTCCCCAGCGTGTTTTAAATTTAGTGGTGAGTCTCTGATGTGAATGCTCGTTTTCTACCACCTCCCGTTTTGTTTTAGATACCCACCACCTCCGTGGTGTCATCCATCAGCTGCGGACACAGCCGGAGATAAGCCGCGGAACAGTGCAGCTGGCTGAGAAATAGACCTCCTGCCCTGCAGCAGCCATAGATCAGCCTGTGTTTGAGACGTGGCGGCACACAGCGAGAATGCGGCTGCTGCCTCTGATTGTTTATATGGCACCTCCTGTTGGCCGATGCCATATTAGCACGGCTCAGTAACGAGTGTAAGAGTCAGCTTCCACAGGTGACGAGACTTGAGTTGCTTTTCAGAAGCACGGTGACATTTGAAGACAGTTAATAATTTATCTTATGATCACAACTTTCAATGTACTTGAGCGAGATTTAAAAACCATCAAGTGAGTCAGTGAAATAGGAGAACAATGATAAATGGCTTTATACATTTTTATAAATAAACATTTTTTGTAGTAAGATACTTAGAATCGATTTATAGAACCGTTTTTAGCTACATAATTACAGCTGCAAATCTTTTCGAGCAACGGCTCCCAAACTTTCCAGCTTCTGATCCTCAAAACCAAAATTTAAGAGGCCTGTGAGGCCAACTCTTGGGTAAGCTAGTAAAAAAGTGGTAGAATGACAGCCAATGTATAGACCAATACATGATGCTTTTATCAATTCAAATCCATTTTTCAGTCTTCACCCTATGTAGACACGTTCGTATCGCTATTTTCTACTATTTAAGTAATTTTCTCAAGACCCCAACTTTGGGAACTATTTGTTTTCTTTTAGAGCACGTCTATACAAGTTTTGCAGTTGTGGAGAGAGGAGTTCTGCACATTGTTCTATGCACAACAGCTCAAGCTCAGTCAGATTGGATAGAGAGCATCCCCACAGCATAATGCTGCTAACACTATGTTTCAATGAGGATGCTGAGTTCAGGGTGGTACGCATTGTTAAGTTTTCTGCCCCACACACAGCTTTGCATACAGGCCAAAAAAAAGTTACATTTTGGTCTCATCTGAGCTGAGCACATTCGAGGTTTTTACAACTACTATTACTACTATTACAACTACTATTACAAGCACTTCCAAAGTTCCAGTGTTCCTGGAAAAATAAAAATAAAAAAGTTTCACATTGGCACATTTTTGTGCATGATTTTAAAGAAAACTGTGCTTTAAGTATAAAGTTCTATATACCAATAAAAACAGATGTAAGAAAATATCAATATGCTGATATATTGCGATATTTTAATGTCACAATGGCAGAAGTTGATCTGTTGTTTTATGCGCAAAACTATCTGGAGATAAAACATTACTTCCTTTTTGCAAAATCATTGTAAACACGTAACAGCTGTATCAGAAAGGAAACGGGCTGTTCGGCTTTTATTTAATGTGCTTTCTGTTCCTGGTTGGACTTTTTGGATTCTGCAGCTGAAACCATGCTGTGATAAAAAGGATGAGCTCTGGGGATAACTGCGGGTCTGTTTCACGTCGGAGCATCTGAAACAGCTTCCATCTAACCACAACAACAGATTGCATTGTCTGCTAAGGCTTTAACTGTCCCACTGCAGAAAAGCAACAGGGAGGTCAGACTATAATCTTGATGTTTCATAATGTTCTCATAAATTACTCATGGTTTTATATTTGACCTATTTTATAATGCATTACATTTTTTGTCTGCCGCATAACTTAAGACTGGTCACCGAACTCATAAAATGGGTACCTGATGGGTTTCCGGCAAGTCAAAGGTGTTCCACTACCATCAGAGTAACAACCTGCTCAGAGCCTGACTGCCTCAAATGTTTAATTCAAAGCAAGAGAACAATAAAATGCTTCCCAGCGTTGTTTGTTTTTGCCGAGCGGTCTGAAAATCGACTTAAATGAGCCATCATTATGCGAGTCGATGATATTAAATACATAAACACTAAATTCAGAGCATAGACGGGAGTTAGAAGCTAGACTGCAGAGAAGGGGAGCTCGCAGAAGAAGGGCGGGAGACGGAGAGGACGTCAGAGGGGGGAGCGGAGGGTGACAAGTGACCCTGCAGACAGGCTGATTCTGTCATTTCAACAGCCAAGCTGTCACTTTTATTCACATCTAAAACAAGCGGGTGGGGTGGAAAAGAGCAGGCAGAAATAATTATGGCGGTCCTGGAGGAGGAGGATGAGGAGAGGGGAGCTGAGAAGAGGCAGAGCAAGGGCTGATGAATAAATGAAGAGCAGGAGGGCTTGGCTTCTGCTGGTGCCTCAAGGTTAAGGGCTACATTTACACCTGTCCTTTAAAGGCTGCGGGTTTGAACAGCCAGAAGTGGCGATCAGATCACTGCGAGCCGTGTCCTCGACAGGTCGGTGTCGGGATGCGGCCTCCGCAGGCGGGTGGAGCGAGAACAGGAGGCCGAGTGCCTCTGAGCCACAGACGCAAACACAACCCCTGGGCTCTGAACAGGAACCAGAATACACTGGACACGCTGACAACTCCTCAACTGGCCTTACATAACCGAGCAAAAACATGACTGCATAAACAGGGATTAATGGAACGGGTCTCTACATGTGTGACTCAACGTGTATCCAGACAGAAATAATTCCTTATTCCAAAGTGACTCTGTTTAATCGTTAAGTGGGGAGGGAGAAAAGCTCACAGTCTTTTAAAATAGATTATGATTATTAACAGGGATGTGTATCAGCAACAATATCTGGTGATACAATATCACAATGCAGGGGTGATGATACGATATACTCCAACCTGTTTGATACGTAGCACATCCATTTTTATTACTGTCACTCATTTCCCCTTCATGCAGGTTTTAATGACAGCTGTCAGCAGGGATAAAAATACAGGTAAGCTCACAGGTAACCTACAAAAGACAAGCTGAGCTGATTTAATGTGGTTAACAACGGTCCATTGAAGGGCTCCTGCTTTATCAAAATGTGAGATTCATTTATAATATTTACCACAGCATGTCTGAGCCACTGTGTGAGAAGAAAAAGCCACAAGAGAACATCGGAATACAACAAAAACGCACCGAAAGGGGAAACGAACGAACTGCCCGAAAGAAGAATAAACGTGCGGAGACCGAGCCGTCTAAGATCTATAGTCGGATCAGGCAGTCGTGTTATCTTTAAAAAGCAGTGGGTATACAAACATGCAGCCCAGTGTGTCAAAACGCATTAAAAGCCCTAGCCGCAGTGCTCACTCGTTTTGACATGCTGTAATTCAGAGCTTTCATTCCCCTCCTTCCCACCCATGAAGTGGTGTTTGATCAGCCATTTTCTGATTCCAGCCCTCCGGCAGCTGTGGTGAAACTCACTTCTACATACAAATGGAGGCTAACATTACCAGCCCCCGAGTTTTTCCCTTTCTAGACTTCCGTGCAAGAAGATTTATTTTGCGGGTGATAAACAGGACGCAGCTGCTTGAGCCGTGGAGGAGCTGGAAAACTAAAGAGTGTTTTCACCGATGCCATGTGATGCCGGGCCAAGAGCTCTGTGTTACCTCTCAACAGCTCCCTCTAATGACAAACTCTAACCTACAGCATCTATTAAAGATATTTGGCTGATGGATAAAGAAATCAACGTCATTTAATGAAAATGCATTAAAAAAAAGAAAATTAAGAAGACAAGCAGAGTTTCTCTTACCACTTCATCTTCAGACCAGCACTTCTCTATCAGTTTGGGTACCGGCTTCTTGACCAGACGCTGCAGAGCTTTCCCTGCATCATAGCTGCTCTCATGAAGCTGAAAACACACCGCACAAAAAGAAGAGCATACAGTCATATCCCTGCGGGGGAACAAAATGCATAAAATAAAAATGAATATGAATGTTTTTATATCTTAACACATTAAAACTACAAACTTTAAGGTTTCATGTAGTGTATAAATGAAGTGGAAGCAAAAGGGTTCCTAATAATCTGAAAAGGATATGATGCAATTGTACTCAGGCTCTTAAGAGTTGGAATTATTTAGCAGCACACGACATCTCTACCAGCCTTAAACATCTAAACCAGTGTTTCTCTGGTCCTCAGGGAGCACTTCCCTGCATGTTTTAGATGTTTCCCAGCCTCTGCAAGCCTGCTTCAGATGGCTGCAGTTCAGCAAAAGCCTGTTATTGAGCCATCAATTGAAATCAGGTGTGCAGAAGCTAGGAAACATCTCAAAGATTAAGGGCAGTGTGCGTGGAGGAGCAGGGATGAAAGATCTACGTGCACGGATTCGCCGATTCGTTGTAACAAAATAGGTGACGCTCTGTCAGATTGGATGGAGCGTTAATTTCAACGTTAGGTCTGAAATTTGACCGGACTAGTTTAACATAAATGTGCTGTTTTCCATGTAGGCCAAAAAGTTGAATTCTGAACTCATATGACTAAAGCGTCCTCTCTCTCTGCTGCATCTCCTAGATAACTTATGGCAAAATGCAAACGGGACCTCTGACGAACGAGCTGCAGATCTCTGCAGCTCCTCCAGAGATACCGTGGGTCTCCTGTATTGGAAGGTCTGCAGCACTGCTATACCCTTTTAGTTAATTACACAGTGTTGTGTAAAACATTATTTTATAACCTAAGTCTGCTTTCAACTTATTCCCTGATCCGTCTGCCATTTCTGCTTCTTTATAATGCTACAAGCTGACTAATGCTCTCCAACAAACCTCTAAAGCCTTCAAAGAACAGCTGGATTCATATAGAGATTAAACCAAACAAATCTCATGAATACATTCTTGCATCGGCTTTTAGCACTATGAGGGGGAAGGAGGACTAAATGCAAACGCATACAATACATTTCCGGCTCTTGTTGGCATTCTTCTGGCTGGCCTAGAGCGTCACACAAATAGTAAACCATTTCTGGTGGCAATGAAGCAGACGGAGTAAAAGCAGGAAATGCACAATGAGCAGAGAAATGGACGACAACAATGCTGCAGCACAGAACATTCGGCAAGTACTGTACTGTTTTGACTGTGTTGCACTGGTTGCTGCAGCTCGTTCCGGCGTTGATATTCCCGCTTCGCCGGTGTTGTCACTTCCCGCAGGGGGGAGTGCCCAGGCTGCTGATAGCTCGGTTAAGCTGTGTTGGCAATTACATGCAGAGAAATTCGGGTTTCTGACCGTGTTATCTGGGTGCGGTAGACCTATTAAGAGAAGACCAGTTTGGTTCGACTCAAGCCGGACTAAGGTGTCTACACGCATTTCAAAAAGTCCGAATTCAGTTGGACTAAGGCAATAATTTGTTTTTATTCTTACTGCATGTAAATGCGCAGAGTGAAAAGAGGAAATAGCTGTGGAGCTTTAAGCATTCTGTCACTTCCAATTGGGTGAAGCAGGCAGCGCTGGGGCTCTCCCTCTGAGAACAAACAAGCATTACTCATTGGAATTGCAAATAGAGAAGAAGGTCAAGAGACAATGACCTGCTCGCTATGCTAATTTTCTAGTTTATAGAGTCGGCATATAAATCCCCTGTTTATGATGATTCCGATCTCTTTGTTGTACTTGATTCCTCTGCATTCATTGTCAATGTGACGGACAAATCTCTCATTATGCGTAATGTTTTGTTGTTAGCTTCTGAGCTTGGGTTCAAACAAAGGAAAAGGGGGGGGGGGGGGGGGGGGCTTTGTCTGCTGTCTCAGAGGCCTTATTATGACCCACCACTGCACAGATAGAACTGTAACTAAACATCCACGAAATATTCACCAACAAAAACAGTTATATTGCGTAACCATTAAGTTGCTACAGCCATTGCATAACGACTTACAGTGTTAAGTGCGTTTAATGTAGTGTCATCTCGAGAGGCGGCTAGACAACCATCTTCCGTTGATCCTCCATCACACATCCCTGCAAAGGCGGCCATGCTCCTGCAGACAAACAATAGATGGTTTTAACATGAAATAAGATGCAAGCACACATAAAAAACTAAAAACTAAATCAGTTGGCAAACCGAAAATACTTTTTTACTTTGGCAAGATCAATACAGAGTCACCTAAGAGCTACTTCGGCCATTTAACTTTACTCCTCACAATGCAAAACAGATTAACATTGGGACGTCGATTCAATAGCATGTTTGTGACCAACAAAACAATTAAACAAAGAGGAGGAATATCCAACTTAACATGAACAAACTAAAAATGCAAAATTGGATCAGGCTTGGGTACTTTAAGATTATTATGTTTTTCTCAGTACCAGCACCTGAGAAAAAGTGAGTCTCATCAGCAGAAGGAACTGAGCTGTGTCGCTCGGTTTATTAACACAGTTTTATTTTTTTAAATCATTCAATTGAACTTTTAGTATTGTATGGTTTAACCTGGTTTCTATTTAGCTTTTTTTTGAATTATTTAACTCTTTTTTTAATGTGTTTGATTGCTGATGTCAAAATTGAGCTTTCCTTTATTTTTAAGCACTTTGTTCAACCTTGTTAGAAATATTCTATATAAATAAAGATTGATTGATTTAAACAAGTAGTTCTAGGTAAGTTTTCACAGTTTGATTTGATTTCCCCCCCAAGTAATACAAGTTGAGAGAAATTGATCAATACATGCGAGTTAATCCCGTAACGGTGACAACACAGCTGCACAGTATAATATTGCGCCACAAACACTATGAAGCTTAGAGTGAGTCCAGGGTGAATTATGATGAAAAGGGAGAAATAAAGATGCAGGTTAACTGCGGTCATCATTTTAAACAAAAGCGTTTATGAATGTTTGGCTAGTAGAAAACTTCATGAAACAAAAAAAAGTAGCAAGTGGCCCTTTCTGCAGCATTCTGAATAGCAGAAATATGTGAACATCCACACTATGCCCTCAT
The DNA here is from genome assembly GCA_028564705.1 of Apricaphanius iberus. Taxonomy (NCBI): domain Eukaryota; kingdom Metazoa; phylum Chordata; class Actinopteri; order Cyprinodontiformes; family Aphaniidae; genus Apricaphanius; species Apricaphanius iberus. The sequence continues at coordinate 861,869 of JAPXFQ010001412.1, forward strand.
AATGATGTACCAGTGAACTCCATCATCAGTAAGAAGTATTACAATTTAAGTTAAGAACCATAAGAAATTACAGATGTTGCACTTTCACAGATATTTAGTCTTGTAGACGTGCTTTAACATACAAATTATGGAAATGCTCTCAGATGTCAGCTTTGCAACTGCAAAATGACTTGGCATTATATTTTTAATCCACCTTAAGGCCTTCCAGTGGATATCTTTAGTGAACTAGGCGTTAAAGCTCAGATGCTGTGCATGGAATGGGATTTCTGTTGGCTCACCTTGCAGCTCTGAGGTACATAAGAAGGTCACAGTCGTTGACCCCTGGCATCCAGACCAGCTCCTCATTCTCGGTCACAGCTTGGCCACCAGGGGAGGGGAAAGGCTGCAGCTCTGGGAGCTTGGCCTAATTAGGTCCACAGAGAAGGAGAGAGACAGATGGTATTACACTACAAATAGCACACGAGCTTGTAAAAAGAAGAAATATCGTTTTACACCCCCCTGTCATCAACTTTTCACTTTGAGTGGTGGCAGTGAGGACAAGTTAGAGTCACAATGATTCAACATCTTTACACAGAAAGTCACTGAAAGACAACTCTGAACTTCTGTTGTTAAAAAAATGAAGTGAGTTTGCATTAATCCTGTAAGTTATTATTCCTTGATTTAACAAGGGGAAAAACTTTGGGAAATTTTAAATCTCGTTCCCAAGTGGGACCTTATCCAATGCAACAGCAAAATAATGATACAGACAATTAAACGTTCATGTTAAAATGGAAGCAGAATTGCAAAGGAGGGTTGTAAATTAATCAAAATCTAGATAAAAAGTGATACTGAAATTGGTATCGAAATAAGATATTCTGTTCCCGTGGTATCGATATTTTGTCTCGCATATTTTTACATTTTTAGTTAATATATTTTCATATCAAGTGCTGTGCTTTTTCTTATTGCAAGTAGGGCCCGACCAATATATCGGCCGGCCGAAATTATCAGCCGAAATAGGGGTCATGGATAATATCGGCTATTGGTAAAAAAAAAAAAAGCTGATTTTTCTTCTTTCTTTTTTTTTTAGGGGGGACGCCAAATTATGTAACTGAGCTACTTATCTAGCAGATGGCGCCAGACTGATCATAACGGGTCTTAGACAGGAGTGGAGCATAACATACAAGCAGCAGCTCAGACTGCTACGTTACGTTTTTGTAAAGACAAAAGCGGCAGAGGTGAGTAAAAACAAAGTATTGAGCATAGTCCCTAGTTGTTGTCAGTGGTGAGTTGAACTGTGAAATAAGCAATGACAAAGATGTGTCCGTCCTCTTCTTTCATAAGCTTAATGTTTGCCTCATGGCTTTGCGTTGAAAACTCAGCGTGTAAAAGGTTTTGATAACCTGCATGTTTCCTGGCTAAAACTTAGATTTGTACAAATAAATGGCATAAATGTATCTCCTTAAGTTCATATCTTAACTGGTGCCTTAAATTAAATAATGTATCAAATGTTTCAGCAGCAGCAGCAGTTGCAGCAGCATATAGAGTGCAGACTTCAACGACTCCGCGGACTATCATCAATATTAAAAGCATCCGTGTTGGTTTCGTGAAGTATGAGCGACAGCAGTAAATCCTCAATAGCGACTTTGTCACCATTTTAAATCTACTGTCATAAACCGTAACTTAACAGTTTGCGATGCTTGAAAAGAAAAAACCCAGGAAGAGTGCTACAATGTTTGTAATAAGAAGCGGAGAGCCCAGTTCTTAAATGAGAATACTTAGAAGTTGTTCGCTGCGTGCCGTTTACTTTTACTTTAACAGGGTTTTTCATGCATGGGAAGTTCAGCGGCGACCGATACTGTCTAATTTATTACCGCCACCAGCTCACGAAGGGGATATAACTAAAGAAATATGCAAAGTCTAACAAAGGTAAAGGGGTTGCATAGATACGGTATTTCCTTGCCTTCGGGGAAAACAATTTATTCCGATAAAAGAAACTATGTTTCAGCCTAATCTTTTTTTCAAAATGTTCTATATTTAAGTGAAATGAAAGGTATAGCAGTTGGTCGGAACCTAAGTATTGGAAATATGCCACCATTTTAACAGGAACGGCATTAACATTTCAAATTTTTGAAAAGTTGGGTCTGATTTTCTTACCATGAGAGAATAACATACATTTAGATTTTTCTGATTCAGTAACAGTTTTAGATCGGTTAAATTGGACTGTACTACCTCAAAAGCTGCCTGTACAAAAGCCAGAGTTTGAGTAACGGTAGAGAATGAAAAGTAAATAATGATGTCATCTGCATACAAATGAAAAGCAGCAATGAGGAAGGTTAGGTATCCTGTTTCAGTATCAGTATTTAATACCAGCTTTTGACATGAAAATATCGGCTTCACCACAGGACCAAAGGATGCAAAAGTTGTTTCCAACTACAGAAATGATTGTTTTCATTTTACAGAGTTTTAATCAGCATATAAGTGAATAGTCAAAGTTTCAACACAATAAAGTTGTCATAAGCAGAAATCTTTGGAAATGTATAGCATAATCCTCTTTTTAATGCACCTGTAAAAAGAGCTGATATAGGCTTATACATATATAAATGTTAATCCAAAATAAAAAAATGTTACAGTACCTGGTCCAAGTAATATTTAGCAACTACTGTACACAAACCAGCTCCAACATTCTTACTGGCACACAGCCGGCAAGGAGCTGTCTGATATTTTCAAAGTTGAGTAAAAGGGCAATTGTCATGTTAATCATGCTATCAACACAAAAATGTAAAAAAAAATTTGAATCACTTTTATCTGAAAGACCAGATCTGCTCTTCTTGTTGCTAAATTGTTATTTTAGGGGTATAATAATGGCATTAATGGTGTTATATGGAACTTGTTGCACAGAATAGGTTAACCTTTTTTCTGTTCTGAGCTTTACAGAATAAGAAAAACATGTCCTGCTGGTATTAACTGGCAAATTAGTCGGGCTATCTACTCCTGCAGCATGGTGTCAAATGCTTAACAGACCTGCCATCCTTAAAAATAGCATTAGCTCAGTAACAAAACCGGTGGCCGTCTTCTAGTTTTAGTTAAACCAATATTTCCAAACAGCCAATTGTTTTAATTGTAAGTGAAAAGGTATCTTAGCCTTTCTTCAGGAAGCTGACAGGAAGTGAGAAGCCTTGGCGGAGATCTGCACTTTCCGAGTAGCTTAATACTTTATCATCTAAAATATTGAGTTCACCATGACTTCATGGCAGATATTCATAGAAACTAAGGAAGGATGGATACAGGAGAGGACAGAATGTCAAATAGAAGGAAAGGAAGAAATGAACAGAAGAGAAGACAGAAGGAAAAACACAAGAGCTAAAAACAAAGGATATGATAGACATGAGGAAGGAATACAGGAAAGAACCAGGAGCACTTGTACAGCGCAGAGCTCCACTGAGGCAGTTCAGCCCAGACCTGGGAAATACTGAGATCAAACTCCAAACTTTTAAAGACTGAGCAGGAAAAGGTATTTCTACTACAGAAGAGATCTGCCGAAAGGACAGAGCTGTTTTGCTCTTAACTAGTAAATTTTCCAGTTTGTAGCACGTCCTCCTAAAAGGTAAAAAACCAAACGACGACACCAATGTCACATTCAGTTTGGATCTGAATTTTCCACATGAGTGATGATGAGAGTGGTCTACTCTCAGTGTGATAACTACAGTGAGCGGCAGCATCTCATTTCCATTCTGATGTGTGCGGCGCGATGACTTACTTGGTGACTCGGTCCCACTCGGATTTCCCCCTGTGTGCTGTTTAGTCGCCTGGGAAGAGACAAGCAGAGGAGATCGCAACTAAATATTTATCTACTGAAATTTTAAGAACAGAAATAAAAAGTTCAGCTCATTGAATATGGCTGAAACAGCTCAACAGGAGTACAAAAAAGCTACAAAATGGAGGTAAGTAAAGCTAAAAGAGCAAGAGGGTAAAACAAAAGATTAAAACATGAATAAGTGTGCCAAAAGTGCAACAAGTACACACTGTTTTATTCTGAGAAGCAAATACAGATTTCAGGAGAATATGCTCTACACTGCTGAGAGAAAATTTGAAGGCCTCGTGTTATTGATGCAGCAATAAAAGAGCGGGAGGAGGAGGGGAGGATGTGGGGTAGCTGGCTGTGGATGTGCAGAGCGAGGAGCCTCTGGAAGCGGCTGCCGGTACAAACGCTGGTAGTCATAGAAACTGCTGTTTAATAATAGTGTTCGGATTCTCCAGCTGCAGTGGATTAAAGAAAATGACAAGATGTTCCTTTTGAAAAGCCTTTCCCCCTCTGTTGCCAAGGCAACGGCTCTGATTTTCATACAAGCGAGTGCGAGGCAGCCCAGAATCTGTCAGCGTGATTTGCACCCGGAGAAGCTCGCACTCCATCACCCAGACCTGGCGGAAACTCAAGAGGCCGAAAACCCCTCTGGTTCTCTTTACGATCGTCGCATCCACACGAGCCCCGTGGTACTCAGGCTCTCCTTCCCCCTTCCAAAACGTCTCCTCCCACACAGTTTCTGTGACAGGACCGATGATTAAAGGTGCAATCTGAACTATGGCTGACAGGGTTGCTGGCACAGACGTAGATACAAACGCAGCAAAAAAAAAAAAAAAGAAAAAAAGAAGAACATTCATCTGCACTAAGTGACCCTCGCCTTAACGGTCCACTGCTCCAGAGAATGTTGCAATACTCCATTTTACTTCCCTACAAACATCTGCAGCAGCTATGAAAAAAACAGCAACTCTACTGCAATAAAATTGTAGGCATTAAAAATAAAGAAGGATGAATGCTGCGGATACATTTTTTTTGAGATGCGACTGATCATTCAACAGGAGATGGGAGTCTTCTATCGGCTCTGATCGGTGGGTCAAAACAAAGAAAATGCTAACTTGATTTTTTTCTTCTTATCAAATGCATCAACTCAGAGAGCCCTCACCCCTTTTCTCTGTATATAAAAACATAAACCTACTGCATGTACAAATTGGGAAAATCTGTTATCTGTTACGATTAAAAACGAATAGCTTTATCGTCCTTAGAAAAAGAACAAAACAAATCTAAATTGGCCCAAATCGGAATATGCAGGTCACAAACAAAAACAAAAAAGAAGCAAAAAAACAGATATCAGCCATGAAAAACCTGTATGATGCAGCACCTTAATTTAAGCAGTGCTGATAATGCAGGAAGCCACAAGAGATGCACTAATCAGGCCTTTTCTGCACAATACAGATTATTTTTTTCTCTGTGTGTTAATTATTGACCCTCCACTTTATCAATCTGAAGTTTGTACTAAAACTTTCCCTTATCTGAAAGAAAATACAGCTAGTGAGTTTTATTTTTCAGCTTGTATTAGAGATTAAATAATTAGGCTTTATTTGGAGTATAAGTAAATTCTGGGATTTTTTTGTCTTATTTTTAAAAGGACTACAGACACATAAGAAAAAAACTGTACTGTTAATTACTTGAGAGCTGGTATTTTTTAATTAATAAAAAAACAAAACAACATTACCCCCATTTAAGCATCAAATCATATGTCATAGACCTTTATCTGTTTTATTGAAAGCAGATCAAAGTGCATGCCGGTGGTTTGTGAGTTTATAAAATAAAATTGTGTGAGATCCCTAAATTTGCTGCAATTAATAAATTTAAAAAACCCTCCGGACTTTTTAGTATAGTCAGGATCAAGAAAAGTGAATATCGGCCAATTCAGACCTCCGTTCATCTTCTAATACACAGTTTGTCAAGCTTTAACGGTTTCTTAGGCATTATTTAGGAAAAAGATTTAACGGACGGCTTTATATACAAGTATTAAAAAATATGCAGGAAAGTAATGTCAGTTTGGGGTTTACAGAGTAAAAACATAAATTATGCACCCTGTGGACTAATATGTGTTTTTGACAACGTACACTTGGCCAGGTCAAAAGTATATTTTGGCAGGATGTTGTCAGGATAACAAATGAGGACCAATGCTCCAGGACAAAAACAGGATGTCTGAAGAAAACCATGCTTTAATGCTGTTGAAGTTCTCAGAGGTGAGGCAGAACACAGACTGCCGCAGTAAGAACCGGGGAGATTCCTTAAAGATAGAGAAACACCTCATTATTGGCACAGTTTTTCCTTCATCAGCAGGTAAAATACTATTAAGTAGTATAAAGTAAGAAGTTTCCCCATTTATAGCTTATCTATGCATCAATAAACAGCACACAAGTGTGTATATATACCTGGTAATAAAAAGCCTAATCGGTGCATTTATGTAACACAACTAATGCTTTGTAAATGGTTCAGATATATCAAATGTAAACTTTCCGAACTTATGTTATTAAAGAAACTAAACATTGGCAAGCTTATAATTTATTTTTCTTCACTAATTGTGTTTGGTTATGTTTCCTCCTAATAATCCTCTAAGAGCCTCTTGCCAAGTGCAATAAACAATGTTAAACCTGCCCCATTCATTCTTCAAAAGTTCAGCTTAAAGTCAGCATTAGCACACAATCTTGTCAAGTAATTACAGGCTTATTTATTAAGCCCAAAACAACGTGACAGAGCAACCTAGCGTGTGTGTAATCAAGGAAAACCCCTCCCACTCCATCAATTTCAGCCAATCAGAGCGCCAGACTTGTGGCACACTGACATAATTGCGGTGCAGCTAAGACAGAGCAACTAGAAGGTATTAGTATCAGTAAGCAGAGCCGGCTGAGCTTTGACTGCTGCTCAGCATCGCTTCATAGCGCCATGTCAACCTGGTAGTAAACAGGAGCCGCAAAATGGAGCCTGTCTCATACCGTTATAACAGCCCACCTGGGAGCACATTTGTCGGCTTGGTACCTTAGCAAAGCCCCGCTGCAAACACCGCGCATTTATCGGGACCTTATTGGAAGTGGGTTTAGCAGGGCATTCTCTCCGTTATTGGCAGTGCGAGACTGCAGTGACGCTCTTTTATTCTCCCCGACATAAAACACAGTCGCTCCAGCGCAATGACAGCGATGCGGGAGGCTCGCAAACATCCCGGTATAAACCAGACAGCCCCATGAAGGTATGACGACCCGACCCAGGCGCTGCAGTTTCAACGCCGGCGGAGGAGAGAGAAGAGCAGCGCGGACCTACCTCCGGGGGCTGAAGAGGTCGTCCATTTCTGACATGGAGCCCCGAGGCTGGGTGGTGACACAGAGTGTGCGGCGCTCGCCGGACTCAACTCCCTCCACTCTCACACCTATTCCTAGGCGCTCAAAATGGAGAAGCACGCATTCGCCTGCCACGGAGAGGTGCCTCACTGAGCTTGTGCTGTGACCTCAGCCTGCACGCACAGCGTCGAGCGCTCCACTCACTCCTCCGTGGCTCTACTGAGCATGTGCCACGACCTCACACACACACACACACCAAACACGTAAACACACACCGAGCCACATGCAAAATGTGGGATCCATCTCTGCGCCGTGATCAGGCAGCAGACACCGCGCTCTGAATACTAAACGAGCAGAGAGGAGGAGGAGGTCTTCACCGGCAACCCCGGTGCCAACAACAAGGATTGCTGTCAGCGAAACATGAGAGATGCTCCTTGCAGCAGCAGCAGCAGAGCAGATAGCTGCCAAAGGAGTTCTACCATTCTGCACAAATACAGTTCATCATCTAAAGTCAATTTCTTGATATACACCTGACTTCCTCCCCGCTTTCTGATAAGAAACTGCATGAAAATACACAAAAAATAAACTTCTAAAATCACAGCCTTCAGGCTGGCTGTTAGAAAATACTTAAGTATGTTAGCAACAATTATAAGAGCTACATGTAAAGAATTGAGACTTGTTTTTAAAGAGTTAATAAAATCATGTATATCTGAAAATAACATTTCCAAGATTAGAGGACTAATATCCCAACACGATCTAGAGAAATACAAACATGCATTTATCTTTAGCTATACTGATTACTAAAAAGTTAAGACAGCTGCAGCTGATCCAGAACTAAAATAAAAACTAAAATTAGGAAAGCAGAGCACATCACCTTAGTTCTAAAGTCCTTATACCAGGGATGCCCCAAAGTGGGGCCTGAGGGCCAATGTTGGCCCCCCACACCATGCAGTTTGCCCCACCAGGTAATGCTAAGGTTCTTACATTAAAATCCACATTGTTCAGAAAGATAAATATGCATTATGAATATTCTTCCACCTCTGATACCGTTTATGGTAAATGGGCCCATTGAGTGTTGTATATAGGAGTATCTTGGGGTGCCTATAGTCCCATCACATGATGCTTCCATTATATTTGAAATATGAAAAATTATGTTTAAAATGTAAATACGAGGAACTACAAGGGGAATGTAGAGTAGGTTTGTAAAATAATGATTTTTTTCTTTAATGACATTTATACTAGCTTAGGGAATAGACCTTAAAATATTTTTTTTTTGTTTAATAAATCTTTGCATGTCTTAGCAACAAAATAAATATAAGACCTGTTTTCATATTAACCCTCCAGACCAATCAGATCTTCTGGTTCAAGTCTACGCAGCATCACCAGAATCAGAACCAAAGACGAAGAAGCAGTGTTCACTTTTAATGCACCACTAATTAGGAATAAACTTACAGAAAACTGCTAAAACACTGAGTTCCTTTAAAGAAAGGTTAAAATCAATTTATTTAGAGCTGACTTTGATTAATAACTGGAACATCATACAGTATAGTTTTCATGACTTCCCCTTAAATTTGCCATTACATTATACTATTGGCTTGTTGATAAAATTTTCTTTACAAATAAACCTGCCCTGCCTTCAAAAGTCAATGTAACAAGTAGTAGAAATTTAGAAAAATTCCTCACCTCCTCATTTTTAGAAGAAAAACAATTCCGCCCACACATACTTCAGAGGTGCATTGTTATAAACATTTGTAGGCCTATCAAACCTTCAGGGGGCAGTAGTTCCCCAAACGTTATCCAATCATAACCTGTCTACTTCCTAACTTCTAAATAGACCAGTACCTTTTAAAAACAGGCAACCAAAAAGTGCCTGGACAACCGTTTCTGTGTGTAAGCACAGGTCACACATGTGATGTCAAAACCCTTTGGTCACAGGTGATGATGTTGCTACATCTGGACAAGGCTTAGGACTATGCAGTCAGGTGAAATTTTTGTTTTGGATACCAACTTAAATATTCTGTTTTGTTAACAAGTGCTCACTTACCAGTGTCTCGCTTTTTAATTGAAATTTATTTAAGAAGTAGAGAACGAAAAGATAAATTGTTATTAGACTCTAAGAGGCTGTTGCGGTTTAGTACAGTTTTTCTTCTTCTGTTTCCGTTGTTAAAGTGGCCTATACAACCGGACCATTCCTGGGCTCCTATAATTATAGCTCAATAGGACTATAGTAAGGTACAGTTAGGGCCGAGCTACTGGCTTCACACAACACATTCCATTTATTGGGGGGCAGAAAAACGTTACTACACGTGGCATACTAGTATGTCATTAAGTTAGGTGATCAGGTTTAAACCTGACTGAGCAGTGGGATCATACAACACAGTTCTGAACCGCACCGACCCATGCCATTTAGCTGAAATACCTTGCCATTTTCACCCGTTTCAAGCCATTCCACCGCATTTCAAAGATATCAAGCTCTGGGGCTGGGATTCAACAGTGGGTTTTCCATTTCATAATTCCAAGTCAGTCCTTAGGTGGTACCAGTATGTTTTGGGTCATTATAATGAAGGCATTAGCTCTGCTTCAGTGTAAATCAGTGTAAATTGGGTGTTAACCTTCTCCACACAGGGTCAGGTTGACATAGAGCTGTTCTCCCCTTAATAAATGAATTCACCCTTAAAAATGCTTTTAGTTTGTTTTTCCTCAGATCATCTTTATTTGGTTTTAACTTTTGTGTAATGATCTGAAACATTAAAATTTGACTACAAAGAAAAAAATCTTTAAAAGTTCATACAGATGTTCAAGGATAATTACAATGTCAGTATATGCAACACAGTGGACCCCACCTATTTGCAGACTTCTTCTGTTCATACAACAGATGTTCCACACAAGACCCCATAGTTGTTGCCCAGTTCGGAACTGCTAGCATCCAGCTAACGTCACTGAATGTGTTAGGATCATGCGTTCTTCAAGACTTACAAAACAATCCAATATTGTTTCTGTGATACTACTATTAAAAGACATATGTCATTTTGGAGCAAATAATAAGCACATGGTGCTAGCATATGTAGAAAGTCAGATGCTATGAAAACAATAGCTAAGAAGCAATAAAGGAATGTCTGAAATAAAGTTTGTTGTCATTCTAGTGTTATTTAAAGCTTACTGCTTTGTTCTGACTATTATTTCCATTTTCAAAAGGAAGTGACCACTCAATAAGACAAAGTCTTTCAGAAAATCCTTCTTGATTTTGGTAGAGATGGGTGCTGAAGCCCTTCCCACAAACAAGAAATACTTTCCCCACAGATGCGGATAATTTACAGTGAAAAATAAAACTTAACCAGGCACTTCGCGGAGGTTCTGGTGCTGAAGGACGCTGTAAAGAGTTGTGTGGGTTAATATTCCAACAACCGAACATTTGAATTGTGCCACTTGTACCTTCGGCATTCCTGAACTAGGACTACAAAACTGCATCGAGAAATAAAGGTGGCGGATTCACTCAATGTTTAGCTGGAAGTCCATTACCTTATTTAGCAGTTCCTGTGCAAGTACTGGTACGTAATAGCTCAGAAAACATAATAGGACATAGAGAAACTGAACAGCTTCAAAAATATAACCACAACAGCTGAGGTGACTAATTTAGGCTTTTGTGAATCCCTACAAACACTAAATGCACAATACACAGCACCCAAGGGCTAAAAAAGGGAATTTTCATTATATGTCCCCTTTGAGGCATATTATGTGTTTCAACTATTAAAAAAGGAAGTTACATGCATTATTATCGTGAATGTGAAGTATTTGAGGATCTTAGCTACTTCCTAGCGCCTGTGGTCCAAAATCCCCAGTCAGTACAGAGGTTCTGCTGTAATTATTTATGAAATTACTATTTAGGCTGCAATATTCCAAGAGTCATGAATCCATGCTGTGCATGCCGATGAGGTATTCAGCCTTTTAGCTGTAGATACCCAGTCCTGACACAGATCGTAGTGCTCAAGTTACAGAAAGAGTGGAACATATTGTAAAGACAGATGAGAAAAAGAAAAATTGAGAGAAATTCTGACTTATTTCGCAACAGGTATCACATATTTAACATTTCCATTGGAAGATAATTTGCAGCCATAATTCATTATCATAATGATTAACACACTTTTTGCAGGATGGACAATATCACCTTTGTAACAAGGAGTTCTGCAGCTTAGCACTAGTTATAAGTTAAAACGTATTGTGCAAAAATAATGAGATTGCGATACAACTACCTTAGCCCCCTAATGTACAGCAATGTTGGACGTAGCAGCTGCTACACAGTCCAATCACGACTTAGATTTCACATTACAGCTGATTACTCTCTCTGAAGAGTGAAACATAGGAAAGTAACACGTCCATGTGAATTTAGAATCTGATATGTTCCAGTCCCACAGCAAGCAGAGGGCAGCATGTTGGGAGCAGCTCAGCAAATTACAATATGAAGAAACATGCCCATAATTTAGCCAAAGAAGCTATTAAAAAAGAGCAATCAGTGCCGGCACTTCGGATCTAGAGAATCAGCGTTTCCACAGCACAAAACCTGGCGTTTACAATGAATATGTTACAACAAAGATCCCAACAATAAAATAACCAACCCATCAGCATTTGATCAATTTAAACCTCTAGTTTTCTTGATGTGATGTGTGACAATGTGCTTTGAAAACAGAAGGAAAATATCAGTAATTAAAACCTGATGCATAATTTAACTAATGTAATCAATGCCAAAATAATTTAGAAGCCACAGGGGTTTCCCCAGATCATTTCCCATAATTACACTGCATGAGGATCCGTCTTTGTTTACTGATCAGGGGCCGTATTCACAAAGAATCTTAGGGCTAAAAGTAGGTCCTAACTGCCGAATTTAGGAGTAACTCCTAAAAAATGTGGGCGTGTCACTCTTAAATTTAGGACTCCTAGTTTCTTAAGATAAAAGTAATTCACAACCACTTTTAGGCCTAAAAGTAGCTCCTAAGTCTGGTAGTCCTTAAAAGAAGTCAAGAGGACTTCTAACTCCCTAAGACATATTCACAAAGACTCCCAAAATGGCTGCAGCCAGACGCAATGTGTTGGACACTCTGGATGATTTGGAATTAACCAAATGATACTGACTAAATCGTTTATTGCAGATGTGGTGCGGGATGTAATCACGTCTCCAACTAAACGTAACAATCCGATCAGTCCAGAAATTAAATGTTTAGCGAAACTAAGATATTTAGCCACAGGGAAAATGCAACTTTGCAACGCGGACGACTTGGGTATATCACAACCATCTATCAGCCGATCAATCCAAGGAACTCTAAAGCGCTCTGTCGACCACACATTATCCAATAATTCATCCGTTTCCCATTAGACATCCAGCAACTGCATAAAATTAAAGCCAATTTCATGGCGATTGCAGGTATGCCAGGGTTGCACAAAGTAGAAAACGTGCACGTCTTCCAATTTATGAAACATGTAGGGATGCCTATATGACGGACATTGCCTACATGTTGCAGCAGCATCCTTTTTATAAGCGGCGATCTTGAGCTGACACTGGGACTGTAGAGAATATCATCTCTTCTCACAATCTTCTGACGTTCGCGACGCCGCTGTGCTAGTAGTAATAATTGGTCCTGGGACCAGTTCGGTTTCCTTGCTTTTTTCTCGCCACTCATTCTCAGTTCACGAGTTGCTTTTCACGGTAGTGGGGGGGTCAATTTAAGATGTGGCTGATGTGCTCAATAGACAGCCTAATTGTTTGCAGTCTCCTTGCAATCACTCCCTTAATATGATGCATCCATCCATCCATCCATTATCTATACCGCTGTCATCCAATTCAGGGTTGCGGGGGGGGGGTGTGTGCTGGAGCTTATCCCAACTGTCAGCAGGCGTTAGGCAGGGTAATATGATGAATTTCACTTTTTTTCGTTTTTACACTTCTCCATTTCTTTAATTGGGATATTCTGTTTAAGTTGTATGAAGTGTCAGTCTCGTGGCCGACCCAAAGATGTCATCATGCATTATTTCTGCTATTTGCGCTATTCATAATTATCCTTTTTTCCCCATTTCCTGGTTTCACACGTGTCATTCAACAACCAATCACACTGCTGTCCTTCTATTTACTCGTGCCTAGGAAATTACGTTTTCCATAGCAACGGGACGTCACTCTTAGCTTACTTTTAAGGATTTGTCCTACGTAAAAGTAGCTCGTAGTGCGTTTGTGAATAGGTTTTAGATGACAACTTCTACGTAAGACCTTTTGGCGCGAGTTAGGAGTAACACCTAGCGGTAAGATAAGAGTCTTTGCGAATACGGCCCCAGATTATCAAAGGAATGAGCAGGAGGGTATCAATAGAGTACGTAACCTAAGATGAATAAAGCAGAACATTTTTTCAAAAATAATCAAGTATACATTTTATTGCCTTAGATGTGTTAAAGGAATAACAGAACCTTGATACTGGTTGCTTCCATTTTAGTTAAACTCTATCAGTTCTAAATATATAGCAAAACATTTACATAGATGAAAACTAAACAGTTTAATAAAAGGGCTCATTTTAAAGAAAAGACAATATTTAAAGCTGAAGAACTAGAACCTGATTATCCTACATAATTAGTGAAATCTAATTGTTCTTCATTTGCTTTCTCTGAACCTTATAGCATATAAACATGGAAGTAATACATCAGTTAAGGAAAATGTTTTATTATTGTAGGTTACAAATAATATATATAAAATACCTCAGTGGCCTAAAAGGAACCGTTGACTGATTGCCTTGGACATTTTTTAAAACTAAATTAAATTTCATGTTGAAATAAGGCCTACAAACTTAAATGACTGCCTTTTTGTGACAGAATAAAGTAACCTAAATAAGGAAATATCTTTCTTTGACGAAAAATAATTTCAGAAGGCAAACCATCTGCTTTTTATTGGAAGTAGTAAAAGGTCTACACTACCCTGCAAAACTATTATATATAACAGGTTGACCTTTTCTCACATTTTGTCACATCCCCACAAACTTCAGTGTGGGATTCAACCAGTATCTGGTTGTGCATATATGTAAAATGGACGGACAAAAAAATAAAGGGCGTACTAAATGTCTGACAATTTAATCTAAAAAGCGCTCTCTACCAGCTTTTCACGTCTGAAATCTTTATTTCACGTCCATTCTTCTTTGCAAAATGGCCCCAAATCAGTTGATTGAGCTGAAGAGTGTCTGAATAGGGACTTTTCAATCTTTTCAACTGGGTTTAGGTCTGAGCTTTGAGTGGAGCGTTCTAAAAAGAATATGCTTTGATCTAACTGATTCTGTTTCTGATTTTGTGTCAGCTGGAACGTGAACGTTCGACTCAGTCTAAAGTCTTTTGTGACCTCTAGGAGATAATGAGCTACACCAATCCTTATTAAAACTCTCAGCAGTCCCTTCTAAAGAGAAGCATGCTCCACAGCATGATGCTGCCACCACCGTACGTTAGTCACATCTGACAGGAACATTTTCACCATAGTTTCTGTCTTCCCTGACAGGTCTTCCTATATCTCGCTTCCAATAAGGAACCACTCTTCTAAACCCGCCAAGGTTTTCTGAGTTCAAAGCTAAAAGCTGTCCTACCAACACCTGAGTTGTGGATTCCTGCAGCTGCTCCAGAGTTACAAATTCTTCTTCAACTTTAAAACTTTGCTGCTACTTTGTGTTGATCTTTTGTGTAAAATCCCAATAAAATGCATGAAAGTTTGTGGTTATAGCTAGGGATAGACCGATGTATCGTTCCGGCTGATATATCGGCAGATATTTGCATCTTTACGTCTATCAGCATCGGCCGATAAGCTGCTGCTGAGTTTTTTCACAGCATTATTGCACACTGCAGTTTATTATGCTCCTTACTTGTTTCTATTGTGCAATTCTCTTATTTAAGCTTAAATATGTACGTTCTGAATTTTAATTACACACTCAATTTTCAGCACATTATTATTTTTTACTCATTCTACCTCAAATGTTTTTATATTTGTTAAATATTGTTTATCTACTTATTGTTACTTGTTCTACCTCATTGGTTAAATGTTTTGAATATTGTTTTAACGTTCAATGAATGTTAAACTGGGACATGTAACATTTGTTATCATTGTTTTTACGATGAAAATTGAGGGAGCAGAATCTGTATCGGCTCCAAATGTCGGCTTAAGAAAATCGGCAGCCTGTATTCTTCTTAGGCTAAAGCTGATGAAAAAAAATTATCTGTATCGGCACTAAAAAAATCAATATCGGTTGATTCCCAGTTATAGCCTGACGGAATTAGAATGGTTCCTGCATGAGGACCCATTCTAATGAATCAGTCGGTGTCAGCAGCTCACCTGGTCTCTGGGTTGTATCCGAGGATGTAGAAAAAGGAGTCAATCCGGGCTTTGAACTCCCGGGCAGCAAAAATGTCGGAGAAATGGGAAATGTTGCACTTCCCCCTGCGGGACAGAAGAAAAACTCTTAGATAAAAACTAGCTGTAGCAGAGGGCTCTTTAATCACAAGCTCTGTGTTTATTTATTGGAGAGGAAAAATCAGAGCAGCAGGTTTCTATTGTCTGTCTGTGACTGCTGATGAGGCATCAGGCTCTGTGTGCTGAAGCCGTAAGCATCAGCTAAACATGTCTGCTTCAACTCATCGCCTGCTGCTGAGGTGTTGGAGACGGACGCCACAGAGATCTAGAGATCTCCAGCGAGATTTTCAACCTGCCTGCCTTCCCCCTCCATCATGGCTACCCCCCAATGAGCAATGGGAGGGGAGGGGGGGAGGCAGGGGCTCTGACCACATCTTGATACCATTTCCCGTTTCCAGCACCCTGGTGCCTGACTTTATCAAAATAACAGACATCACACGCATATGGAGCCTGGCTGCCAAGCAGAGAAACAGTATCTTCCTCTCCCTGAAAAGATTAAAGGGTGCTAAGGCGAGCCGGCTTCGGAGAGCTGCGGCATTACAGCATCCCACTGGAATTCCCTCCCGTTTATCTAAAGCCTGGAGAATAAGTCAAATCAAAGGGAGCTCTGTGTAGGAGAGGTTGCAGCTAATTTCCCCGAAATCAGTGGTTTCTGGAAGACATGGCTTTACTGCTGACACATGGTTCTGGTTGAAGAGAAACAGAGGGGGTGTGGGGGAGAAAGGAGGGGTGAAGAGACAGAGGCAGGGACAAAGAGTGGTTATCGACTACGCCTGCATGTGTTGCTGCCGACATTAAGCAGTGAGGGTGCCATCAGCTGCACTGCAGAGCTGCAGACAGGTGCATCTCTCTGTGACTGAATTTGATGCTGAGGCATATTAAAGGCAGGATTTTTGCTCATATCTTTGCACACCTTATGAGTTTAACAATCTTTTAATTAGTAATTAAATAGATTATATCCGCTCGGTGTTGCAAACCAGTTTTCTGCTCAAACAATAACATCTATGCTCTAGGTATGTTCAAATTATTAGAAATACAAGATTAATACAGCACCATCACCATTTTACTGGCTGAAAATATAAATCTGGATCTTTGTTACATAAGTGTGAGCTGGAGAGGGCAACTATTGCATGATAGTTGTGCTCATCTTAAAAAACACTCAACAGTAAAAGGATTTAACTCTAACATGTTTCTTTTTTGTTGTTTTAGTTGAAAAGCGCGACTATTTGAAGCAAGTAGTCTTTTACTGAATAATATATTGCTGTGTAAAAATACATAAAATATCTATGAATTACAGTAAACCGATAAAAAAAATTGTTAAACCTAATGGACAGCAGAGGGCGCCATTAAAAAGTGCCTAAAATGTTCCTGGAATAAATGTAACACTAGCAACATGGGAGCAAAATGATCCCACAGCTGCCATTTAAACCTCAGTGTTACTGGACCAAATAAGCAGACAGCTGAGGTGAAAAGACAAATCGTGAGAGCTGTGATGACAAAACACAAAGCACTGCATTGCTGTTGCTGACGTACCTGAGAGCAGCAGCATGATATGTGTCCACGTAGTCAGAGATGAAGAGTTCTCGACTCCTGACCACCGGGTCTGTGATGACTAGCTCCCGACCAGAATCTGCAGAAGGGAGAACAAGAAGAAGCTCAATGACACGTATTTATCCCCCTCAAAAAAAAACTTTCACCACAGAGAAGCAACAAAGACAAACTATCTCCATTTCTTTCCCCTCATTCATAAAGGTGTTATGTCAGTGGCTCAGTATTTTGCTGGTTGATAGTGGTGGCATGCTGGGGCCGCCCTCCACCCTGCAATACTGCATTTTTAAGTTAAAGCCCATATATATTTATTGTTGCTTTTTTTTTAAAGCTGGTGCGGTTCGCCGTCACACACCGCTTTTTGAGCAACATGTGTACCTCTTCGCCTGTGTTGGCGTCGTACGAAGAAGCACTGAACACAGAGGAACTTCCTGTTTCATGAAACTTAAACTGACATTGAGTGGCATCAAACTTGATCTAGTTTTTAGGATCGCTCTGTTTTCTCTGGCAAATGTGCCAGGTAAATACGTAGCAGCGATGGGTTCAGGATGAGACTGAGTTGTAGTTTTGGTTGTATTTACCCAGAATGCCCTGCGCTGTAGTCCGCTTCCTGCTTTTGGAGTGTTCCCCAGCCTGCTTGGCATTCCCGTATGAAATCGAACCGCACCACAGTTCGCTTCAATCGAGCGGACGACAAGGTTTTAAGACAGACACGAGTTTTTGTTTTGTTTTGTTGGTCCACATTTGAGTTTGCTTGCGTTTTCACACTTTCCCATACGAACCAGATTGAACCAGACTGGACAAACAAACTAGAGTTTGCTTAACGCAGACTAACCAGGGCTTTTGTGAATGCAGCCTTAAAATATATCTGCTTCTTATATTCTTGATAAATCATCCATTCCCAAAGTGTTGTTCAAGTTTAACATTTTATTTGAGCCTTTTCTAGTCTGACCGCTGTTTGCATTGTGTGGTAGTGTTGGCACAATATTAAAATTTCAAACTCTATTTCATACTAAAAAAAAATAACCAAAAAACTCTTGATATTCGAATTCGATACGAAGGTGATTTAAAAACACTCATTTATTGAAGTAGATACAACAAATAACATTTATTTAATTTATTAATTTAATAGCTACCTTAATTTATCGTGCAAAAATAAAATGTAAACAATTCTTAACTGTGAAAAGATTGAAATATTAAAGTCTTACAATTAGAAAAATCTAATTAAGTACAATTTAGCTGTGAATTAATCATGATTAATCACAATTAATTAACATTCCTAAATAAGGTAGAGCTAACCAAAATAAATGAATATAATTAACATATGGAAATCACAAGTCTGTGTTAAACATCAACTATATTAAATATAATATAGATGTAGTAATCAAATGTCACAATTTCCCATGTTCTCATAAATAAAACATCACTAACTTAATAATGCACATTTTAACTCAGTGGTAACTCACTAAGTAATGTACTGAAGCCATACAGAGAACCGACATGCATAAATAAACATAAATACGCCGTATTTACACTCGTTGCACTGTGATGGGGGGTAAGGGGTTGGGTTTAGCAAGACCGAGCTGACAGGCAAAGCGGATGGAAACAAGAAAAATTCCCTCTGACAACTTATGAACTTAATCACATTAACTCAAAGCCATTATGTTAATAAATATATTCTGAACTGGTCATTTATGCAGACACACTTGAGCTCTGTCGTGGTGCTGCAGCACCTGGCATGTCTGTTTACTCTGAAGGTAGCTGCATATATGCCAGACTCAAAAATAAATAAAAAATCGATACCACGGGAACAGAATATCCCAGTATCTATTATTTTGACAATCTTTTTCTGTGGTGAATTTGATAATGCACATTTCTCTACGAATTAAATCTGATTGATAAAAAAAATAAAATACCTGCTGATCTCCAATAAGAACTAAAAACTGGGTTCAAAACGTCCCACTTTTCAGGCTTAGATTTTTTTTATTTGTTCCTTCACTTCTTATAACCTTCAGGATATTATTCACCTTTTACTGCTGGAACAGTAATCTTATCAGTAGGTTCCCCAACTCAGAGCAAAACACAATTAAGACTGCACAATATATCATAAATAAATAGTCGTCACAATGTGAGAGCGTGCGGTGTTAATATTTCAAGGGAATGCTTGGAATGCGGTATCTGTAGGCTGATATAATCAAGGGGTCAAGGGCTCACACTTTGAATGCTATTGTAATATTCAGCCTGTTTAATGGAGTTTCACTGCCATAGATGCTCAGACCGGACCCAGATAACAGTACTGAAGAGTGCTGGAGGTCACAGAGAGGGCTGGAAAATCACACTGTTGATGGGTAAAATCTTAAAATCAAGATGTGATGTGGCAATGAAATATTGCAATGTCATGTACATTTTAATCAATGTTAAACTCACTATATTTGTTAAGAATGATTAGATTTTGGTTCTTTTAGAAAGCCAAAGATAAGGGGAAAAGTGATATCCAGACCCAGAAACAACAGCTTTAGGTCTGATCACATTTCAGATTTTATGCTGTAGACAGTTAGCTTTGGTTTGATGATGTGAGGTAACCCGAAAAGAGATCTGTTACCAAAGGTAGAAGAGGCAAACAGAGGGATTCAGCAGGTGAGCTTGTGTTCCCAAAGAGTTGGGCCGAAGGGTTTAACTACAGGCTAAAAATATATCACAAGTCTGCATTGATTTAAGCCCTGCATGTTTAACAGAGTTTTGACTTTCTTAATTTTCAATGTTGCAAAGCCTGTGCACATATCCATCTTCGTGTTTTGTCCTCAGACTCGATATGGAGCAGCAAACAACCCCTGACAGGCACTGTGTTCCTATAGATGTGTATGTGGGGGAGCATGATGAGTCCTCTGGCTCTGAGGGTGTTGAGAGTGCGTGTGCTCAAGGGCCACATGACACCGTGGGTTATTAACACTTGACAGTGCCACTGTCTGGCCTGAGGGAGTGTTACCCGGGGAACAGCACGGATCCACGGGATTGGCTTGGCTGCCTGGGATGGTGTCATCTGGTTTCTGTTTGAGATGCAATTCACAGCCAGCTCTCATATCACCCAACAGCATGTGTAAGGGTGGTGATGCAGGGAGATAGGAGGTATCTATTTTTGTGCATAGTGTGGATGTGTTCAAGAGTCCACGACCCCACTCTCACCGTTCTCGTTGTTGCGATCCTGCACCAGGTGCTGGTACACGGAGTCGGGCACCTCCGACTGGCGGTAGTACCACTTCACGTTCATCAGCAGATGGTCCCGTTTACTCTAAAACACACAGAGACAGAGAGAGAAGCAGAGCGGGTGAGCAGGAGAGGCGGAAAGCGTCCACAGCAAGACAGACGGACATCGTTTTGTCTGAGTACGACGTCACAGACTGGCCCTTTTGGCAAGCGAGGACTTCTGTGCAGATGCATTGCTCATGACTAACGCAGAGACGCCAAAAAGCCTGCAGAGATACAGAGCCAATTAAAAAGGGATTGCAGGGCATTTAGAGATTTAATTAAGTCAACAGTGGTAGTGGTGGAGGGGGGTACAGGGCGGGTCACAGATTTTTAAATTGTTTTTTGCCAAATGAAAAAAAAAATCAGTATTTAACAATCTATTAAGCTCATCCTGGTACGGTTAGAGAATCTTCTTTTTATAGTTTCCACTTATTGCTGCCACCAACTGGGCAATTTATTAAATGCAAGTCTGAAAGTTACTGTAATCTATTATTTGGCCACCAAGTGGCAGCACTAAGGCAATAAAGATCCTTTTCAAGCCAAAGGGAGGGAAAAAAAAGAGAAACGTGGAGAAGGGGGAGGGGGGTGGGGGTGCACAGAAATCATAAAATCTGAGGCCCATGCTGAGGTGAAGGAGGAAAAGGGCAAAATAGTGTTTTCATTTCACCACATGAAACATTTATTGTGCCTTCATATTAAGCCTAACAGAGCGTCACAGTTGTTTGAAAGAACACTAGGAGAGGCTGCTCTGGACTGGGTGCAGGAATGCGACAGGGTCCTATTGGCCCGAGCCGTCTTTATTTTCAAAGATTTGGCGGTGACGTGCTGAGCAAACGGAGCGAGACGCTGTGCTACCTGCAGACAGAGGAGAAAATATGCAGCAGGGTGAAAGGTTATGGTAATCAAAGACAGACGCTTAACATCCGCCTTTTCCACATCCACATATGTGTGTGTGCGTGTGTGACAGAGTATGTGTGAGGTCAGAGCAAAGATATTTAAAGCCTACACTGTTATGTTATGTCACTGAGGGAGGAGATGGCGCACATGCAGCCGAGCAAATCATCACCTCCCTGAAACCTCAAGCCCACCTCTGCGTTATCCTTGCCCTTCTCTCACTTCTCGCTACAACCATTTCTTCCCTCTCCCTCCAAAACATCTTCATTTTATTTCCTGCTGTTTTTCTCCCCTCTCTGCAGCCCCGAGCAGGGAGGGGAGCGAACAAGTGAGCCTGGACGTGTTAAACAGCAGCTGGCATGCAGTCAGTCAGCTGCATTTGCTGCTCTGGATGATTACAGGAGCATGCACGCCACATTGTGCAGCCACACACAGACTCTTCTTGTGATTCAACAGAGACCCAAACTGATGGAGTGAGACAAGGAGCACCCCCACCACCCTGCCACACAGCCAAACCGTGTGTGTGTGTGTAAAGAAATCTGTGCAGTGACGTCATCTCCCAACAGTCAGCCAACCTCGTTTTATTCAAACAGTTGCCTTCTCGGACCAACAGGAGAACGACTCGTTATCTGGTGTTAACACATAATTCATAGCGTAAGGAGACTGTAAATACTACCTGAGCGTCACTTTCTGTTTGAAATCAAAGGAAGACAGCAGATTTCTTTCTGTTTTCCTTTTGCGTCATTGAAAAGAAATCCCAACATCAGACTAAGACAACCTGGGTGAAAAAACAAAAGAAAAACACAAAACAGCTTTTCCCAGTGAGGATTTCATTTATTAAAGCTTGCACTCCTCAAGCTATCCAAACCAATTTGGCCCCAACTGAAAAAGTAATGGCCCACTTAATAACTAATGGCAACAACGCCCATCAAGCGTCTGCACTAACCGAGCAAAGGGTATTTTGAGGAAAAGTGCTGTCCCCTCCTTTGCCGAGCTGTTTTAATTCAGTCATATAAGACTATTTTGGGCTATTTAAGGTCCAGACTTTGAGACTAGACAAGCTGTTCAGGCACGGGAGCAGGAAAACAGCCCCTAACCACTGCATCACCGCCACCACCATTTTTGATAGTAGCTCAGGTTTCAACTTCGTCTCTTCAGTTCACAGAATTCCAAAAGTCTAATCCCGAGTCATGCTTTTGTTTTAGCCCTATACTTCTACTGTAGACGCCATTTTAGCTTTATGGATTTGTTCTTCTGGTGGGTTCATCGGTGCCCTCCTAGATGATTCTTCCATGTGATCTTGGAGTCATTTTGGTCTCTCCTGGACTGTTCCATGCTTTCTCCATTGTGGATAATGGCTCCCATTGTTCTTCACTTGAGTCTTGAAGTATTAGAAATAGCTTTATATCCCTTTAAAGTTGTCTAGCCCTTTGGAAACCAATAGAAAGAGGTTCATTTGTTTTGTTAAACATATTTCATATCGTCAGAAAGGTTCTATCAAAGGGTTTTTTTCTTCTTCTACATGTCGTGCAGTAATCAGGCTTGGGTATAGGGAGTGAACTTATGGTTAATTACACTTAAACCATAAATTAACATTGGAGGTAATTATATTTTCACATAGGGTGAAGCAGGATAGCTTGCATGTTGTTTGTACTCTCGTTGACGGCAAATTCTGTTTGACAATCTGTACAAAAGAAAAAAAAGCTAAATCATAAGAACTCCTTTTTTTCTGCCATTGTATAACAAGTGGAAACATGCAACCACATTCCCAGGGTTAATCTACACGTACAAAAGACAGATACCAAATGCTACTTCTACTATAATCAAAATCTCTGTCGCTGCAGATGAGCTGCCACTCACCAGAGCAGATTGCTGCTATGAAGAAGCGTAAAGCCCTCTCAGGCAAAAAGAGGGAGGGGAGAACGGAGAGACGAGGGCAGTGTGTGCAACATATGGAGCATGTAGTGGGAGTTGAGCACAGCATTCAATTATCGCAATTCTATAAACATGTGGGTTGGAAAAAATGAGTAGATAATGCAAGGAGAAAATGAAGCGAGATGACAGACAGCTTGGGGCCCGACGAACAGAACTACTAGTTGCATTGTCTGGGTCTTTGCTAAGCCTGCCACAGAAAATGACAGAGCAAGAACATACGAGAACCACAATGCTGAATTGATTAGAGACATTCCACGCTTCCCCGTAGAGAGTTGAGGATGGCTGAGCCTCGCAAAATGTCAGACATCTTTGTCTGTCCTGCCAGAGGCTAAACATTGCGCTGCCCTCCCTCCACACAGGCCATAAACCCTGGGAATGCTTCTGCACAGGGGCCGGAAGCCTAACTAACCCACTACCAAGAGGGAGACATAAAACAAAGAGAATGTGCAAACAACTGGAGGTGATAAAACTGGCAAAGTAAGGAGAGACAAAGTAGCTGGATTAGGTTAGGAGTAGTATGACCATTTAATTTCCTCAGATGTTAAATGCAAACCATCCTCCTACTGCTTTACTGAAACCCCCCAGGGTACAAAGCTACCCCTTTATTCACTGAGGTGATATAAATCTGACAGTCATGCTTTGGGGGATGAACACAATGGCAACCCCTCCCTCTAGTGGCTCAGACTGGCCTGTGGCGCTCTTCAGCTTACTCATCAGACAGGGATTACAGCACAGGAGGGCCATTCCTCAGAGGGTAAACATGACTAGGTTTAAATATATGCTACAGTCGGTCAAAATTTCGTCTGCTGTAGAAAAACAAACAAACAATACCTTCGTTGCAGTGTTACCAGCAGCCAAGACAAGCCAAGCACTGTGTGAGCCAGTTAATTCTGCCTCTGACTAGCTAAAGGTGGCTGGTCCCTTGGGTCCATAATGGCTGCTCAGTGTTCTTTGTGTGGCTGCATGTGTGTGCAGTCAACTCTGGAGCTAGGGCCCCTGAAAGCAGCAACAATACTACAAAGATAGAGAGTAAAAGGGGGTGTACAGGGGTCAGCCTTTATAAGTGCTGTCTCTAAATGTGAAAAGAACCAGCTAGGTTATTTGATAGGCGACATCTATAGAAGAATACACTTAAAAAGATGGATGGAGCCAAGGACGAATTTTGGCTAAGAGAGCCAGGGAACGACGGGGCATTTTATTGCGAAAAATGCTTCCCAGGTAGTGTTTTTATTTTTATGGAGCAAACGAAGCAGCTGAAAATACAAGTTTATGAGGAACATAATGAGCAGCTTTAATCACAAGCATTTCATTTCTGCTAATCCACACTTTAGCTTTAAGATACCCCAGGCTTTTTTTTTTAAACTTAAATTACATGCAGCTCATTTTTCACGTCAACATTCCAGGCTCTACTTTCAATGGTACTGTCTTTTAGTCAGGCGGTTTGTTGGACGGACGGGTGGTGACCAAAGATGGCAGAAGAGATGAGTAGATGAGAATACAGATGATGGACCAATGATTACATTGATGAAAGCAACTTCTGGACAAAAGGAGTGGAGAATAAAGTTTGGAGATACAAATATTAGGCCATACCGTGGTTTCTGTATATACCTTAGAGATCGAGCCTTCCTTTTACTCAGAGATTTTCAAATAGCTTAAAACGTTTCCAAATCCAGCAGGCTCCGTGACAGCTTAAAGCTCAAATAAGAATTACAACAGAGCTAGTTTGCTGCTGAAAACACTAAGCGCTCAAAACTGGCAGCTTGAATAAACAGCCGACATGCCTGAGTAGAAAATAGATTCTTTTAGACGGGGTTCCTATATTTGTGAACTTCCTTTGACTTTCTAAACACCTAGCTTATACTGAAAATGGCTAACATTAAGTCATAACCCCCAACTAACTAACTAAACAAAGTCATCATCTTATCACAGTGGACCACCCCCATCTATTCGTAGATTTTTCTGTGTAACAGGACCAAATTATTAGCAGATTAGCGTATTTGGTGATTATTTTTATGGAGCAAATCTGACATATTTGAAAAGCAACCCAACTTGGGAAGCTGATGCACCTAGATGAAATACTACTTGACGCATCCTTAATTTTAATTGGCCACGGATTGGCTGTACTTCCAAGAGCGAAGACAGAAAAGGCTGTAGATGTTAGCTTCTGTAGTAGTGCTAATAATTTCTAATAATTGATGCATAACAAGGTAAAATTGGCGCTTCAACTGTTAAAAATGGGTAGCTATAACTGTTATTGGCATTCGTGGATTTCAGCTACTTATGGGTGGCTGTGGTCTCCAACTCCTATGAATGCCACTCCATTTTTCTGTTTTACTGATTGATTACTTGTTATACCTTTTTGGAGGAAAAGAAACAAACATATGAAAACCCTCTGTTTGTTCTTATAATAACATGTAGCCTATGAAAAACAATGTGATCCAGAGTTATCCACATGTAAACCAGCTGTAGTAACAAAACAAAAAAATGAGTTAAATGAGCACAGTTATTATTAGGAAACCTTGATTTTCTCAGAATATTCTCCATTTGAAGTGTTTGGAATCAACGTTCGTGTTCGTTTTCTAATCTCAAACTCATATTTGTTGCTGTCATAATATTTTGCCAAATCTAAATACATGCAAGATTCTCAGATTTGCTGTAGCTGGCATTTCTACCATCTTGCTAGTTAAAAGTTATGCACATAATCTCTAATACCATATTCCTCCTACTCTCAGCACCCTACTAATGGTGCTGTGCTTTGAACAAAACCAGATCCTCCTGCTTCCACACGACAGCCTCAGTGGTGCACCTTGTTAACAGGAAACCTCTGTTTATTTTCTGTGCTTTCCAAACACTCTCCTCTTCCTCTGCCAAGTCTTTTAGTGGCCCACCACCTCCACCGTCAGCACACACACTTCCCGTCATCGGTGACAACGGCAGCCAGGATCTATGACTTCCTTCAGGAGGTGTCAAGCAGGAGCGGGGAAAGCGGAGATAGATCTCAGACTCCCAGACAAAGGAGATGGCGCAGAGCGAGGCAGGGCGGGAGGAAAAAAGGGGGAGGAGGTCAAACAGACGAGAGGAGAGACAGAGACTCGGTGTTAGCAAGGAATGCCAAACAGTTCAGCCCTGCTAGGAGGCTGCAGAGCTAACAGCTTAGTTAGCTAAGGCCCCAGGGGTAGGGGAGCGTTTGGTATGTTAGATCAGGGCTGGTGGCTGTGTGACACTGACACAGGGCTCAAAATGGCTGGGAGGGTGGCGTGTGGGAATGTTCACCTTGCTTGTCGCAAGGGAAAAGCGAGCACGGTGGAAGAACAAAAGGCTGATTGAGGCATTTGGAGGCAGAGATGAGATCTGGGAGGACTAATCTGCTGCCCCGACATGATAAGATTAGAGAAGGGAGGGCAGGAAAAGCTGGCTGGGAAGATCACACATCTACTTGTATAAACACGCACACAGTAAGATGATGGATCTGATTGGAAAGGTTTTCCAGCCCTCCCTCGTTTTCGCCTGCTCTCACCGAGACGGAGCGCTCTGCCAGCACACCAGTGGTCAATAAGCACTTCCATCTGGACGGCAGAACACCAGCACACGCTCTGGAAACCTGCAAATGTGTGGCCATCTATTCTGGCGGAATACAAAGGACCTGCTGCAGTCATGCAATCTCCAACATCTCTGTGGCTGACAAAGGAGATTGTTTAAAACGACAAAACTAATAACTTACAGTGTGGCGAAGTAGTATTTACCCCCTTAAAGAAGATTTTATGGTTTAGTTTGTCACTCTTGGTTTGTTTAAAATAAATTAAGATTAACGTTGGACATATCTTTACAGACTTGTTTTAATTTAGCTGTCATGGAGGGTTTTTTAAGCAGGAACGTCCTGTTTAAGCCCTCAGCATCTTAAATTTAATTCACGTCCAAGCTCCTTTTGTTTCTGGGTTTTTAGCCGTTTCAGATGACGCGCACCTCAATTACCCAAGTTAAGGTCACAAACTGATGGGCAGAGGTTCTCCTTCCGAATGTTCAAAGCCCCAAAGCAGCCGCAGATAATGCCCTCGTTTTGGTTAGAGAATTTAACCAGATTTACAGTTAATTCATGATTTAACAATTGGGAAGGAATTACATATCCACTCTGGGCCAGACTGGCTTGGATGGATCCAACAATAAGGAAAATATAGAAGAAATGTGTAAAGAGGGCAGACATTTTTTTCTTCTTCTGCGGTATGCACACACCAAATCGCAGTGTTTAAGAGCAAGTATCATTCATTTCCTGAGCCTGCAGCAGAGTAGTGCAGGCTGGGACTCTAAGAGTTAAAAGAAACCCATTGCTAAATCAGCCAGTGAGAGCCGGCAGCAGCCTGATCCGACTCCTTTCCTTACTGGGTTTCAATCTACACACTTTGCTACCTCTTGCCTCTTGGGCCTCCTTCTTTGAGGCATGTGTAATAACGCTAAACAAATGCTGATTACAATGTTTGAGAGGGGGAACTGTGCACAAGCTGCTTCCCTGCCTGGCAGCAAGAACAAATGGGTAGGAGGTGGGAGGAGGCGGCAGTGAGGAGGTGAGTAGAGTCCCAGCTGTGGTGTGCGCTGCTGGCAGGACCTCTACACAGGGGTCTCTCTCTCTCTCTCTCTCTGCATCTTCTTTATTTTTTTGGCTTGACCTGTTTGGATATTAAATCGGCACCCTCTGCTTTGAACACACTGAGCCCATCTGTCAGCCCGGGTCCATATTGGATTGGATGAGCATTAGCTGAGTCAAAGTGGGGAGTTTTGCTCGTTTCTCTTTGTGCACGTTGGGTGAGGACCTTTTAGGCGTGAGCGCTCACGCCTGACTTAAATTTAACCTCTCCTCGCCTAATCGTGGAGCCTGGAAGACAAACATAAAGCACTTTAAAACACTTCGATGGACTCACTGGCTGCCTTACTGTGCAAATTAATGACAGACAGCAACATATCTGAGAACATTAACAGGTCCTCGTCCCATCCAGATACAGGCGTGGAGTAGAGTGGAAAGAGATGGGGGGGTTGAGTCACATGAAATCCACAGATGATACTAATTAAGACTTCAAGGCTGAGAAGCACTAATGGTGGATCATACAGGCAAGAACAGGCCCAATTTACACAGTGGAGGGTCACAAGCAGAGCACATGACTACTCCATCCGAGGTCCAACACGTTGCTCTACTCCCTTTTGGTAACAAAGAAGGCTAATTGGAGCCCTGTTTGTTTGATCTCCCCGTTTATACAAATGCTTCACAAAGGCAGAAGCAGCAAGACGAATCCGTCACGCTGACCATGGCGCTCTCCATCCAACAGAGGCCGTGGACGGTGATGAGAATCGAGAACGCTAATGCTGACTGCTCGCTTCATGAAAAAGTTAAGCTGCGTCCAACGCAAATATTTGTCTTTGCCTCCAACACACTCCTGCCGCAGGGCCGTTTTTAGCCAAGAAACTCAAGAAGAGCTAAGTGGTGGTGAAGAGAGCAGCACTGTTTCAGTCAGAGGGAGAGGCCTTATTATGAGGATTTATTAGCTGAAGAATAAATAAATGGCATCAGGGACCGGACAAAAGATCTTTGGTGGTAGAGAATTTCAAAGGTCGCTACTTACAAAAGTTGATATCACAACTACAAATTTTATGTATTTTTTTACTGGGATTTTATGAGATAAAACAAGGACCAAGTAGCACATAAATGTTACGTTTAGCATGCGTAAATCTGAAAAGAATGACATGCATTTGTATTCAACCCCAATGATTGAATATTTGTGGAGCTAATAATCACAGAATTAACAGTGCTAAGTTTTTTGGAAATGCGTCTACCAGCTTTTTCACAGCTATAGACTGGAAATTCTGTCCCTTCGTCTTTGCAAAACAGCTCAGGCTCAGTAAGAGTAGATGCTGATGGACATTAATTTGGAAATCATGCCACACATTCTCAGTTTGATTCAAGGTCTGGAACGGCACATTCTAACATATGAAAGTGAACCATGTCATTGTATATCTTGCCATATTTTTAAGGTAGCTGTCCTGTTGGAAAGTTGTTTTTTGTGTGACCTTAAACAGCCAAGAACAAACACACACACACACACACACACACGCGCAATTTACAGACAAACTGACCTACATTTTTTAAAATGTTTTTGAACTGTATGAGAAGGGTGGATCACCGAGTAAGAACCAACAAATGCACAGAGAGAACATGCAAACACAATCCAGAAAGACCCCAGGCCGGGTTTCAAACCAGGGACCTTGTAGCTCCATCCATCTTTCCATAATCTCATTTCAGATCCCCATCTCATTTTCTTATGCACTCTCTTCAACAATGGCCTGATTGTCGTCAGCCTTCCATAAAAGCCAGAATTGTGGAGGACAAAACCAATACTTATCCCATCAACTCCATCTCCCATCCAAACTGTGCATCACCTCTGCACAGAGGGACAATAAACCTTTAGCAGCTTCTCTGGTTATTGCTCTCCCTACCCAGCATGTCTTGCTAGATTTTTAATAGAAAGTGGAATGATATTAAAAATCATGTACAAGATTTCTATTCTTTCTTTAGTTATGCAGTTATACGTTATTATTTTGCTTTTTCACATAAAATCCAAATAAAACAAATAAAGGCTTGTGGTTGTAATGTTACAAGCAGCTAAAGGTTAAAGTTTCCTTCGTCAGTGTGTATAACCTAGTACTAGTCCAGTCCGAGGATGATACTGATGAGTCAGAGCTGCGACCTAAAATACAGTTTAATATTTACATTAAATTATTAATGTTCTTAGTGTTGCTCAACTCTCTAACCACTTTCTGTTTCATGATCATAAAGTGAGAAGGTAATGAGACTTCTTTCTAATACTATCTGCTCCACTGCAGAAAAGCAATGCTAACAGAGAAAGGCGTGTAGGAAGGATATCAGCTTGTGTACGAGTGTGTATGTGTGTGTGTGTCTGCAAGGATTTACCATATTGGATGTCTGCCCAGGCAGATAATCCGAAACCCTCGTGTGTGTACGACCACCAGTAGCAGTCCCGAGAAAGCTAAAGAAAAGATAGAGCTGTGTGCTGATTGAGGGCTGTGAAGAATGACTGGAAATGAGAAGGCTTGCTTTAGGCAATGCTAATCAATGTCTCACCTTAGTGTAATTGACACGAAAACACACAAATTCAACCGACAGGCTAAAGTGTAGGTTCTCAGTGCAGTGTGTATTTGTGTGGGTGAAGGGTGGAGGGGTTGAGACTGGAATGGAGGAAGTCAGAAAAGGTTTTTTAGTGGCTGGTGAGAGATGATAGAGACCTGGTGGAAAAGACGCATGAGTGCATACTTATGTGAGCAGGAGGGCATTGGTCTGCATTATTTCAATGCAGGTGTAAGGCCATGGGAGGTCTGTCTGTAGGGAGCAGGCATGGGCTGATTACTAGGGCTGGGCGATAATTTGATAGCAACACCTATTGATCGATAGACGTGTGGTGCAATTAAAAAAAGGAGTTGATAAAAAAGTTCAATAAAAAAGAGAAAAAAAAGTTTCCCCTCATTTTTACATTATAGCCTATCAAGTAGCTCAATACAGCAGTACTACTACTACCTACTCTGAATGAATCATTAACACAGACCCAGGCAGCTCTGTCAGCCATCCCTCTCTCTTTTAAAACCACAAAAAGGAACAAATGACTTGAGCTGCAACCGAATTTGTTGATGGTCCCTAAGTGAATCATCGGCGTAAAACTTCACCTTGGTCAGATGTCACAGCAAGGATGAAGTTGTCCCGGAAAAAATGTTTCAGTAGCTCATGTAAATGTTGTGTCCTGTTTAGATCTGATTCTCAATGCAATAAAAAACTAAACGTAGCAATGATAAACCAAATAATATGCTGCGTTCAGTGATCTTAAGCAGGGCTCCCCTCCTCCGGCTTGCTGTGAATCACTACGAGATAAACAGGTCACGCTGCTAAAAACACCTGCAGCTTTTAAAATGTCCTCCCGGTTCTCCACCCGGTCCTCAGAAACGAAAAACACAACTGAGGATGTATAGACCTGCTGGCTGGGATCAGTGTTCTGGGCTCCGCCTAAACTCTGGTATAGGTGAGTAGCTGGTTAGCTTTAGTAGCAGCTGAACTGAATTTGAATAACCTTTATTGACAAACTAAACCAAAGGTTTCAGCCTTTAATATTATAAAGTGTCATAAATTGTTTAAAAGATTACAAAATATTACAAAGGATCTAGATAAGCCTTTAATTTAAATGACTGAAAATTTAAAAATTGTATAATGGTTAATAACATTACTTTTCTTTGTCTTTAATAATGTTACTCAGGTCTCTTGATTCATTTCCATGTCTTACAAACGTAGTTATGATTTTTTAAAAGTGTTTGAAAATTGACTTAATTTAATTCTTAGTTAAAATTAGTTCATTGAAAAATAACAAAATGACCAGGGAGGCGCTTAAAATACCTTTCCTACATCTTGTGATAATTATCGATATCGATCAATGTGACTATTCCCGTTATCGATATGATCTTTTTCAATGTCGTCCAGCCCTACTGGTTACTGGTAACAGGCTATCCCTATTCTGTCAGACTTTATTTTATGTTTAAAGTTAGGAATGCATCAATCATTAAGCCAGAGTTCGGAATTGGCTATTTTTCCATTGATCTCTTCATCTGTATGATAGACAGACAATACTAAACTCTTTTTTTTTTTTTAACCAAGCAAAACCACTATTTTCAGTCCACAAAATCATTCACACAACACATTTGATACACTTTTTTGTGTTTTATGTCAAATTAATGAAGGTTAAGAATACATATTTGATTCAGGAACCAGGTTGACCTTGTACTTCCCAAATTTTCTATTATGGCATGGTTTACGCCAGACAGTGCGTCAAGGGCAGCAGGGCAGCTAGATTACATGCAAAGTCTATGGT
The DNA here is from genome assembly GCA_028564705.1 of Apricaphanius iberus. Taxonomy (NCBI): domain Eukaryota; kingdom Metazoa; phylum Chordata; class Actinopteri; order Cyprinodontiformes; family Aphaniidae; genus Apricaphanius; species Apricaphanius iberus. The sequence goes on from JAPXFQ010001412.1 coordinate 893,945, forward strand.
ACCTACACAGTAAGTGGCAGTCAAGCTGCCACGCAGCAAATCGCGCGCTTGGAGCAGCAAACGCGGGGCGTCAACCAATCAGTTTCTTCGTCTTTTTACAAAGACAGGAAGAGATCGGACTTTATTTGGAGGAAGATATCGGAGGACATTGGAGCACCAGGTAAGCAGTTAAATATGTTTTATGTTGGCTAACGCTAGCCAAACCGGTTAGGGCAACTACGGTGGAAGACGTTGTAAACAGCTAGCAAGAAAGAAACCCCGCCCACTCGCTCGCTGATGTACTGACGCAAAAAGCAGGGTTTTGACTTTAAATATCAAATTTCGTCCGTTTCAGCGATTTGATCCCTGGATGGCTGGCCGGTGTGAACACGGCATTAGATTGAAAACTATAAGAACTAGGAGCAATGTTTTTTTCTCTTTTGTGTTAGTCAAAAAATATATATAAATTAGTCAGAAAAGACAGGCCAGACTTAAAACAAAACAAAAAAATAACTGGAAATCAGCATCAACTAAGAAAAGGACACAGATATGCATCCCAATTTGTATTATATTTACGATCCACCTAATACAGAAGCCAAAGCTAATTTCCGCAAACATACACACAAGTATAAACACGGGACACCCAGGAGGAAAAGGAGTGGTGATAACTAGCTGCAGATAGAGAAAAATAAGCAGTGAATGGGGTAGTGCAGGCGTGCAAACACAGATCTTAACAGCGTGGGTGAAACTGAAAAGACAGCACTGCACACAGCCTTGAAGAGAACACAATGAGCTCAAACATTTGTGGCTGCACTGTTTTATCTGCTTCCACAGATATCCATCTCTTGGTCTGTCTCGCCCTTGCTCCATCTCTGTCTGAAGGTGACCTCGCCTGTCTGTCAGTCTCTAGTGATGACACCGGCTGTATCGGTAATACATCATGTAAGCTGTGTATCAGGCAGATGCTGATGGAGCTGAGCAGTGGGTGGTCTGTCAGGCACGCTAGGGTTGTACAATATGCAAATAATCACATGCAAATTACCTGCGTCTGTGTGTGACAGTATATCAGCACAGATGCAAATGAAACACAGGCTTCCCGATGTTCGCCTGAAGATTTAAAGAGGTTGCGGGGGCTTCTTTTTACATAAACAGTAAAAATGGCACTCTGATGGGCTGTGGTATGAAAGCTGGAGAAGAATGTGATTGCGCACACACACAGGCCAGAAGCTCTGAGCAGCGCCCCCCCCCCCCCCCCCCCCCCCCCCCCCGCTGAGCTGCAACAAGAGGTGTATTGTAGACAACACAGCTGCAATAACAAGGCTAGCTGAGAGCAGGAGGGAGATGGGCTGAGTGACCATCAGACTTCAGCGCCGATCGCTTCCATATTGCGACATGATCATGGACGCAGTTACGCGTGTGTTGAGAAAACACCCGACTGTAAAATGTGTAAACTGATAATAAACTTTAAGTCACAGTGATAAAAACACTTCACTTCCCTTAATGTAAAGAGAGTAAATTGCTGCCGTCGACTCTCACTCTGCAAGGTCATGGTATTTGTAAGTGCTTCAATAAAAGGTAATGGACTCCCCCGTTCTTGTTTCTTACAGATCTTTTATCCCTTCATCAAAACGCTTCTCCTGTACGGATTACGGAATGAGAGGTATTGACAGGACGTTCTACCATTGCAGCTAAAAGGTGATTAAAACAAAAGAATGTTTCAGATGAAAGCTTAAACTTTAAAAAAAAAAAAAAAGATGTGTCCATTTTTTTTAAGTAAGTATAGCTGGGTTTCCAGATATACAACTGCTTCCACCGTCGTTGAAAACTGTTTTAAAAGAGCAAAAAAATCAAGAGATAGAGTAGTGAGCGGAAGTATTTATGCAACTTGACCCTTTCCGCTTTTTGTCACGTTACAATCACAACTTGACTTTACAATATTGGGATTTTATGTGCTAGATCTACACAAAGCAGTGTGAACATAGAAGGAAAAGTGTTCTATTCGTTTATACCTCACTCTACTATGATTACCATCAAAACTAATTCTGCACAACTATATGTCCTCCAACGTCACCAAAGTAGTGAATACAGTTGTAAGAAAAATTGGAAGCAAGGTACAGTTTTAACACAAAATCAAAAGATTTGAACATGTCATCCATCAGCCCTCTTTGCACCGAATAAAATCCAGTTCAACCAATCGCCTGCAGAGGTCGCCTACTTAGGGAGCACATCTATGGAGAAGCCAGGGTTAGGTTTCTATAAGCATTTCATTAAGCATCGCTCAATACTGCAGCCCCCTTTAGTGTGACACGCCAGGAGAAAACCTAGTGTAATTGCAGCAAAAGAGTGGTATTGAAGTTTGTTGTTTTAACATGACAAACTGGAGAAAGGTCAAAACTATAAGAAGGTTTTAGGAAGACAACCACTTTTCTACATTACTATACATAAATATGTTAACATTTCGATGAATTTGAACATGCTACAATAAAAACCACAGAAAGAAGTCTGCTCAACATGGAGCTGATATGTTTAATCTGGGTAAAGATTGGTTGTGTAAGACGAAGCATGTACCAGTGTATAAATTATTAAAATGAGCATAGGCGAGGCAACAGACAAATTCTTCTGTATTTACCGAGCAGATGTGATACATGGATACAACACAAAGAGCTGCAGATATTATGTGGCTGTGTATTTTGCAAAAAACAAAGTCCCGATATTGTAGACAAAAACATAAATGCGTGTTTTTTTAACGAGGCAAATGTAACCGCAGCCCTCTTGCTGCACACTTCCAAAACTGTAAAACCATGAAACAAAAATGGTTAAGTAAACAATTCCTCACTAATTGTGAACAAGACGGAAACAGTGGAGCGGTGATGAGCACTGTGTGTAGAACAGAGTGGTTATCATTCGCACACACACACACACACACACAGGCGGGGAGCACCCACAGAGAATGAAGCGAGAGACAAAGAGGTTGAACAGCACACAAACATCTCAACTCGGTGCAACCCGTGCACATCAAAGCCCTCTCCGCCCATTTATCTGTGCCTGCCTGTAAATCAAAAAGCCTTATTTCGACATGCAAACACACACACACTTGCAAACTGATTGTTTGCTTTGTGCAGCAGCAGCATTGTCCAGGATAGGGTAGGTGAGGTAAAGATTCTGCTGCAGACAAAGACATTTAGGGCTTTCTGTAAAACGCTCCCAGCGCAAATGAGAAGGGAGTCGTGTAAAAGGTTTAAAGAGCAAACGAATAAACGTGTCAACACATTCAGAGGAATGCACCCACACTTGTATATGACCTGTGCATCCCAGTGTGACCGTATGGTTTTTGGCGGGGACTTCCTAACCCACCGCAGAGGAAGTGTCCATTTACAGGGCCCGGCTCAGTTGTCCGCCATTACATCCCGTCTCCCAGCTCTAAACGGCCACGCTCGGCCCAACTCAGCCACGGCTTTGAAGTCAAATCAAGCAGACACGAGACACGGCTCACTGCGTCATGCGATAGGCATGAGCGGGAGATGTGTTGAGGGCCACGCAACCCCTGGGTTTGTAGAAGGAGGACGCCTCAAACCGGGACTGGTTTTACTGAGCTTCATCTCTTCGTGGTGCTTGCGATCGACATCCACCTGTCCTTGCGTGGAGGGGCTGCGTGGGGGGGCCTTACGACTGGCTCCTTAGGAGGAGCCGAACAGACGGCGCTATGATCAGCTGGTGATTGAACGATCCGGCAGGCGCGGACCGACGGGGTGTGGAACACAACAGGGCGCGGTTATTGATGACTCTAAAAAAGGTGGGCATCATCGCCATGGCAGCCCATACATTATTGGCAGTAAGCCACGCCCCCCTCCGGCGTCCCCCGACCAATGGGCAGGCGCTGGAGTGGTTGAGCGAAAGAGGAGAATGCTGAATGTGCTGCTTGATTGACATAGAGGCTCTTGTTTACCGGCGCCAGGGAGATTTGCATCTTTTTACTGCCGCCGCCCCTCCTTCCTCTCTCATTTCTTCTCCTCTGCGCCCCCCCCCACCCCCCTCCTCTTCCAGAAGCCACGCTGCCACACAATCCTCACTGTTTTTGCCGTCTCTGTGTGAAGTGGATATTACCCCACCCTGCCGGTGAGATATCGATCAGCCTTCTCCTCCACCACCTTCTCCTTTCTCTCCACAGGCCACTCCATTGATTCTCCCTCTCCCCCACCCCCATCCAGAGCCCGCCAGCTAGGAGTGATTACACAGGCTGCTCACATACAGTGCAGCAAACACACGCGTTACAGCCTTTTGGAAGGGGATGCGGGGAAATGTAGCCGGGCTGTACTTTAAAGGCTATAAAGTTCAGCGGCCGCAGCACCAGCCTTGTGAAAAATGCTTCTTTTCAATCTTTAAAAAGAGAGAGAGAGAAAGGGGAAAAAAGCGAGCTTAGCGTGACATATTACCACAATAAATACGGTTGTTACAGCATGTTAGCATAACGCAAGCCATCTGGCATCAAGCTGAATCTGTTATGGTGTTTTATCTGTTTTTTTTTGTTTTTTCCTCTTCTTCCAAGGCGCATGTTAAAGAGGGCTGTGGTAGAGGTTGACAGGTGGACTCCAGACACCTGGTGATTCTGTGCAGAGGCACACAGAGCTAATACAAGCTCCTTATAAGGAGCTGTGGTGCAGCGGCCACCAGATAAAGACTACCAGCCAGCATGCTTGAGTCAACACGGATCGCTTAAACAGCTTGGGATGGGTGTTGAAACTATGCAAATACTTTAACAGCGCAAACATCATCCAAGTACAGCTGCAGTACCCTTAAGTCAAAATCTAATTCAACGCCGTCCTCCGGGAGTTACTCCGTCGGTCATTCTCGGCTCTGAGTAACCACAGAAACAATGTAATGGACAAAAGATTATTACTGCAATTGTTTCTTTTATCTCCTTGGAGTTTTGTAGCAAATTCTTTCTAGGATGGAGTTCCCAGACACTCTAAACAGCATCCGTTGAATCCCTCTTAGAGGTTTAACGTAATAATAGGATTTTAACAAACATGTTTCTTCTGGCTGAGAGTCCTAATTCAGTCTGATGGAGCAACTGAGGGAGAAAAAGGCTAAAGGGATGGCTGCTCTTTAGTCATATAAAGGGTTTGACTTCTGTAATATCAGTAGAGAAAATGATAAAATCATGTTTGATGTGCCCTTATTTTTAAGAAATGGAAGGAAAACATTCTCAAAACTGAATCTTCTTTTCATAATGTTATAATCTTATGAAAGTTAGCGGGTCTCAATTCCCAAGCAATTTTACACCTAAATCGTCCCGACATATGAACAATATCTAGTTTAATCATTTAAGACAGAAGGTCAAAACAGAAGTTAATTAAGATCATCTTTCAAAAAGAATAAGTCTACACCTTGACATTTGAATAATATCTCATGTTATTCAACTTATTTTAACTTTTATGAAGAGGTGCTGGAGGGTGTCTCGCAAGCATATTGCTTTGCCACGTGTTCTATAGAAGGTCAGCGGTTTAGAAGGTTGTGGGATAGAAACTGAAGTACACAATGAGATCACTGTTATTAATGCTAGCATGGATACTAGGAGGCTAGAGGCATCAAACAGGAAGCGGTTTGTGCTGGATTCTGGCTCATAGTGGCGTGCCCCCTTATCTGTATTTCTGTACGCAATTTTATCGTTATCGCAATATACATTGAACCCAATGTACTTTTTACAAACAAAAAAAACAAACACCTAGAGTGTGATAAATATAGGCTTATTATTTAAGTAATACTTATCTCTAAACCTGGAATATATTTGGTGACCCTTTTGTGTGGTGCAGCCCAAGAAGGTCTGAAAGGTACTTGAGTGACTTGGTAAATTAATTTAAAACAAGTATTGAGTAGCTTTACAGCCAGTCACCACTTGTTCAACAAAAGATGATAATATTTTTTTTTTACTTTCCATTAGCTGTTTAGACAACTCATTATCGGCAGTATAGGTTGGCTACAAAACCGAATGAAAAACACATTCATACTTTTTTATTTCTTATTTGTTAAATCTACTATTATAGTATATTGTTGTGAGGATTCAGCCCTAACAACCACTGTGATAAACATTAAATACAATTCAGTTTGGTGAAGGTATCAAACACCATATAAGATTGAGCAAAAAAAACAGGATTCGAGATACAGATCCTTGGAGGAACAACCCTCACAGAGTAATTAAGTTGGCTTTATTACCATGTAATTAAACTGGAATCAGAAGCTCTTCCTTCATAAGCACAAAAAATAACAGTCCACAAACATCTCGTTCTGTCATGTAACTAGCATCAAATGGCATAAATGAACGTATTTACATGGTGTCTTTACAGAAAAGGACCTCCCAGCACTTAATGAATTGAACTTATTGAAGGGATGTAAAATTTCAGTGAAATATTCCAACTAAAAACCCTTGTGGAGCTAAAATTAGTTCCAATGTTTAAAGCTTAGGACAACCAAAGCATGGCTTGTCTAAATCTTGCAAACATCAAGAGCCGTTTCCTTTGTCCAGACCGTAGTAATATTGAGTAAACCAGGACTCTGGCTGTTTACCAGATACCAGCTCTGCTAACAATAGCCCAGGAGCTATGAAAGGTTTTGGAGGAGAAGTCTGGGCTGCTGAGCTAACAAAGGCCAGCGTTGGCGGAAGCAGAGTGTGGGCACTTATATCACTGTGACCTCCCCCTGGCACCAGCAACAATCCAGCCCAGAGTCTAAAGCTACAAGGCCACAGGCCCCATATATTGTACACGCCCTCTCTGCCACTTGGCATTTAGCTGGCATTTTCGCATGGCGACAAACTGTTTGCACCTAATTATGGTCTGTTGCTGCTCTGCAAAGGCGATCCGTGCATGAGCGGGGCCGTCGGCCATGTTCATCAGAATAACCACTGTTGCTACCTTTAGATGGATTATGCAGACATGAAAACAGGTTAGAGTTAAAAAAGGTGAGAAGGACACAACCCTTAGAAGAAGGTCAAGCTTCCCTGGAAGAAAATGTTGGACATTTTACATTTAAAAGAATCAATCTGGTGCACTTTCAGGTACAAAAAAAAAAAATCAAGGAGAGTTACACACCCAGATCATTGTATGAAAGATATGTATGATATAGAGAAAAAGCAAATTGGTTCCCCCAAAAAAACATTGATCAAATTATAATTATCGATAGCTTTAGAAAAATGTTTAAAATATAAAGCTTTGTAGCACTCATGTTACAGAGGCTGCTGATTTTGTAGCACAGTGTAAAAAGTTGTAGCATCAGCATAAAATGTAAATGACTATCTTTACAAACAAAACGTAAAGCAGTTTAACAATGGGGCTGCCACGATTGGTCATGACGTCGACGAGTAAAACTTTCGACTGAGCTGCAGTTAAGAAAGGCTTAACTGCCGAATTAGCATTGAGCCAACAACGTAGCTCTAAAACTCTCGAGTTTTATTAAATAAAAAGAGAAGCATGTGTAACGCTAAATTTACAAAGTAGAAGCTTAAGTCTATCGTTTCTGATGCCGTAACTTTGTGTGTGGGGTTTTACCGGACCAAAAGCAGGACCTGCTGCACTCTCGGGCTCTGAGATCTGCTCGTTTTTATTCTATTATGAGCGCAGCAGAGATCGCTTTCACTTAGAGCAAAAAGAGCTTTGATCTGCTGCCGAAGGTACCATCATACAGCTGAAATAAAAGCAAACTCGACATGTGGTCAGTCAAACCAGATTTAGTTCTAAATATCTCAACAGAGGATTAAAAAATCCTTTGCAATATTTCACACCACGTTAAAAGTCAGACAGGTTAATCCGTGAAACATTAGCTCTCACGTATAGAGCCATCCACCCCCACTACGCTCCCCAAAAAATTTCCTCATCGGATCTACACGAATACGTAGGTCACCTTTTTGGATTTAAAATGGCAAATTTTGTGGAAAGGTGGGGGATTTTCTCGTATGATTACAGCAGCTGGCTGGAAGATGCGAGCCAAGATGGACATTTTCAAAGTAAATCAAGCAGGTTTCAATTCAGAAAAAAAAAAGGGTTTGGAGAATGTGAAACTGAACATTTATTTAAAGGAGCATAGGGCCGGATTGAAGAAATTAAACTCGCGTCTGCACAAGAAATAAATAAATCAGTGATGTAGCGTACTTTCAAGCAACCGCACATTGCGCACATCGTCAGCAGTACGACAACAAGTAACATGTCTAGCGAATAAGTAAGTAATAGTGTTTAATCGACCGCGTCTGAAGTCCGGGTTCTTTCCCTTTCTTCTTCCTGTTAAATCGAGAACACGCAAGAATTGTAGATTGACGTCACATCCGCCTGTAAAAGCGGGGAAATTCGGCCACGGAATCGCAGACTATTTTGCAGCACACAGACTGTTCAAGATAATGGGATTACACATGGGTATGCTCATTTTATTTAGTTTAAAATGCTTCATCACCCAATACAATTACAAAACTGAACATGAATATAATTTATTTTAGAAATCCACCCCCACCCCCCACCCCACCACCACCACCACCCCAAAAAAACAATAGGGCTAGATTGAAAATATGGAGAGAAATCAGCCGCCGACTGGAAGCAGGTTATTTTCAGCTCAATACTCTGGGAACCAGAGTCAGCTTTCTTTTAACCGGAAAGTTTCTTCAGTCCCCCATCAGGATCCTGACACAGGCCAGCAGATAAGAAAGTGTAAATACAAACCCTGCTTCACTGTGCGTGCTGACTAAATGAGCAAAGCGTTTTAAGTAAATGTTTGCACAACTCGGCTGTACAGGAAGGAGAGGACGAGAGGTCACCGTCTCTACGAAGTGAACCCAGAAAGGCGAGGGTCTCAATCACCTTCACTGCTCCTCCTCACCCTCCACCTCTTGACGGAGAGAGTCTATGCACTCATTCTCCAACTCCATTAGCCACTCTGACAGTGTTGCACATTAAATCATCCCATTTCACCTGACAAGGAGTGTGAGGCAGAACTAGAAGTGTGAAGGCTTTTTTCCCCCCATAAAATAGCCCTCTGTAATGAGTGTCAAAATGTTTTCTGATGCCGACATCCCACACCAAGGAGTAGACAGGGAAGCAGAGAGAGAGAATGATAGAAAACTTACGAGATGCATTTAAAGTTGGAGATGACCGTTTAGCTGTAAAGCTTGGTCCTGCTGAGACAATTTTTTTTGTTTTAAAAAAAAACAATAAAAGAACAAGGCTCATATGAGTATGTTTTGTTCTGGAAAATGTTCTGGCCGTCTTTTGGGAAAGGTTTAGATGTTCATCGTCATCTTAAAACCTAAAACAAGAATTGTGTTTATATATAAAAACTTGATAAACTATTGTGATCATAATCGTTATTTATAGAGCTCTTTCACAAGCCAAAGCTAGAAAAAAGTGGTGAACATCAAAGAAGGAACACTACAGTATATGTACAAGTAAAACACAATCTAAGACTTGGTACACAGTTTAGCGAGGTTAAAAGCGGTTCATGCAAAGGAGCAAAGATAAAATAGTTTAAAATGAACATGGAAACAACATAAAATCAAGTCTCAATTTGCACTCAAAGCCAATGAGTCAAGATGGGTTTTTAAGAAAATTATATTTAGGGCAAGAAAGTGTAAATATATATCTTTATTTAGATTATGAAGGTTGCGGACAGCATCCTTGGAGAATATAGACTCTTACCTTAAGAAACCCTACAAACATCTAAGCACAATAACCTTCTTGTACTTCAATCAGCATTCCTGTTCCCTGCTACAAGTCTTGCTCTCTCTCACTGTCTTGCAGCCCTAATGTGTCTCACCATGCCTTTAAACTTCTTACACCTCCTTGCTTCCTCGTTTTTAAACACCTAAACTATCCTAAAAACAGCTGACTTTGGGTTTTCTTCACTCAGTAACACTTTCGACACAACACAAGCGTTGATTTCAGCTGAGCCTGTTACCATCTATTATGTTGCTTTCTCAGAGATCCAACAACATAGATATAAAAAATGAAGTTCCAATAGATGAATCAGTTATCAGGCACAAAAGCTAAAATTCACCACCTTCATGAAGGTCAAGCATAAAAGTAAATAACGCTATTTAATGTTATGCACTAGGACTGCGCTTTTCCACCAAATATATCTGACACAATAAACACGTTTGGCTGCTGCTTCAAAAAGAACCTGAAAACAACTGATTGTTTTAGCAGCTAAATGGATCAGAAACATTTTAAGATCAGGCTCCAAACAGACTGAAACGCAGCAGCCTGTCTTTACAACCGCATGGGGATGGAAAAGAGCCTTTACATACTGCTAGAGACAGAGGAGATTGGAGGAGAAAAAGAGAATTGAGGGAGGTCTGCATATTTTAAATCTTTTCATTAAAATAGTGGAGCAGCTAATTTAACTGAGCTTAATAATGCAGACTCACCCACCCTTTTGCTCTGTATACAAGTGTTAACTGCCTGCTGGAACAAAGGCGGCTCTGTTCACAAACAAAACACAGTCGAACTGTTAAGTACATTCCTATAAAGAGGGGAACAAAGAGCATTTGAGCGTGGCGGGAGCAGAAATGAATACAGCTACTGAGGGGGATGGCGCAGCTCGGCCCTTTGATGGCAGGAAATGTCTTTACCATCACGGATGTGTTTATGCCGCTTTGTAGCACACTTTCAGCACCGCGGCACGAATAAAACAAACAGGCATCGCTGGGGAACCTCAGTAGGAATCATGCTTGGAAGAGATTAAGACTCAGAAGAAAGGAGAGTCAGTCTGAGGTATGCGCTGCACAAAGAGCCGAGCGAGATGGTGGAGAGTTTAGAGGTTAGGACGGTTCAGAGAGAGACAATGGAGGGAATAATAAAGTGTGCAATCTCCTCTGTGTGGGAAAAAGACTCAGACACCTATCCGCAGACTAAATAAAGTGTGTGCACAAGTGTGATGAAGCGCCTGCCCCCCCCTCCCTCCAGCACTGGCAGCTGTGGTTCACTCAGTCGATCCACTGGCAGTGACAGGCAAAAACAATTTAGACTCGCCCATCAAAGCGCATGCTACGGCAACCACGGAGGGCGGAAACGTGACGCACCGCATGGAAAATACATAATCCTCCTCCTGTGTGCCTTGGGGGGGGGGGCGGAAGCAGTGTACATTTGCCTTTCACCAAAACTGGAAAATACACTTTTGGCCCCATTTTTCTACTTTCTTCTTTAAAATCTTTCAAGCAACCTGGTATTATCTTACATCAAATAATACTAGAATAATCAAACTCCTTTTTTAGAGCAGCTCTGAGGTTTCTTTTATTAATTGTTCAGAAGCCTCAAGCTACAGTCAAAAAAAAAACTACACTGAGCTGTTCTTTGATTTTCCGTCCAGAACCTGACAGTTTCCAAAGAAACTACATAGTTTTTCTACTCTTTTTCAGGAAGAGTCACTCAAAAAAGAAAAATCTAAAATCAAGACATGAGTTGGTGTGGGGTCTGAACATAAAACCACATAGGGAGGAATGCTTTTGAAATTTAAGTTTCAGGCTCTTTATAAAGGTGTTTTGAAAAGGTACACATTTATTTTCTATTTTTCTCATGTTACAAACTTCAGAGTATTCTTTTTCTCTGGATTTTGGCTCCATAAATATGAGCTGGAAGAAGAAAAAACATATTTTGATATTTTTAACAAGTATACAAGTGTTATAATTCAGCCTCCAGGTAATCCTTCATATAAGCAGCCTTTCACTGGGACCACTACAGGAACCAAACCACTACCTGCATTGTGGTACTCGTGGTTGAATCATGCTGTCTGGTTGTAAACCAGTGGGAAGTTATATCTGCAGATGTCACCAAACAGAAAAAAAAACAAAAAACAAAAAAAAACACAGCAGTCAACCCTGCTTCTTCAATTACAGATCTCTTGCTATTCTCTGCTGTTGTCGATGAGTTTTGGCACTGATCAGTGAAGCCACTCACTGCTGGAATGGTTGGGATATCCTGATGTCTCAGCAAATTTCTTAAAGGGACATTTTTTTATTGGACTGTGTGAGCAGATTTCCCCATCACCAAGTTCTGACCTCCTAGACATGTCCTGAAACTCACCTGCTGGGAACAGGTCTGTCGTGTATTTGTTGGTCATTTACTCTGGTATGGACCTTTTTACGCAGAGCCGGTTCCACGTCTAATTCGCTGCCAGAGCCTGACACAGCCGACAGATCAGGCCTCTGAACTTCCCACAACCCATCATCTGTAAATACAAACAGCACGGCAAAAACCCTACCCAGATATATACACCCATGCATGCCAGAGGTTTTAGATGATTTGTTCCAAAAGCCTTTTGAAACTTGACGTACGACAGATGATCGAATCGAGGTAAGCAAAAACAAAAAAAGAAGAAAAAAGTTAAAAGTGGTTTCACAGTTTTGCACAGTGTACAGCCAGACTGCCTCGGCTTTGAGAAACCGTATACGAGTGATCCTTAAAACACACAGAGATCCTTCCTTCATGATCAAAGTATGAGGACATGTGCACCAGTTCTCTTGCATTAGATCAACAAGCATTCAGAGATGGAGGATAGCTGGGGTGAGCTTGGAGTCAAGCTGCAACACATGTACAAAATGTCATAGGGTCTGGTTAGGATTGCAGAGGTGCTGCAGGGGAGCAGCCGGGGATAGCAGCCAGTGGGGATGCTGCTGTTGTTTTAAAGGCTGTGGGAGGCAGCGGGTTCAAGGTACAGAGTGTGGACATTCCTCAGACCTCACAGCAATCCCTGAAATTTCCTCTTCTCCCGCTTGCTCCTCTCTTTGACCGATGCCCTTCCTCCCTTTCTCCTTCCCTTGCTCTCCCTACCGGCAAGAGTTAATATGCACCATGTGTTCTTTAATGGAGAAAGAGACAGGAAGCGTGTGAACTCGATACCACTGTAAATCTCCACTTCCACCCGTCCTTCTCTCTCCTCTCCTGTTCTCTCTCATTCGTATTTTATTGGCATGTCACACATTGGACATGTTGGAAATTACACCGAGCTGAGAACCAGCGGTGAATCTACTTCACCCGAGAGGGGGTGGGGGTCGGAAAAGGTGTAGACGCAGAAGTAAAAGAAGGAGAGAGAAAAAAAAAAAGGGGGGGGAGAGAACAGAAGAAAAGTGGCAATGTGGAAGAGGGCTAGGAGGAGGGTTAAAATTAGCCGCTCATTTTCAGAGGAGAGGGCAATCCAATTAAAGCTTCACCGGTCCAGACAAATGTGTTTAGTCTCTGCTTACTCAGTGCTGGGTGACCAAGAAGGAGAGAGGAGCAATGTTCAATGCAGCTACCGAGACACTGAACACAAAAACGCTGATAGAACAATGTGTGGGGGAGATGGGATTTTTCTACAACTCAAGCCCCGGTCCGAACCAAAGCACCTTATCAATCAGTTTTATAGGGATTTTGTGTGATAAATAAAAAAGCGGTGAAACCACTGCGAAGAGGAAGGAAACAGATTTAAAAACATTTTTAAAGCTAGAAATGTACAGCTTTTCATTTGTGTTTAGCATAGTTTTCTCTGACACCTTTACATGGAGCCCAGTGCGACCAATTGATGTTGCTTGACAAAGGCAAACCTCTGAGGCATTCAGCAGCTTGTCCTAATCAGTTACACTGCATCTGTTTTAGGGACATCAGAGTTAAAAAAAAAGAAAAAAGAAAAAAAAGGTGGTGGTGGTGGGGGGGGGGGGGGGGTTGGTCCAGGGTTTGAAAACCATGAAATACACTGAAGCTTGATGTAACCTAGCAAAACCTGAAAAAGTACAAGTGGTATTTTTATTTACCTATTTTTACAGGGAACAGAAGACTGCAGACATTTTTTTACTGCCCTTGATCCCAATTTCACAACTGCCTAAATTTAGTTTGAGCACACTTGGGTATATACATTTTTAAACTTGCTAAAATAAAGCAACCATAATCAATTTCCTGTTTTTTAGTGAAAAGTCAGAAAAAAAAACTACAAAGAGATTAACCTCTTTTTTTAATGATTTGGATCTACACTGAACTCTAAATTACTTTTCTACAGATATCAGACTACTTGAATTGTTTCTTTCAATACTGTGTGCTCAGTTCATCTTTGAGGTAAAAAAATAAAACACATTCAGCAATTTTTAACTTTAAAAGAATAAACACAATTATTTTGGCCCCCTGTTTACTTTTAAATAGACATTTTTGGCCCCCATGGCAAAACAAATGGACACTGCTTGAATAGAGTCTTGAAGGCATATCCAAATCATCCCACATAGCATTTAACCATCTACCGAGCAGTTTATAGTGCTGCAAGAAAACCCGCTCAGAGCATTGATTTCTCCAGACCAGGCGGTCTGTGTGATCTTTTCACAATTTTCTAGAATAACATAAATGACAGTATCCATGCCTATGTCTGCCCTTCCAGGCTGAAAAAACAAATTATGTGTATGATCAATTTCTGTCCGGTGGGCATCATTTTCATCCCCAGAAGTTTCTTTGTTGTTGAGGGTTAGGAAAAAAACCTCAGTGACTAAGAAAGAAAAGCAAGTTTTGTTTCGCCTTTCGGCTGATTTCAGTCAATTCGGGTTTCCGTTTAGTTCTGCTTCAAATTTCTCTGCTTATTTAAGATTAACGTTTACCCTCACAGGATAAAAGAAGCAGAAATTTTGACGTTCCAAATGAAGGCCATAAATTAAAATCTCCTACATCGCATTGAGAGTGTCTGATGAATTAGACAGAACTTTAAGGACCAATACTTTTTTTTTTAAAGTACGTTAGGTACTGCTACATTATTGCTGCCTGTGGCTGGAACTCTAGTTGAGACTCTTTGGGGGATGCAGCCACTAATCTAGTGAAAATCCAAGAGAGAAGGAGGCCAGCACAAGCCTTTCCTGATGAATAATTTAGTAAGCAACAAAGAGGTGGCCATTGATTGAGATTTTAAATAGCCTCTGACCAGTGGCCTGCATGACCCACTCCAGCAGGGCTGACCCCCGCCCCTCAATTGTCCACAGCCCACTCCCCATCTGGGAAAGTAATCAACACCTAAAACTCTGTTCTGATTTCAGTCTGCGTACTATCCTCTACAGTTTGGCAGGAAGGGAAAGAAACTATCCCATTGGCTGAACAGCTGGTTTCCATAGCAGCATTAAAGTAAAGCATAGGAAGGCAAAAAAAAAAAGGATAAAAAAAGATAAAAAGAGGCGGCAAGAAGTCACGCTGAGGGTTGAGTGGTTTTCAAACCCACTAGGAGGGCTGAACGCAGCTCTGTCTGGGTCTGCAATGGGTTTGCTCAACATTGGCTGCTTTATTAATTTATCACCGCACACATGTGGACAATCAATCTCACCTGCCTCCCTAAGGAGACAATATTCTGGAGCTGTCTGAGCGACGCAGGCTTGTCTCTGTTTAAACTGAGCAGTGATCCACACTGACACCAGAATAGGACTGATACTTCTTTACTTGCAGGCTGTGGCTGCTTAAGACCATGTTTGCACAGAAACAGCAGCTGCTGTTGCTGCTTGTGACCCCACCACCTTGGCTAAATTACCTAATGTTACTACAAAGACTGGATTAAAGGCTTCACCTCAGTGAAAACTGAAGTGTATGGAGACAGAAGAGGGAGGAATGGGGGAAAAAAAAGGAAGGAACAGTAGAGCCCCTCATACCTCATACAAGAGTAATGGTCTAATGTGGCATTGTGAAGAAAGTCACCTTAAAATTAAAAACCTCTGCAGTTGCCTCAGGTGCAGCACCTCGCAAACGTATTCATACACTTTGCACTTTTTCCACACGGTCACGTTACAAAGACAAATATCGGTTTATTTTATCGGGATTTCATGGGACAGACCAACATAAGCAGAACAGGGACTTTCAAATGAAATCTAAGAAGTGTAGTATGGATTTTTTTTCCCAGTCCTGTTGAAGAAATGCTTCCCTGAACCGCTTCTTGTTGCATTTTTATAATCCCGATGTGCATCAAGATCCTCTGTAAGGTTTCTGCTGTGTGCGCCGGTCTCCATGATCACGTTCTTGTTCTGCAACAGACCTCTGAGGCCTTCGCAGACCAGCTGGAATCATATGGAGATTAAATTACATGGAGACAGATTCCATTTACTTAGAGGTGTCTGAAGAAAGCTGGTCGCATTTGTTTTAACTTCATGCTAAAGGGGGCTCTGGGTTACAGTTTGTGTTAGTTAATTACATTCAATCCCGATAACACGTGTAGCGCTTTTTTTTTAAATATCATGGTGTGAAAAAAGTTGAAGGGTTAATACTTTCCTAAGGTTTTGTACATTTTGAATCACAATTTTCAAACAGTTAATCAATTTCTCAGCACAAATGTGCCAGTAAGGAGGCTTAAATTTCGGCATCAGCTTTCTGTTCTGAAGTCAACTTGAATGTAGGTGGCAATGAAAGGACATTCAGGTTTAAGAAGCGGCTGTGCTTTGGTTCTTACTGCTTTAAGGCTGATTCTCAGAGGTAAGCACGACAGGCAGGACGCTTCAGTCAAACAGCTTGCAGCCTGCCTGCCAGGATGCCCTTGTCAAAGCTGCTTCCTCACACAGTGCACAAAGACAAGCACATAAACACACACCCACACACACACACAACTGTAAATGCACACATCCCCATGTGTTAATGCCTGTGAGATGCACCCGCTTGCTCACAGAATGAAGTGAACACAAATGCACACGAACACACACATGGAGAAAATAGCCTCTAATGACTGTAGCGCCCCTCTCTCAGGAGATGGCAGCGGCTGCTGCTCTACTTGATAAATATTAACAAGAAGTGCGACTGATGGTGGTACTCACTGATCCATAATTGCATTTCAAATGTTCGGCGGGGGGGGGGGGGGGGGGGGGGGGGGGGGGCATACGGAGTGTAGTCACAAGGGGGGGCGCGGATAAAGAGGGGAAACTCCAGCTTCAAGGCAGCGACAAGAGAAAAGCCACAACCGTCTAGTCATTCAGCTTCCATCATCCCAGTGCACCGATGACAGACTCTTTGGTCTGTACAGAAGCTTAGCGTTACGGCCCAGGGTTGGCACTTTCACCGACTTCCTGCGGCTCGCGTCACCACGGACCGCCGGCACCATTACCGTTAATAAAGAGAGAAATCTGCGCCTGTTTTTTCGACAGTATCAAATGACAAGTTTTCATTGATGTGAAAACGTGATGGACAGAAGTTAATTAGCTCATGGATTTCATTGTTAAGCTAATTCAGAGCACTTTGGACTCCATTAGGCCTGCAAGTCAAGCTCTGCAGAAAAACTAATAGCCGCTCATGTTAAGAATGCATATTTATGCACATATATTTGCATCTTTATTTTTTTTTTTTAAGTTTAATTACGGGCTTTGAATATGAGGCTTTTTTCTAAGGCGGCATGATGAAGCTTCAGCTCATAACAGTCAGCGGTGAAAAGTAATATTTTCCAGTCGATTCATACGTGAAAAAAGCAAAAACATGCAAGTTGTGACAGGACAACATGCATAAACAAGTTTAGAAATCACCGGGCATGGTGAATATACGTCCTGACAAGGCACTGACCGGTAGGAGACAAACCCTGAGTAAAAACACAACAGTGATTACTGTGCTGTATGTATAATAAGAGTTACATAAGCAGAAACGAGCTGTTAATTACTAAAGCTATCTGCTCTGGTAGCCAGTGTGCATTCAGCTGCTTAACTGACATGCTGCCCTCAGCTTGCCAACTGTGGCCTTACAACAACATAAACTTAATAAGAGTGGCGGCTGATGGGTGGAGTTTTTTAGCCAACAACATGCCTGTCTGTGTTTTTATTTTTTTATTTTATTTTTTTGCAAAGAGACATATAGACCAAAAGGCCTAAACTGTCTTACCTGTAAGTAAATAAAAACTCTTACAGCCTTCCTTTGGCAAACTGACCCGAAATGTGCAGCTACAGACGGGGGACGGTAACAAATCAAAGCAGCAAAAAATAAAACCTGGCTTACGTTGACATCAATTAAAAGCCCTGATTAGACATTTAGAGGACAGCCAAATCCGCTTCTACAAATCTTTCCTGTAAACGGCCAAACTATCGGCACGAATACTGATTTACAGGCACCATTTTTGTTTTTACACGACTCATAAATTAGACCGACACCAATAAATTAGCTAAAAACATTCACAGGTCGCGTTCCTGCTCTGGTACAGAACCCCCCCCACCCCCCACCCCCCCCAAAAAAAGAAAGCAACACATCACATCTGACACGGTCGCTGAAACATACCGTCTGGTCAAATGGGAAATAAATCTGTATATCAAACATGCACAAATGTTTTACAGTGGTAACATGACGAGGAAAATCCTCCGTCTCCTTAAGCTGCAGACCCACAACATACAAGATGGACTTGTGGCAAGATAATTGCATTGTGCGTGGCTCTAATTAAATGTCCAGAAGCAGGATGATCCTTGGGTGGAGATTTTTGTGTGTGTGTGTTTGAGGCTAGCAACTGTGTGTGATGGTGTACTAGGCTCCTCAATCCCCTCGATCCCAGAGGGAGAAATGCTGCAATCACTCCATTAGTGAAAGAGGAAGGTGGGGAAGGGGACAGAGAAGCTAGCAGGAAACAGAGAGAGGAGGATGTGAGGAAGAACAGAGGGGAGGGAGAACCGAACACAGCTGACTTGGCCAATAACAGCAAATGAGGTTAGATACAAGCAGAGAGGGAGGTAGGAGGGTCAATGAGCGTCGAGGACATGGACACAATGACTCCAACGTGGTGGGGTGGGAGTGAGTAGAGGGAGGGGGTGAGTGACAACAGATAAGGAGGAGTGGGGACAAGGGAGGGATGAGCTGTAGAGACAGATGGATGAGAGGCAGAGAAATGGAGACAGAGGAGACGGTTAAGGTAAGAAAAGGAAGACGGATGGGTGACGTCAGGGTCAGAGGAAAAGATTTGGCTGCCTCCCCGTCTAAAGAGCTGGCGGTCGCCACAAGCGTTTAGCACGCTGCGCAGTGTGCATGTATGGCCCTACACCAGATAAGCATCAAACTGAAGAACCACGGCTGCTATAAAGAGCTACCAGACAGTCGTGACACAAGAGTTCACCTCAATAATGTTCTTTCATTAAACATAGAAGGTAAAGTAATTACAAAATCACAACAGTAATCAAAACCAGGCATCGAGGACAGAAGGGCCCCAATTAACCCAAAGTACAACACGAGAGAGAATGAAATCCTAATGAGTCTGTGTATATTTACGTAAGCAGAAAATTGATAAATATAGTGTGTAATATAAACTTTTCTTACATGACATTCTCTATTAACAAAACATCCCTATATCCGTTAGGGAAACCCTGATCCAGACCTGTGCTTGTTCTGCTATGTGTGATTTAGTCAGCCGTCCTCCTCAGCGACCTGTGTGTGCCAAATAACAGCCTATTTTTTACATCCACAATAGGCAAAGCTTTATTTAAGTCTGTGCACCGAAACTTGTTCATCTAATTCATCTGGGTTTTTATCATGACAATGGTGTGTTTTTCAACATTTGCAACAATGATCAGGGAGAAAGACCGACTGCTTTGGCGGCTGAATATACCAGACTACGTCACACGCCCTGCTCTGTGCAATGTTCCAAAACATTTCCAGACAACTTTCAGTACAGAGGAATTATGCACAGAGCTGCTGAAACCCTAGTCGTCAAACATTAAGATGTACGAAGCAGGAGAAACTTTTTGAATAAGTTCTGTCTGCATATGATTAACTGTATGATGTGACCTGAATTATCAACGAGCCCTATCAAAGCAGAGAGCAAACATGCAAACATTAGCCTGGCATTTCAGCAAAGTGTCCTGCAAGAAAACTCTGTCTGTAGGAGTCGGATATATATATTTAGAGACAAATAGTAAAATATCTCTTGCAATACGGAAAACAGAAGAGAGCGGTTCTAGTGTCTAGAATATCATTAGTAGGAAGGTGTAAGTAAGCTAGAGGGGACTGTCTGTATTGATGGGGGACAGGGACAACTACTGTCAACAAATGGATAAAATCAGTAAAAACTTGAGAACACTGTAAAAATGGTTATAATGGTCCATTTTAAATACTTCAAAACACCAAATACACCACAATATGCATTAAAAGACGCATCAGAAACTACTGCAGGAGCTAAAATGTACCGCCTTATTTCTGCTCGAGGGTACAGCCAATCAGCACCAAGGGATAATAAAACGACGCAATCACCAGCCAGTAGCGTGTGAAGTAGCATTGCAGCTAGGCGTTTCAATTTTTCCAAGCTGCAATTTCTTTCTAATATCTTAGATATGCTCTATGAAAAGATCTGAGAGGAGACAGGTTTTTCGGTAAATATTTAGGAGTTTTGTTTCACAGAAAAATTTGCAAGTACTCAAACGCTAAATGGAGGGAATCCACTGTATACACAAGAAACCGATTCTATAATTCTAATTGAATTTGGTATATGCCTAGTACCTAGGACAACAAGAACAAAACAAAAAAGGCCCACACAACTCTAATATTTTGTAATGATGATGAAAATAAACTTTTGGTCTCATCTTTAAAATTTAAGTTGAGATTTAGGAGGGGGTTCAACATTTTGTTAAAATCAGTATAATGGCTTCCCAATGGTCATCGCTGTAGCTGGGGGAGACATGTTAGGGCGAAGGCAGGAGGCTGAAATCTATACGACCAGATCAATAAGTCACGGGGGTAGCAGTGGGCACCGCACCTGCCACTGTTGAGTAAACAAGAGAAGGAAAATGATTGTCCTCAAAGTCTAGAATGACCCAAATCATGATCTAAGAATTGATTTAGTTCCTCCCCTCCTGTTAGTTCTTCTTGTATTTTTAGCATTTGTGTTATTGCTAATAGCATGAGTTTCTGCACAGAAAATCAGATCAGGGTACAGAGACACACCATATGACCAGAAAAACAGGCAGGCAGCCAGCATCCCATGGCTGCAATCATGGTTTATACACAGCGCTAATTGGATTCCCAGGTCATTAGATAAAGAACACAAGTGACACTATTTCAGCTTAAAGGCTGGACCAGATAAGGGGGAAAATGGAGATGACTGCGAGAGGATTAATACTGATGTGGTTGTTTGGTACATAACCAATACATTTTCCTTCCTTATGCCGTGCCTCTGAAGCCCTGTTAAACCATGAATGGCAGGGGGTTGATCAATGATTTGTGCAGCAAGAAAAGGTGGGGGGAAGGACAAAGGGGCAGGTGGAGATGAGGGAAAGGAAGAATAATGGTTTCTGCTGTTGCTCCTTTTTAATGTATCATGGACGACGGTACCACTCATTATGTTTCACTACATAATGCAGCGGTCAAACATTTCCTTTATTCCCTTTTAACAAAAAAAGCTGGATTTTTTTTCGCCACGGCACCCAGGATAGCGGCGGGGCTTTTTGTGATTTGCCGCCCTGTGACAAAGTGAGCTCACTGAACAACACTGTACTTGTTTAGAAAGCCAGCAGGGCTTGTTGTTTCAACATAGGAGGACAAGAGTGTAGTCTGCTCATGCACATTCAAGCATGCAGATGGCTGGTCATTAATTACAGATGGACTGGGGGAGGTAGTCACAGAGAGACAGATACAGAGAGTTGAAAGGAGAGGTCAGCTAATGCAGCCAGGTTTCTGTCCGTCTCTCTCCTTCTCTCCAGGACAATTACCTCTAAATGCCCCCATACCTCGCCGAACCCTCTTAATCGAGGGACAGGTGTGTAGCATTTTTAGGCTAAACTGTACACACACACACACACGAGAAAGAGGGACTTGCAGTCCTCTGCACTTTCTAGGTGCAATCCGATTAAAGCCATGCTGCTGTGGGGAGCTGGCTCCAAGTTGTAAAGCTCACCTTAAAACCTCCTGTACACACAATGAAAATTCATTCACAAAATCATTTAAACCCTTTTTTTAGCACTTTATTCGGCATCATCTTCTGCACAAACACCGACGCAGTTTTGGTGGCGTTACAAGCAAAACCTTCCATGTATTTTATTAGCACTGGACCCAACCCAACGTGTGCTTAGGGTCACTGTCGTGCTGGGTAATAAACCTCCACCCCGGTCCCAAGCTTTCTGCAGCTAACAGCCTTTTTTTCCTAACACTGCTCC
Organism: Apricaphanius iberus; assembly: GCA_028564705.1. Classification (NCBI taxonomy): domain Eukaryota; kingdom Metazoa; phylum Chordata; class Actinopteri; order Cyprinodontiformes; family Aphaniidae; genus Apricaphanius; species Apricaphanius iberus. The sequence goes on from JAPXFQ010001412.1 coordinate 915,978, forward strand.
ATATTTAACTCCACGCATTTTCCCCATCACCCACAACAAGCTTACCGATCCCAATAGAACTAAAGAATTCCCATAGCATGATGCTGCCATGACCATTTTGCACCTTGATGATGGTAAGCTTTGTTTGGGTGTTGCTCAGCATTCAGGGTGATCTACAGCAGTGGTTCCCAATCCTTGTCTGTTTCTTTTTTTTGTCATGGACCGGCTTAATGTCAGACAACATTCACGCAGACCGGCAGATAATTGAAACAAAATAAAAAACAAAAACTGGGTTATTTTTGAATATAATAATGAGAATAAAGTCAGCATGTTCTCATAACTTTACAGAGTATTCTGTCGGGGCCAGTGCGTCCAGCAACTTTTAGATGCAACTCTGCTTAAACACAGCCGAGTCATATGATAAGGTCATTTGCAGGACTCTGGAGATCTTGACGACATACCGAGTAGGTACTTCAGCCATCGGATTCATGTGTTGGACCGGGGACACATCTAAAAGGTAGAGGACACTGGCCCTCGAGTACTGGAGTTGCAAACCTCTTGCTGTAATCTTTTGCATTTCTGTTGGGTCTGTTCCGAGCACCACCCTTTAAATGTTTACTATGTGGCTTACATCAAACTGAAAATAGGAAGACCAATGGCCTTCTTTTAACAACTGCTTTCTTCTTCCCATCTTTTTACATAAGAGCAAAATCTGAGGAGTTGCTGAAGTTGGGTGCTCCGATCTCTGCTTAGACAGCCAATCTAATCAACACTCCCTTCAGGAAGCGTCGTTCTGTTTTCCAGTTATTCCAGTTATTTTTGGCCTTAAAAAGACAGTTTTATAACAACAAAACACGACCAAAAATATGACCATGGCAACTCACAGAGAGAGCAATTAATAAATAACAGAACTGTGTACATGATCTCGGGTTTAGTTGTTGAGAAGAAACAAGCAGCTAACACCAAGAAATCCTTCTTACAGATGGTGATAAAACACAGAGGGACAGGAAAGCTAACAGACATCACACTTGAAAGAGCTCCTGCATGATCGGCATGTGGCCCTGAAATATTCATGATTCATGTGTCAGTGAAACAAAGTATCTGCATCTCTCCAAACATAACGCGCCGTCTTTCATCTGCACCGACAAAGACCAATCTGTTGTAGTGAACTACCATGCAGTTTTCCTTTCAGAAGATGGAGGATGCAACTACAATTAACTACTAGTGTGTGTGCGTGTGTTTGTGTTAGAGAGTGAGTGTGCATTTAAGTCTCCCATTGCTTAGAGAACAAGCATCTCCTTGCTAAACTGACTGAGCTTGATGAATCAGCAATTCTTGCAGCAAATTAAAAACTAATTTCTTTCTTTATGCAGAAAAAGAGGTAATTTGGCCACATTAGGTTGTAGAAAAAAAAATCAATTTAAAACTGGTGAGGGTTTCCTCCATTAAATCAATTAACTGCATCTACAAACATCTATATTTTCATTACGAGCATTATTACACACTACAAATGTGGATACAAGTCAAAGCAGACTTCCCTTGGGCCTTCTATTTGTCCCCGGCAACAAGACCCGGGACAAAAAGTAATTTTTCAAGAATCTGCCAAAAGCAGCACAGACTTCATTTCCAGCATTAAACAACCAGCTTGATTGGTTTGTGCCGCGTCTCAGGTTAGCAGAAGGAAGGACAGAAACACAAATCTACTCACCAGCTTGAAATCCTGAATGCTACAAATGAAGTACGGAGTATTGGGTCGCCGACTCTCGATGTACACACAATCTGCGAGTGAGAAATGGAAAGAGAAAAGGTTTTAGAGATGATGTTCACACTCATCAGAGCTTTCATGATGTTAAGCAGCCAGACTCGGCAATCCGTTATTTTGATTTTTTTTGTGTGTGCCGTTGCCTCCGCTGAAAAGACATTTTTCCTCCTCGAGTCAAATTCAATTGGAATGCGAGTAATAGGATTAAAGACTTTTGGAGCGCTACAAGGTTGCCATTCCAAAGCAAACATTACGCTCAAGGGGAATTATGTTATTGTTCCACTCCGTTTATACACCAGTGAGCAAAACTGACTTTAACCTCATCCCACCCAACCCCCCACCAACCCGGGGTCGTCACTGCACTGCTGTAACCATGGAGCCAACCTTGGAGGGACCAAACCTGAAACTTATTTTCTGATATTTGATGATTTTCCTCACATTTTAAATTAGCTTTAAATACATTTTCAGGGATAATTTTCAAAGTGCCAACCACATTTATTGGCAGCCCTGGTAAATATGTGTCCCAAGCCTTAAAATCATTGTTAATTGGAGGATTTTTTAAAGTATATTCATAAACACTGAGCAAAATAATCATAAATATTGTTGTTTTACTTGATGTGGTCAAGATCTTGAGCAACCCTCTGTAGCCAAAAAAAGAGCATCTAAACTTCCATACCATTTTACAAAGTTGGAGCAAACAAACACAAGGGTTCTTTAAATGCTTCTTAGTGCCCGATCTCTTTTAATGAGTGCTGTCGGAACATTTTCCGCATGGGTGTCGTTGAAGGTAGGGATGCACCGATCCGAATTTTTCAGTCCCGATACCGGTACCAATTGGCTGGATTTTATGTATCTGTCGATACCCGATACCGATCCGATACTATTTGTGACAGTGAAGAGGTCCTGTCACTATGGCTCCGATAAATCATGTGCCCTGGGTGCTTGGCCACAGAAATATCCATTTGGCTGACTGGTTAGCGCACATGACCTTCACCTGGGAGTCGGGGGATCAAATCCCACCTGGGCCTTTGTTGTGTACCTTGCCACATATTGTTGAATTAATTAACTGTAGAACTTCTGGTGCCTTTCTTGAAGAGACTAAAGGCACCAGACTTTACAAACTAAACCTAACTGAGACAAAATAACAGATGTAAAATACAAAATTACCACAAAAATAAAAATTTTGGTGAAAAATGTATCTTTTTTGGTTCATTTGTTGCAGATTTTCCCCATTTTGAGTATCGGTTCATGGTATCGGTTACGTTTAACCGATACCCGATACCAATATCGGTATCGTTGCATCCCTAGTTGAAAGTACTCGTTTGCCACAAAATTAGATCAAACCATCACCTATAGCTGTGTATCTGTGCAGGGGCGTTGGGTGAGAGGCCGGGTACACCCTGGACGGGTCGCCAGCCCATCACAGGTCAACAAGAAGTGTGTGTGTGTGTGTTTAGACACACCTAGAAGCAACTATAGAGACCAATCAACCTTAACAGTCAGGTTTTTGTGCTGTTGGAGGAAGCTGGAGTACCCAGGTAGAATCTATGAATGCACTGGGAGAATATGTGAACCCCACGCAGGAAGAACCTAGAAATCAGATTGTTTATAAAAATGAAAAATATAAAAATACTGTCTTTTTAAAAATTATTTCTACCATATGCACTCAGGCAGCACTTTGCAGCACCATATTCACTAGCCTTTGATTTTGGGCCTCTCTTACACTTACCCACAGCTTTTCTATAGGCCTACGGAGTTTGTGGAGACTAGAATGGGTTGCGTTGGTGCCTGGTGAAGCATATCTGTGTTGGTTTTTGATCAATATCTATATATGGTATCCGAGGGCGCAGGGGTTACTGGAGGTGTCCCATGTGCAGAGCCTCAGTCCTCAATGTGGTTGTCCCAAGTTGAAGTCGTGCTCCCTGACCTTTGCCACATGTCATGCCCACCTTTTTCCTTATTTCCACGCTATCCTCTGTCAAATAAAGACTACCATGGCCACAAAACCATTACAAAAATCTGGTATTTTGAAGAATTTATAATACCACGCAGCAAAACAAGTTCTCCAGGGCCTTTTGAGGATAAATCCGTGAAGCTTCGAAGAGCCTCCATATTCTTTCAACGCAGACACATCAGAAATGTTTCTGCCTGATGGCTCCAGATTTAGATTTATATCTCACTGCATTTAAAGACACCATGATGCAATACATTCTAAAAAGAGAAATAATTAATGACTGACCAACTTAAAACAGTGAAGCATCCATTATAAAAACAGGCTTTAGTTGGTTAGTGATAAAGGGATTGTATTGATATTAACAATTGAGGTACTTGTAATTTTGTTAAAAACCTATTTAAAACATAAGGATTTTCTTCTCTGCTAAATAATTGTACTCAAATTAAAATGTTTAGGTTGTACTAACATCACTTTCAATGCCAGGTCATTAAAAGATGGATTTATTTGAATTTTTCGTCAATCTTACACGGGTTTGCGATCAATATGTCCGTTTCCCAATCTTTCAGACTCTTTTGCTCTCTTGATTATCTCCTATAATTACATACACACCCTTTTGAGCCATTGCCATCCAAAGACCGGATATCTCGCTTTAAAAAAATCTAATATATTGATGCTATAGCATAATACACTTAAATTAGAGAATATGCCACTGATCAATACCACAATAGCACCAGTGGAAGCTCTGAGGAAGGCGACAGCTGTAGGTAGGTAAAACCAATTCTATTTTTGTGTATAAAGTAAGAACCTTCAGATCTAGCTACACAAAATGAACATAGCAAAGAACACAACTCAATACATTGTATGTCTAACTAGTTTAGGACTTGATTGAGCAACGCAAATAAGTAATCCACCCTCTCTCATCCATTTTTAAAACGGTGATTAGTGATTTGAGCAGAGCTGGCAGTGTTGTTAAATTAGAAGTGACTGGTGGTCGGGCCAGGTCGTGAACGCTCATCTCGTTCCCAAAACCATTTAATGCTGCGGAGGATGGCAACAAACAGCTACATCTGCGTTTTCAGAAACTTCTGCGAGTCAAAATGTCAATTTTTCAGCATACATCGCCGAAAAAACACACATGACTAAACCCGGATGGACACTTAAGATGGCAATTAGGGCTGAGTATCGATTCAAATTTCCAGAACTGATTGTTTTCCAATTCTAAAACGTTAGAATCAATTATCACGATCTGATCCAATCTGTTTCATTTTGATATCGATGTGGTTCAGTTCTATCAAAAGCGTTTTTTTGAGCTGCTACCTTAATAATATGGCTGTAATTCAATGACGTATATCTGGGTGAGTAATGGTTCATCAGGGGAAAGACTTCAATAGCCGTCTGGACTTTCCCTTCCCCCTTTGGCTGTAAAAAGTGAAAACCGTGTTAAAAAATTCAAAATTTTTGGATCTTGCAAAGACTTTTTTCAACGCAGCAGTAATGGCAATGATAAAAACGCATATACAGCGTCTCTACTGCTAAAGCTCAATAAAATCAGCTTCTTATTTGCTACATACATACTCGCAGTGACAGCGCTACGCTCGTCACTCCCTGGGTGTATTTTCATTGGTCGACAGCAGATCCGAGTCGTAGATTTCTTGACACTGCTTTAAGACCGCCAAAGGCTGGATTTATAAGGGCCTGTCACACTGGATGGCAACAGATTTGTGAATCTTACGAAGATTTCCATCACAACTCTATTCATAACCCAAGATTTGTCTACATGAAAAATGCACATTGAGAACCGGGCTTAAGCTGGTCCACTACTCTCTAGACACAACTGTGTGTTATTAAACTAGAAAGAGAAGCTTATAAACCGCTAATACTACACGCATTATAGTGGATGGAACCAAACTGTGAAGAAAGACAAATCTCCTTGCCCTTTCTGATACAGAAAGATCTTATCCACAGTTATATATTGCTTTCTATTGATTCAAAAACAATCAAACAAGCTCTTAGGTTTTGTTGCAGCGCTGGCAGCTCGCAGCTTTGTAAGCCCTGATTCAAAGAAAGCCAACAGAGCGAAGATTTACACTGACAACACAAACCGATGGTGCTCATCTCGACAAAAACACATGCTGAGCGGTCTGATGCGGAAGAACTAACAAAAGATCTGCAACTACCCTTCCCATCCCTACACACACAAACACACATCTCCCAGTGACTGACACTGCCATCATCTGTTATTTATTTGTTTGTGTCAACACAGCTATCGATCCGGCTGTGGTTTATCTTACCGCTGGCAGAGGAAGAGGAGACAGGGGGAGATATTAAATGGCCCCGACACCCAAGAAACCATTTGTAGAGGTGCTGGTGTATACGAGAGCATCCCCAACATCATGTTTTTTTTTTTTTTTTTCTAAGGGTGTGTGCATGTGTGTGAGACCCCAGGGTGGGCTTGTTATCTGCTGAGAGCTGAATGAGTTGTTCTGATGGAGGGGGGGTGGGGGAGGAGTTTATCGCCCACGCTGGGTCTGAGTAACGCATTATATCTCTTTCTACTGCTCGCCTCTCCCTGCTCCCCCATTTACGGTATCCCTGCAAGTCATTTTACAAGATAACATGAATGAAAATATCCATCAGTCTTATTGTGCGATCTGTGAGCGACACAGGCTGCATGAGAGCCGGAGAGAAGTTGCTCAGGGAGGAGGAGCAGGACGGAGCAGAGTGGGGGAGGGCTGGAGAACAAAAGAGACTAATCTGAAGGAGATGACATGTTTCGGAGGAGTCAAATCGGGGGAATTAGGGTTTAGTGTCCCCTCACCTTGGCGGCAAATTCATTTAAGGGAGCCAAATCTCCGTGTGTGCGCCCATGAGCACATCAACAGGCACAAAAAAAGAGAGAGCGAGAATGAAAAAGATAGGAGGTGGCAATGGGTGGGGGGTGGGAATGGAGGGGAACAGGGATCTACTTTAATCATTTACAGACAGCGTGGCAGTCTATTCTTCAGACGTCAAAAGCACATTCTGAATTAATTTCGTGCAGTAAAAGTGTACTAACCTCCGGGGCATTTCTCTGAAAGAGACTACAAGGGAAAACTGTGAATTTTAAAAGTTACAGCAAAGTTACCACCTTAAAATTTGCTGTTTGAAACGAAAAAAGGGAAGGGTTGGTTGGAGCCTGGGGAGATGTGGGGAGGAGGAAACGGGCCTCCTGGTTCCTCTATGGTCTTCGGGGATTGTTAAACATTCCTGCCATTTTGTGCTTTTGGAAGTGGGTCTCCTTGCTCGATCGGAGAGGTGAAGAGGGGAGGGAGGAGAGAGGTTTAGCAGTGGAGAGGGTGCATGTGTAGGGGGATGGGGTTTTTAAGGACTGAAGTGCATGCTGGGTGCGCAGATGTACTCCTTCGTCATGAGGAGGGAGACCACAGCAGGACCTTAGCAGAGGAGTGCTCCCATTCCTTCAGCAGCAATAAGTTCAACTTCCACTGCTTCCTGCCACAGACGGAGCAACAAGACTCAACACAAAAAAGGGGGGGGGGGGTCTAGAACCAGATTAGTTTATTCCCATATACTTATCCTCATCAAGGAGGTAAGGCAGAATCATGCAAGACAGAAAAAAGGCAGCAAAAGGAAGGAAGGAAGGAAGGAAAAATGATGCAACACAGAAAAAAGGCAGCAAAAGGTATGAGGGAGGGAGGAAGGAAGGAAGGAAGGAAGGAGAAACGGAGAGAGAAAAAAGAAAATAAATGTTAGTAAGACAATAATGAAGGGAGGGAAGACAAGTTGGAAAAGAAAGAAAGAACACAATGAACAAAGGACACAAGGATGGTGAAGACGTCACTCCGTCACCTCCGTCTCCGAACAGCAGCGGCATATTGAATATTAGGACCTCCTCTCTAACGCATACAATTTCAGTCTTTTGAGCCGTCTCGGTTCGGCCCGCTGTTCTCCTAAGGCTGCCAAGGATGTATAATCCACAACGCACCTCGGCGAAAACAGCGGTACATTGCTCTGAAACAAACATGATGCCGTTTAATTTGCTGCTGCATTCCAGCAGCGGGGAGGGGAGGGGACGAGCTGCCGATAACATCAGCCAGGCTTTTAACTTCTCTAAGCCAAAAACAATAAGCGAGTCACACTGTGAGCGCAGACATATACAGACAGTGTTTTGTAAACAGAGCAGCGGAGGAGGAGGGGGTGAATATTTTAGGATGAGAGATGGGCTTATTAAAATCAAAGGGAGTGTTTGCTTAAAACATGCTAGCAGGTGGTGAGAGTCGGGCGTGAGGAAGGATGCACCTGCATTGTTAACGTGGTGCGGTGCTCAAACTGAAAAGCACACGTGGATATACGGGGGGTGGGGGTGGGGGGGGGGTGTTGTTAGACAAACTATGTCACTCCTCTGGTATAACCATCCTATAAACTGTAAGTAGGTTATAGGAAAAACAGGTATAGTGGTGTTACGAACTGATTAACCACAAACTCCATCAGCTCAGCAACACCAGCTGATTCCAGCAGGGTGGTGGTAGATGTAAGCAAGGCTCGATGGTGGAAGAGACACTATTGAGTTGCACGTTCTTTGGGCTATAGCTACACATTCAAAATGTTTCCCATTCTTGCTTGCAAAATAGCTCAAGATTCATCAGATTAGATGCGGAGCGTGAATGGCGTACGGCAAACACAAGGTTGGAAATGGTGAATGCAAAACTAATAGTTGGCTCGTCAACAGGGTGAGAGGATTACTTGTAGATTTATTTAAAAAAACTAACTGTTTCCCTTTTTTCTTCTATTTGAGAATTATGTACTACTTCCGGTTCTATCGCAGGGATCAGGGAGCTTTACAATATGTAGAGCTAAAGTGTGTTTAAAGCAGCAAAACCTACATGACCCTTAGTAAAATGGATATAATTTTTTATAAATACCGACTACAGACTGTTCCAAATGATGAAAAAAAAAAACATGAGAGGGGTGTTTTGGAACCTAGAAAATAAACATTTGTCTCAGTCTGTTGTGAGAATAATTTGCAGCATACACAATAACAAAAGCGGCTAAATTAGGTTTCGATTTATTACCTTTAAAGCAACACTTGAGGGCTCATCTACTCGAGAATGTTTCTTTGAAGTGTTTGTTGTCTCCAACATTAATACAGGACCAAATGTTTTCATCCACACAGAAACAAAAACAAAAAAACTGGTGTTACACCCCCAGACCTGTAGGTGGTGGTAAACATAGATTATGGGACATGGACACAAAGCCTCCACATGGGGTTAGTGATGAACACAAGGAAACAAGAATAGCGAACAAAAAAAGCATGATGTTAGTGTTTTGTGCATGTCGATGACGAAGTTGAGCCTCTTCTCTGTGTCATGTTGGATTATGAAACGAATAAACTATAAAACAAACATGTAATCTGGAATTGTTGTTATGTAGGATGCAGGTTTTAGGTCAGGTCAGAGCTTGTGCAAATCTGTCAGTGTTTTCTCAAAAGAGGCGCTTTTGAAGTCCACAATAATACGGGGATTCTAGAATAATAAAACCAAACCATTCTGGGTCGCCTGAAAGACATTTTCCATATGGATGGGGGCCACAAACGGTTCGTAAGTTTACAGTTTCGTTAAAATAAAATAAAACCATTCCCGTATGGACAGGGGTCTGCAGGCTGCTGACTTACAGAAAATCCAACTGAAATACTTTTATTTTGTAGCTCAAGGATTACAGAAGGTGGTTTAAAAAGCACAAAAGGGAGATATGTAGATTTGGGCTTACATAGTTTCATATAAATATGATCTGACTGAGGCTCTTTTAAAGAAGAGCGTTACAAATGATATATCGCTGCAGCTCGTTGAGGAAGAGCAGCTGACGGCCAAGGCTGTCGGTTTGCTGCTTCCCGCTGGCTCGCTCCCAGTAGGGTGGTGTTACATTCAGCCGAGACCCGACGGTGGCAAGGACACTCGATTCTTCCACAGCTTTCCTTCCTGTTTTCCCTTCCACCGACCCAACAAGTCCTTCTACTTCTACGCTGGAAAAGCAAAGGGAAATACCTGGCAAGCGATACCATCAGCTCTCTACAATGGGGGCAGATCTACAGCTGACTTAGCTCCTCAGGGGAAAACAGAGGCTCTTTGACAGTACCCACCCTCCATCAACCCCACTCCTCTCCCTCTCGCCTAGCCCACACTTTCTCATTTAGCAGTCGGCAGGTGGTTGGATTTCACTAAAAAGCTCTTTTCCCAGAGTCTCCAGTGTAAAGGAGGAGAGAGCAGAGCAGAGAGGCTCTTTTAAAAATAGATCTGCACAGTTAACGGTGGGCTACAGATTCACACTGCCATGTTTCAACAGGAAATGATTCCCAGGGCTCGTCCCTTATGTTTGCTTGACTAGAAGGAGCTAAGTGATTGACAGCTAGCCTCTGCAGCTCGGAGGATATGTTTTGCTAATATGCTGTGGCAGTTGTCCAACACTGAGAAAACACAAATTTTACTGGCTTCTCATAGTAGATGTGGATCAGGGAAGATTAGTTGAGTAGCCCCTTAAATACACAGTGCCTAGTAGAAGCTTTCACCAACTGCAAACTTTTTCCCTTTTTTTTTCAAAGAAAGATACAAACTAATCTTTGGACCCATTCTTCACTGCATTTAGTCCAGTTTCTTGAGGGGTACTTTGGAAAAGCAGACTAAATACAACCATTTCTCTGATTTTTTTTTGTGAGAAATTTAAATAAAGAAAACCTCTTTAAAAATGACGTTCTAATACTGAATATGATCCCAATGAGCTGACCTAAATGTAACCACTAGTTGTCCTGTTTGCAGTCAAGTCATATCAAATCCATAATTTTCATCCCCTGGGGTGAAATATTACCTGTAAAATAATAAAGTCGTACAGAGGCCGGATAAAGGACGATGTAGGCCCCTGGGCTAAAGTCAGTTTTGGTCCCTTTCCCAGAAAAAAAACACGTATTTTCCTCGTTCATATAATCAGATTAATTTACAGGTTGTCCTAAACATTGGTGGATATGAATTACTGTCAGCTTAACATGCCGATAAGTGCGTGCTTTCTCAGTAAATATGGAGCGCACCACAAAATGATGAAGGGCAAACTTAAATCGCTTCATTATGCAAATAATTAAAATAAAAATGAAGTAACCGAAAAAAAGAATGCTTCAATGAGCTGAAATTTAAACATAACATCTCAAGATAAATAAATGAATTAATGAAAAATCTAGACTTTAAGTGAAAATGTTTCAAGGGCTCAAAATCCTCTGAACAACTCAAAATGAAGAATCCTTGGCTTAGGCCTGTTTTTATCAATGCCGTCACTGAAATGGACCACACAAAATGTGCTAAAATGTTGCTGTTTTTGCACCTTAGGTTGGTCAGACATGAAGCTACGAAGTCATGTTGTTCAAGTACTCGTCTATTATTTATGGTCACAATAACCAAACTGAAATACTTCACATTATTTTTACCCTAGGAGTTTGATAATAACTGTAATCTTTGCACAGCATAAGTTTGTTAAAAGACAAATATATATAATCTACTCCAGTTACCAAATAAACACCTGGCATTCGTTTACATGCAGCCAATAACCCGCTCAAAAACAGAATATTACCAATAACCCGGTCATGGACGGCCATGTAAACACCGGCAAAAACCCAATTATGACCCTGGGTTACCCCTTTTCTAACCCGAATGTTTGGTCATGTAAATGCATATCGGCATATCCCCGTAAAAATTGTTATGGCATATTCTATCCGCAAAGAATTTTTTTTTTCGGAGTAGAGCAACTTCTTGTATGAGCTGGCTGGCATACAAATTCCATGTATGTAAACGGGTTATTTCGAATGTTTCTGAAACCCGAATGGTGACCTTAGCCTGACCAAAACCTGAACCTTGGCTGCATGTTAACATAATGATTGATGTTGCAGTGATTTTGCGTTAGTGACATTGTGCATCTCTACCTATTTATACAGCCAAATGTTTGTGCTCGGGGGGGGGGGGGGGGGGGGGGGGGGGGGGCACAGTCCTGATGAAAATCAGTGACAGGAATTGAAAACTTATGTTTACAGAAGCTCAGAGACGGAGGGAAAGATGTTTTTATTTTATTTTTTTATAAGTACTGACTAAGGAGCTGCATAAAAGTACATTTTACATTTATATTTGTTTGTAAAAAAAAGTTGTGTTTTACTTCCACAGTGATTATTTACAAGCCAAATAAAATCTATTTACGTCTGTAAAGTGAAAACCTCTTGAAAGAAGCAGGCGTACATTCAACTTGATGCGTATCTGAAAGAGAAAAACTGGAGCTATAATAATGACTGAAACTGAGATGTTTGTATAACTTCAATCAGTGGGGTTGAAAGGTAAAGGAAATTAGGAGGTCTGGCTATTGGGCTTTATATGTTCATGAGAGTTAGATATGTTACTGTTCTGCATTTACAAATAATCTCCCCCGCAATAGTGGAGGCAAGCGGTTTATAGCACTGCCCATTGAGAAACTAAAACACAGAAGGCATCTTTTATGTCTGTAATTTCCTGTATACTGTAATGTCTTCAACAAACAAATCATTACCGTCTCACAACTAAAATTACATAAATCATGTCTTTATGAAGCTGATGAGGCAGCCAGGCTTTAGTACACATACTGAGGCACCATTTTGATGGATGGAAGGAAGGGGGGGGGGAGTCGTGCAGTGTAGAGAGGCAATCAGTATTTGGGATATTAGTCTGTGGATATGAACGTTTACCTTGCAAATGTGTTGAGCGTTTTCAATGTGGATTCACTTGTGTATCAGTGCAGATGTTGGTTTGCATAAGTACTAGTCTTTAGAGCACTTTGCATGCATGTGCACAGACAACTTTTGTGTCCGTCTCCTATTGATCCCCTCCTGGTAATGTGCACACTCTCTAAGGAGACGATCTTTCAATATGAAGTGGTGGTGGATGAGAAAAGAGAACAGGCTTGGAGGTGGCTGGCTGGACCCTGAGAAGCAGTGCAAGCTCAGCCACAGGGCTCACATTGATCTGCCATGTCTGCTTGCCCTGTGTTGGGCAGCTTGGCCAATACAAATGGCCTGGGACACAGTCTCCTGGCCACCATCGCAGCTACACTCCACCGTGCTCTTTAAGCAGAAGCGGCAAGGCTTCCTTTAGCTGCAGGCCCACCTACTGGCTGCTTGCACCGAGTCCCCATCCAATCGATGTGCACTAAGCTGCCTGAAACCATCTTCAAGGGATAGAAAGGCTAAGCAGAGAGATTGGAGACTGTGAGGGTTCAGTACTAGATTACCTGTTATTTTCTATGTGAAAACACAGGTCTGGATGCTTCTAAAGCTCCATGTGACAAAAAAAGCAATCAAAAACCCCCAACTGGAGCAAATTCAGTCCCGCTATGACGACTGCTCCCCATCTTAGTCCCACTCCCCCTTACATCTGGGGTGGTGCAAATCCCCCACTGAGGGTGGTCAGTTTTACATATTGTATGCCACTAGACGGGTATAAAGGGATTTAACATTTAGTAAAGCATAATCCATCGCAGGCTTTGTGCCCGCCTAAGCTGCACGCATCAAATCTGATTGCAAGAAGGCTGCTACCAGCAACTAAGTGGGAGGAGGGAAACCCACTTGGCACGCACACACACACACACACACGCACGGCTTGTCACTCGGACAATGAGGATAGGAGACAGCAGGATGTCTGCTGGGGACGTGGAGGACCTTCCATGATGACACTGGGAGGTAAATTACAAATGAGCATGTAGGTGCTGGGGCTGCAGTACAGAGTCGTCGTAGAACCGGTTCTTAATATAAGCCCCGTCGTCATGGTGGGGGCGGGCTGTGACACTTCAGCCCCTCTAAAGCTGTCAGTCTAACTGAAGGAGAAGACAGGAAACATAAAAATTCCCCACATTGGCTAAGCTGTGCACTCGGATGTGGAAATATAAATATTGGATGGGGCCAGCCCTCTGAGATGGTTGACTGTGTTTATACGCCTTTTGAATGTCTCATTGGTGTGATCGGCTGTTTACATTATTCTCCCCCTTCTTTCACTTTGCTCTGTAGAACGTGCCACCTCAAAGGGTAGGGTCGGGTAAAAACAATATTCTAAAACCATGAAAACTGGATATAATTAGTACATATTTCCGTCATTATATCAGTTCGGAGAAATCCCTATTTTCTGAATCCTTTTCTTTTTTTCTCTGTTTTTGTCTATTTACTGTGTCCATCATATGTGTGAGCATCTACCGGAGTTAGACGTATTCAATCAAAGCCTAATTTCTCGACATTATTATAAACGCCATAAATATGATGGCCGGAAAAAAGTTTACGGTTAAAATAGCGCATATCGATGCCGCAATAATGATATATAATTGCAATTAATTGTGCAGCGCTAGTACACCATTAGAGTCCTAAAAATAACAATGCTATGCTCTTAAGAAAGGGAACTACTTATTACTGAAGAGAATTATGAGTATGGTTTTTATTGGTATGACAATAAAATGGCATAAACTATTTAAAATGTATTGTTGTCTGTTTGTCAATACATTAATAAGTCCATAGTCAGAGCTCCACAACCACAAAGACTGTTCAGAAAATAAGACTGAGGTTACGTTCACACAGCAGGCAAAAACGCATCAAATGAGACTTTTTGGAACATCAGATTTTTTTATGACTGAACAGTACCAATCCGATTTCTTCAAATCAAACCCAGCTCACTTTTATGTGGTAGTAAATCTAAAATATATCCGATGTTTCTGAATGAGACTTCCCTCTGAAACCATCTTGTTTCTCTGAGACCCGAGGACAGACGTCGCTAATCTATGGCAGAGGCGGCAAAGACTCAAACAAGTGCGGCCGATGCTGGAGATGGAGCCAGCCAAAAATACATGTTCGTCTGTTTCGACTGTGCAGGAAGTCATGCTTCACAAACACCAACATCTGCAGCAGCCATTTTTACTTTACAGGGAGTGTTGTGTGTGACGTCGAGTCGTCTGTCGTTTCACTCGCAGTGTCACCAACAGCGCAAACAAATCCTATTTAATTTTCAAATCAACAATAGTTAAAACGGCTGAAGGAACATTAATGCAAATCTCCGATTTGCCGATGAGAAGGATTACTTTCAGCTCCATCGCCCCCAATGGGGGACTGGTTAGTCTGAAACGATCAGATTTTGGTCTGATCACTGAACACACCATAGGTCACACTGAGCAACACTCTTCATCGTGGGAGTCAATACAGAGAGATGAAAGCTTAAAGTTTTTTTGTTTTTCTTAAAAGTTAAACTTTATAAAAAGCGCTCTCTTGCAGATTTTTACAAAGAAAAGAAAATTAAGGGAATTAGCCACAAAAGATTCTGATCGGTGCTTCTCTTGTTAAGAGTTCATCATTATCAGAGATTAATGATTGTTATTAGAATTACATAATTTCTTTCAAATAAAATAATATAATTTGTTTATGCTTATTGTTGAATATCGGCTAGCTTTAACATGCTAACTTGACAAGAAATAGAAGCAAACATGCAGTCTATAAAACAAAAAAGCTGGCCTAATTATTTTTTTTTTTTTACATGCATCTCAAGAAAGTAACATTAGAAGCATTGGCCAATCAGATAATGGCTCTCATTATCGTGGCAGTAGAAAAAGGCCAAGCCTGGTATCTGTGTGGTTGGGCAATAATAGCGTTGGCTAAAGGATACAGTCTGAAACCTTCCATGTTTTCTGACCTTCCCCTAGCTCCAACACTGATGAAAAGACGCTACAGCAGAAATGATTTAGTTGTAAGGCACACGGCGCTGAGCAGCAGGAGAGCGGAGACCAGCCAACTTGGCCTCCATCTAAGACTGTTGACACTCTCACCTGTAATATGAGCAGTTTATAAACGGCCCTTGAAAGCGAAGCCAAATTTACAGCTCAGGATACGCGCGGTTCTGTTTCAGTCCCCTTTCATCCGACTCGATGAAGACATTGTGCAGCAGCTCAAACATCCCTCCAGGAAACTGGAGAACCCTTTTGGCCCCAGAAACCGCGGCAGACTCTCAGAGAGTCGGATGGTGTTGGGAAGAAATCGTTATCGTTGCTGTCGTCACAATCACATCATCTAGTGAAGCACCACTTTGCTTTATTGACTCAGCTCAAGACAAAGCTCAGAGTGGGTCACAGGATTGATTGCATGATGCATCGGCCTTTAGCCTGAAGGGAGTGTTTCTGCTGCTAGAGAGTTGATTCTTTGAAGAATATGCAATCCCTCTGCAGCTCATCACAACTCAGATGACTGCTTCTTTAGAGGAAATCAATTGTTGATCAATTAGGTTTTGTGTCCTCTTGTCCCCAAAAGCTAGTTTTATCAGGGTTCACATTTTTACTGAAGACTGAATACTTATCCAGACTGAAGTTTCAAGGTTTCTCAGTCTTTCACTTCACTTCAAAATATAGAAAAAACAGAAGAAAGTTTGCCATAGATGTTACAGACTTTTCTAGTACAGTGGGATGGGGGGTGGACTAAGGAAGGTAGGACACATGAGGAGACACCGTGAGGGAACAAAGGAAGAAGAGAATTAAGTAGATTATGAAAGAATGGCACAAAGAATGGAAAGAGGAGCGATGTGTGGATAAAAGGAGAAACACAATAAAGGAAAAAAGGAAGAATATAAGGAAGAAAAGAGGTAGGACACAAGATGGGAACAAAGGAAAGTAGGAAACAAGGACAGAAAGAAAGTCAGGCGGGATACAAGGATGGAATGAAAGACGGGGATGGAATAAGGGAGGGAACTAAGAAATGAGGAAGGAAGAGAGATACAATGAAGGAAGTAATATTATGAAGGACAGATAAGTGGGACACAATGAAAGAATGAAAAATGCTAGGAAACAAAAAGGAAGAAAAGAAATGTAAGGCACAGAGTGAATAATGGCCAAATAGGCCAACATGAAGCATAACTGATATAAATATACCTTTGAAGAGAGGTAAACTTATTTGGTACTTCAACTGAACTGAAAAACACTGAAATGAAATTCCCGACTTTTCCAGACTACCCTGTTTTATAGAGAACAAAGTGGAGAGTGTATCCCATCGCTTGTGTGACTTCTGCCCAGGCGTAGCTGGCAGAGATTCATGACCTGAACACAGCGTGGGAGAAACTACAAACATAACAACGGGATAACGGTCAGGCAGGACTCACCTCCGGCTCTGTAAACAACGTCGTCTTCTGTAATGAAGGACGTAATCTCGCCGGTCTCCGTGCGCTCGTAGCGCGACTTCTTCTTGGGCATCTTCTTCTTCCCCTTCTTGCCGGCCTCCTCGGCCGTGCCGCTGCCCCCGCCGGTGCTCCCGTTGTCGTTGTCCTCGTCTTCACTGTGCTCGCTTTCTGCATAGTTCTTGGCCCCACCCTCTAGCGTGCAGCTGCGCCGCGGCCTGGAGCTCTCGCTCTGGTCTCCGTCCTGCCGGCGGGACTTCCCGGCCTCTCTTTTGTCCCGGTCCCTGTCTCTGTCTCTGTCCCGCTCTTTCTCCCGTTCCTTCTCTTTGTCGGCCGTCATGATCCGCCACGTGCCTTCCTCAGTCCTCTCACGGCTGGGCCTCCGTGAAAGGTAGACTGTGAGCCTGGGCTTCAGAATTCTGAATTTACCAGTCAAACCCAGTGAAAATTCGGCCACACCAACAACCCCAGCGTTTCAGGAAACCTGTGGAGGGGGAAACAACAACAATTAACATAGGGTGTTACCCTGCAGCTGTTATCTATATGCATCATTTAGATCTTTTGTGATAAAAACAACCTCTGGAAGCGAAGCAGACTATTCTTATTGCAAATCATTTGGGGAAACTCCTTTAGAAACAATATAAACTGCGAAAAAACAACAACAAAGCAATGTTAACACTTTGAGATTTAATAATTCCATCTTGATAATAAACAAGAAAGCTAATTTATTTCAGACTGAAACGGGAAGAGCCTAAAAGAAATGTATAACCTTTTTTATAGGTACAATAGCTTGAATTTTCTCACATTTTAACAGAATAGCACCACAAACTTAAAGATATATTATATTAATATGTGACTGACAAAAACAGAAAAGGTGAAGTGTAAGAACAAAGACAATATTTTTTTTAACCTTTACGATCGGAATCAGAGAAGTGTGTAAATGAGTTTACACAAGGTCGCCTTAAGCAAATACTCACAAAAACCACTTCGACTGCAGTAAGACGTGGTTCTGATAAACGTCCATGTTTCACCACGAGGACGGTTAGTTCAGGACGATACGCATTGTTAAGTTTCCAGAAACACAAACTACTTTGCATGTAAAAGTTGGTTTTCAGCTTGACCGGAGCACATTCCTCCACGCGTTTGTCGCGTCTCCACTAACAGCTGGCATGCAGACAGATCCCCTTCAGACTGGCTACCGGCCTCTTCACTGGTTTTCCAAATTTCCATTTCATATATAGTGAGCAGTTCATGATGCGGTTTGTTCACCGATGTTTACTAGAAAAACAAAACAAAACAAAAACCTACGTGGGCTTCACTACACAACTGCATTTATGCAGAGATTAAATCACAAACAGGGGTTTACCAATTAGCTCACCTCTGAAATCAGTTGGGAGCACTTTATTTTATTGAAGTGTATCATAATAAAGCTGATGCCATTTGCAAAAAAAAAAAAAAAACTGAAAACCACGAGTCCTTATTTTCCCACACTATTTTCTGTTGGTCTACCACAATAAAACACACAGAGTTCAAGAATACACATGTGGTCAGAGGTGGTATATTTGGTCTTTTTAAAGCAGTAAACTAGTAGAGTAGTTGGTATAGCCTCATAAAATAGGAAACTGCATTCTCACTGACATTTCTGCCCGTCCGTGTGTGCGCGTCCTCCCAGACTGCTCCCCACCCCACCCCAATCCAGAGCCCCAGCTGACAGTCACTGCTGTGATAATGTGAAGTGACAGCTCTGGAGGGAAGAATACAGCAATCCGCTGGGCGAGGGAGGGAGGGAGGGAGGGGAGAGGAAAGAGCCCGAGTCAGTCATTTGCCATGCTTAGTTCGCTGCCACTTACAGCTATCTTCACCAAGCCGCCACTTTTTTCATAAAACCCTCTATAAACACAGAAGCGGGCAGGGCTGAAGCAGTGCACTGTCTGCGCTACACTGCTCCTACACACAGTGCCCTACAAAGGAGGCTACTCATTTACTGCCAATGTTCGCCCTTCACCACTTCCACCGCCGCCCCCACGACAACAATTTAACTAGAAATGGCTATCATAGCTCCCGGAGGGCTAAGACCAGCCATTCGGCACCGGTGTTACCATGGTCATGGTGGCAGAGAGGAAGAGGGAGGCTGGGAAACATGATGGAGGGGGAAAAGAGATTGAGCCAGGTAAAGCGAAACAACAGGCGAGAAAAAAAAAAAAATTTAAAGATTAAAGAGCGATCTTCAAGCGAGCAAGCATTTATTTGAAGAGCCACAAAGATGGCAAGGTGAGGGACAGAGAGAGAGAAAAAAAGAAAAAACGCTTTTGGCTCAATGTAACACACAGTGATACACGCTGAAGCCTATTTGACAATGGCACTCCTTAGCAGCGGGTGCTGTCATCTCGTGAGCAGACACCAACTGACAGGGCAGCTGCTCTTGTCGTTGGTTTCAACACAAACACAGAGTCTGATTAAACTGCAGCCTCGTCACAGCCCCATTAATCACCTAATGATGAGTTACCAGGCGACCACTGCGCTGTTGGCACACACACACACACACACACACACACACATTAGTGAACAGAGGGAAGATGAAAGGACTCTGGAGCTTTCTGACGGGCATGTTCGTGCAAGGATACGCAGCCAAAACCAACACATATAGATGGTGTGAAGAGAGACACTGTGTGGCCTCCTGCTGTGTTCTGGGTCCAAAATTAACTTTCTGACACAACTGCTAAGAGTTCAAGGGGAAAACCCTTGATGGCTAAGCATTTTAGGGAGCTTAAATATTAGCTATGCTAAGGAGCTTGATAAACTTGTTGTGAATAAAGGTAAAAAAAATAAAAATCTTTGAAAGCTGTTTGTGAACACATCAGATGCTGAATTAGAGGAACCTGATGCATGACTGGTCATGCTCTCTACAGTTACAACAATGATATTTAAATGGTTTACCTAAATGTAGGAGTTTAATTTTTTGTGTGTTTCTTTTTGGGGGGGTTGGGGGGGGGGGGTGGCACTAAGATCTGGGAATAAGCCAAGCATGTTTGAACTGCCAATTAGAAAACCATTCGTATTTTTGAGTACAATATTCCAGCAAAAAAATGGATGGTTGAAGCTGCAGTAGGTAACTATAATAAAAGTCACTTTTTGTGATTGTTCCTAAAACTGTCCATATGTCCTGAAAGTAGGAAATGAGATTAGTAATTTGTGGGGAAAAAAGCAGCTCCATTGGTCACGCCTACTGCTCCTACTGCGATTTTCAAGAATCCACCGCTCCCGGTAGAAAACACCCAATCAGAGCCAGAGCAGCGTCTGATGGAGTGTCTGACATATGTCTATCACTCCTTACACATACCACGACCCGCCCCTCGCTCCGCTACGCAACTATGTACGCAACCGCCTGAGCTCTGTCAGAACAGCTAGCGGCACGAAGCTAGGAGTAAGCTATGGCCGAGCACCAGGACAACATCTTTTCTAGCTGTGTGGAGGTGAGTTAATGTTTTGCTCTTACCGGTTCGCAATCCATTGCTTACGCTTGCCGCTTCAAGTCGCATCAGCTGAGATGCTCAACTAGGAGGGAGGAGCAGGAGGGCCTTGGAGGCGGGGCATGAGTGCTCCGCAGAGGGAGGGGGAGAGATGTGAAGCTTGTTTGAGTGCAAATTTTCAAGCAAAGTCTGCTCTCCTCTCAGAGTTACCTACTGCAGCTTTAAGTCAGGGACTTTGGGCCATCAGGTAAAATGAACCACTTAAGATTTGAACTTCCTAACCTTTTAATTTTTTTTATAATGGTCTAAAAAGATTTCTAATTGTGAGCAGAACTGTACTTCAAAATAAACAATTGATTTGTTTGGTCATTTGGACATTTCCTGTAACTATACCTACCACCGCAGTTAGGTCTCTTGTCAACTATAGTTTATTTACTTCATCTTGTAAACACACCCCACTCAAAGAGCAATGGCTGACAGAGAGCGAGTTTGATTGTGCTTAAAAGCTCTTTACTAGAAGTGCAGCTTATTAAATACGCTAAAAATGCAGGTAAACAAACACTCCCTTTTGTTGTTCTCTAAGCCTTCTGGTGTTCAAAATCACCGAAGGACAATATTAAGATAAACTGGCCTTGTAATGTAAAGCATCTAGTGCCCAAAAGCTGCACTGACTATTAATTACATCGACTACAGAGCACTGCTCTGGTGAAATGATCTTGTGGTGATGTTGGGCTGACTGGCGCGCTCTGTTGCGTTCGACTAATAGTAAAAGATTTGGGCTCTAGGCTTAAGGGTTCAAGGGATACAGCAAGTCTCGTTTATTTCATTTGAAAATGTCGGCCCCTCCTTTCTCTTCAATATGAACAGAAGCTGCTTTTTAGAGCTATGATAACTATGCTAAATAAACATGCAAAATACTAAACTCTACAATCTTTTAGTTTTGTAGCATTCGACAGTTTTAACATTAGGTGAGCAGGACTTATATATATAGAGTGTGTGATCTCTTCTCTGTTTCTAAAATAATTGTTCACAGCAAGAAAGAAAAACATTTTTAATTCTGTTTCAGCTCATAAAGATTAAAATAATGAGCTAAAAAGGGTTACTAGCAATTCTAAGATTTGCAGAAACCAAAACTCCCTCAAAAAATCCTCTTATCCATGCCTCTTTACACAGTACTTTCACAGCAAATATAAACATCTACTTGTATTTTACAACTGACAGCCGTTTATTTCAGTCCCTAGCCAGATCTCCCAGCAAGTCTCAGAGGTGTGAGGAACCCGAAGACCTTCAACAACGGCACCATTTGATAGGTAGGCTCAAATCCCGTGGGCTGCCAGAATCTGTGTATAAGCTAAGCACCTCCTCGCTCCTCTAATCAGGAACATAAGCCTCCTCCAATGAAACCAACAAGGACTCTAAACTGTTGCAAATGGAGGGCTGACCCGCTCTCCTTTGATGTTGTGGCAGATGTAAGCCCCTGCGCAGATCTTTACAACCAAGGTACGATTAGTTTGCATCTGGATACGCTTTGCGCAGCTGCTTTGCTACAAACTCTTTAACTTTAATTATTCCACAGGAATACACACACTTGTCTTTGTTAACCCTAAGCAGGTTTCTAAACAGAAAGGAACGTTTTGTGGGCTTCGGTAAGGTAATTTTATGCCAGCAGTGGAAGCTGAACATGTGAAGTAACTTAGAAGCAGTCAGTGATTTTGTACCAATCCGAGACAAGAGAAAGAAACATTTCTTCCTCCAATACTCAAAAAAAAAAAAAAAAAAAAAAAAACAGTGCTCAGTGGAAAACTGTAGTGGCTGATGAATAATAGTGTGAGGGGGCAGGTGAGGCCAGCAGCTATTACACATCAATCACTGGGCCAGGACTCTTTGAAAGATACCAGCTGTCTTAATGGAAAAGCAAAGGAGGTGGGGAAGCGGCTGAAGAGGGGTTGAGGAGGTCTTAGCTAACGACACCTAATCCAGCATTTACATTACTGCAATGAAGTCGAGGGCTAACAGCCAGCGGGGCTTCTGCTGGAATACATTTTTCTTTTTACAATGAGACCTGAAAAAAAAAAAAAAAGCTAAAAAAACCTCGAATAACACATCGACCCCCAGCAGGTTTGTGTTACTAAACGCAGCTTTTTATCGTTCACTCTCAACAAAAAAGGGCCTGTTGTATTCAAGCTAGTGACTCCCACGTTTACCTAAATCCATTATTTGTCAAAGAGTAAACAATCAAATCATCAAGCTTTCCTTAGGCGCCTATATCAGAGTGATAAATCAGAAGAGTTTATGTTTTATCACTCAAAACCGCAGTAATATGATTGGAAAGTATTACACAAGATGCACGTTCTCTCCTTCGATCTTCCACTAAACACAAGGATAACAGAAACTTAAATGGGAATATAATGAAAGCACAATATGACCAACACTCTGATTCACTCTGATTAGGGAGAGGGAGCCTGAAAAGACATTCATGGCATATTCAGTCGCAGAATTATGAAGTAGCAAAATGTGATTGGCAAGGATTTAGTGCCGACTTTACTTGGGGATTGAATGAAACGCTCGCATGAATACAGATTAGAGGAGAACAATGTTAGCATGAATATACACAGGGTTATTAACAATGAGGGCGTCTCAAATTGATCCGAATAAACCAGCCAGATTCTGGAGTAGAGCAGGGATCCTGGCTGTGGCGATGTGGAGCTGCGGCAGGTTTTCGTCAGCGCCAATCCATTACTCAGAGTGATCTAATCTAAGCTGCTATCCAAGCTCCCCAGAAACAACAGCACAATGAAAGGCTCAGCTGGAGGCAGGGGTAGGCCACTTCATAAGGGATTCTTTTGTGGTCTCTGCACCCTTCCTGCTTTGTCTTACCTGCTGCAATCACGCCTCGCTTTATTCTCTGAGGCCCGCTCTGTTTTAGTGCACACTGGCGGGCCAAAAGGACTTGTTTTTCAATTTACAGATGATAACCACAACGGTTTTTCTCTCTCCCCGTTTTCCACTAAAAGGTGCATTCACAAAGGCTCTATTTTTAGTCAACATCCGGGGTTACTTGAGTAGGTAAAAAACAGTGCTTGAGAAAAAAAGAGAGAGAAAAAAAAAAAGGTAGCAAGGGGGTTTCCAATGAAAACATTCAACCCTGCCTGGAGGCTGCAATGGTTTACAGCAAATCAGTGCTGCACCAGAACAGATTTTAAAGCAAAAAGGCAGATAGCAGATTATCACAGGCAAAAAATACAAACAGACTTATCCCATGGATCATAATAGAGTTTAATTGGATGGATGGTAGATGAATGGATCTTTTAGAGAACGGGACGGTGAATTAAGTCTGGAAAGTCGACTTTTCCCCGCGCATCATTCTGGTTTTCTACCTTCTCCAAACACCAGAAACGACTTAAATCAAATCCTAGACGGCAGCGATCCTGCAGTCAAACATATTTCTCTCAGACACACAGAAACACCCTGCATGCTCTTCCTTGGTTAAGCCTCCACTCCATCACCAAAAGAAGGCTAAATCCCCCTCCACTCCCATTTGTGGGCTAGAAATGACCCCGAGGCAGCCTCTCTGCTACCCAACATGTCCATTATCTCCAAGGTTTTGCGGGCAGTGCTTCACTTTGCAGCCTAATACCGGCTTGCTTGAAGACACGGCACCTAGATGTTTCCTCCTCGCCTCCATCGCCGGAGCAAAAGCTGGTTTTCCATCATCACATCTCATCACATTTTGACATAACTCCCACAAGGGAAAATGCCGGGGCTGTCCACCTTCGCCCTTTTTTGCCTTTTTTTTCTAAACAAGGCACTTTTAAGAGGGTAACGATGAGCGAGCAAGTGAAGGACCTCTCTCTCGATGTGCCATTGATAACAGAAGCTAAGAATGTGAGGCATCCGCAGAGGCAGACAGTGCTATCATGAACGTGGCTAATAATTGAGTTACCCTGTAGCTCTGTGAGAGGCTGTGCGAAAAAGAGAGAGCATTTCTAGCGTCTTGCACATTCGGTAAGGCTCTGACAATTCAATTTTTTGGTATATTATGCTGCTGAAACGGAAATTCAGCCTCCGGTGAAGCTGGGGTCAGGAGGAGTATAAATACACACTGGAGAGACATCCAACGCTGATTTGTACCAGAGAAGATTTGTTTCATGTTTGTCTCTCCAAACATTTATCATTTTGAAGCGGAGCAGAGATCTAGCAGGGGGAAAGAGGGGGAGTTACATGACATTTTCTCAATCAGGTGCATGCAGTAAAGAGATTTAGTAGTAGAAAAAAAAAAAAATCGACAGTGATTTTTGCCTACTGTTGAAAAGACTCTTGAGATTTTAATATCTAAGCACTCAATCATGTAGCACTTCCACTGATATTCTGCAATCAAATATCACCACTCTTCCTCTGCAATCTGCCTATCAGCTTAACAAGCCTATCCATCAGTTCAACATCAACTGGTAGTCTAAATGAGCGTGAGAGGGGAGGAAATGTATTCATACAACTGCCCTACATCCTCCGGCTACACTAATCACTATGCCACACAGAAAGAGAGCGAGGGAGATACGTGCCAATGCAGAGGAGGAAGAAAAAAACAACAAAACAAAAATAGATTAGAGTGACAGATAAGACAGCTCGGAGGTTTCAGAGTGATGGCGCGGGGCCAGCAGGAGTTACGAAGGATGCCGTCAAGAACGGAGAAGTGGGGCGAAAAACAAAGGCGCCGAGGTCAGCACGCACAACAGTTTCTCCACCTGAATTATTAAGCCATGCAACGGCCAATCCCGCTCCACCTCGAGCAGATGGTCGGGGCGGCGGAGGACAATCCCCTCCTTTCAGTGCCTTTTACTGATCGAAGGTAAGAAAGAGAGAGAGGTGGGAACTCCACCTCGATATGCCATTGGATAAAATTACCTCTAATTAGGAAGGTGTTTTATTTCATATGCAAACACCTCTGTTCTAATTACCAACCGCCTCAACGCAACAATCCACGCCGATTCCTAGGGGGGAACAAATTAAACAAAGCATTCCATCTCTTCTATGTAGATTTTATTTCTAACAGGTCAGTGTTTTAACATCACAACCAGAGGCTGCGAGTAAAAAAAATAAAAATTAAGAGGTGACCAAGTGAAGAGAAACATTCAACCTCATCACCCACCACACCATGTGAAAATCTGCAAAAAAAAAACACTAATGGGGGTCAAGATTTGGGAATACATGTTTTGATATTATTGTTGAATACTGCAGTGATTATACTAGTTATTGGTGCTTTTCCATCATCGTGATAAGGCAAGGCAATTATTGGTATAGCACACTTTCAACACAAGGCAATTCAAGGTGCTTTACATGATCAGAAAAATTTTAAAAATTAAAACATAGAAGTACTTTACGAAACCTTAGACAAACATTTATAATAGACATTTTATGTAATAAAAAGAAACAAAAACATTTAGTATTTAGCATTTAGATTTGATAACCCTCCATTCTCAGGAGATAAAGCTTCTTGGTGACAAAGATCGTGGATGACACGCAGAATGTTAGACTCTACCAAATTATTACAAGCAATCCTTTGAAAACTGTGACATGGCACGCATAAAACTTGTAATGACTGCTGCGTTTCAATGTGATGTGTTTGCACACTAGTAAATCAATATTTCTGAACAACTTTCCAGCGCACCAATACATCGCTGACACAGTCTAAAAAGCCTGGAGTCTTAGCTTTGTAGATTTCTTTACAATTTCCCACAGTAGACGTTGTGAGCTAATAAACTCAGCAGGCTGTCGCATCATTTCAAGATTACTTACTTTGGTTAACAACACAGACAGAAAAACAAGCAGAAAGCAACGCACAGTCTGAACAGAAGCTATTCTTGTTTTATATAAAAGAAGTGCTACACATTTATCCATCTTTATGCATTTGCATTTTTCAAGCTGATACCAACATTCAGTTTTCTTCCAGGTCTGAACTACCATAAATGAAATGTATGCTTCCTGTTCCTCACATCTAATCTCTTTTCCATTGAACTTTGAAAACAAGCAAGTATGTACATGCTGCTGAATGATGTGTCTGTAGACTGAAAACGATGGGAGTTGTTCGTTTTGATACCTTTAACAGATTTTTGACCGTTTGCATTTCAGATCAGACACAATTAAAGGGAAATCAACCAAGTCCAAACTGCAGTTAATTGACTGGTTTAGCAGTTAGCATGTTTGGGTAAACATAGTGGTGTATAAAAACGATAAATTGACATGTTCTAACTACAGACTGGATCAGGGGTCTGCAACATTTAGCATCCAAAGAGCCGTTTTGCGCTCAATCCAGCAAAAATAAAATTAATTTAGAGTCGCAAACGTTACATGACCTTTAGAAAAAAGAAAAAAAAACGTCAAAATTCTGATAAGCAAAATGTGTGCGTTTTTAGGTTTTAAAAGAAAGAAAAACATCAAACTATAGCAAAAAGCGACTCAATTTATTTTCATGTACGAGTTCTGAGATTTTCTGTGGCAAATCATATAGACCTGTGCGTAGTTTCAAACCTGATTATCAGACAAATTGATCTAAAACTAGTTTTACTTTTAGTATCATGCTTTGATGGAAATTCAACACAATTATTCAATGAAAAACACAAAACACCTGTTAAAATCTAAATATGTTATTGGGAAAAAAAACGTATTCGTTTTGTTATTATTTTTTTAGCCAAAGTGCTTGGGAGCCATTGTGGAAGGTCTGAAGAGCCACTTGCGCCTCCGGAGCCACAGGTTGCGGACCCCTGGAATAGATCTATCCTGATCTTTTTGATCAATAAAAATCCTGTGCAGTGTAAAGAGCAAAACTGAACATTTATGAACAATCTTGTTGAGGTTTATATCACATTTATCTCCATAAATGTTAAAATAATAAGTTAAGAATAAGATTTAACCTTTTTCAAGCACATATACAGTTTACTTGTGTAGAATACAAAAAAAAACTAGCAAAATCCGCAACATCTCACATCCCTTCGCCGGAGCCTAAAAATTAATCTCTGTGTACATAAAGCTGAGAGCATGCTGAACATTATGATGCCTAACACATGGGTATTGTGATGAATAAAAGTGCTCCAAATAATGAAGACACCCTAAGGGTTTAGCTTGAATGCTGCTTAAACTGCAATCAAATCCATGGTGGTATTGTAAATATTACCACATTCTAGACGCATTTGCTTTCAGTCGTTAGTTCTTTTTCATAAAAGGAGAAAAATAGGTAGCTTGGTTTAAAGTGCTGCTAGGAGGAGCAGGATCTCACAGCTCTCGTTCATAAAAAACATCTCAGGCTCATAAAAAACACAGAGTGTGCCTGGAATTAAGCCTCTTATTGCAGTAGAGTTTTTTTAGGCTCTGCACACACAGGTGGGCCACAAATACACACAATTAATTTCCAAAAGTGTCAAAGGGCCAGACCTGTTCGGTTTAGTGTTTTGACAAGCAGTGAATATTCATATGCCTCTCTATATGTTTAGACGTGGGCTACAGAGGGAACCATTTTCCAAACATATCACCAGCAGGGGACTGCTGGTAGAATAATGGGCTTTCTGGGACGGAATTTGAGAATAGAGTATTATACAGTTTACTGCACTGAACCGGAGATTAACTCTGCCTTTTCATGTGTGAAATAGAAACTTGATCCCCGACTGATAGCGTCCTGTGGCTCCCACATACAAGCTGCGCGATGTTCACCCTCCCTACACCCTAAAAGTGTACCGCACCGGTTTAAACGTTGCACCTTTTGCAACAAACCAACAAAGAATGTTCAAATCACAACCCAACACCTACATAACTTGCACTGCCTTCACTTTGATTGTCTCCTTGATACAGAAGGTGAACAAAGCTGGCTGTGTATAGCCTAGCTGCTGAGTAAGCCTCAGATATTCTTGGAATGTTAATGTTAGGCTTTGACCATGGCAGTCTCACTGACTTCTCTTGTTACAACTCCATTAATGACAAGGAGAGCACTACTCTGCCCTGCCTGTGCAGTGTTCTTTTCTGGTAACTGTTAAAATGCCACTGAAGTGTTATGAGACATAACTGTGAGCTAATCCAATGCTTGCGATGTGTTTAAGCACACCATATGCAGCTTTCCTGCACAGAGAATCAGGCCCAGTCCACACGTAGCCGGGTATCTCACAAAACGGAGATATTTTTCTACGGTTTGGCCTGTCATCCACACGTAACCGGAGATTAAAGGCACCAAAAACTAATATTTTTCAAAAACTCCGGCCAAAGTGGAGATTTGTGTTTTCTCCGTTTTCAGCATCTGCGTGTGGACGGTTGAAAACGGAGATAAAAGAGCCGTAACGTCACTATCCGCGACATAAAATGCTCCGACACTACTCTGAGCGGATAGGATTTGGGAGAACTATGCCCCCTACTGCTTTGGCACGTCTATGAATGTGCTGAAAAACACATTTATCCAGTTAGGTGTGGATGGATATTTTTTTTTTCAAGGAGCGGAGAAAAATCTTCGTTTAAAAAAAAACTCCGGCTACGTGTGGACATGGCCTCAGCCTCAGACACATCCGTTATTGGCAGATTATTTTCGAAAATGTGATTTATTCTATTTATCAAATGGTCCAATAGGTGACTAAAGTGGATCCCTGCCTCTACATGGACTTCTTTGAGACTTATTTTTTCCTTGGCGCTGATTGGCTGCACCTCCAAAAACACAAATAAGGAAGACTGTACTTATTAATGCATAAGAACGTATTCTTTGTGTTTGAACTATTAAAACTCAGACCCAAACACTGCACGAATACAGTGGAGCCACTTGTAAATTACCAAGTCTATTTAGGCTTTTTTTCACTTGTTTTAAACAAGCCAATGAATATGAATTAAGAACCAACTCCAGCATGGCAAAGGCTATAAGAATGGGGCCTTCATCCTCTGTTTTTAAAAATAAAAACCCTGAATATGCATGTTGTGAATCAGAAATATTATCAACCTGAACTGGAACTTACCAGGAAGGACCTCATTTATTCATGAGAGCATCTCTGTTTCTATTAAACCCTATTTAAAGTTTTTATTGAGGACCTAATATTTCTATTCAATGTGAAAATGAAGTGTTATTTCTATAACTAAGTAACATCACTTGTCCAGTTTAAAAATCATTCATTGAGATAGCAGCATTATCTGCACAATTAAACATCTTTAAAACGGACAGAAACATAATAAATGTGGTTGGCTGCCTGACCACACATGGACAAAGCCTGGATAGTATAGATTTGTCTGGCAGTTTTTATGACAATAATTTATGACTTTATAGACATACAAGGGGAAAAATGTGTGTTATTACTTAATGAAATCATAAAACTACACAATACTGAACGTAGCCTTTAACTCAGCAGTAGAGTAAAGGGCCATTTTACTATTTTACTATTCCTTTTAGCACGTTCGAAAGGTCAATTAAAATCCTGAATATCTGGGAAAAAAAATTGAACTGGGTTATCCTAGAATGAATACATGCTGATGACCTGTCCCTGAACCATGTTCAGGTCAGGACGCCTGGGTTCAGTTTTAAACCCAGTGGAAGAGGATGTATAGACCAAAAAAGCTGTTAAGCTGCCCTGGTTACTACCAGCATTAGTGTTCTATGTGTTAGGGACTGAACAAAAAGACATTTGCACCAAAATTGCTGTATTGAGGCAAATAAAACATAAAGGTTGTCATCCAACTATAAATCTATGTTAAAAGTAATTTATCTTTTACGGAAATTGTGATTTTTTTTTCTTTTTTTAAATAACAGCAAAGCTGTAATACTCTGCTTGGGAAAGTAAATCTGTTGGGCTTTTACTTGGTACTCAGACACCAATTCTGAGTAGCAAACTACTACACAGGACACGTTAAAAAAAAATAATAATAAAAAATAAATATATAAATAAATAATCGGGGCTAAATGGTAGAACAGATGTTAGTGCTGTTGCCTCGCAAGTGGAAGGTTCTGGGTTTAAATCCCAGCAGGAATATTTCTGCATTTGTGGGTTTTCTCCAGGTACTCCGGCTTCCTCCCACATTACAAAAATATGCATATTAATATTTAAATTGTCCCTAGGAGTGAGCGAGTGAGTCTCTATGGCTATCCTGTCGGATTCAGAAAATCTCATGCATCACACTGTACTGCTGTGTTTAAACAGAGAAAACTAAGTAAACTGTTCAACCAGTCTATTTAACATCATCCAACCTGAAAACGGTCAGACTCCAGATTTTCTTAGTCAAAAATGTTAGATTTCATAATCAGTAATTTTATCACTGAAACAAACTGACGGTTTTGAAAGCTGACGGCTGCTTTGCACACATAAAGGTGTAAACAAAAACTGACACTTGTTAAAAAGGTTTTAAAAAATTAAAGCGATTAAAACCATCTACTCCATCGGTTATGCCAGCTAGCCGTGGCAGCCCTGACCAAGTGTCTAGTGTGCAGGTTTAAAATAGCTTCCTGCTGCATGTGCAGGCTTAGAAAAAGCAACACTGGGCATATTCACGACTGTAATGAATTTATCAGTCTGTATGAACATGTCAATCTGAAACGTGTTGGCTATCTCTGCACACGTTACCTTTGTTCATTAACAAAACCCACTGCTGCCCCTGAGCAACCGTATTTGCAGAGCTGGTCACACTGTGCTCCCCTATCAATAAATGCTGGAGCGTAATGCGCCTTGACCTTCCATCTTTCTTTTAGCAGCTCTTTACGTATATTGCTGTCTCTCCTCGTATATCACTTGGTCAAATGGCGTCCTTCACCCTGCTCCCTCCTGTCCCTTCCCTTAAAGGCTGAGGGGACATCTCTGCTGTACTCAACTGACAGTCGTGGCAGCTCCCTCGCACAAAAGAAGGAAGGGAGGGAGGGAGGGAGACTAGGCTCACAGAGGGGAAACGATGCAATGAATAATTGTCTTTCATAACACGCCCCACCCCTCCTTTATTAGCATCAAACAATAATTAACAGGGAACAAGGGGCAATGGAAAGTCTGCTTTCCGTTTTTCCAGAACAAGGGGGTCAGATATGCCCCACGACCCCTTTCCCTGTCAAGCAGAAGACACCTCATCGCTCTAAAAACACACTCTTAGCTTATTTATGATGCTCCGCGGGAGGAATAAGCAGCATTCGTGCTGCACTCAGCAAAACTGGCCATACCACTTTACGCAGCATTTTTACTTCTTTCTACCTCCACGTCCTCTTCTTAGCACCACCAGCGTTACAATAACGAAGATGGGGGGCAAAAGAACTCCTTAACGTCGTTGGGAGCCGGTGAAAATATGTGGGCACTGGACACCGGCTCGACCTGATTATCTTTATGGAAACAAAATAATACCAGCCTCTGACTAGCAGCAACAAAGCCATTTGTGATCAAATTAGCTTTGCACTAACAGCTTCATTGATCTTGTGGCTCATCAGTGTGGATAAGTCCTGGAAAGGCAGCTGGTAATCCAATAGCGGGGAACGGCGAAGTGCTTCAAGGACTCTGCTGTGTTTACCGACCTCTTCCCTGCGCAGACGGCCCGAGGAGTCAGCGAACGGCCCTCTCCGGACTGACTGGAAGCCTCGGGGCCTTGGGAACGACAGCGAAACAAATAAGAGCCGCAGTGTGACTTGAAACCAAGGTACTTGAAAGCCAAAAGTAATTGCTTTCACCGCAGCTATCATGTAATGTGTAAACAGGATGATACAAGCCGAGCCTAAATCAGCACTTCAATGTACTAAGCAGTAACACTGGCGTCCTAATGAAGGCTTCTTCTTAATCCATGTAAACTCTGACAAAAAATCGTCAGTATCAATTTAACGAATCTGTTCTCTCAATGCTAAGTGTTAGGGCTTTAGAAGCGCAACATCGACCATCATAGCCTTCCTGCAGTTTAAAACTATCCTCATGAGACTGCCAGAGTTTTCTACAGGTTGGATGGAGCACAGAGAACTCTTGGGTGCCCCTCCCCCACATGTAGCTGGGTAGTTTAAGTCAGCTGGCTGACAGAAGGCTAATACCACTATTGTTTTACTTACAAGAACGGTAAGTGGACGATAACGACAACCCACAACACCCCCCTCTTCTTCCTTATGTATTCAAAGTCCAGTAGTGGCTTAATTTACATAATGTCCTTGAATACATGCTATTGAATATTGAATTCAAACAGCCTTTTAATTCAGGATTTGATTTCCACTCCATTCTGCTCTTCTTAGTCCTGCTTAGACTCAAAGAAGTGAGCACACAGATCATGCGGAAGTAACAGGGGCTGTGAGTGAAATCAGAGATTTTAGTGTGCAGTCGTATTTTAGACAAAGTATTTTGTGATTACAACGGACCACAGCATCAGCCAGCGGCGGCTTCAAACGCTATATCAACATCCTGGACTCAACAAAGTTAACATCTGCTCCGACTGGCAGGACCAGTGTGGGCGGAGCTACAGCTTGCTGGGCTCAGAGCGCTCCGGAGTCGCTGAAGGAGTCTAAACACTCGCTAAATATAGCAACACAGCTGCTACGTTGGTAGAGCTGTTCTCAGTCTTGAGAGATGAAGACACATGACTGTGCATAGTCATGTGACTCAATGTATCATTCATTTCTTAAAGGGGCAGGAGCACTTCTAAACCGAAACACATCTTTTCATTTTTCATAAATACCGAATTTACCGGCACTGGCAAAATCGTCACACATTTCAGGAATGGTAAAATTTCGCTATATAGCGCCCAGCCCTACGTTTAAGTAATGTTCAATCATGATAATTCAGGATTTCTTTCTGATTACAGTTATTGCAGGTCTTACAGCCAAACCTGCTCCCAACAAACTCAATAATGTTTACACCACTAGTGTAATGTGCACGGTTTAACTCATTTGAAAGAAATTTCTGCAGCTGTTATTTGCACATCTGTTTTTCACAGTTTGTATTCTGTTAACTTATTTATTATTAGTAATTACTTAATTTTATTGCAATAATTAGCATCACTGTAGATGTATAGACATTGAAACTGGGCCTTGGGAAACTAAAGCATATGTGGAAACGATATGTATTGCTATAGATATATAAATGTGTGTGTGTGTGTTAAAATGACCATTCTCACTGTCTAGACATATTGCAGCAGAACAACTTCAAGTTTTAGAAGTAATCAGGTTTAGAATTCCATTTAAATATTTACTGTGCAAAATGCTTAAAAAAATACGCTATTCCTTATCCAAAATAATGAAACAGAAAAATAATTACAAAACTGAATAAAAACGAAAACATTCGAATAAAGGTAAAGCTAAATATTGTGAAAGGTAAGTTCAAAATTGTCTGCTTTCCCTGGTTACTTATTTATGCATTTAATATTGCACAGAAAAACCTGCATATATTTGAATTAAAAGTGCTTCAAGTTCAGCAGGTTTATTTTTCATTAAATGAAAACAAGCTTTAAAATTTCATTATCTAATGTGAAGAAAAAAAACCTAACATCAGTATCCTTGCGTACCTGGTACAAAGTATTTAGGCACAGCTTGATGACATCAAAATGTATAACCACGCTATGGCGGTATAGTCCAAATCTCTACCTTTGGTTAAATGTATATAATTTCTACCTTATACATTTTGTATATTAATTGAAATATTTTGCTATATATGTATATTGTACATATAAGGTGGTTTGTTGTATGCAGCAAGGGTAAGTGCTGGCTTCTTCCCTTTGGGTTTAGAAGGGTTAATGGTGGAGACTATTTCTTTGGCCAGGCCGTGTATTTTCAGGGGGAATAAACTGATTGCTGTGGTTTAGAAATTGAAGGAGAGGTCCATCTCTGATAGACAAAGCCGGCTTCTCCAGTTCCCAAATAATTCTTCATTTGGCATCTTTAAAAAGACTTTCATCAATAAATTTACTGTTATATTATTTAATCAAGTAACACTTCATTTCTGTTATAAGCATTTAGACCGTGTGCTTAAAATATTCTGTGTACATGCTATGATGTGTTTTTACTTTAAGTTCTGCTAAGATCAGATTCTCATACTAAAATGCCTTTGGCTACACAAGACTTAAACTGTAATGTGTGGAGAATCATTGAAGGAACATCTGTCTTTACACTGCAATTGCTTCTCTGCAGCCAGGACCAACAGTAACCTTAGCAATCAATTTTGCATGATGTGAGTGGCATGCAACAAGCCCCCAGAAGGCAGAGATCCCATGACACGAAACAAAGCAAAGGGCAACTCGTCGCTCTGCTTCCCTCCGCCTTGACGCCAACGCTGTTGTGCGTCAAGTGTAATGCTGCAGCTCCAACACTGTCGCCTCTCACACACGCATACATGCACAGCCACGATACATCAAGGATTCATGAGTGAACGCTTGATAACAATCTGAGTGCACCCCCCCCTTCGTATCGCTGCAGCAAGGAAAAGAGGTGAGGGCTCTTCAGCAGCCCCCCAGACACGCCACAACGAACACTCCTCTCATACCACACTAATAACCTTGGGCTGTCTACCAATGACTTTATGAAAGCACATGGGCTCTAAATAGAAGCTCAATTTCTCACCAGCACTCTGTAACAGCTCTATTTCAGCTACCCTGTCATTAAATATTAATCTTAGCAGAGTGGCGGATATCAAGGTGATAACCATTTGAAAAAACAAGACTTTTACAACCCATAGCTCTCTCTTAACACTGCTGCAACAAAAACCTATTTAAAAAAAAAGGATTATCTACAAGCGTTCTTTTAATCAGTGCAAAGAAGAACTGAAGAAATCCCTGAACAACGGTCCCAGAGGAACACCTTTCTCTGAAGCCCTATCAAGAGGAGGATCTCCTTCACCGACAGCAGACTGACTGAGTGGGAGTGAGCGTGTTTGAGGATGAATAGATGTGTTGCTACCTCGCTGTGATGTCTTCTCCAACAATCTCAGAACAAAGGCCCCCATTTTCAAGTGGAGTTATGATGGCACGGTGCTCTTAAGGTCTTCTGTTGCTGTGTGTCCTATTGGTTTCAATCCTTTCTGGTAGCCTGGCTGCTTGCTGTGCTCGTGAGACAAGTCGGGGCTGTGGGTGGTGGGGTGTACGACTGCAACCGGTGTGCTACTCTACTGCCAAAGCCAACAATCTGTGGGAGGGATTGTGGGCGTTATGGATCACTAGGAGACAGATGTCCAGTTTTGCCCCAAAGCTGACTCCAGCACTAACCCCCAACAAGTGTCTGGATGTTTGCAAACTGGACAGCTTTCTGTCTGGTTGATCCTTTCTCAGACTTTAGAATGTAAGCCGTCTTTATTTGCAAATGAGTGAGCAGTTTAGTTACTTACAACACAGCAAATAGATGGAAGTCAAGTCACATCATTCCTTGCCGATATCCATTTCCAGCATTTCGTTGAGTTTTGATTCACTGACTCATTTCATAAACAAGTAGTTTTTTTTAATGCACAACTGCGGAATGGTGAATCCCTACATATGTGCTAAACTCTAAATACTGCATCAATCTACATACTGTTTGTTGATTGGCTAAATGAACAAAAACGGTGAACTCTGTTAGTTGGAATGCATTTTCAGTGTGTGAAAACTGGCATGTTCTGACATTACTAGCACTAACTAAGAATAGTTAAGGAGTCTGCCAAGTGGACAACTTTCTGATAGATTCATACTTCGCAAACTTTATTACACCAACAGTAGTGCAACTATACAGCCACCCAGCTATAAGAGACAATGCAGAATATGGAGATCAAGAGAGCAAGGCAAGATGAGATTTTAGCAACATCCCTGGAAAGTATGGTTCAGCCATTATATAGAATCTGAAAATCCGACTAGAATAGCGACCAATGTTTAGCTTGTAGTGGTAAACTTTAATTTTTTACAAATCATATCTGGTTGGCCAAAATGCAAAAAACAGTCAAGCTACATTGATTTGCTGACGTCCACACGTCAGGGCAGCATAAGAACTACTTCCATTCTTACTTAAAACACATTTTGATTAAGTATCAAATCAATCCTGCAATTACCCCTTAAGAGCAGATGACTGGCAGGGGAATGGTATGATTGTCTTCCATGAACACAATGAGATCTGCTGCTGCGCTCCAGTAAGCAGAATCAAGCCCTTTGAGCATCTGCTGTCTTCACCTCACCCTCTCTTTGTTTTAGCGCATGCAGTCACAGTTAATGATTTCCTCAAGATGTCCATTTCCCACGCAACATTTGCATGTGCGGGGCAGGAATGCGAAACAACCGCTTACATCCAAGGAGTATTCAAAGAGCGTTTGGGCAGCGCTTAAAAAAAATATTTCTGTATCAGCATACCGCCTTGCAGTTTCTGCTTGTTTACATATCTGGATTGTGCAGTCATCCCTTCCAGAGAGAATCACCGCCAGCAAAAACAATTACACACCCCCCCCCCCCCCCTTTTTTTTTTTTTTTTTTTTTTTTTTTACCAGCACAAGCCTCTCGCTGACTGCTTTCGCCTTGGCTTGACAATCAAGCCCATTAGGTCTTTCAGAGAATTAATGCTGGTTAACTTAAAGCACTGACACAAATCACGAACAGTCATTAGGCTGTCTTTTTAGCATAAAAAAAAAAAACAGGAGTTATTTGCCGGTTCAGAGAGATCATCTCCCTACATGGAGCCTGGGGCAGCCTTTGCTGTCTACCTCATTATTTTTTAGAAGAACAAGGGCGGCTGATGAATCCTGTTGGATTAAATGAAAGGTTGTCTTATTATGACCTGCCTTCCACGCAGCCGCCGACTCCTGTAAGCTGCTCTCCTCTGCAGACAAAAGAAAATGAAGCAACTCGCCAGCACAATAAATACAGAGATAAATCACACTCAGCTGAGCTGCTAAAATCAAAGTGAAATAACTGGAGTACATCACTCCCACACTGCTGTACGTTCTGCTGTGAGAAAAGCTGTCCAACTCTGAGCTTTTTTTTTTTTTTTTCCTGTGGATACTAACGGAGCAGACAAGCCCTGATCATACAGGAGAAGTGATAAAAAGGCATTTGTTTCTGCTTAGAGAGTCATTCCAGATGTGATCACCTGCACTGCCCTGGTGCTTTATTACTGGATAAGACAAGCTGTGTCTCCCACCCCCCACCACCACCATTAAGGTTGCTAGGGTGACAAATAAAAAGTAGAATCCCCCACACGACTAACCAAACTATAGTGAGACAACAAGTCAATATTTTTCCTATTGTGTAGATAGAGCATCGCCTCTGCATGGTTACAACCTGCGCTCTCAGCTGCTTGGTAACGTGTCACGAGTGGACCATATAAATTTGATTGAAAGTAAGTTTATTTGAAGGCTCCAGTGTTGCTTCAACAGAAATGTGTCTGTATAGATCAATAACCGACAGCAAGTTTTAATCAAACAGCTTGGAACAAAGTACACTACACTTAGACCATCCCTGAAGGGTTAATATTACACAGCGTAGCCAGTAGAAAGTCAAATACTTGGAAACCGTTAATCATGTTGCCTAATCGCACCATTTTTTGCCAACCGGGGTGAACACTGGAAGTTAAAAGGGGTTGGATCATCTAGGCTCAGTGAGCTCAACGATTGGTCAGCTTTTCTCAACGGACTATGGCGAACGTGGTAGCAATGTGTTTCAAAACAGTTTTTTAACCAATGTACACTAATTTGTTTTTACATTTAAAAGTTCTTAATGCAAGGAAATGTACTTTATTAGATTAGTCTGGAATGGTTGGCTATTCATATTTTGTTGTAAATGTGGTTGTGCTTGTGCATCTCACAGCTAGCCGTAGCTTGTCTGGAGCGTTTGCACGGTGTTTTAATTAAAACAGCCAATGAGAGACAATCTTGCAAAGATGGAAATGTCACCTACTGTCTCAAAATCCCTCACAATAAAATGTAATAATTTATATAATTTGTTGGAATTTCTTTCAGGAAAGCCATTTATTTGGGTGGGCCCAGGTCCAAAGTGGGTGAGCGTAGGCCCCCACAGGCCCACCCATAGCCACGCCTCTCTTCTAGACTCATAGGACAAGCATGCCTCACATGTAAAACAGCTGTAGGTTGTCAAAGACAAAAATGTAATTGCACCTCGATCTGTTGAGGTTAAAGGATAAACAACTTACTCTGAGAGCAGCTAGTATAATAACAGGAGAACCTCAGTTATTAAGCGAAATGAGAGAAGCACCAGTGCGATCCACTCGGAAACCCCAGGCTGGATCCATTTTAAACCAATTCCTCTGGGCTCACTCATCATCTTTAAAGGAGTTTATTTTATTTTCTTAAGTGAGGAGATCTGACTATTAGCTTGCCATTCCGTTCATCTTGTGTAAAAACAAAGAAGGGAGAAAAAAAAGAAAAAAAAAAGAAGAAGCTCAAAACAAGATGGAGCTCACATCATCTCTGCAAGCCTGGTTACACAAAAGCGAGATCAATGGGCAAATATATCAGCAAATATTACCATTCGCTGCCTGGCAAGTAATCATTAAGGAATGGCACTGATGAATTATTCAACAGCTAATGTATAATTCAGACATAACAGCAGATTCTATGCATAAATAAAGTGGTGGTACATTTAAACACATTAAATGTTTGCTTGATAAAATAGGACGTGAACGCGAGGCGTGAATGCTTTCCCCCCGGTGATGTCTTTTGATTGTCACTCCCGTAGATGCTGGGTTGAAAGGTTGACACCTGAATACAGGCTATTGAGACGGAATGTGTGATCTGAACCACAACGGTCATCTAGGTGTAGCTAAGAGGATGAAAATAGTCCACCCTGCATGACTTTAAGTAAAAAATAAGGACCGGTGAATAAAACTAAACATGACAGCCATGCAGTAATTTAATTTTCTGGCACATGATGATTTATGTTCAGTCACTATCTCCCGAAGACATCAGCAGCGTTCAGCTCTCATATCGAGAACACAAGGATAATGCTTGTGTTAAAAAGGACTTTCAATGGGTAAGAGGGAAAAAAGAGATGCATCAATCAGGATTTTACTGGCCAAATGCTCATGTTTTTTTATTTTCTTTACTGAGAAAAAAAGACTTGGACTGCAGGTTCTTTAATATCAATAGCAGTTTCTTGGAAAAAAATGAAAAAATAAATCAGGTATTCCAACATATGCAAAATAGAATATGCCCCTCACTATTAACTACGTATTATTAAACCTGCGGTTGGTTGATACTCTGTTGCACTGACATAAAATGGTGAAGGTTCTTGGTTTGATTTATGAATAGCCTGTAGCCTCACAATACTGTATCGATATTCAAAAATGTATTGATTTTATTTTTATAGTAATGATAGCCTGTCCTTTTTGTCCTTTTGATCTATATGCTGTCTATCAAGCCTTTAATTTAATAAAATTAATTATGCATTAAGGGAAAGAGCTCGCTCTCCCTCTTTAGTGAAGCAGAGCTACCCTTGCTCAAGCCAACAGGATGCAGCACATGTGCAAAAAAAAAGAAGGAAAAGCTGTGTTGAATTTGTTAAATAGGAAAAAACAGAGTTTTCATTATTTTAAATTCCAATCACAGTTCCAAGCAAATTAAGGGATTTGCTGATTTACTGGTGCTTTTCTAAAAAAAAATATATAAAAAAGTAATGAGGACATCCATGTGTCTGATGATGTTCAGAGCTGGGCGGGTCCACTGTGGATCCTATTCATGACCAAATTAACAAGGACAGACACCTCCCACCCAACCCCCAACTTAACATGTGAGGAAACTGCCCTCTGACAGTCTCAGCTGCTTTAAACATGTACGGACACAGATGATTGGAGAGGTGGTTTTCAATTACCCCAATTCCATCTCTCCCCTTGCTCCTGAGGTTTATTTTTAATTAAAGATATCGCCCTTCTTCTCCAAAACGGTCTGAATTTTCTATAAACATTGAAAGCTCCATTTCTGAAGTCACCCACCAGAGGGTACTGCCTCCTTAGCAGTTGCTACCATTGTTACCATGCCCATCTGTGGCTGAACTGCTCTAAATGCCTCAATGGACTATCAGCAAGGACAATAGGTCACGAAGCATAGAGAGAGCTTGTTCCATTTTGAAATGAAACCCGTCTAGAGTCTAAAAAAAAAACTAAAAAAAACCCCTGAAGAGATTGATCGTCACAGCTCCAAACCAGGAGAGTTTCAGCAAGGGGGGGATGGAAGTGGTGGAGAAAATAATATTGGAGATCCTCTGTGATTTTCCAACTGGCTTATTGACAAAACGGGTCCATTTAGTTTTGTTTGCGCTTTAAAAATACATTTTTAACAAGTCTACATGCTCTCATTCAGGTTGGATATGGACGACAACATCAAGTCATTGTAATTACAATGGACAACACCAGAGACATTCAGGCTATTACCCAAATGGAAACGATAAAGACCTCAGCAGACTTTCTCATTAGGGAGAAAATGAGAAGCCTGGCAACGCTGCATCAAATGCAACTCAAGCTTCCTGCTCTTCCTCAGACATTACATCGCTCTGTTGAAACTACAACAGCCTCAAAGTGTTCCTCCACCAGCCAGCCGGCTGCCTTCATCCCGACAGGGAGAAGAAAAAAAAAAGAGGGGGCAGAGACGCGGCATGGTGCAACCCCAGTGAGGGCCATCATGCGAGCAGATTAAATAATGTTTTTTCAATGCCCCCCCGTCAAACGCTGAGCCAGACAACCGTTGCACGCCGTCACACCGTGAGGCGCCTTTCCCTCCGCGTGGTCAGAAACAGCCTCCTTGATCCCGATATCTTCTCTCTGATTCCTCCGAGGCGACACTCGTATGTGAGCTGCATGTTTACTAGCGCTCCGTACCTCGTCCTCGGTGAGGTTCGTGTTTGTGAAACTGGGGTGACTCACGCCGCTGCTATGCTTCCCCCCCGGTTTACACGAATCAACAACGCCGACTGCAGACCCCCCCCGATCAAATTCCGCGCTGGATTTAATTTCCCACAAACGCTGGAGCGAGGCTCTGCAAATAGAGATGATTGAAACGATACAGACAGGGGTACGGCTACATGCGTGTAAATTAAGGCTTAGGCCCGCCGTATTCTCCTCTGACAGCGGCTTCACTGTGAAACGCCCGGCACTCTCAAAGCCATACAAATCCCACAGTGCAAAACAACTCAGACTCCTGTATACTACTCCATTAAGAGGGCTGACCACTTCCTCTTTCATTCAGTCCACAAGTAGTGAAACTAAATGGATATTCTAACCTCTGGGGAGAACGAAGGAGGAGGATGCCATTTCTAAAATGGGTTCAGAAGGACAAGCTATGCAAGTTTTCCCATGTGGCAGGGCAGCCTGAGATTATGATTACATGTTATCCAGATGAAGCTGGTGGTCCAACCATTTCTGTTACACTGTTGAAGTGTTTTAAGATGAGAGAGATACGTCCAACTCGTGCAGAAGCCAGCTGACAAAACGGCAGTAAAACCTGCTTGCAATCTAAACAATCACATGGATTAGATTTTATTTCACACTCATGAAAAACTTTGGAAATATTCCACATATCTGTGGTGGAAACGTAAACACACAAAAAAAAACTGGTCATGACATCATTGTGATGTAAACATGCTTGCCTTCATGGTCACTTAGGCAACATCATACAAAAGTACATCTGGAGAGCAGCATGTGTGGTAGATACACAAGTGTTTTCGCCTGCTGTTCGGACCAATGTGGCTAAACAAATGTCATATATAACATCATCATAACTGATATATCAGTTTTATTTACTTACGGGACGCGTTTTGGTTTTTATGGCTTGTTTATTTAAACATGATAATCAGAAAGCGAGATGTTTTCACACAAGTTTATCATCCAGTGAGAATCTCATACCGACCAACGCTTTCTCCAATTATTAAAAACACCAATCAAATCCAAGACCAGAGAGCCATTAATGCCAAAATCCTAGAGACACTAAGAAAGGAAAGGAACTTAATTCATGAACATTACTGATGAAGTAAAAACCCATAATTCATATCTACATGTCGTCTTATAATCGCTTACCTCAATCGCATATCTGTCAAAGCAACCATTCCATACCCATCTATGTTTACGTAAAGAGATAATCAGTCATATAACTTTAAAATATCTGGCCTAAATTATTTTGTGCATTATTAACGAAAAACTCGACACTTGGCAAGAATCTGGTGATATAATATTTAACACAATATAGCGGAAATGATATGGTATACAATACGATGAGTAATACTATAACTGTGATCTTTAAAACTGAATTTAATTTTAAAAAGTCTCAGCATTCTTAACACTCTAACCTGTCCCATAGTTAAAACGTCCAGTTTTATTACTACGTCTAGTTGATCCACTGGAACTAAGAAGGTGAAAACAGCCACCAAGTCATACTTGTAATTTTACTTCAAAAATTACTGTCATCCTTAATGGTTCCATTCAAATTCTAAAAGAAATCTAATAAAATGAAAACTGATACATGGCTTTTGAATATCTATACATATCATGACATAAAATATTGTGATATATTGGCGTATCAATCTTTTCTTACATCCCTGCCATTTCCATTTATATTGGTTGTTCTCGTTTAGGCCAATTGACTCCTCCCATAAATAATCGATCAGTGATCACACTTAAATAATCAAATGTGACCTCTTATGGCTTGATTATATTTACTGGAGCGATGTAACGTTTCCTTACAGTAAGTTATAAAGAGAGCATAAAAATTACTTTACATCGCTGGATATCAAAGAAGGCAAGAAAGTTAAATGGTTGGTAAAAAAAAAAAAGTCTAATAGTAGGCGTCTCATCTTAGTGCCTGAGATATTACAGTTGCAAAAATTACTTACAAATTCACATCTATGTGCATTTTAACAGCGTGTGAGCTCTCACACATTTAAACTATAGAAGAGGGAGATGATGTATTAACCTTTCATGGACTCTAATGTAACATTTATTAGTGAAGTGCTATCCCCCCAGAAACTGAGGAAATATCGAATCAGAAGCCAATAAAAAAAAACAGAAAGTGGAAATAGGGGATGTAAGCTCCCCTCCGTGAGTAAAGCAACACCTTCGTGCCTTAAACAGCAGAGATTTTATTTATCTCAGCACACAGTTAGTTTTTACATTCATAATAGGTTTTTAGCAAACATTTTTAAGATGTTAAATAGAGCAGTCAATCTGTAGCCACCAGGGGTGTTTAATCCCTCTTTGACAACCAAGGATTTAGTCATCTTCTATAAGCTACTCTGTCAAATGTGCTAAAAAGCAGGGATGTAAGGATACCTAAAACTCACAAGAACCAGACGGGACAAGATTTTAATAGTACTTAATTGAAAAGTTCAAAAATCATATCTTTGCTGCAAAAAAGGCCTTCATTCTCCATTTTATTCATCTTGACACAAAATAAACACATGCATGTCTTTCTTTTACTAATTGTTTTTTAATCTCTTCTGACTTTAGGACGGGGCTTCAACTATACATGATCAGGAGTACAACATTTCCCAGTTGCCATTGGTAATGTGCACTGTGACAGCTGAACGTACCCCTGGACGTGCAGACATCGGCTGTTATAGGTATTCTTTCCACTTCCTTCATCCCTTGAATAACTGGACGTGCTTACATGTTGTTTGTGTCGTGGTTGTCACCTTGTCGCCATTTGCAGTTCCTACTGGAAACGCAAAATGCCGCCAAACAAACAATTAAAACGATTTGGGCGATATAAGACTCCAACACATAATATACCAGCAGAAGAGGAATATTTAGTCATTTTGGTTTGATCAGGGGTCAT
The DNA here is from genome assembly GCA_028564705.1 of Apricaphanius iberus. Lineage (NCBI taxonomy): Eukaryota > Metazoa > Chordata > Actinopteri > Cyprinodontiformes > Aphaniidae > Apricaphanius > Apricaphanius iberus. The sequence goes on from JAPXFQ010001412.1 coordinate 959,996, forward strand.
GTTTCCTAATAGAAATACTTCCCTCAAAGAGACTAAATTGATAACTAATGGCTTAAGTTAATGGGTACGAACTAGTCTATAAAATGGTAATGCATGGGTACACATCCACATGACTCTAAAAAGGTGAGTAAACTATGTAGAAGAAATGCAGAAATGCTAACCCTCTCATTGTCTTTACTGCAACATATACCAGTGTGGTGTTATCCCACTCAAACCGGATTACTCACATCTGAATCATCAAAGCAGAGGTCACCTCTCAGCTAATAAAGGAGCATATAAAAAAACAAGCACCACAAAGTGGAAATAGAAGAGATTAGCTCCTAACAATTAGTGTAATATCTGAGCCTATTTCGTAGCTAAGCAAGATTTTAGGAAGCAGCTGTTTTACTTGAAAGTGATCACCACTTCCTCTTGCGTTCATTTGAATCTCTGTCAGGTGGGTAGCTGTCTTTGTGCTGAGGACTCATGGACAACATGGACTCAGTTTATAGTTATTTAGGTTAACAAGCCCACCTCCCTCTACACAGTTACTCAAAACACCACATAAGCTGTCTTTTAGACAAATAACTGTAGACTGCAGCTAAATCCTAAGCTCCTAAACAAACACCCAAACAGATACATACATTTATATCCCTCCAGCCAACCCCCCCGCTCTGTTCAACAACAGACTAGGACCCCCACCATCACCGAGCACACACACACACACGCAAACAGAATGAGAGCTGCATGTGCTTATGCCAGAGTTCATAGCCTCTGGGGTTCAGAAGGGGAGGGGAGGTTCAAGTTAATTTGGCCCCTCAACAGTTTGGATCTTTTTGAAGCTGATCTCACGCCCACACTTCCTTAACCACATTACAAAGAAAGAAACTCAGCTTTTTTCCCCCCATCTTTACAGTGTTTTGACACCAGAAAACTCAAAATGATGGTCCCATTCATTAAAAGGTGCCTCCCCAAGGGTGGGGGTAGGTGAGGGGGGTGGAGGAAGAGCCAACCCTATGAATCCACTCCACCTTCCTCATTTTCTTCCATCCCCAGTTTATTTACCTGAATATGACCACAAAGTGTGTGTGTATGTGTGCGGGGTGGACTTTTAGTTTGCTGTAAAGAAATGTGGTTGTATGACTCCAACAAGTATCTACCGAGCACACAGTCATTATATCTTAAATATATATAAGTAGGATGGAATTGTATGACTATGCAATAGGTAAAAATGAGCAAAGTGTAGATTAGGACGTTTTTTAAGAAGGATGATTTGAGGTTACAAGCAACAGTGAAACCCAAAGTTATACATACTCTATCAAATGTAGGTTTAAAAAGCATTTTTCATTAAACCAAGTAGTCTGTTTCTGATAGGGAATGACCACAATTTAAGGATAGCAGGAGAATGTAAGGAGAATCACAGTTTTTAAAAGAATCTGTATTAATTAACACTATAACAAAGCCAAGGCATGTCGAAAAATAATATCCTAAGGGAAAAACAATCAAACCATTCTTCTATTTGCTTGTGCATGCTTTCTCTGGTATTTTGATTATTTAGCCTCGGTCATGAGCTCCAAGTCTTTCAGGTTGGAGGGCTTCCTTGCCATCACCCTAATCTTTTTCTCCTTTCACAGATTCTATTGGATTCAAGTAAGGACTCTGGCTGAGCCACTGAAAAGTGTTAATTATTATACCTAGTAAGAAGAAACATGTTGTTAAAGTTAAACGATTCCTTTAAACCTAAATCCACCCGAGTATGATTAATTCGATCTTTGATTTCATCTCGACTGTGCTTTTAAACTTACCCAGAGAAACACGTTTTGACAACATTTTCTGCAAGCACAGCTCCTTTAAAGTAGAGATGTAATCATGTTTTTAGCTCTATTCTCCACACAGCACAACCCATCAGTTATTAAGAAACACTATTACAGACTCGCCAGGTCAGTGAGGGTGCTTCAGAGGCTACAGCCAAGTTTTACAACAATGCGGCCAACTTTCAGCTCCCCAGAGCACTCAAAACATTTGACTCCAGGTCACTCACGCTTCCTCCCTCCGGGTATAAACAGATTTAGGAAACTTCTGACTGAAACTACAAGTGTTAACCCGGCGTTCACCCGCACATTGCTCCACCTTCCTCAAACAAAACTGTTCTGTAATCTTTTCTTTATACTTTTTTTGTGTGTGTGTGTTACTTACCCGCCAGTCTGCTGATTCTTGGGAGTCCCACAGAACTGCAAACAAGTTAGGAGGGGGGCACACACGATCCTTGACCAGCAGAATATAGCACAAGATAAAAATCCAACAACCGGTGAGAAATAGTGGAAACTGGACAATTTTTTTTAATCCCGTGTTTGAAAAAAAAAAAAAAAAAAAAAAAAAAAGGGAAAGCAACAAAAAAAAAAAAACGCTGCTTGCACGGAAGACAAGGGGGGCTCGGGCAGGCGAGTAGTACTACTTGCTTCAACAAAAGACGGTTTCACTTCACCGATAGACTGCTCGCGACAGAAATAACCGAGGAAACAGCCGCTGCAACGCCAGGTCCGCCGCTCGCCCTCGGAGCCGCTCCTGCCGCCTTCGGCCGCGCTGTCGCCGTCGATGAGAGCGTCCACATGAAAAGTAACGCGGCGCTTGTTCCGAGCGGTAGGAAACCAGCGAGTTCTCCGTTAACAGGCTCTGCTTCCTTTTCCACACACATACACACAACTCCCCCTTTCCTCCACACACACAGACACACACACTCTCTCCCTATCGCTCCATTCGTCTCTGTAAGCCCTCCTCCTCTTCAGCTGTTCAACAGACGCATCCACATGGCTGACCTAGTCTTTCTTTATCCACACTAGTGAAGGAGAATCGCACCAAATTCCCTTTTTTGTTGTTGTTGCTGTTTTATGTTTAAAAAAAAAGAGGTTTAAAATGCGGAGACGACGCAGAATGAAACAAAAACATGGAGTGGATTTAAAATGATCGTCGGGGACAAAAGGGGGGTGGAGGTGGTAGGTTGTTGGGGACGTCGATGGGGCTGTTGATTGATGGGGAAGCAGCGCTGTGTGCAGCTGCATGAGGCAAAGTGGTCTGCTCGACCATCATCATCATCAGCCGATCAATGATAACGCTTATGGGAATGTGACTGAAACACAAGGGCGAGACAAGGGAGCCTTAATAGACTAGAATATGTTCCCCTCTGCGCGGAAATGACGCGTTTTAACGCAGAAATATCCACACGTCGAAAACATCCTCATATACACCTCTGGGGAAACACTGTTCATCTCATTTGCATTTTTTTTTTTGTACAATGAATTAATTAGTCCCCCCACCCATTTAAAAAGGCAGGAACAAGCAGGGATGATGATGTGAGGGTGGTTCATTAGCCATGTTTGGAAGGCTGATTTAAGCAGACTTCATGTCCAGATATCTGATCACACTTGTTTTCCAGAGGCGGTCCAGGGTGAGAACTTTCTACCGCAAACAAAATCTTTTATCATCTGTTAGCTTTCTAAAACAGGTAGCTTCTGAGGCAGAAAAACTACTTCACTTAGATTCCAGCTGTAAGGTCATCTTTTATCACAGTTCTAACAATGTTTACAGAGGGAAGCACCCACTCCAAATAGATTGGGCAAGCAAAAAGAAAAAAAGGAAGTGACAGTTAATTTTTTTTCTCCTGTTGAGCTCTTGTGACACCCCCAGTGCATGCCACCCTGGGTAGTGAGCCACCACTGATAACAGGCAATACACAGAGTTCCACAACGATCATCATCTCCATATCAATGTGTACAATCTCCATGCAAATGCCATGTATTCAAAATTAGATGGACTCAACTCTGAATGAGTTGGGTAGTAGGAACCTCGTAAAGATGATAAACAAAGAGAGCGGTGAGGAGAAGAAAAAAACCAAAACAGTTGGTTATTCATAACAGTCACGATACGGTTTCCAAAGATAGGACAACAGCTCTGGATCATTTCCTACCTAACTTATTTTGTCTCATGCGTTTACAGTGAAGTATGTTTCAAAGATTAAAGGCGTAGTGAAACAAGTGTTAAAATCTCAGCTCAGATTTAACAGATCTGTATAATATTTTCTGAAAAACTGGATTTCACTCCACTCTCCAGTTATTAAACGACCAGGATTGGCTCAATTTGCCTCTTGATTAAATACTCCACCATAGTTTTAATTAACAGCTGGGATGCGCACCCAAAACGTTTTAAAACCTTACATATGACATTATTTAACTATGCATCATTTTTTTGAAAACTGTATTACAGCCTGCATCTGTATTGAAGTGACCGATTAGGACACCTGATCAAACCACAAGTATAAGCAACCACGTGATGGGAGATGTGAATGTTGGCCTGACCCTTCAACATTTTCTTACAGCAACTATGAGCAGATTCTCGTCATCGGGCGTTGAAGGTCGCTCGGTGGATGGCTCCGTTTTATTTTGAAAAAGTAAAGTGCGGATCTCTTTCACCTTTGTCTACAAGCAGCCAATAGGAACTCTCACAGCACTTGTAGAAGTGAGAGCAGGAAAACAAAGGCGGGCTCCTTTAACTCATAAATGAAAAGGATAATTTTCATTAAACCGAGCCGGTAGCTTGACACATTTTCATCGTCTTAAACGTGATATTGAATCGCTGTCGGAATCCAATCAACTAAAGCAAATAGTCCGAGCTGTGGGCTATTTCTGCACTAAGCCAAACGGGGGCAGCAGGAGAGATGGGCAGTGAGGATCAATAGAAATTGAGTTGAGGACGGGGGTGGGGGGGGGGGTGGGGGGGGTTTCATTGTACTACAAACGTTGGTCGTCTTTGCTTTAGCAGCGCTGGGGGTGGTAGGGCTTTCTGCTGTGTGCTGCTAAAACCTCCCTCCAGCTCTACGTGCAAATTCTCCAGAAAAGCCCCCACCTTCCTCATAGTAACCCAACACCACAGCAGCCGTTGCACCTCCCTTATCACAGTATGTATACATTTCACAAGGTCAATTTGTCAGATATTTACCCCACACACACAGTTAGGACTCTTTTTCTCAGATACACAAAGATTCAAAAGTTTGATAAGGAGGTGCAAACGCACATCTATCTCCATTTATAATGCACGGTTTGACAGTTCACCACCAGATGTTTAGAGAAGAAGAGAGTCGAACGCCAGCGTTTACAGGACAACGCGAGACGCTCGCTGGCTCGAAGGCAGCAGCAGAAGCATGCAGAGTTGCTGCGAATCCTCTCTGAGGGCTGTGCTCTGTAAAGCTGGATTGGCTGGAGGGGCAGGCTTCCCTTCACCGGCAGATGAGATCCCATTATCAGGCAGACGGGAACTCCACCTCCAGGATTTCACAGCTCCTCTGTTTATCACATGGCTCTGTCAAGTTGGGCACCATTAACCGATAATGAAAGAAGACAACCGGTGCAGTTACAAGCAAAGCACTCCACATTCTACAGGCCTAAGCATGTATCTGGGAAGCTGACTGTGTCTATTCAATTCTGCTCAGCATTTAAACGGGCCATCACAATTGCTTTTTTTTTTTTTTTTTTTTTTTTTGTGGCTGAGCACCTTCTTCTACAGCTATTGTGCTTCAGATCCTGACAGAATAAAAGCACTACTAATGTGCTCCTGTTTCGTATTCAAGGGAAATGAAATAACTGAGGAAAAACTAAAAATACTTTTCTCATTGAGTTAAAAGAAAATTTCCTTTTAAGAGGAAATAATACCAAGGGTAGATGTGTAATGAGGAGAGTAAAATAAACCAAATGTTCTGTCAAAAAGTATTAGTCCATTTACAGATTTTCTTTGTGTTAGTTTTTACTTTCGTCATGCCTAAATGTTTCAGATCAAACACATTTCAATATCAGAGAAGGATAACCTGAACATATACAAAACGTAATCTAAAAGATAAACTGTCCTGTACCATTGTGAAAACAGAATCTGTCTGACAAAATCTAGCTAAATACCATATGCATCAGAGTGTTGGGTGGTGCGATCAATACTTTGGCACGCACATCTAATCAAGATTTTGGCAGTAACCGGACAAACGGCTTAGCCAGAGCTGAGAGTCAAGTCCAAGTTTATATGTCACTCAGAAAATGTATTTAATGAACTGCGTTCCACTTCGAGACACTAGGTGGCGACGTGTGCCCTTTGAGGTTCGACATTTTACCGCCGGACTAGATTCACACAGCTAGTGAACAAATGTTCAAGTGAGTAAAAGAGACGCAGTAAAAGCAGAACAAGCGAAATGAGGAAAGAAATGGACGACAATAACGCTGGAGCATGGAACATTTAAGTACTTCACTGTTCGTATTCCACCGGTTGTTGCTGCTCAGTCTGTTGCTGCTGGTCCTGCTACCACAGTCTCATCACTTCCCAAAAACGCAGTCCCACGGGTGCCAAAAGCTCAGCTACCTCTGACTGTCATTTACGTGAAGAGAAATTTGATTTCCCACTCGCATTATCCAAGCACCATAAGCTTGGGATGCACAGATACCGATACTGGTATCGGGTGTAGCCCCGATACCATTTACTTTACATGTATTGTATCGGTTAAAGTTAACAGATACCATGAACTTATACCTAAAATGTGGTAAATATGCAATCAATTCACTTTTCCCCCCCTCATTTTTCACTTTGAATTTAAGTTTTATGGTGATGTTATATTTTACATCTGTTAATGTCTTATGTCTAGTTTAGTTAATCTGGTGCCTTCAGTCGCTTCAAGAAAGGTATCAGGTAGAAGGTATAAAGTCGATTAATTCAGCAATAGTATAGAGTCGGTATTGGCATCAACAGATACACAAAGCCCAGGCATCTGTATTGGGACTGAAAAAGTCGGATCGGTGCACCGTTACCTTAAGCCTAGTTTACACTATTCTGATGGCGAATTTGCATACAGACGCAAACATATTGTCAGGAAAGTTTTTCATTTATGGTTCTTCGTTTATTTCTCTCTGTTCTCCATTGATTTTTCTGTGTTTCAAAGCAATTCTCGACCAGGACAGCAGGGAGTGCTAACTTTTCATGGCGGCTCTGTACTATCGCAGCATCGTTTCAGTTTTTTCTTTAGCTTGTGAACGAATTTCCCGCTCAGGAAAACAGAGTGAAGGAAAGTAATTTCGATTGAGCTGTAAAGCTTTATAGTAGAAGTGCAGCTCATACAAAAAACATATGGAAACAAACATAGCAGCCTTTTTTGTTATTTTCCTACACCTCCTTGTGTTCAAAATCGCCAAAAGACCAGATTAGATCAAGTGTCCTTTCAATATAAAGCATGTAGTGCCCAAACGCTGTCTTAAATATTGATTACATCGACTATAGAGCCGCGTTCTGGTCAAACAATCTCTGGCTGTTGCTGAAGTGACCAATCACAGGCATACGCTCTATGTTGGCGGATATTTACAAAATTGGCCTCTACTCCCTCCGTCCTTGGGTAGGTGACGGAAAGCCATTGCGTTGACAGAGAATGGCGCTGAGTCGATCCGTCTCTGTCAAAACGGAGTATTATAAACTAGGCTTTAGTCTGATTTCTCCAACTCCAGTTAGGTTCAACCGAAGTCGAGCTAAGGTGTATACATGCATTTCAAAAGTCTGATTTCCGTAAGACTAAGGCAATAATTCGTGTGGGAACAACATTCCTGAGCTATGAGGAAATTGACCCTTGCAATGTGGTTGTACATTTTAAATACAATAACTGAAAATATTGTGCAGTGTTTGCCCAGCTCTAGGGTGGTAGAACTCGTTATTAAGTTTAGGGAGCAGCTACTTTCCACATAGTGTCAGATTGATTCAGATATCCTTTTCCCCTAAATATATAAACTAATCATTTGGAAAAGTTCTTGTCTTTACTCAATTATAACTGGAGAAAATAGGAAAACTGTGAGGGGCAAACACTTTTTCACAGCACTCTACATCAATGAATAATTAGCACATGTATTACCAAACAGAATCAAAGGCCAACAAGCTCCATCTTCAGCCTGACTACTCCATCTACGCTTTATATGCTTCTGTAGCCACTTACACTCATTAAAAATGGATACTTAACAAAAGCTGAGGCTGACACAAACCATTTGCTTCTGCTTGATTTCTCTACACTGGAGGAACAAGGAGAACAAAACAAAACAAAAAAAAACGTCTGCTTAGTGGAGGCAAATGGCGCAAGCATGGGAGGCAAGAGTAAAAATGCTCAGCACTACAAATAAGTCAGCCAGTAGCTGAAACGACAGGAAAAAGAGTGACACGGCTGACTGAGCCAAGGCTGAGAGGAGACTTGGCGAGCCTCGGAGGCCTCGGCCTCTTAAGCACTCATATCTAGTAAGTTAATTTAATACATTCACTGGGGTGAGAGGACAAGATGGAAAACAGACCTGTAAACCAAAAAGAAGGGTTGTGTTTTGCTGTTGGTGCTGGTGGCAGTAGGTGGAGGCGGCTCTAAGTCAGAAGCTCAAGTTTAACACATGACTAAATCTCTGCAAACAAACTAACCTCCTTGGTGCTGAAATACAATAAAAAGCGACAAAATGACTGTGCTAGATTGGACTTCATGCAGGAATGATCTAAAGCAGCCTTTCTTGTCGTATTAGGAATAGGAACAGTGGTTTTCCAGATGGGGGCTTTAAAGCAGCCACACGTACTATATCCATAAAGAACAAAGGCTCTGTGTGAGTGCTGTTAGAAGTTACTGTTCCTCATACGCCGTCCATCCCCTTTCCCTCGCTGGCAGGCAAGGCTGACTTCAAATCATTCATTGCCCTTTTTAGCCTTCACAGAACCTTAAAGGGAACACTTAACAAGTTTGGGGAAATCTGAGGGAAAAAATAAGCCCTAACACGGCTAATTAAAACAAGATGGTTTTTGCCTGAAGGGGGTCGGGAGAAATGGGAAACTGCTAACAATCATATTCAATTTCTCCGAAAGTTACTCAAGGAAGTGTGCTTAACTTTGTACTTTAATGTCTCCCTTTAAATTTCCTGAATTTGTTCTGTACAGCGAAATGCAAACAATTTCCCCATCACTTTCACATTTCACAAACAGAAAGCTTAATTCCATTGGAACCTTATGTGATAAATCAATGCAAAGTAGCACATAATTGGCAAGTGGAATGAAAAAAATGCAGTTTTTCCAACATATGAGTCAGAACTGGAATTAGAATCATGTTTTGTCCAGACAGTGACATTTTTGCTCACGTTTCTTTTTCAAAGTATCTAAAACTTTGTCGGATTGAAACCTTCCATCAACACTGAAAAGTTTCCAAATCCCTGCTGAAGAAAATCATCCCCCCGGCATGTGTAACAGCATGTGTAAGCAAGCAGAAGGTGTGTCCATGGTGATCTGCAGGGTTCTAAGAGTTCTACCACTCATTGTTTCAAAAGGAGGATTTTTGTTCTCATCAGACCAGAACACCTTCTTTCACCCATTTGACATATTCCCTACATGGACGTTTAAAACTTCAAACAGGTTCTTCTCATTACTCTTACTGTTTAATCACAGAGGATACCATGGACACCTCTAACATAACGACCAGATTTATGGATTTAACAACAAATGTCACTCCTTTAAACAAATTCTCAGACCTAAACTGTGGATCTCTGCACCTCCTCCTGTATGCATTAGTATAGTATGCTTTACATTTTGGGATGCTGTTTTTAGTAGTACAGGTTACAATTACAATAAAGGTTTGAATCTGAATTTGAACTATTTTTGCTCATTATCTCACTTCTAGGCACATTTAGCGGAACTGGATTTTAGTTAGCTGGATCAGTATGAATGGGTATGAATACAAAACGAAATCTCTCTATTCAGATTTTTATTTGTAACAAAGTATTGTTCTTCCATTTATCAACTCTCTCAGCAACTTGTGTTAAAAATACCCCCCCCCCCCCCCAAAAAAAACAACAACATTTAAGTGTGTGGTTGTAACGAAATAATAAACCAAGACAGGGGTTTCATTTAAACGCAAACTTGAATAAAGAATAGCAATATCCTCTCATCAAAGACCCAATCTATAAAAGAATAAAGGCGTCCTACCCAAACAGCTTCTAAGTGATCTGCTACCGAGCAAGCCTTTATTTGCTGTCATTAACACGGTTGTAAAAATGCGAGTCCAGCCGAGGAATAGTGTTTCACTTTAAGCAATCAGTGCAAGGTCTACCGTCACTTAGCTATCTTGTTTACATAGCTATTCGCAGTCACATTTGGCAGCCTCACAACGCTGAAAACCAAGACACTTGTAGGCTACATATGTCTAATCTCTTTGCCAAGCTACACAAGCTACTCAGGAGAGTAAAACTCAAACGCAGCTGCCATTTTGTAATCTAGATTTGGTTTTAAAGTAAACCTTGCTCCAGATGGATGCAGCTGCCATCGGGAGATAAATTGATCAAATGCATTTTTTTTTCTGAAGCACAACAAAGAATTAAAGTATATTAAGAGATTTTGATACCTATATGGGAAACGACTTTTCCTAAAGCTATACAAATTTAAGTAGAACATGGCTTGCCTGAAAAGAAAAAAAAAACAGCAAAAAGCTCTTAATGAGCTGCAAACAAATGCACACATGTATTACTTCAGATAGTGTTTCTCTAAAAGCCTCGATTTTCCACAGACATTCTCTCACATGGGCTGTCTGTGTCTGATTCTCCAGGCCAAACAGGGCCTCATTCATCAGAATAAAAGAGCAGTTCAGCTTGCCGTAGCTGCACGGAGAGAACAGGCTCTGAGGAATGAGACTGTACGTACTTCCAAGGGGCCCAAACCAAGAGAGACAGACAGGGCGCTGCGGTGCAAAAAGGAGGAAGTTTACATTTCGGGCAAGTCCTTTTTGTGAACAAAGACACGAGCAGGATAAACAAACAGTACATGTGTCTGAGTCTGTTGTAGGGAGAGAGGAAGAAAGAAAAAAAAAAATCTTCCGCTTGCACAGAAAGCACAGTGATTAAACGTGGTCAGGCGTTATCTCAGCATATGAGGGCCTGAGAGCATGAGACAGAGTGACAGTTGGGGTGTGTAAGTATTGTGTGGTTACCGTCTCCGGGCTAATGCGCTCAGATAACCAGAGACTGCTCCATTTCACACAGAGCTGTCTCACCTTCAAACGCTGCCACCCTGTGGACAATGAGCAGGCGTGCAGCTTTGTTCAAGTGGGGGGAGGGGGAGCCGAGGCTCATCAGCAGTAAAACACAACATTACATTACCTCCACATAGAACCATCCTTGACGTGTGCTGGTTCAGTATTATGTGCGGTGATGTATCCTTTTCTGCTTTACTACTGATTTTTATTCAGAAATCAATTCCTCTCTGGTTACACTTGGCCTCTCTCGCTGCCAACAAAGCAGAAATGCAATTCACAAATAGACTGTGATAACCATCATCAGAACAAGTCATCAGTGATTCTAGACAATTTTTCACATCTTGAAAAGCTTTCAACCTAAAATTTCTCACATACTCCCTTTTAGTTCACTGTGCAGCATGTTTCATGCATTTCTTATTACAGCAGTTTCCAGCTCCAGTCCTTGAGTGCTGCCGTCATGCAGCTTCTCGACGCATCCTTGCTCCGACACACCTTAACCGAATGAATGGTTAATAGGAGGTAATGCAGCCTTTTGATTCCGGTAGGTAGGAGAGGGGATGCATCCAAAAGCTGCAGGACAGCAGCTCTAGTGGGCTGGAGTTGGAGACTTCACAATCAACCTTCCAGAGCTCTTAGCCCTACGTTGCCCACTATTAAAGGCTAAATGCAAAACTTTCCATGTATTGATGGTGGCTATTTCTACAGCAGTTAGGTTTTAGATTGAGAAGCTGAAAAAAAAATCAGGAAGGAAGGATAGAAATGAAGCAAGGAAGGATAGGATCCAAGGAAGGGTGGGAGGTTAGAGAATAGTCCAAACAAGGGAATAATGGATGGACAGAAATAAGTAAGGAGCAAAAGAGGACAGAAAGAATGAAGGAAGTAATGAAGGCTGGACGAAGGGAAGGAAGAAATGAAAAAAGAATAAAGCAAGGACAGAAATAAGAAGGAAAGATAAATAACACAAAAAGAAGGATGAGCGGAAAGACCAAAGGAAAAATATAGTAAAGAAAAAAGAGTGAAAAAAGAGATGGGGACTAATCGTTTTGTTCATTGTTACCAGTAAACAATTCTTATCAGAATGTAGATTCATATATTGAAATCTAAGGCATTTTGAAACCCCTCAAAATTGGCTATATGTTAAGAATTGTTACATTTACAGTTATCTCCACGCTTGGTTCCATGTAAGCGCCAATAAAATGAATAAAAAGAAAAATCTGACTAAATGCAGTTCCTATGTGCAGAATGGTGATAGAAATCACACCTCTTTGTGTACTTGGTGTCTTTTCAAAATAGGTACGCTTTTTTAAAAGCAGTAGGTGTGGTTGTGGGGCTATGCCAGCAGCAGTAGACATGCGACCTAAAAAAGGAATAAAAAGCTCTGGAAGTGACCACTTATATTATTATAATCATAATATACCACAAGATATAGTGATATAAGTATAATATAAAGGAAGGAATTAAGAAAGGAAGTCAAAGACTAAACAAATAGCTAGGGAGTCAATTTCCAAAGTTTTCCTGACTGCATCTGAACCCTGATGAATCAGAGCAGAGGAGAGTAATCCGAAAGGCAGACGTAAGCTAAGCGTGTCAGCATTGGGTGCGGTGAGAAAACGGAGGGAAAAAAAAGGATGTGGAGGCAGCAGACAGTCACAGTGCTGCGGCTCTATCAGAAGATTAGACTGTGTTTTTTTTTTTTGCAGGAGCGAATTGCTAAACCTCACAAGTCTGTGTGCAGTCAGAGCAAGCAGTTTGGAGATCAGTACTGGGGTCAAGAGGAGCCACTTAGCTGCGCTTTGGCCTTCCAACCCCTACAGCGCTCAGAATCAACTATTACACTGTAGGAGTGGATGGAAAAGAAGAAAAAAAAAAAAAGAAGCTTGGCAGCTGTATGGCAGCGACAGGCAACTGCATTTTGTAATTCATGATAGCTTCACTTACAACTATGCAGAGTACATGCTGGACTAATGGGATCAGTAGAAAGGTGGTAAGATCACTCTTTAGCTAAAATATTCCATATATTAATAAGCTGCACCGGCACGGATGCCACCTAAACATCCTCTTAAAAAAACAAAAACACACCAGAGTAAGGAAGCACCTTTGAGCTACAAACTGCCCTCCTCACATATTAGCAAATTAGGTTATTATGAGATTTAATAGGATTTATCCCCCAGGCCATCCAGACACTTCGACGTCACTGAATCAGCGAATCTTGAAATCAAAGGAATAGTTTTAGGGTTACACTTATGATTACATGTCAAACTGACGCCTACGCGCCTGCTAGTCCCCGTCCTTTATTGTCTAGACAAAAATAAACCGAGAGCAAAAATCTACTCTGACCACACAGACTTACTACTCAGAGTAAACGAAGGGCAATTTCCGCAAAGTCCATGCAAACATGTACGTACTCAAAGTGTCAGGCGTGGACAATATCCCGTGTTTGCACGAGGTGGTTGGCAGTGTTTTTTAAGGAGAAAGCTGCCCAGCGAGTGGGCGACAAACAGAAGAACATGGTTTGTTTTACATTCTGTGTGGAGAAGTTGCATGGTAGCTGTCTTTAGAGCATAAACAGCACAGCATTTCTGCTCATGAAACATGAATTTGGGGGGTGGGGGGTGAATGGATGGGTTGAGCGAGGCAAGGAAGGAAATGGAAAGAAAAAGAAGGGGCGGAGGCTGAGCGTCTCTCTGTTCCTGCACACATCAGCGGCAGGAGGGCAGGGATGCGCGGAGGCCACGACGAGCCAATTACCAAACTCATTAAGTAACCTGCTAGCCAGCTTTGAAACTCTGCCTCATCTGCATTGTGACTGGATTCTCAACTGCTGCTACAGAGATATGTGCTGCTGTTATTAACACACTTCCTTGGCTTAAGATACGAGCCAGGGAAGGAAAGAATCAAAACAGCAGATTATCATGTAATAAATGAAACTGCAGAAAAACGGATGTCTGTGTGGGAGCGTATGCATTTTGTGACTGACCAAGACAAAGTATGACCTTATGGTGGAGTGGAAAGAAAACGCCGGAAAGCTTTCAACGAATCCCTGTTCAGCGTCGTCATGTGGGCCAAATTGTTCAGATCTGGTCTCATCTGAGACGGCCGAGAGGATTTCCCATGGATTTCTTCCATGTCCAATCTCTGCTTTTTTTCTCTCTCGCTACCATTCCGTGAAAACGCCAGATTTGTGGGGTGCACAACAGTTGAGCTGCCACCATTTTCTCATTAACTCTGACCGTTTTCCCTTAAAAAAAACAACTTTCCAATTTAAAAAAACGTGAATTTTTTTTTCTATGTTCAGGTTCTAAAATAAACCAAAATAAAGAAAACATCAATATTTTAATGAAAAATAGGATCGATAAATTTTACTCTATATGATGTGGATAAAAAATGTAATTCAGTTACTCAATGAAAACATATATAAGACACTGCTAAAATGACCGGCTGTTGTTGTATCTATCTTTAAAAAAAACAGTTGGTTCTTTTTTCATTTTTACCTTGAGTTATTAAGAGCCATCGTTGAAGCTCACTTGTGGCTCCAGAGCCACACGCTGCTCAATCCTGTCAAAATGGTTTCAAAGTTAATTCTCAGTTTTGTCGTATAGAATAAACTACATATAAACAAAATTTAGATGAAAAAAATATATATATATATCAAAAACCGTCAACCATAAAAGTTAGGAAACTACACTTTTAACACTTATTTAAGTGTAACATCTGAGACCCTTATCGGGTCTAAAATAACTGTATTCTTTCCGTTTCATATAAATATTGGATGTTAATTTGTTGCTTGGCTAGAAAGAACGGGTTTTCGACCAAGTTATGTTGCTTTTTTAATTGATCGAATAATAAACTGTGGCCCTCGAATGCTTTGAACTTGCCGATTTTAGATCATGGTGGAAAAGATTAAGATGGCACAGCTCTATCTAATGAAAATGATACCATTACAAGATGTTCAGAGTATAAATATTTTACAAGGCATTACGCCATTCATATTGGCATAAACACAAGGTGGACCGGACAAAAATCAAATAGATATATTTTAAAAAAAAAGGTGTTCAGAATTAGGCTACATGATATATAGAGAAAATATCATCAAAATATTAGCATGAGCTAATATTTGCAACATTATTTGGAATTAAATATTTGCCGACTGTAGATTCTATCTTTGTATCCCATTAATTTATTCAGCCTGCTGGAAGGAGTCTCTCTGCAGTAGATACAGACAGCTCACAATGATGCTAAAGCTCTCACAGGGTGCTAGAGGCATCTAAATAAGACAGAAGACAAAGAGGAAAATGTTTATAGCGACTGAAACGATCGATGAAACATTCATCGCCGATATTGCATTCACATGATATCCTGATATTGCAGCCCTGCTTGGGACCGAACAAAAAGCCTCACATCTGTCATTGCCTCTGCATCAAGAACCATTGTTCACCAGTCCTAACTGCAGTCGGGTCCTACCTCGCTGTCAGGCTGCATCCAAACGAGTATTGACACAATGACAGTCTGCAAGAGGAATACTGGAGGAGGAAAAGAAAAAAAGAAAAAGAGACACTTTGGAAGGACAGAAAAAAAAAAAGAAAAAGCCATGAACGATGTGCAAATGGAACAAACAAGGTGAGAACAGATTGACAGTAGAACTGTATGCCTGGGTGAAGACGGTTGGCATATTTTGCAAAGATTGTAGCCACAGAACGCCACAAAGATGCACAAAAAAAATTACATATATCACAACGCAGCCACATTCACAGTGTCATTTTCAATAAGGAAACATTGAGCTTCTGTTCAGAGCCTGAACTCTTCTACCTGTTCTCAATAAACCTCTCAATACACACACACACATCGAGGCACCTGCAACACACACTGCATCACACACACTCACTCACTCATTCGCTCTCCCCCACCCCTGAACCTCCCCCATTATCCCATGAGCTCTCTCTTCTCTGCCTCGCTCTACAAGAGCTTGGAAATAAAAACATCACAGCTCTGCCTCGGAGCACTTGTTCAATAACATTGACATTTCACATTCACCATCCGCACACGGAGAGATTCCCTGCATTTACTCTCTTTAACTGGCAGAAACAAAGAGCACGTTCACAAACACACACACGCACGCACGACTGGTACACGTTTACTGTAAGCAATTTCTAACGCTGCGAAGATGAGGATGTCAATGTTTGTGCAATTCGGTCCCTGTAATCACGTAACAATGCAATAATTGGATTGGAAAAGACTCGCAGCTTGATTTTACCAAATATTTACAAGTGAGCTGCGTTTGATAATCGGCTGAAGTCTCAGAATCGCACTCTCAAACAGCACACAGCTTCAGCCTCATCTTTATCGCCACCATACATCACTGTCGTCATGTGGTACCTTCTCACATTCTCGCTAAGAAAGACACAGACACTAGAAATAACCCCCATCATGGCTGCTTTGTGATCTGCCTGGAAACAAATAAATTACTTTTTTCTACTTTCTGGATAAATTGATGGATAAAAATATGGATAAAAATTCGAAATCTTCAAATACACTTAAATCCTTTAAGTTAAGGGATAGACGAATAACAAATAACCCATAACTGAAAAGGAATGCTAGAAGATTCCTTAATCCTTTAAAAGATTAAGTGATGTAAAAGAAAAAGCCTTGATTTAGGGTTATAAGTAGAGATGCAATAATAACACTTTTTTCAAACCAATATGATCCCGATACTTGGATCTGAGTACCAATACTTCTACCTCACAAAAAAATGCAATGAATTGGAAAACATGTTTGTTTCTTATCTGCCTTTTATGAAAAATGATGGGGAATTAGCTAAAAAATTAAATATTTTAAAAATGAGCACCAAAAATACAATTTCAAATGCAAAATAAACATTTTCATTGAAATCACTGAAGAGTTTCCATATTATCAGTATTGGTTCATGGCATCTGTTAACTTTAACCAATACCGATACGAGTATATTGGAACGGTATCGGCTTGATACTAGTATCAGTATTGGTCCATCCCATGTAAAAACGTGTGGGAAAAAGAAAGAATGATTCCAACGTGTAACTATATAGTATATTTCAGGTAATACTTCAGGTCAAAAGTGAACATCTTTACAATTATGAGCAGAGAGCAGCCAAAGTTAGACAGCTCTACGGTTAAACAAGATTTTAGTAATATTTCACACAAAAAAGAGACAAAAACCATGATTAAAGACATTGCATTTAAACAGCTTTATTACCCTTTATTAGTGGTAAATCTGGTTAACATTACTGAAAAAATCTAAGTGCATGTTCCCTGTAAAAGAAGTACACAAGGGGTGGTTATTGTGTGGCTCATGGGCTCCCTCTATTTAAACCATTATCTTTTTTTAGGGCAAGACTTTCCCCATAGGAGTCATGTTCAAATGGAATTAGGTCCAAACAAAGTAGTTGTCTTTCACCAATTGTTCTCTTTTCTCATTTCAATTTAATATTAAATATGATAACCATCCCCTGACTTTTCCTCGAGAGCTGAATTGAATACAACCATTCATAAAACGTACCTAAATATAGACAACCCAAGTTTATTTGTATAGCACAATTTAGCAGCAAAGCAATTCAAGGTGCTTTACATGTTGAAACCTCACAAATAATAATGAAATAATAATCACAAAAAATGGAATAAAGACTAAAATGAATCTATACTCTTGAAATACTAATTAAAGGCAGCTCTAAATAAATGGGTTTTTCGCCTTGATGTAAAGAAACTTAGATTTTTTGTATTCTTTGTTCCATATTTAAGGAGTATAAAAACTGAATGCTCCTTCTCCAATGTTTGGTTCTGACTCTGGAGATGCAGAGTAGAATTCAACCAGCAGACCTGAGTGGTCTGGAAGGTTGATACAATGACAATAAATCTTTGATTTATTTTGGTGCAACACCATTTAATGATTTACAACCTATGGTATTCTGAAGTCTATTCTCTGAGCTACAGGGAGCCAGGGTAAGGACTTTAGAACTGTGGTGATGTGCAATATTACCCTAGTTTTAGTGATGTTTTATTCTTGTTCTAGATCAGCTGCAGCGATCTGACTTTTTAGGCAGACCTGTGAGGACGCTGTTTCGCTAACCAGTTTGAATAAAGATAAACGCACAAATGAGTTTCTAAAATCCTTGTTGAGACATTGGTGCTTTTATTCTGGAAATTTTTTCAGGTCATAAAAGAAAACTTTGTAATTATCTTCCCACGGTGGAGTAAGAAGGTCCTGTAGCCCCCCCTCTCGCCCAATGGTCGCTGGAGATAGACGCTGGCCCTCCAGAGAGAAAAGGGACTTCTGCTGAGGCTTGAAAAACTCCAAAAGATCAAATACAGCCTATATTCTGATTTAAAGCAATTGTCTGGTCATCTGCTACAAAATATTAATGTGCCCTTTTTGTTAACCTTGCCTTTTTCTGGTGGATACTACTTACTCTAGTCATAATGGCTGGCTTTAGATTTGTAGGGTCTGAGTCAGCAGTTAGTAATGCGTCTCTCTTGCTTTTTTTTATGTTGTAGAATGATGGAGCCTTTAACCTTAGGCAATTTATTGTAACCACCCAGCTGATTAGGGTCAAGTCAACCTGGCTACCCACATGAGCAGATAGACTCAGTAATCAACCAGCTCATTATAGTACAAGTAAAACTGAGTTTTAGTAATATTCATTTTTTTGGAGCAGCCCATGAAGGCATGCTCTTAGAGAATCTGCACAAGAAGGTAAAGATTAGGGTGATGGCTATGAGGCCTTCCTATTTAATACAAAAAGCTGAGTGGTACAACAAGAAAACATGAATGTTGTAATGCCAACAAAAATATTTTTTTTATTGTTGACGAAGGCATAAAAAAAGCTCTAAAAATGCCCATTTTAATTAGACTTTAAATAAAAAGCATAATTTTCTTTATAACAAACTACTAAATACAGTTATGCATCCCAAGCTTCAGTCAGGACACCAAAATTCAATTCATTAAATACATCGTTGTTAGAAATAACAAATGTCTTTATTCTAGCATCAGTAGCACTAATTGTTGCTCTTCTTTTTCTAAAACATAAAAAAGTGGATCTTGTTATACATTTCTGTAAATTTGCTTGAGTAAACAATGAGATGCTGTTGTATTCTTGCTCAAGGCTATGATACCCTGAGGATCTTATGCCTACTTCCAAGAATTGAACAAAGTGCTCTATTATGCTACAGCAAGCAGGTTATACAATAATGTCAAAAATTTAAAGGAAACCAATAAAACATAACCCTGATAAATCAGGAACACCCTGTCTTTATATATACCCTCACTCTTTTATGAGTTTTTAATGTACCAGCCGCTATCTGAGTATAATATGTAGCATGCTGTGAGCCACCCACTGTCAGGGCTGAATGGAGTCACCAGGTGCAGCCTAACATGAGTGACTGAGCAGGGACACCGGTTTGACAGCATTAGCACCACAAGAGCCCTGCCATAACCACATATTAAATAGCAGCAAATCTGAGGATTAAATCCATTCATGAATAGCCAACATTGATTTTCCGATCTCCTCAGCAAACTCCCGGATTTCCACGGCGATGGACAACATGGCCAGACGGGAAAAACTCACAAAAACACTAAAAGTGTCATCTTTCTTCCCGTTTTTTATTTTTTAAATACTCAACTCTCTGCTATAATCTGCTCGTGTCTCAGTCTACAGGCGGTATCCAAATTCCACAAGACGTACAGCATAATTCCTTTAGGTAATGCCCTTCCAGTTTCTCCCGCAAGTCACAATGAGAGCCAGTGAAGCAAACCCAAGAGGCCTAGAAACGTCCGCTCCCATCTTGTGGTAAGGGTGCTAAGATTACTTTTGTACTCTGCAAGTTGAGCGTTATTATTGGTGAGCGGTAGGGTCAGACATGGATGATGACACAGACAAACTGGCCTTTCCTTCTTCAGCTGCAGCATCTCTGCCCAAACAGATGAATATAACCCCTCCCCTCCCCTCCCTTGATTGCGGTTTACTCATTTCCAACTGTGACCTTTTTTGGCACGGCAATCTTCCAAATCCTTTCACTCAAACCCTTATTCACTTTGACCGCCACAGCACTTTGACGCTGGCTGACATCATGACGTCAGTCCAACCCTCTGGTTGTCAGCCACATGTTTGGTGCTAAAGCTGCTATTTGAAACACAAGGTTAACAATGTGCAAGACCCCTACAGTGCAACGTGGGGTCGAAGAAACAGATCTAGTTGCAAGTATGCTATGCTTACACTCAGTTGGGAAGATGGCAGGTGGGTTTGTGTACAATGCATGACTTCATGTGGGCTTTCCACACTAAACATAAAAGTGTGAAAACTGTTTACACCGTGTAAATATGTCAGTTTTACATGACATAAAATAGAACATTAAAAACCCTTTATAACCCTTTTTTTAATTATTAATGGGATGTATTCTGTACAACCACACCGAAACACTAAACTATTAAAAGAGGAAAATTCAGAAACCATGAAGCTGCAATAGCATGGTTGCAAACCCTGCTGCATCCTAGGGGCACAAAGGAGCATTTTCACAGATCTTTCCTACGTTACAGGAACCCTACCCTAGAGAGAGATATTTTCCTACCGACTTTATAATAATCACTGCTCTCAACAAACTCAAAGCTTACATCCCCTCTATAGTTTGCACATCCCAGCTGATACTGTCTTTTTACATTTCTTCTAAGTAGTCCGTTTCTGGTGTCCATGCACAAATATACACATGTTGTACTTTTTTTTTTGTTTTTAATAGACTTACTGAGTTGCACGTCTTTGCATCTGAATCTTATTTTTAAAAATGATAGGCTACATATTGTTTTTCCTATGCTGGTAATTTGTCTTTACTGTAGAATTTCTTTATAGTTTATACTTTGTAACTTACTGCTGGTATTCCAGACCTTCCAAAAGGTGGGACAAAAACAAATATTCCTATTATGTTTGATTCTATTCTCTTTACTTTGATTTGTTTTGATGCTGAAAAATAGAATTTATCTTAATCCCTCTAACAGATATTGAAAGGATTTGGGCCAGAGACGCATACTTCGAACTGGCTATAATTTTATCCACCTTGATAAAAACCCAATTGGATCTGAAATTAATCAACCCCAACTCTGAGGCTGCCAATATATTTTCTGCAGGGTGTGGTGGGTTTTCTTTTTGATGGCAATGTTGAGTGTTGAGTTTCTGCCAAATGAACATACAACGAATGTCTTGCAAGCATAATTCTTAGTTCAGACTTGTGAAACAAGACATTCTGGTTATATGTAGAACATGGCCAGTCCTAGCCAGACCTTTCTTGGACCCCTTCAGTGTTGTTGTTGCCGTCTTGGCCTCCTTGACCAGTTTCTAGTTCATCTCTGCATCATGTTCTGGAGAAAATCCACTTTAATGTCCTTGCTCGCTCATATGTTCTCCAATTACTGCTGACCATTTTTACTGATCCTTGGTAATGCCACGTAATCTCTTTTGCATTCCTCTCTTGGCTCATGCCTTAATAAAACGAGATCCTCTTCATCTTTTAGAACTTCTCTTAAGAACTGATGCAGTCTTTTTTTTTCAGAAATAGATTTGATTGTATTTACTTTAATTGTACAGAATACACATCCCAGTAAAAAGGTGTCTTTGTTTTGAAATTATACACCGTTGAGTCATTTTCACACATCACACCTAATGCTTAAATCCGGGGTGTGTAAACTTGTGAGATCTGTGGTATTTTGACAACAAAACGGTGTGTACATCTAGATGTAGACTTTCCTCATCGCTTCAACTTGGCATGTGTGTTTACACACAAGCAGCAACTTTGCAAAATGGCCGCCCTGGTCATATCAAGCCAAACAAAAGCAACTGGCTAATGATTACGGTGGCTTACGAGATAACTCTATTAACCTTTAAAAAGATGTGAGGTTAAGTGGAACAGAACAGATGAGAAAAAAAAATACAGGAGTGAGTTAGGGGAGAGTGAGAGAGACGGGGACACTCGGCTGCTCGAGCTGCTCCAATTAGGTAAGCACATTGAGCCGTCAGGCCGGTGCATTCATCAACATGTAGAACGCCAGTCAGCAGCACCAGAAGGCTCGTATGCCTTTTCATACCAAACTACTGCTAGTATGAGAGAGGAGGGAGAATGACTGGGAGGCATTTGCAAAGCAGATTTGAACCATTCTCCACAGCATTTGCCAGTGCAAATGTTTCTATGTTACTATGGGTGGGTTTTACTGGCATTTACCCTCCTATGATAAATGGACCGTGAGCAGCTGATTATATCATTATCATACATGCAGTGTAATTATCTGGAGCCACGGAGTGCCAAGATCAATGGATGGCAAAATCTGATTTCATTGATTAGTCTGCCGCTGTTAAGCTGCTAAAACATATTTTGCACACAGTCGATGTGTTGTTGGATGGGCTGTGAATGAATTGGTGCCCTGCCTGTTTCCAGACTGCATCAGGCAGACATGGGGTTAGGCAAGTCAACTGACTTGGCTGGGTCACCGCGCTTCCCTAATTCCTCATGCTGTCAATCCCCGCAACGAATGGTAAACAATTACACACTCACCAGAAAAATTATTAATTAGAAACTTTCCACTACTTTCCATGACTAATGGAAAGTTCAGGATAAAAGCTTGTTTTTAGATTTTGTTCTTGTAAGAAAAAGATAATTAATATGCAACAGTTCCAGAAAATGGGGTCTCATTTGTTGCGTTTTAGCCATTAACAAATTCTCTTAGTACACAATGAGAACAGAATTTTATTGGACTGATTATAAATTGCATTTCTTACTGTAGCTATATAAATAAACTGAATCAAAAGAAGAAAAAAAAACATTTTCCACACAATATGTTTTTATCAACTGCTAGTGAATTTCACAAGCAATTACATATCTCGATTTAGTTTTTTTTTATTTTATTAGAATGGCACCCAAGAAAATAAAAATTTGTATTATGAATATATCAATATTGCAGTCTTCATGTAAAATATTAACATTTGATGAGCTATAAGAGTTCAATATTTGCTGGCTAAAACCCTACAAAAGTCACAATTACACATTCTGCACCTCAATAAGACATTCAGCCTGATGGATGAATTCCTAGAGCGAAAGATGACCACATCTAACACAGATTACAGTGCCGAAGATGCCAAAACATCAGAATGTATGCTAGAAAGATGAAAATGAAGATATATCATAACCGATATTACACAATTTTCTAATACTGTGCAACTGTAATAACAGTAAATGATTGTTAAATAAAACATAACTAGGGCTGTAGAATAAGTTGCATTGCAATCATCATCACGATTTCACAAAGTCCTGCTTAGTTGGATGCAGTTATTAGTAGGAAACATTTCAACTGGGAGGCTTTAACGCTCTGCATCCCAGTATCATTATCCAAACAGTTTGATTAGCTTTAGCTGGGTGCCCACATCTGATGCAGAATTCAATGGGTGAGATGCTAATCTGAACAGAGAATGGTAAGGCCAATAAAAGAGAAAAGTAAATTGCAAAAGATGTCGGTGTAATATTCAGCAATATAGTTAACACCAGTTGCACTAATACTGTGCAATCTTAATCTTCAGTAATATAATCAATAGGTTGAAGTACTTTAGCGGCATTTAAAACAATAATTTAAAAAACTTGATATTTTTTCCCGTTGATATTAAAGTCATGTCGACCCAACTGTGCAGCGACACCGAAAAATATAAAAGCGACATCACTTTGAGGTGATTAGCCTTTTAATTAGCTGAAAATGTTTCAACTTTATGACTCACTGAATGAATCAGGAACACAATTAGTAAGACTGATTGATTAAGATATCTCATTTATTTAAAAAAAAAAAAATTAACTACATGGCCCAAACTCTTAAAAGAGTGACGCAGCTGAAAGGAAATCGACAAAAACAATAGAAGAAAAAAAGCACCCAACTTTTACTCCTGTCTTTTTGAAAACGCATCATTCAAACATCAAATAGTCCACTTATATCAGAGCTATTCGATTGCTTCATCATCTAGAAACATTTAATCATCAGGTCCCTCTTCTAAACAGTACTCACGGTTGAATCATAAACCACTCGCATTTTCCTCCAGCAGACTTGCCCTCAATCCTGACTGTAATTTGAGAGCTGGCTGATTTTGTTAGGATGCGGCTGATTGCACTGATGAGCAAAGAGGCACTGCAGAGAAGAAAGTGGGACATGTACAATGAACAAATACTGATTAATAATATGACACCAATGCCAGTGTGAGAGTGATATGAGGTTGCAAAACAGAGTGCATCTGTGCTGAAGGACTCTTCTGTCGCCAAACAAGGGGAGAGAGATGCACTGACCAGCACTTTCCAGTGAGGTCCGACCTTCTGGTTCTGATTTTTTTTCTTCTTCCAAAACATTTGTTCTATGTTTATTGATGCAGGTCGTAGTTTTGTACTCAGCAGTAAATAACATTCCTAACATAACATTCCTCCCGGTCATGCACCAAAGTATATAGAACAGGATATCAATTCAAATGTCAAGAATCAAGTTGATTCAGATTCTCAAGAGTTAGAATCGATTATCACGATCCGATCCAATCCGTTCCAATTTCAATATCGATAAGGGTAATGTGCTATCAAGAACATCTGAGTTGTTATCTTAACTACATGACTGTAAATCAATGACATGACACTGGGTATGATAACAGTTTACTAGGGGAAACAGACCTAAGCCTTAAAATTCCTCTTGGACTTTTCCCTCATATTTTAGATGTAAAACGGGAGAACTAAAAGCATACAGGGATTCTGAAAAGCCTGGACGTTCCTGTCAAAGTTCCAGGGACATTTACTCTATAAAAAACAAGCTGAAAACCAAATCTACTGGAAGGGAAAAACATTAAAATAAGGTGACAACCAGTCAGTCCTCTAAATATTGGTTCTAATCTATCGCATTAGGAGGAAATCTGTTGACCATCAACCTCTTCAAGTGACCTTAAGAGTTTTTCTGGGGTTTGCCTTTCGAAATCTTTAACTTTTTTTCTCATTTCTATTTGGATGCATATTTAAACTCACTATGATTTTAATAAATAAAATACATCTTCAGCATTAGACACCTAAAAGTTTAGGGTAAAACCAACTTGGTGACAGGAGCTTCCTACCTTCATCTGACTAAACAAAAACCTCTACTTCATGTTAAAACAAGGATCCCTGACCATGATGTTGCAACCATCATATTTTCCTGCAGATAGGTTGTTCTTTTGATCATACACAGTGGCCTGGATGCTAGATTCTTCGGGATTAAATTTATGAAGAATTTTAATATATAATCATCATATGTGCAAAATCAGTACTAAAGAGAAAGAAGTGAGAAAAAATATGAATATACTGATATATCATATTTTATGCCGCAACATTCTATCTATATACAGTACAGACCAAAAGTTTGGACACACCTTCTCATTCAATGTGTTTTCTTTATTTTCATGACTACATTGTAGATTCTCCATTAAGGGCATCAAAACTATGAATGAACACATAATGTATGGAATTACTGTATGTACTTAAACAAAAAGGGTGAAATAACTGAATACATGTGTTATATTTTAGATTCCTCAAAGTAGCCACCCTTTGCTCTGATTACTGCTTTACATTCTCTTGAGCTTCCAGAGGTAGTCACCCGAAATGGTTTTCCAATAGTGTTGAAGGAGTTCCCAGAGATGCTTAGTACTTGTTGGCCTTTTTGCCTTCACTCTGCAGTTCAGCTCACCCCAAATCATCTCGATTGGGTTCAGGTCCGGTTACTTTGGAGGCCAGGTTATTTCACACTTTTTATAAAACTACTACATAATTATATAAGTGTTCATTTATAGTTTTGATGGCTTCAGTGAAAATAAAGAAAAAGCACTGAATGAGAAGGTGTGTCCAAACTTTTGGTCTATACTGTATATAAAAGCAACTTAATAATAATTTCAATATAATCTTTCCTCTTAGAATTTGAATGGAACCATTAAAGATCACAGTAATTTCTTTGTTGTGAAATTAAAAGTAAACCTGGTTGTTGGTGGTTGTTTTCACCTTTTTCGTTCCAGTGCATTGACTAGATCTAGTAATAAAACTGGACGTGTTATGTATCAAATAGGTTGGAATGTTATAGAACACCGTTCTATAGTTGTTAAACACAGTTCAAATCAGTATTAAAAATCACAATTATAGTCTTACTCATAGTATTGCGATGTATTGACCGCCCCCCCCCCCCATATCGCGATAAAAGAAACCTTATACCCGCTTCTACTATCAGAACTTCTGGGTCATTTTACCAGGTGTAATGCTTGTATCTCCATTTCACTGAGCTACACCCCAAGGACCACTTTCCAGCCTTTTTCAGGAACCTAATGACGACCCCTAGCTGGTCTAGTAGATTAATTGGGCAAGACTTAAGTCATGCTGATTTTCTCTAATAAAGTTACTTTCTATAAGAACTGTACAGGATTTGTGTCCCAATTTAAGATTTATCAAACCTACCGATTTCACAATTTTTTTAAATCAATTCTAGGTTAATTATCATACATGCATTCTGAAAGAATGCACCAGAGTGAATGGAGCCGAGTACTGGATTTAATTGCCTTTATTGTGTAGGAGGGAAAACAAGTTTTTCAGTATCTTATCTGTTAATTACAGATCAGAACCGATAACATATTATAATCTGGTTCTGATTTAAGGCCACCTGACTTTTTCACCTCTTTAAACGGACAATACATTTCAAGTTGTAAAAGACCTCGAAGGCAGCAACAGCATGGAAATCCCATTTTGTCAAATCAAATCTATTTACCGGGTTAACTCTTTTCTTGGGATCGCCTATCATCATCCTTCAGGGAGCGTGATGCAACTTGTTTCAGCATACAAAGTCTAATGCAGGTAAATAACACAGAGCGGACTCCAAAATGCCTGACACCGAGCTACTCGGCGTACTAGCCAGCTCGAGTGGGCGAGAAATGAACCTTGTTATGTGTCCTGACACTGGGCCCTGCTCCCCGGCAAATAAAAACATGCCTCTCACTTACTGGCTGCCTGCGCTCACAGCCCCATACATCAGCATTATAAAGGAGCGCGGCAGCCTCAAGGTCAGCTCAATTTCCTCCTGCCGTTATGAAGTATCAGAATCACAGCAAGAGGGGGCACCCACACGCATGTAAAGAAATGATTTAGGGAGGTGGAAAGAGAGAAGGAGAGGAAGGAGGAAAGAAGAAAAGAAAAGGGAGGAGGGATTTGGAGTGTGAAAGAGAGGTGGTGTGTAATACAATAGGGAACTGTGACAAATCACCAGGAGAGAACCAGCCTCCTCAACAGCAAGGATGTGTGAGTGTGGACATTTGTGAGAAAATGTAGAGTGCATTAAGCCTACTTGTTCATTCCACGCACTAAGAATATAGTAGCCTGCAGTAGAAGTAATAGGATTGAGCAGATTCTGTTCAACAACCTGATTCCACTTGTGTAATCGCTCAAGTGTAAGTCTGCGAAAGTACTCGGCAATTAGGCCCACTGAAATATTGTTAAAGAAAATGTGAATACGATGTTTACCGTTGACTGTAATTAAATTCAGAGCTGTTACATGGGAGGAACAGCACCCTAATGCAAACCTAATGCTTTTTTTTTTTACCCTTTTGAGATCCGAGCCCATTCATCACATGCCCAAGCAATTTGATAAATTACACAGAAGCATGAAAGCTGATCATAAGCGTAGCAGAGCGGTGTGTGTGTGTGTTTGCCTCTGCCTGAGTAGGCAGTCATCCTTGGCTGCCTCACTGGCTGAGGTTTGACATCTTCAGCAAAGAGCCTGGGGAAATAACAGCAAATTCACTTAATGGCACCACCTCATCATACAGAGAGAGCAGACAGAGAACGGAGAGTTTCTTGAGGTGTTACAAAATGGCTGTGTGCTCTCAGCGGCGGCAGCGCCGTCTCCCCTTGGTGGGGGCGGGGGAGGGTGCAGGTGTGTGGGTAAACACAGAGTGCATCGAGATCCATCACGGGCCCCGGTCGGCCAACAGCTGTAATTTGCAGTCAACTCTGACCCTTTGCAAAAAGCCAGCCAGCCTGCAAACCTGCGCTGCCTCTGCAGAGCTTTTTGTGGTGACAGCACAATCTGGTTTTCTGTGTGTGTGTGTGTGCATAATGATCGGTGCATGTAAAGTAAAAAAATAAAAGATTTAAAAATAAAAAAATCAGGCACAATGCAAGATGGCTGCATGTATGTGCGTGCCTGTTGGTGTAGGTGTAAGTAAGCATGAGTGTGTGTGTGTCTGCAGGGAGCGTTACGGAGCCAGAGGTGTAATGGCCCCACTCCATCTTTGTGTGAGGTATTGCAGAACAATCCAGAGCACAGCAGCAGCTGGGAGGAAGCCTGGATTGGATAACGTCTCAGGGTAACGCAGCAGGTATGCCATCAGCGCAGCGCCAATCACCTCTGGGCTATTTTCAGAGCCTCTGACCCCAGCATGACTGGCTGGATGACATCTCCGTAACAGCAACAGGGGAAAAATATAAATAAATAAACAAAACACACAGCTTATACTCCCTCACAGCTGAATTTCATTACAGAACCCCAAACAGCCATGCCATTGTGGAGCTTTTTCATTAAAAAGGACTCAATCAATAACCGAGCATGGCTTTTTTTGGGATAATTTACCCAACAGAGATAATACTCTGAGTAATAAACCGTCATGTAAACACGGGCTGCAATTACCTCAATCCAACTGGGCATAGTCACAGAAAACATTACAAGGTGGAATTCAGATGTCTTTCGGCAGCACTTTGGATGTGGACTTTAATGAAATGATGACTCACAGCTGAAAGTGACAGTAAGGAAAGTACAAAAAAAACGAGATATATTAAGTCTCAGCATGCATGCAGCTGCAAGATGAAAGACACAAACAGCATTTTCATTCCACGATTACTCAGATATACATAAAAGGTATACAATAAAATCCCCCAGTATGTCTAAATGATTAAGTATTTGGTAACAATAAGGGATGCAATGATATATTTAGCCCATGAGGTGAGACTACACGCTATTCCTGTTGTACCAAAGCAACAGAAGGATTTAGCACGATTTTGGGGGAAACCATAATTACAGTAGAACATATCAGTCCATGTTAGACCGTCCCATTTATCACAGCTTTTAACGCAGACCGCATGCTAATGTGTTCTAAACGATCAAAAAAATTATTAAAATATTCATTTGAGAATTTTCATTGAAAGCAATTAAAGTTTCATGAATCTCAAATCCCAGTTAGTTTATTCTACAGGTCCTTAGCAATACTCTGTATTTTTTTAGCCACTCTTGCCAATCTGCCTTTTTTATATTCAAAGTGCTGCCAGATAAGTCGACTTGTCACAATGACTAATCTACCAAAATTGTCAGAAATAAATAAATAAATAAACGTCATCACTAGTTTTTTCCTGTTTTTAAGTGTTGTTTTTCTCCCAAAACTGCTGGCATACCTTCTAACGCTTTGTCTGTGTTTTTGTATGTGCAATGCAAACCTGCAAGTTTGAACTCAGCTTCCGTGGCAACATGACGGCGATAAAAAAGTATCTTTGTGGCTGATGACAAAAAGGGTACAGTCACTTCTGTTAGCTAATCTGCTAGTCAGCAGCTACCATAAACATTGAGCTACTTATTAGTACTGATGGCTGTAACATTAAAATCAGTGGTGGGGATTTCTGAACCCCCTAGCATACATTTGTTTTTTGCAACGTTGCAAAAAAGTTTTCTTTTACAATACTACGATGTTTGAAAAAACAATCCTCCTTAATACTCCAAAGTTCCTTAAAAATTGTTTAATAAACTATCATCTCGGTTATTTCTTCTTAGATTCAAACAAGAATCTAATGATGGTTAAATTAGAGCAGCTGCATACTGATGCAATACAAACGGCCTGATCACTCAACTAAATGCAAAAAAACAAAATAGTCTGTGACAGCCCTACTTTCTTTTCTACTCAAAATGCTGCCACATAAACTATACTATAACTGCCTTGATATGCAGTAAATCTTCCCGAGAAAAAAATTAGTGGTTAATAACACCTAATTTCTGCAACCTCTCACAAATTGTCTGCTAATAACGGCAAAAATTACATTACTTTGAACATGCAAAGTCCTGAAAACCATTGTAACTTTCCTGAACCATTTATTTACCTGGTAATGACTTCTTGCAGGCTGATGACGTGTGGAGTATTTGCTAGCTGTTTTTCATAGCAAGTGTGAAATTACCGTACAAATACGTCTGAGGGGTGAACTGTGTTGGGTCTGTCCGGTACACATCAAATAAACTCATTTTTCCAGCATCCCTTGTGCTGAATCAGCAGCCATCTTGTAGCCTACCAATGATCTTATTGGCTACTTCTGCAGCATCCCTGAATGACACAGCAAATCTAAGCTGGAACAAAACTGATCCAGGACAAACTTTTCTTCAACGCCTTATCCTCCGATCGTGGACTGAAGAATTCTCAAAGTACAAAATGTCATATTTGTGCATGAGTTTCTGCCAAAACTACTTACTGATTGTGTTTAATGTTATGTTCTTTTATTTGTAGGCAGAAGCAGTGTGCTGTCTTTGTTTTGTGTTTTGCTGTGTTGATTTCATGAGCTCGGGCTTTGTGTAGCGCGGTCGCTCCGGAAAGAGGAGAAAAACGGCGGCCATTATCTCTTGACTTCTCTGTTCAGCTAAAAGGCGAGCTAAAGCTAGCTAGTTAAGGCGAGCTAAAGCTAGCTTGTTAAGGCTAGCTAGTTAAGGCCACGTTTTACTTGGTCTCTCCTGAGTCGACCGTGCGAGCATCTAAAATTCAGACCTGAGTGATGTAAGCCTTAAGGCTCTCCTTTTCCCCCTCCCATTTCCAACGCCCCACGTAAGCTCGAGTCTCGACCTTCATTCACCTCCGTCCTTCCCTGTAGAGCAGACATAATTTAGAATAAGAACCTTAGCCCATTTTAGACTGGACTTAATTTATTTTGTGATTGTGTGAGCAATTAGTTAATAAATTCCTTAAACTTTAGATAACTCTATGTGCTTCCTTGGTGTGTATGGTTAATGCATTGGTAAAAGAATTCATCCTTCAAATAAAGACTGACTGCCTGGTGTAATTAATTTGTTATATAGATTAAGAATCTGGTGCGCTGTTTTGCTCTTTTCATCACTGATCATTTGAGTTTCATTAATATTTATTCCAGAATTAGATTATTGAAATAATTATTCTAAATTATTATTATTAGCCAGACAGTGATAACTCCTCCAAATCCACAACAGCTGGGCCTCTAATTATACCAGACATTATTATAACAGATTAACGGAGAAAGACAAACAAGTCTGTGTTGACCCCACCTTTCAACTTCTAACATCTAATAAGTGGCAGACACCAAAGCCCAACATCTGGCGTATAGTGCAGGGCACACTTTGAGTGGTAAGGACAGCTTTAGCAGCAACAGAGGGAATCAACACAAAGGAGTACACAGGTGGTCATAAAGTTATTCCTATATTAGGTTTTTCTGCATTCTAAAAATACAGAATTTAATTATCGTGCAAAC
Organism: Apricaphanius iberus; assembly: GCA_028564705.1. Lineage (NCBI taxonomy): Eukaryota > Metazoa > Chordata > Actinopteri > Cyprinodontiformes > Aphaniidae > Apricaphanius > Apricaphanius iberus. The sequence continues at coordinate 991,575 of JAPXFQ010001412.1, forward strand.
AAAACCGTAAACTTTTATTCCACCATTTTAAACATAAAACATAAAATGAAGGTAATACTGAGTTTAACCCATCCCTGCTTACAGTCATTGACATTAAATAATTAAAAAGATTTGCTGATGAGTCAGGAAAAATACAGATAAATATTTAGTATTATAGAGTATAGTATAGTATTTTTTGGATACAGATGTTTTTTATTATTCAACAGGGTTTGAGCTGTAAAATAAAACTGACCTGAGTTGATTAATCCCTGTATCTGTGAGGGGGAAAAATCACTATTGAAAAAATGATTTCAGGTGATACTTTCACATATAAATAACACCACTCACTGTTTAAAAATATACCATTAGAAACGTCACCATGCTAAATCATCCTAGGTTCACATCCCGCTGTTCTTTCTTTCTAACTTTCTAGCTGTGGTGGCTGTTGATAGACCAGCTGATAACAGGTGGCTAATATGCATAGGTGCTGCAGGAGGAAAACATGGATGCCACCCAGAGGTTTTCTCATATATAAAGCCATCTCCACTCCCTGGTTTCTGCACACCTTCCCTCTATTTGGCTCCCCGCTGTTAGCTTGTCAGCCCCCTCACCATCTCTTCTCTCTACACCTGCCAGTGACACTTTGACTTTTCTGTCACCAACCTCCCCTAAATTTCACCCCGAGGAAAAATCCTCAGCCCCGCCCTGCTAGCTCCTAGCAACCCTGGGGGCCCGGGACAATTAAAACGGGCCAAGAGCTCAGTCGATGTGTCGTATCTGACTCTCAGATGGGACTTTCCCTGTACGGCTGCAGATGTGAGTGGATTTTGTCTTGTGAGCCGTTCTCCCTTCCCAAAACAATATTGTGCAGTGTCTGTTGTACTCGAGATCAACATGCGCTTAAGAGCAAGGTGCATGGATGAAAATCAGCATCCAGAATGCTATGCAGCCTGTTTGGCGATATATATTTGGCCTTACAGCAGTCAGACGCTGCCCAAGTGCACAAACACACTCATCCACAAATCCACTGCTATATCCCAGTGTCAGCCAATTACAGGCCTGCCCTGACTGCCCTTGACTACACTCCCTAGCCTCACTCCACAATCCATGTCAACCCCTCACCACAGATTTTTATTTTGCCCTTCTTGCTCCCTTCTTTGTTGCTATTTTTTTTTTACTCTGAATCTCTGTCTTTAGGGTGTGAAATATTAAGCAATCCTATCTAGATACACCTCCAGGCACAGAATCGGAGTAGTCTCCTGAGCAAAGTAAGAGGCGGAAAAAAAAAAAAAAAGAGCGAGGAGGGGGAGAAAACGCAGGAAGGGCTGGTGTAATATGCCTTCAACATTATTAAATAATTTCCTCCCTCGGCAGTCCCAGGGTGGTCCCAGGTTCTGTTATTCTTCAGTCAGGGTTCAGCAGGCTCAGCTCCTAGGGTTGAGTCTGGCTGCTCTCCTTACAGTGTGTCGCACTAAGCAGGTGTCAGGGGAGTTTCCCCTCAATTAGGCAGAGGTAAAGTAATGCCTCTCACTGTGGCAGCGCCATGAATACATTAGTCTAGCTGTCACCAAAAGCTACAGCATCGAGGTGTGTGGAGACGACAGACAGCTGTAGATTATGCAAACTACTGCAAGCGCTGGAACATTTCAAAGTAGTACTCCACCACCATGTATATATAGTAGCCTAAAGGGTGTTATTTAAAACCCTTTACCTTGAGTGGAAAAATACCAAAATAACCTAACCCCTTAAAGGTTTTTTTTTCCACCCAGGAAATATATTTTCAATGACAATATTGATAATTTGGTAATAACCATCCACACTTACAAAGAAATCAGAACAAAGAATGCTTTAACATATGGGGACATGGCATAGGAAATTTGGGATTGAACAGAAACTGACCTTCATAAAAAAATGTTTAAAAAATATATCTGCATCATTAAAAATAAATATCAGCTGGTTTAGTCCTAACTGATGGTCTTTGACATAGGAGCATAACCTGAAAGGAAAAAAAAACATCTTTGGTATTAACCGCCCACGCCCAGGCGTTCCTTTCAGGATTTCTCTTGTTGAAAATTTCAAAATGATAGACAGCCTGAATGCCCCAGCCAATGTCCATACTTAAATCCATTTTTAAAATCTATAAAAACACCTCAAGATCAGAGTGTAAAGGACACTTACCCTTTTACTTTTCTAATCAAATTAATCTATCCATTTGCCATACAGGGGGGGACATCTTGAATTTTTTATTAACAAAAAATTACTTTTTTACTTCGTATCAGATAAATGTCATTAGAAATGCTCAATCTTCCTCTGTTTTATTTTACTATATTACAGAAATACATTTATGGAATTTCTTTCTGTTCAGCATATTTGCACAAGAGGATTACTTGGGTTAGGTTTTTATTCTTAGCACAGCAGTCCCTTCATAGATCTATTCACAAAGGGAAAAATCTTGACAAGTTCAATACTTATTTTTTTCTGGTGTAGATAAACACGACCCAAGTATATATTTTTCAGACATGAAAGACCTACGCATTAAGACCTACAATAAGAATTGGTTCAAAAACAAAGGACCTTTTCTGTTCCTTTACGCAAGTCTTTAACGAGACACCAGAGAAAGTGCTGAAGAGAAGGGTTGTTTCCCAATGCAGTACTGCACACCCCGACTTATTGCTGCAGGTTAATGGTCAGCTTCCGTAAAGTTGACTCTTCCAAAGAAAAATTCTGCTTTATGGAAATATTTTTGGTTGCAAAAGACAGACATCGTGTTGAATACTTAATACTGTGAGCTCTCAGAGTATTGGAATACCTTGTTGTATTGCAATACATTAGTAAGTCCACATCAATTGGATCCTTTTGGGTGTAAAAATACCTTTTTTTGCTCTCTGATGGCTCTCCAGTCGATAATATGAGGGTTCAAACAATAAGTTAGACATTATGGAGTCTACAGGATCTTAGATTTTCAACAATAAGCAATATGTATATGCAAAAAGAAAGGGTGTCGCAAAAAACAAACCCAACCTTATCACTTGCCCATGGGACATAAGAAGGCTAATAGTCAAATCTAGTATCAAACCAACAAGTAATGAATGTTACACATGACATATTGCCAGTAATGTTTAGCAGATAAAAAGTTATGGTTATGTAATTTATTTTTAAATGTTATAAAATACTATAGTCTTTACTTCACACATTGGGGAAAATCACAAAACCATTTTATTTTGTCAGGAGGCCATCTCCAAACCTAGCAAATAAATGTTTTAAACAGAAGCAATCATCCCTTCTCTTAGTGAGCCCTCTTCTGTATTACACAGTAGTAGACGTGTGTTGAAAAGGACTGACTGATGACTTCACCCTGTCCCCTTCTTGTCCCTATGGGAAACATAAATGTAAAGAAACATGAATGGAGCAGCCCGTCCTCCATTTTTCCTTCCTCCTCCTTCCTTGTCAGAGAGGATTGGAGGGGGGGAGATACAGATGCAGTGTGATCCATAATTCTGGGGCCCACTGTCTTTTATCTGCCGTGACAGCCTCCGCTGCTGTCAAAATCAAACACCCTGGCATGAGAAGGCCAAAAAAAGAAGAAGCAAGTATTCCCTTTAATAAACTGCCAGGCAAGGCAGAGAAGAAAAGGAGGCACTCAGCTCTGTTCTCCATTGGCCAGGCTTGGCTAGGACGCAGCAGCTGAGGGAAGTGTTGAAATAGAAATGAAGAGAGAGAGCACTCCTTCAGGCATTGAAGGGTATTATGCTGCTCACGCAGGCTCAGGCATCCAGCATCATTGCACTTACCAAGAACCGTCTGAGCCAATCGGTCAGCGGGGAGTGTTGGGTACACGCGATGATATGCACACAGAGATGAGGACTGGAGTAAAAGGCGGATGACGGGGAGGGGGATAGGCGCCCACTCAGCACCTGCTACCCCCAGCTCGGCTACAGCCCCTTTGAGCTGTCAGGGTCAATTAATTACGTCCCTCCCTCAATGCTCTCCATTAGGATAAACGGAAATAAGTGAATGGGCAGTCTGACAATAAGCAGATCTCTGTGCAGTCTTCTAGTAAAATAAAGGATTACCTCCTATTAATGTACAGAAATCAATGGGTCAACCTAAGAGTATGGATTTTCCTCACCCAACGAAACAACATCTGAAATGTGATGATTTTACTAAAACCTCCCAAACACATGTATTTGCTTTACAGTCAATCGGGGAAACTCATGACAATATATAAATGATAGGATCACAACAATGCATGTTCTCTCCAAATGATCCAAGTAACTCCTCGCCTTTTAACGCGCTTGTGTTTAGTGGAAAATAACGAGGATAAAGAGAGCTGTTGCTTGGGAAATAGGGAGCTTTTTGTTTCAACCTCACAGCTGTCACTACCACAAGATGGTCGGTCACTGGCAGCACACACAAGCATTTTCCTCATACGCACAAACACACCTTTGTGCAGCAGAGCAGGGAGAAGAATGTAAGGGCTTTAAGGAGCCAAACCCCTCAGGGAGGGGGGGTGTTCTGCTGAACTGTTTAGAAGGATGGAAGGGTGAAAACGACTAAATACCTGGCCAATGTTGGTAAATCACAACGCACGCAAACGGCATTAATGCTCTTCCTTATAATCCAATTACGAGCCATGTGTGTCCACATAAATCAGCCATTTTCATTTGAGCTCGAGGTCTTCTTCATCACCGTTAGCGCTGCAGTAATTGAGGCGGCGCTGTGGAGAGGCTGTGCAGTTTTACCTCCATCCGAGAGGTCAAGAGGAAAGCAATTGGTTGACAATGATTATGCCTTGGCTGATTAGGCTATGGTCTGCTGCTGAATATTTAGCACTGATTAGGCTAAAGCCTGCACAGAGCCATGTGGCTCGCTAACAAAAGGGACAAGCCAGAGGGCAGGAGAAAAAGGCTACTAATCAGCAGAGGCTCGCTGAACCCGGCTATCTCAGAATTAATGGTTGGCTCAACTGGATTTTTAAGCTACAGATAGTGATACTCTATATGTGTTCATTTAATCAAGAAAAAGTATTTCTGAACAAACATGAATACTTGTAACCAATATCTTACTTTGACATACAGCGCCTTGATTAGATAGTCATCATTTTCAACATGTAGTAAACTTAAAATCACAAAATCTATGGTACTCTACTGGGGATTTTGGGCTCTAGAACAGCACAAAAAGGAAAAAAAAAAATTGTCTAAATATTTGACTCCTCAGTCAATACTTTCTAGAACCACCTTCAATAGCTGCAGGTTACTTGAAGTACTTCTGCACTACTTTTGCACGTCCACTGACTGAATTTTTTTCTTTACCTATTCTTTGCCAAACAGCCCAGGTTCTGTTTGACTCAAAGTTGGAAATAGTTCAACAGCCATTTTTTAGGCCTTTGCCACAGAATCTCATAAATACTTAAAAGTCCAGACAGAGATCCAGCTTGGATTTGTGCCAAACTATTGTAGGTGATGTTTAAGATTGTTGTCCAGCTGGAAATTGAACCTCCACACCAATTCTGAAGTCTTAATGAGCCTCTAGCATGCTTTCTTTTTTTTTCTCCCACCAAGCTGGTTCCAGTACTAGTTCGAAGCCAGAGTCTGACCTGGAACAGGTTCTTTGGTCTTCCACTGCCAAAGCACCCACTTATTGGTTCCAAACTGGTGTTTAAGCTAGGACAAAAACCTTCCTGGACCAGAGCTGTTGGTAGCTAAGCACCGCCTTCTGCCCCACCAGCACAGTGACACAATCAAGGCATGGGGCGGGGTCAGAGTAGTTTATCATAGCAAGCCAAAACATGGTGAACCAAGAACATGCCATGGAAACATAATTGCAGCACTTGTAAAGGCACAATGAACTCCTCCACTGATAAAATCTCTCTCTCCGTTCACGCAATTTGTGTTTCCACTCCCCATGGGGGCGTATGCTGGTGCATTAGTAACGCTTTAAATGACGTTATGATGCAGCATCAACTACGATCCGTATCAGTAGAAAAGCAACTGGTTCTTTGAAAGAACCAACTAAGCACTGGCACCAGTTCTTTTTAAATGGAAAAGCCCTATATTTAGTTTCCCCCAGTATGATGCGCCCACCACTGAATTTCACCACACGTTTGTCATTTAGGCCAAAGGGGTTCAATTTTTGTTCACATTTCACCAGACGATTATTAGAGCTAAAACAAATTTCCTGTCCCTGTTGAAGAATAGGTGATGCTGCCACCATTGCGGTTTACTGTAAAGATGGAGCGATGTGCCAAATCTCCTAATTTTTTACATTTAGGTCAAGAAATTACTTTTTGGTCACAACTGACATCACCTTCCATGTTAACTTAATCCTCAACAGACAGGGACGCCTTATTAATTTTTTTTAAAACCATTAGTCATAATGCCGACAGATAAAATGTTAGAAAGATTAGGAGAAATAAATATTTTTTGAAGGATTAACATTCTTTATACAGAAAGTAACCATTCATCCACTCGGGAAATTTATAGAGGTTACCTCCATGATATGAAGTGGGTCTGAATGTTAATCAGGAAAGCCCAACGATATCACCACATAATAACTGACACACAAAATAGCCTTTATGGCCCACTTATCAAGCGGCGCCCCCCCCCCCCCCCCCCCCCATCGGTTATTCAGATATTAAAACTCAAGTGCACTACTGATCAAAACTGAGAGTCGGTGAGGAATATTCTTTGAGAGTGCGAGGGTGGTGAGAGAGAAAAGAGAGAGACGAGCCTAGTGAAAACAAGACGACACCAAGACAGAGAGATGAAGAGGGAAAAAAAAACTAGCAGATGGTTGGAGAAATAGACTTATTTGCAGATTTAACAGTCTTGATCCTCAGTGAAGAGGTGAAACTGATTAAGTTTACATCAAACGGCTTCTTGTAACACTGAGAGACCAAATTGCATTCAAGTCAGGTTTTGCTCTTTAACAACCTCTCTTCTCACTTGTCTCTCTTTTATTCGATGCTGCTTTGGCTCCTCAAGCGTCAGCTTGTCAGAGTGACAGATGCAGAAACGACCACTGACCTAAATCACTCTTTTCCAGCACATTAACCTCTCTGTCCCTTCACCTTTAAAGCAAATCCTGAAACGGCAACATAAAGAAAATCCTTCCGACAAAAAATCCTGAAGATAAACACCTGAAGTTACACGCCCAGATCTGAATACTGGAAAGCTGAAACAAAATGTATCAACTATATCTTCTAAAAGGTTTTTCTTCCCTTCTGCTCAAGACTGAAGCAGAAAACTTTGTGCAAAGTGCAGAGGAAAAAAAAACATTATTGAAAGCCTGAGAGAAAACATGGGAAGAATCAATAATGCTTTAATTACTCTAGCCCATGTTTATGAAAAGCAATAATCATTCATTAAAGATGCAGGCAGAGGCAAGCAGGCGGCCTGGCCGGGCGTCGTTGCTGCGTGCAATTGTAGGAGAAGGGAGGGGAGGGGAGGGCTGGCGTAAATGATTCATGGTTTGATATCTCTCCTGTATAATGGGCTCCTCCAGGGAGCTGCTGGGGCTCCACTGCAGCGACTGCCTGCCTGGCTCGGCTCGCTTCAGCTCTGCCCGGGCTTCTTCTGCTGCCGCTGTCTGCTCCCCAAGATTATAAAAAGCGCTGCCTAAACCATGAAAAGCCACTCACTGAAAACATAAAGCAGGAATATGAACAAACATGCATAAAAGGAAATGGCTTGAGTCAATATGGCGTGGTAAGGAATTTGAGTGCAAACAGATAAGAGTGAAGGAAAGAAAAAAGCTTATTGTAGAGGGAAACACATTGACAGCACAATACCGGGGATACATGTTACATGTAAGGGGAATATAGTAGCACTTATTGAAAGACGGAGACACCATTGTGTTTTCAATCCCAGCACCAACGCTATTTTTTAATGAACAAGTCTTAGAAATCTTTGACAAAATGAATAGGCCTTACATCCTAAAAAAAAATAAGAGAGAGAATGTTTATTTAGCAGATCCAGTAAAATTAGCAAAAAAACTAATTTTATATATATATATATTTCCATCAGGTTCTTTTTGTGAAGAATCCCTTTTTGCATTGTCATCTCCAGTGGTTCCACAGTTGTTCCCAGAACAGAATCAGCCATCTTAATCAGATTGTTGAGACTTTTTAAGTCCCTGGCTCTGATGCTGCTACCCCAACAGATGACGAAGAGATTACAGTCTCCAAAACAGACTTGTGGAAGATCTGCAGTACTTTGCAACTTGAGAAGTCCAATCTGCGCTGTTCCTTCTTGTAGATGGCTTCACCATTGTCTCCAGTCAAGTTGGTTGCCTAATGCCTCACCGGTCGTTTTTTTTGTGTCTTTTTCAATTGTAAAAGTGGCCCAAACAACTGACCCATACCGAACAATTTCTGGGCCTCAGTTTATTATAGGTCCATAGAAAAATGCCACAGTATGGATAGGGTGGAGCTACACAACGCAGTAGGGATGTGATTCTTACGACACCTCACGATTTGATTCGATTCATGTAGTGACGATTCGATTCAGAACCGATTCTCGATTCAGAATCAATACTATTAGTAAAAAAAAGGTGCCAATTTGTAGGGCTGAGACAATATGCTTTTCTCCCGATTCAATTATTTTATGATTTTTTTGTAAGTGCTGATTAAATTTCAATTTAGATTCTTCAATATTGCAGATTTTTAATTCACTATAGTATTGAAAAGATATATTATTTTCTGAATGTTCTACTTCCCACAGCTTAAACCTTTACAACAGAATGAATGGAAAGTAAAGACTTTCTAAAGTAAACTGCTACATACTTAAATGTACCTCATAATAACAACCTTTTTTTCCAAGCCTGGACTGGATGTGAAAAAAACAAAAACATTTGCAAATGGATTTTATTTTTAAAAATCGATTAAAAATCGTCAAGCAAAGAATCTAGATTCTTATGTGAATCGATTTCCCCCCCACCCCTACAACACAGCCCTTTGATTGGAGGACAGAAAGAAAAGACGGCACATTAGGTGTTTGGATTCCAACTGGCGGTGGAATACGCTGGACCTCCAAACGAACACATGACAAAGCGACTCCTCTCCGGCAACAGAAACACAACAAAGCCCAAAAAGAATGGAAATAAACAGTGGTTGTTACCATCGGCCCAGCTTCATTTATAGGTCCAATACCATATGTTAAAAAATGACTAACATAGGCCGATAACGATTTTAATTCCGATTTATCGTGCATCCTTAGTGCAACCAAAGGGTAGGCAAACATAGGGAACTGCCTGAGGACTGTTGCTCTTGAAATGGCTTTTTTTGTTTAAAATCAGTAAAACCTATGAGCAAGTGTAGCCTTGGTTACAAGCTCCTGCTTGATGTGCATTCTAACACTGAATGTGCGTCGCAATAGGACATCCCATTGCATTATAAGATGGCAAAGGAATTGTGGTCAGGCTAAAACATTACAGAAACATCACCTATTATCACAGACATTTGGGTATGACAGCACTGTTTTAAAAACAGACTTTGTGGCAGAAAAAAAAATCCTGAACCTATTACCTTGGGCCTGCCCCCTTCCCCCCTCTATACTGTACCATCTCTTTACCAAGCCAAATCTGGTGGAAAAAACATAAGAAAATGAAGAGATTAAGGTTGTAACGTGTTGGACTAATCATAACAAAGACAGTTTAGTGCCATCTTGCATAATTAAATACTTTGCACTAACCACCTAATGCATACTAATTTGGAACAATCCACTCCTGAGTTGGCAGACCATGAAGCTCCCTGCGAAGGAGGTGCTCGTCTCTTTCTGCCTCTGTGTGCTCACGCGAGATACACACAAACACACGCAAACGCTGATTTGCACAGCATCAAGGTGCTAAAGGTCAGGGCGTGCACTTGAAAGAAAAGGTCAAGCATTATTACAACATGACTAAATAAACAGGCTGTGCACACTGCGCAGTCCAGCCGCTGTAGATGCAGGAAGCCTCCGACTACAAGCTGTACTATCTGCCCGCTTGGCCGGTTGGGATTCAGCTTCATCCCTCGCCTTTATCCATATATCCCTCAAGCTCAATGACAGCTGACATGACGACTGTCATATCCTGGCTAGATTCTTATCCACCCGCTGGCTTTATTGCCCTCTTCCTCCCGAGTCACACATACACGCAAAAAAACACAAAGGAAAAGGGAGGCGCTGTTGCTGGAGCGTGCTTTAAAGCACATTAATATTAATTGCAGCAGTAGCTGGAATGATAACACAGACAAGATGCCCCCGTGAGGGAGACGGGCGCAGTTAGCTCCTGCTTTTTGTTCGCAGCCCTACTCATCTGTAGGACGGGCACAGACAGACCATCGCCTGACGAGTATTTCAACCTCAAATTGCTTGTATTATATGAGAAAAGGCGTCTAGCCTCACCGGCGAGGGGAATTTGTGTTTGCGGATACAGACGCACTGTGTGTGGGCGTGTGTGCACGCGTGTGTCTTTGTGAACGTGTGCTGCGATAAAAACTAGCAAGATGAATTATTAGACTACTGACATCAACAGCAATTGAAATGTGCTTCAAATAACAGAGTGCTAAAGTGATTCTGCTTTTATCTCACATACTACTCCTGGCAGGGCTACCTTTTATGTCCTTGACGTTGAACTCTTGATTCACTGAACATTGAGCTCAATTTTAGATGTAAAAAAAAAAATCCACTGTTCTGGTAAGGAAAGAAAAACAGATATTGAGTTGTAGCCTGGCTTATTTCCCTCCCCTCCTGTGGAAACAGCTAGATGCCGACGGTATCAACAGATGACAGCTGTAGTGTGTCCTGCAGTCCTAAATTTTCCAGAACCCTTTAACACTTAAAATGCATTGCAAAAGTATTCAAAAATCTTACAAGGCATCAACCTCAGTTGTGTGGTTGATAGATGGTTTTTAAGAAACCTGACTGTAACAGATTACAGTACAGTGTTCTGCATGTATTTGGGCTAACTTGCACTGAAAGTAGTAAACACTGGCTAAGAAACTGATATAAGTTGCCCATTGTAGACATTACATAGCTAAAGTTAGCCAGCAACAATAGCTGTCTAACAATAGGTGCTTTCACACTTTGTAGTCCACATTGCTGCATCAGGTCAGTATGTCTGCGCGGGCGGGGATTGCTCTGTTGCTAGTTGTTTACAACATGGCAAATTATGTCGAGTTTGGCTTTATTTAATTAATAAAGTCAATCAACGGGCGCATTTGCGACGTCTGCGGATGCACCCCATTCTTCAGAGGCGTTCTGAGTTTGGAGAGTTCCACCATTTGCTACATGAGCCGCGTGTGGATGACATTCGGTTTCAGCGCCGTTTTACGTCTGTCCCGTACACATTTTGATGACCTCCTGACATCAGCACAAAGAGTCATTGATTGGATGACACCACGCCTTTGCTGCCCCAAAGTTCAGTTTTCCCAATTTTATGCAGCTGCTGCTCGGATGATGCCCGCTGCACCAACGAGCGTGACTTGTTGTATAGGTACCATAGACTTTGCATGTGATCTAGCTGCCCTGCTGCCTGGAAACGCTGACCGGTTTAAACGCGGCTTAAGGGCCCTTGTGTCTCGCACAATGTTTCCTTCTGTTTTCTGCTGTTATTAGAACAACAGGTGAATTAACATGTCCTCCCAGCCTTCCAAGATATGTTCGCTAAAGAGAAAAGGTGGACTTCTTTGTGCTAATCTTAAAACGTTAAGACCGCAGGCTTTGTCAGCGACAGCAACATCAAGATTACATGTTAAAAGGATACTAGGCAACATTTTCATGTTAATCAATCATCTTTGTAAGTCGGTATTTGGTTAAATGACTCATTACAGGGCGACTGAAGACTCTCTCGCCCGTCCCTACTGCCTGTAGACAGATGTGCAAGTTCAGTGTAGCGACCCGGTGTCCTTCAGTCTCGCGAAGCCTCAGACATCGCGAGAAGCAGGATCAGTTTTCGGCAAACATCCCCAACACTGAGGCAGGCTAACGAAACCCGGGTACAGAGTGTGGCAAACCGATGGCAGAGCCGGCTAAGAAGCAGCGAAAATCACCGACAGAAGATGCCAAGAAAAGAAAAAGAGCTTCAGATCGAGCGATGGCTCGCACACGCATTGATATTGGTCAAGCTTTTACAGAATGGTAAGAGCTGAAAGACACCGAAGGCTGCAAGTCAGATACAGACCTCGCATTCTTTCTTTTGCGCTTGTAAGTAACACTTTTATATTTAATTTTGTGCCTGGTTGTACTTTCGTTGTTTTCGTTATTATCTGTACATATGTTTTTTTGTACTGTGTTCCCAGTACATAACTTCATCGGGTTGATGAATGTCTGTTACAGGGTAGCTAGGTGGCTAACGGAGGCTTATGTGTTTTCTAGCAAGCATGGATATTGTTTTTTAAGGTAATCATGTTTCTTACACCTCTTTTCTTTTTTATGTGGCAACGCATCATATTTTTAGCCCGGTGGGACTCCTTTCTGTTACAGCTGCCGCTAGCTGCACGGGTGACAAAGGTGACATGATGCCAGATGATAGTAAGAAACTATTACTTTACATACCTCGGTAGCCATAACTGATATCCGGTAGTTTTGATAACCGGTTGCTGCGCATAGATGGGTTGGCAACTGATCAGCTGGGTTTCTCGTGGGGGGTTAAGTCTATGGTTGAGGCCGTTGGAGGAGCGTCACAGTCTCTGTGGCGCTTTGTGAGATTTGGCTCCGTCTAATTTTCAAGCTTTTCCTGCGTTTCAAGCTTTAAAGCGCACAACGCTAGCAACGCAGAACTTCAGCTAGTTGAACTTTTTACGGTCTTAACGCTCTTAGCGCAGCACGGCAAACAATCAGAGCGACTCACTGTAGTGACGTTGCCCGACATCGACGCTGCCTAGCCAACCACAATCCGCGAGTGTTTAAAACATCCTTCATAGATAGGCCCGCCCACGAGCTTTAGCTTAAAAATGTATCTTCTTCATATATGCGTCGAACTAGTCGCTTTGTGAGTGTTGCTTGACGCTGACAAAGCTTGCGGTCTGAACGCACCATACGGCTGCCTGACTGGGAGATGTCACTGCAGTTATGGTGGTGGCTAGACTTAGGGTTATTTTACAAGATCAGTGTATGAATTTGATTTTTGAAAATGTTTCTACTAAATATTATTAAAATCTGATAATCTGGTGAACTCAATATTGTGTCAGGTATTGTTGCATCCCTACTTTCTTATATTCTAGTCCTCTTTTAAATGTTATTCATGACCTGTCCGCTGTGTTACTTGGTCTTAATTATGCTGTTGGTTCTCTATCAAACCTCTGAGGTCTTCACAGAACAGCTGGATTTACACCGAGTTTAAATAACACACAGGTGGATTCCTTTAAGCAAAAGTGGGATGAATACGAAAGCAACCCCCTTTCAGATTAGTTAAACTTAAATAATTAAGAAAACCTTCCACTTAATTGCCCTGTGTTGAGCTTTCAGATTAAATCTGAATACACAAAATTTTGAGGTTGTAATGTAACAAAATGACAAGGGGTGCGCATATTTTGAAAGGCACTGTGTGTAAACAGCATTTGAGAATCAACACACATCCTCTACTAGCGCCTCACAGCGGCGGCTTTGTTTCGTGCACGGTTTTGTGCTCCTTTTCCAATTTCCCCCAAAGACTCATCAATGCCCCATTACCAAGTCAAATCAGGTGGTGCTGCAGATATTCGCCGAGAACCAAGGCTGCAAGGAGTGACACAGACATTAGAGGATTCACTCAAGAAGCCTGGGAGGTTTTCCACCAGTAGCCCTGCTGGATAACAAACAAGGCGAGGAGGTGAACAGACAGAGAGCGAGAAATGAAAAGAAACACTGCTTGCTAAATGTGTTTGAGTGGTTTATGGATCAGAGGGCAGTAACGGGAAAAAAAAATCTCAATGACTCTTCTCAGCCCACCAGATGTAATCTCCTAGGCTCTCTAGAAGTCGCACATTATTGTTTCTCATTTCATGTGTCACAAACAATTAAAACCAGCCACCAGATTCCTCTGCCCCATGAGCTCCATTTGGGGAAAAAAAAAGAAACACGGCATGCACACCCACACCTTTCAAGCAGAATTTCCAGAAAAAACGTCACACGTATTCCTCACTTTCATCGTCGTTATCTCACGGCAACAGTGGCTACAAGGTGGACGAGCCCTGTGTAATGCGAGCGGCTACGTGATGAAGAGAAAGGCATAAAGAGACGGGTGGAGAGTGGGGGTGGGAAAAGAGAAAGTGTCCTTTCACTTTCTTCTGCCTGTTGTCTACATCTTCATAGCTGCGGCAACATGAGGAGAAGTAAAACTCCTGGGAAGAGTCAGGCTGCAGAAAGGGAAATAAGGAAATAAAGCAAGGCTCTTTTTTTTTTATTACATCACAAAAATTGTACTGTTTTGTTGCTGATTAGAGGAAAGAGGCAGAGGAGGGAAACACTGCAGGTTCTCCAAGGAAGGTCCCTTTAAAGGTGGTAGCAAATCTCTCCCTCGTGACAACACAGTCGCACTTAGGAGTGAAATTTAAACCCTTATCGTTAGATTTTTTTCAACGCTTTTACAACAGCTATTCCACGACTCTCCTACACCTGTGTGGATGCGTCCCAGTTCCTTTTGCAGTCTTCTTCAGCTGGTGTTTTGCAGTGGGCTTTGTGCCGAGCACATCCATTTGCTTTATGCTGAGAATAAAGAGGGAGACGAAAAGTCTGACAGAGCTCTGTTCGCCCTCAATCATACTCGAGGAACGTGCTCGCGCAAACAGAACATCCGCCACCTTGGTGAGGGATTCGCACAATGGAGCCTGCCGAACAGTCCTGCCTGGCGCTCTAGTTAAAATTAGCCGCGGCGAATCTAGATGGGAGTGCGGCTGACTGGATGCATCCAGTGGGAATTTTCTTAGGTGTGACGAGCACTTAATTTAGCTGTCAGCAGTAGCATCATGATAATGCTGAAATGTAAAAAACAGATTGCGGCAATTCATATGGAGGATATGTATGCATAGAACGACGCTTTAGCACTGCCACGTCACATAGCTGGGGCTTTACTTGAGAAGATGGTGAAATAAGGAGGAGTATTTGGCCTTTAAGAGAGAGCTGCTAGGCCCCAGCTCGGCTAAGTGATAATGAATCCTACAGTGAGTCGATTTGCTGCTTTTGAGAGCCTGGAAACCTGTCTGGTAGAGTGCTCACAGGGGAAACACAGAGATGGAAGGATGGAGGGACAGTGTCTCACCTGTCGCTGTCCTCTATTTGTCAGAGCATCCCCAGTGGCTTTTGAGCCGCTCACTACACAACAAAAGGAACGGGGGGGGTTTATCCCCATACAGCATAGGAAGAATGGACAAATTTACAGGTAAATAGAGGGAAGATTCTGGCTGAGAGCAGCAGAAGCTCGCTCTGGTTTCCAACAACAAATTATAGGACAGATCTGAATAACACAAGAGCAATGTTTTCTTTTAATATTCAGGCTTTTTTAATCCTAACATACCTGCTGGCTAGTTTCTTTCTTTCAGGTACCGCTATGGAAAACCAGGTATCATTCTAGGACTGGCATAAAAAAAAAACTAAAGGTACCCTACCCTACCACTCGCGCTTTGTAGTTTGCCGAATTTGTTTTTCTTGTGATTAATTGCTAACCTCGTGCGGAGGCTTAATGTCCCATAATCCATGTTTAGAGCCACTTAAAGGTCTGTGGGAGAATTAATGGCGCTTTTGGGTAGTTCTCTGTGCGTACGCGTGAATGAAAACATTTCTGAAAATTGTCCTGTGTTCGGGCGCATGGGGGGTGGGAAACCCCGGTGGTGCACTGTGCTATTGTATCCACACAAAGAACGCTAAATAAATTTGATTATTAATAATATATTTCACACACTTTTAAGTATAGAAAAACTCCCTTTTCATTCTCAATGTAGAAATTCTACAAAATAACTAGAGATGCATTGATGAATTTAAAGGTTGAGTTTGGATATATTTAATATATTTAAAAGAAAAATATTTAAAAGAAAAATAATACATCCACAGGGCTTTTAGAGGGGTAAATTAAAATATTAAATGTACATTTATTTCGAGCACGACGATGACGTTATGTTTACATCTACCGGCCACTAGTGACCGCGAGTTACAGGTTCACAGATACGGTCTGTATGATCTTACGGATGGTCGGCACAGCTCGGCTTGGACTGGGATGAATGGTGGAGTCAGCAAGTCGAGCATCTGCTTCAGAGCCCCACAGATATTATTTGTCTCAACAGAGGAGTGACCACAGAAAAAATAAACTAGTGCATTTTGGGTGAAGCCTACACTAAATGGACCCACACAAAACATTTCTAACGCATCAAACACCCTGAAACGGTGACTTTCTTCCTGGATTGGTAAGCTAACTCACTAGCTAACTTTGCTAACGTTAGCTGTCAGTTAAAATCCGCTAAAATACATTCATCAGTGGACACAGTTCAGGTTGGTCATTGGACGTATCGGCAGCGAAACAACTGCTGGAACTATGTTTTTGTTGTTGTAACTACAACCTAGATAAAATAGATGTCGCTATCATGCTCATCTTCGAAACTCTAAATAAAATTGAAAAAGAATCACTTGTATTTTTTCCCTATACGTAAAATGCATAAAAAACTAAGATCTTCTACTATTTTTTTACCTATAAATGTGTCAACAGACAAAATGTATTCAAATAAGTTCTATGTTTTATTTTCCAACCATTGATTTACTAGTTTGCTACTGCTAATACTAACTGACTAAAGCAAAGCAACTGAAGTCTACAGTCACATAATGGTGATACTTTTAATATCCCTTCAGTAAGTACAGGATCAAGAAAACAGGCGATGTACCATTAAGAACAACGTACAACACGACCTGAAGCTGTGCACACTGATTCACCCTGAGGATTTAAACGCATTCCAGAGCAATTGAGAAAGCATTTCAATTGGATTTATCTGTAAAAATAAAAATAGTCATCACCAACACATAAACAAAGACCGCGCTGCAAAAGCAAACAGACATCAGATGAGCAAAGCAAGATTTAACCTGACTTTCAAGTCCACAAAGGATGACACAATGTTGTTTGAGTATGGGCAGCAGATGACAGGAGTAATTTGCCACGTCGCTGATTTGAAAAGGAGCCCTTGAAGATGACACAGAAAGACAACTGTATTGTCATCCTAAAGAGAATCTATGAAATCAGTCTGACGAGATCAATGCAGTCTCTCTCTCTCTTTCACAGCACTTTACATAAAATACAATAACCATCACAGAGGCCACCATCCAGCTCACAGATTTTCATTGCAGGGTGTGCAGACATCTACAAAGCCCCTCTTGCCCCATCAGTTCAAAGTTCACTTCTACATCTTCACATGCTAGGAAGGACGAAGAAGGACGCAAAAAGTGAGAGGAGAAACAGGAGGGGGAAAAAATCCCCAGCAAAGTCAGAGCCAATGCAAAAAGGTAAGGGGAGGAAAACAGAGGGTTTGGAAGAGACTAGTGCAGCGTCTTCATTAGAGTACAGCAGCAAGCCAAGCACTGTAGAAAGAGCTCCTCATCCTCTCACTTAATTAGGATTTCTGCTGCCTCATTTTAGGGCAGGGGACAGGATGTTGGAGGCTTGATTGCTTTTTATTTCTCAGCCTAACAGCTCGACTGCTGCTGCCGCTTTATTAACAGAAGATCTTGCAGATTTACAGCTTTGCAGCAAACATCAATTTCAATAATTGCAAGAAAACTGTTGGCAAGTACACAATGAAACACACACCGTCTTTTTTTTTCTTTCTTCCTCCTCCCTCGATGCTGTCGCCATTCAAAATGCCCAGCCCCTCCTTTGCGGGATCTAATTTCCAGAGATGTGCCCTTTTCAAGACTGAATATTATAAACACATACTGATTTGCCTCAGTTGCACTTAGCACTTCAAATATTTTACAATCGATCTGCCGTCGGAAGTGGG
Organism: Apricaphanius iberus; assembly: GCA_028564705.1. Classification (NCBI taxonomy): domain Eukaryota; kingdom Metazoa; phylum Chordata; class Actinopteri; order Cyprinodontiformes; family Aphaniidae; genus Apricaphanius; species Apricaphanius iberus. The sequence goes on from JAPXFQ010001412.1 coordinate 1,009,486, forward strand.
GGGAAGAGAGCAAGTGGCGAATGCCACATTTACATTCAACATCCAAACCTGAGCAATTCTGCTGTCACAAAACGGATACAAGAAAATAACCTGGTTATATACAGCACACACAGTGCTAGAGGTGCACTGTTCAAACAGACAGAAACTGGAACTGACTATTTTTTTCATTGGTCAACTCTGATCGGTCACCAGCAGGTCAAATAATAATAATAATCATGAAAAATAACTAGTACTATTTTTTTCCATATTTATATTATATTAAATGCAATGAAGCAATAAACTCATGTTTACATCCCTGCTGTATTGTGTGAGTCTTCTTTTTTTAAATAACATTTGAGCCGTTATTGCAATCTCCATTTGTACGGTTTTAGTTTCACTTTTTGTAAAAAAAAAAAATTGTATTTAATGTACGAACACACCTGCATTTTTTAATAATATGTCAATTTAAAAATTATCCTGCTCAGTTACACATTTCTTAGATCAGAATTTTAAAAAGAAACTGCACAGTAATTGTAATTTTACCCTTTCTGTGCACTATTATATTTTTCCCAATTCTGTGTTTTTAATATTTTAATCTTTGAGTTGATCGGCCACTCAAATGCTGTTACGCCTGAATTTCCCCAATGTGGGACAATAAAGGATATTTCTATGTCTATTCTATTATAAAACACTAACCAACAGCAAGTACTTTGGTGGCCTTTTGGGTTTGAGAAAATCAATATAAAGATTAGGGACATATGCCTTGCTGCATAAACAATAATTAGAGATGTGTGATGTATTGGCTTCTACATCAGTGTGGCTCTGATATCAATCATTCTTTAAGATATTGGTATTGGTCCGATAAGTAAAACTGGGCCGAAATTAACAACTGAAGTTTGTTTCCATTTTGTTGCCGCTTGTGTTTCAGGAGGGGTTTGGACACAGTGATGCAGCGTAGGATTATGCGGGGGTGTTAAACAGTGGTGTGGTCACAAAAGTGAGGGGATATATATACAATTAAAGGTAAATGACCGCAGTATTAATATCGGTATCAACATAGACAGAAATTTTTATATCGCTGCATACATATAAGTAATATTTAAAACTAAATCATTTTAAAGATAATTTCAACAATTACTGTCCAAGTTAATAAACAGTATTTGCATTTTTAAAACTATTTCTAATTCATGAAGTAAAACAAAGACTTAATACAATTTAGAAAGCTCTTTTGTTTTTTATTTGTTTATTAAAAAAAATATATCACCTCTATCAAAGGGCCCGTGGTACATTTTGCTTCTAGCTTCTGTCTTCCTAACAAATAAAAAAAAATTTATATTTCCAGAAAAACTGAAAATCTGCACCGGCTAGGAAAAGTCTCATCAGTGCATCTCTTCTTCTCCACATCACCTCATGGGTAAATAATCCTCACCACTAAAAGCAAGACACTTGAGGTTGCCCTCTTTTGTAACAATTATGTGAGGATAATGCTGCATGTATCAGAACAAACTGATCCCAGGCAATAGGTGCAAGAAATAACACTTTAAAGACAACCGTTAATAGCGTCAGCACAGAGAACCACAGTTTTCATTTGAATAAAATCAATAATTGTGTTGCCTTGCAGTATATTGCCTTCCTGTCATCTCATCTTGCTCGCTAATGTTTCTTTCATGAGCCAGCCCACTGCTGGTGACATTATAGCTACAGCGCTCACACAAGTCCCAGATGGATCCGTGAAAATGGTTGGCGTAAAACACAATTAGTACGGTCCATATGGCTGCTAGTGGAGGAGGAGCAGGAGGGCTCCCTTGTGGTTTTGATTGAAGGCTGCTTCTCCGTTACCTTAAAGATCAAACCGCTGTCATAATAATTGGACCATTTGAATTTTGCCAGTTGCATTGGAAAAAGAATAGCAGAACTACTTCAACAGATTGCCACAAAGCTGAAGAATTCTTGGTGAAATAAATGCGCCAACGTTGACTGATCGCTCAATCAATTGCTCTTTCATCGTGATTAATGGTTCATATTGGATAATGGAGGAAATTTAATGTGAGGGGAGCACTGCTTCCTGATTTCAGCGTTCAGTCCTATCGATTGGTCCGCAGCCCTCTTTTTGACCAATGGAATGTGCTGATAAGAGAGTGATGTGTTCGACCTATGTAAACCGAGCTCAGAGTAAACGATTTACTGTGCTTTGGGCGCGTCTCATTCAGTGATAGCTCTGTATGCCCAGCCTGACAAGCATTTTCTTGCCTGAGAAACGCAGACACCTTTTAGTGAGCAGAAGCGAACAACAGCTTGAGGCAACAGATTTATTACAAATTGATCTATTAGATAGCACTGCTGTGCTTCGCTGTTTTCTCTCTCCTCCACTCTCTCTCTCTCTCTCTGTGTCTCTGACAACCTTTCCCTGATGGTAGCTGGAGTGTATCAGAGAGGAAGTGCTACAGTGGCAAATCTAAACCCAATCCTCAGAACTCATTTTCTCTGCGGCGGCTCCTGGCACCGAGGTGCAAAAGCAAAGGTGTCCATCTTTAAACCTCGTCGATCCGAGACAGGGAACTAGCGCCCAACCTGAAGCCCCAGCACACTCAATAACCTCCAAGGACGATCAAGGACGCGCCTTACCGGAAGCACCTTATGAACCGTCGAGCAGGTGGCAGTCGCAAGGTCACCGCCTCTTTTTTATTCTGGCTACATAAACCCTGAGCATGCACCGTCTTTCCTGCCACTTCCACCAAAAACATCAGAAGCGGGCTCAAAACAAAGCCTTGTGTGTACAGTCACAACATCTGTGCAATGCCCATACACAACATCGAGACCCCAAACAACAACCGGGCCCTTATCAGAAGATCTACATAACGTTTAACACCAAGGAAGCACAAATACGCAACATTTGGGCCTTGACGGACACTTTAACTAATGACAGAGGCAAGCTGGTCTACACAACAGACTGCTACTATTGACATACAACTCTATAAAATAATCAATTGAATCTACTGCATTGTTTAGACTTGTTAATTAACTTTCATCACAACTACAGAAGTCAAACATTTTAGAGGTACTAAATTGGTAACCAAATTAAACAAGCAAAATGTGGAGTTAATCAGACCATGTTTATGCAGAATCCTACGTGAATGAAAACTAATACCACACAGAGTCTAACATGGTGGAGGCTGCATAATGGTGTAAGGACAGGGAGAGTGGTCAGAGCAAAAAGGAAGATGGATGAAGCTTAATACATGGCAGTGGTGGAAGAAAACATGAAAGGTAGCAAAAGACTCGAGTCAAATTCATCAACAACGCTAAACATACTGCCAGCGCTACAGGGGAATGCATTGTTTAGAAGATAACACACACCAAAGCACCTGGATAGACTTCAAACGGCACAAAATAAAGCTGCAAGACTAGCCCTTGGTCTGGAGGCAGAGCTCTGCTGATCTTAATGAACGTCTTTCGTGGCTCAGAGAAGAGGATACGCTAAAGTGTCATCTAAATGGGTTTCTTTAGAAATATTTCCCACAATAGAAAACCTAACTCTGTGCGCAGATTTACATCATGTGAGAGATCAGAACTGGTAGTCCACCAGACAAGCGAGGCGTGGGCATTTGGCCTGTCCAAGACCAAGAACAGAGGCGGTTTGCAGGTCTGTCATGTTCAGAGCAATAACATTATGCAACAGACTCCCATCTGTGGTGACTAATGCTGGAACTAAAGCCACTTTTAAAAAGTTTCTTTAAAAAAATATTGTCTTAGCTTTGTAATTGTGTCTGATTCAACTTTTTTCTTTTTCTGTCGTGTGAGTTGTATACTGTTTTGATATTTGTTTATTGGGAATAATTATTTGTGTATACAACAAAATAGACTATGATTGTATAAATGTCAAACTTTTAATTTTATTGTTTGGGTAAAAACTTTATTATTTATTGATTTTTTTTATTATGTGTGATAATGTATTGTCATTTTTTTTAAGGATTCGAATAGAAAAACCCCAGTAAGAGTTTCCGTCGAATTGAGCGGTCCAGTCAAAGTCTAGCCTGACTACAATTAACCCAAATCAATTTTCAGGAACAGGTTGAGCTCAAGCAGGCTATGTTGGAAAAACAAAAGCAGGAGAAACATTTCAGTAAACACACACTGCTTACAACTGTAATTGTAGCGAAGAAATATTTCTGAGTAACAAAAGCATGGTGCACTTTTTGGATTTCCATAGCAGAAAAAAAGAAAACCATGTCCCTTGCAATTATGCACTACTTTTGGTTGAATCATCATATAAAAACCCCAAAAATGCTTTGAACTTGGTTAGGTTGAAAATGCAAAAGGAACAAATACTCTTGCGAGACACTAAACGCATGTAAGTGTACTGTGGGTCAGAAAGTAGGATAAAAACAGATCCAAATAGGAACAAAATATCCCATGTTCCCGCTGAAAGCTTAAGGTTAAACTAACAACAGCAGGAGGTTTAGGAGGTTATGTAGCCCATTCAGCCACATGTATTTGCTGAAAAATGGCAACAATGAGTGCTGATAGAAAAGTACCCACCCTATTGTGCTCCTTCCCTTTAATCACCTCCACCTTTTATCTGTTCTACACAGGAAAAGCCAGCAAGGAGAAAAAGGGCTTTCGGCAGAGTACGTGTGCATCTGTGTGTCCCCTGGAAAACGTAAGACATCTTGAAATATTTCAGTGATCCTGTAAATATCTATATAAGCATCCTGAGGCACGCAGCTGCAGGGTGTGTGTCTGTGTGTGTGTAACACTGGTATGCATTGTTTATGTTTCTGCACCAGGAGCACCATGCAGTGTCATTACATGAGGCAATCTCTTACCTAATCAGTACTGACACACACAGAGCAGCAAAGCAGTCCTCCTCCTACCTCATAGTCGACCCCCCCACACACACACACACACACCTCTCCTTCTCCTCGCTAGGGGGGGGGGGGGGAGCCAGCTGATCCTACACCATTTCATTTTCCTTTCTTACAAAGATGGCGAATGGCTGGCTGTTAGTTCTGACGTGCAATTTATGCTTTTTTGCACCGTCAGGGAGAAAAAGCTATTCATGGCCTGCATTACATGAAAAACGGGGTTATGACCTAGATCTTCTGCTTTAAGACATTCAGCTCATAAAAAAAAGAAAAAAGTTTCTCTAACTGTCTGAAATTATTTTTAAAATAAACTTTTACAATTTTAGGTAGGTTCAAAAAATAAAAATCAAGAAGTTTACATGTATTATGATGATCCGGTTTCGACATGCGCAGATGATGATGATATAGGTTTTCTAAGCTTCTGATACCTTCAGCAACATCTGTGTTAAACAAACGCTGTGGGTTTATTTGAAGCCAATGCCTCGAATACTGCTTCTGTCTGAAATGTAGCAGAAAAAAGTGGCAAAAGAAAAAAGAAGACAAGATTTTAGGAGGAGAATGGTGGACCTCCACAAGTTTGGTACATCATCCTTTGGTACGATTTCTACACGAATGAGAGTTCCCACAATTATATGCAAGTATACACTACCGTTCAAAAGTTTGGGGTCACATTGAAATGTCCTTATTTTTGAAGGAAAAGCACTGTACTTTTCAATGAAGATAACTTTAAACTAGTCTTAAGTTTAAAGAAACACACGCTATACATTGCTAACGTGGTAAATGACTATTCTAGCTGCAAATGTCTGGTTTTTGGTGCAATATCTGCATAGGTGTATAGAGGCCCATTTCCAGCAACTATCACTCCAGTGTTCTAATGGTACAATGTGTTTGCTCAATGGCTCAGAAGGCTAATTGATGATTAGAAAACCCTTGTGCAATCATGTTCACACATCTGAAAACAGTTTAGCTCGGTACAGAAGCTACAAAACTGACCTTCCTTTGAGCAGATTGAGTTTCTGGAGCATCACATTTGTGGGGTCAATTAAACGCTCAAAATGGCCAGAAAAAGAGAACTTTCATCTGAAACTCGACAGTCTATTCTTGTTCTTAGAAATGAAGGCTATTCCATGCGAGAAATTGCTAAGAAATTGAAGATTTCCTACAACGGTGTGTACTACTCCCTTCAGAGGACAGCACAAACAGGCTCTAACCAGAGTAGAAAAAGAAGTGGGAGGCCGCGTTGCACAACTGAGCAAGAAGATAAGTACATTAGAGTCTCTAGTTTGAGAAACAGACGCCTCACAGGTCCCCAACTGGCATCTTCATTAAATAGTACCCGCAAAACACCAGTGTCAACATCTACAGTGAAGAGGCGGCTGCGGGATTCTGGGCTTCAGGGCAGAGTGGCAAAGAAAAAGCCATATCTGAGACTGGCCAATAAAAGAAAAAGATTAAGATGGGCAAAAGAACACAGACATTGGACAGAGGAAGACTGGAAAAAAGTGCTGTGGACGGATGAATCCAAGTTTGAGGTGTTTGGATCACAAAGAAGAACGTTTGTGAGACGCAGAACAACTGAAAAGATGCTGGAAGAATGCCTGACGCCATCTGTTAAGCATGGTGGAGGTAATGTGATGGTCTGGGGTTGCTTTGGTGCTGGTAAGGTGGGAGATTTGTACAGGGTAAAAGGGATTCTGAATAAGGAAGGCTATCACTCCATTTTGCAACGCCATGCCATACCCAGTGGACAGAGCTTGATTGGAGCCAATTTCATCCTACAACAGGACAATGACCCAAAACACACCTCGAAATTGTGCAAGAACTATTTAGAGAAGAAGCAGGCAGCTGGTATTCTATCGGTAATGGAGTGGCCAGCGCAGTCACCAGATTTGAACCCCGTTGAGCTGTTGTGGGAGCAGCTTGACCGTATGGTACGCAAGAAGTGCCCATCCAACCAATCCAAATTGTGGGAGCTGCTTCTAGAAGCGTGGGGTGCAATTTCTCCAGATTACCTCAACAAATTAACAGCTAGAATGCCAAAGGTCTGCAATGCTGTAATTGCTGCAAATGGAGGATTCTTTGATGAAAGCAAAGTTTGATGTAAAAACAATCTTATTTCAAATAAAAATCATTATTTCTAACCTTGTCAATGTCTTGACTCTATTTTTTATTCATTTCACAACGTATGGTGGTGAATAAGTGTGACTTTTCATGGAAAACACAAAATTGTTTGGGTGACCCCAAACTTTTGAATGGTAGTGTAAACACCACGGGAATGGCCAGCCTGCATACTTCTCAGAAAGCAAGTGTTTAGTGTGAAATGTGTGTTTTAACCAAAGGAACTAAAGCAGGTTGAGCTTTGTATCAATAGGGGCTGAAAGACCACTCAGCCAGGAACAAACCAACATTTCAAGAGAAAAAAAAAAAAAAGCGGCTTATAGTTTGCAAATGAAGGACAAAACCTTATTTTCTAATTAATTAGCTGTCTTCTAAATGGACAATAACATGTCCTGTGGTTGTGTTAGTGTTTGATCATAACCACTAAGCCAGCACCGCAGGAGTGTATGCAACATTGATGTCCGAACAGACTGTGTAGAATGTAGTGTTTGTGGGTTGTTGTATTCCTGGTGTCACCAATTCAGATTTGGTTGGTCAATAGGATACACATCCTGCTGCTCGATGCAGTTTAAAGGCAGAATGGAGGTTCACGCCTGACTCATATGTTAATTCCAAAGATGCTAAAAGGTCATAAGGAGCTTTGAAGGACCAAATTGACAAAGAGAGCAGTGAATCATATGAGGATTCATCACCCCTGATGACATTATAGCCACCGTTTGTGAAAACACCGTAGATGATCGGACATTACTTAGCTATTCTAATGTCCTCTGAAAAATATAACATCTGCATTTTAACAAACACAAAATCAGCCATGTTCTAAATAATATATAGAAGATAATCAGTTAATATTTTCATTAGTCTAGGCACCCGAAGCCTTAAGGGCACAATTTGGCTGTTTTAAACGTGAGGTAACCCTGACTTCAGAATATTTTCAGATTTTTATCTTCCAATATTTTTTGGCATTTATTTGATTATTTCTGATAAATTCTGACGGTTTATGGTATTTTCCAGGTGGAGAGAGTCTAAACCTTCTGAAAGAAAATGTTTTGCATTTCACAGCTGGATCCAATAAAACCATTTAGATTTTTTTCCTATTTTTTAGAAGTATGCTGAAGTGGTGCTCAAGGTGGCGCCTCGACAAATCCCAGCAAGCCTCCCCAATCTACCATGTTTAAAGTAGAGTTATAAAATATGCAAATGTCAAAGGTTACTACAATAAAGACCATTAAATAAATAGGCGTTTGTAGCACTCAAGCACACTGTCCGATGCGTTTCATACATGCCCTGCACCAGACACACAAACACCTATCAAAAAAGTTTTCGCCAACATGGTTATTGCAATGTTCAACAATAACATGAACAGAAACGTTCCAAGTTTGGGAATCCTTAGAACAACATCAGCACCGTGAAGTACACCGTGCGTTTGAAATTAAAATAAAGATTTGATTATATGAAAAAAAGTTATTGATTATAGTTGGCAAAAGGTGGCTTAATTTAACTGATGCACCCTTGCAAATATGAAATTCTGATCTAAGATTTAGTAAGCCGAGCTGAAGAGGTGTGTTTGAACAAGGCTCGTTTATACCGTTTTTACAGGAAGAGTAGGTAGAAAATAAAGAATTTTTTTTAAATCAAGCAATTGTCAGATACTTGAGAAAAGAATCTAAAAACCTTTAAGCCAAACAATACAACACTATTACGATACTAAGAGAATGTAAATAAAATTCAGATTTAATATCAGTAAAGAAGGGCAAAAAAAATGGTCTTTTCAGTGTATGTAAATACCTAATTTCAAACATATTTAGGATGAGGAATCTAAAAGAAAGTTAAAGTTTTTAGGTGTCTTGTGGCTGTCACTCTCTTCATCGTGTGTTTGCTTTGCAGTTGCTTCACAGCCCGAAGGTTAGCCAAGCCTCCGCTTCCAGTTTCCACACTCTCCATTGTACAACCACATGGGTACACAGAGCAGAAAGCACACCAGAATGTGGCCAGTTGCAACAACACGGAAAAATATGCAGACGGCCGCAGCAACAAAAACGCACTGTGGCTTATTAGTTTGCATGCCAATCCAAACCAAGATGATCTGGGCGGCGTTTGTGAGATCAAGACGAGGCCGGCACGCGCAGAAAACAGATTTCATCACATCTAGTACATCAAATACCACTGGCGGCAGGCAGCAAGGCAGTTCGCAATTGTTAACATGAACGGCGCTTGCCGATACCATCTCCTTGGCACAATCGTTGGAGCTGCGGAGCTAGGCCCGAAATCAAACAAAGATGAGAGAAGATACGGCGAGCTTGGATCTCCCCTTATGAGAGGTGAAGGGAAGCTGTCAAACAACACAAAACGCATCTAGTCTTTCCTTTCTCTGACACGCTGAGGGAGGGAGGTGGGGGTAGTGGGGAGGAGAGGGGAAGGGAATGGGAGAAAGAGGGAGAGGAGGGGGTTGGCTCGCCTCATTTCTGCCAGTGTGCCCTGTGCGTGTCAGTCCAATATCTTAAAACAACACATGCACGGCTTTGCTACAGCCAATTACCCTGCTCTTGGCACGGGAACTGAAAAACATCTTCGGAGAACAATAAAGAGAGCTTGGCTTGTTGTGCGCGCTGTCAGTAAGTGCTGACAGATTGTTATTTTTAATGAATATACAGCACTTGAATTGCCCATCAAGAGGTCTTTGAGCGAACATTGCTCCTTTGTTAAGGGCATTAATTTGCTGTGTAACAGCCAAATATCTTGCGATGAAACAGATACTGACTACAATTTTTATTTTTTTATTTTTTCTCTTTTCTGTCCATTGCGTCGTCTTTCCTACAAGCACGCCTAATCATCGGTACACATCGACGCATGTCTAAGATCTCTTATTTCTTCTCGGGCTCTTGACAACATCAGCAAGCGAAGAGTGTTGAATTAAAAATAAGAAATCAGCTCTAACCACCTTCCTCTTTGAAACAGCAGACGGTAACCGTTACAGTTAAAGCTAACCTCGACGTCAGACACCCTAAAACAAACGCCACATGGCTTGAACGGCAAAGACAAGACAGTCTTTTAAGGTCAAACTATTTCTAATGTGAAATTTGGGGGGGGAGGGGGGAACAAAAAAAAAAAACTCACAGCAAGCTGCCATTTGTGTGCAACACGGTAATAATGAATACCAGACCGTGTGCACTGACACGTCATCCAACAAAGAGGTGTCGGAGCATCGGGGGAAAAAGGATTTTCCTCATCATTGTCTGGCCTTTGCCACATATTACTCACAGCCAGCTGCCATTACTCAAACACATACTAGTCATTAGAGGAAAATAGCTGGTTTATAACACTTCACTTATCATGACGCGGCTGCTACGGCAACCCTGCAGTATTACCCAGCGGTAGGCAGGGTGTGTCGTCGGATGTGCAACTGAGTGACTTTTTTTTCTTTTCAGACCAATCAAAAACAATAAAATAAAATATAATACAACACACACCACCCAACAGAACCGTGAGCGCCACGACAGGAGCAAACAAAAAGGCCGCAAAAGTTCTGTTTTGAGCTCTTCTAAATTATCCTCCACACAAACCGGGAGGAATTTCAAGCTGCACCAAAAACCACCCATTAAGGCTGGTTTTCAGTCAGAGCGGTGGTGAGGTGGTAATCAACCCACAGCCTGTAATGGCAGATCTCTGTCCCTTAACACAGCAAGTCTATATTCTAAATGGTAGGTAAAGAAAACCCAAATCCCAGCCAGAATGAAATACAAACGGCCAGGCATCCAAAATGTGACGGTTATTGGGGTTAGCAATGAAAAGAGGATTTTCTAAGCTAGAAAGTAGTAATAATGCTTAGCTAATCTCCTTTCTTTAACACAAGTTTTCTCCTGGCGACCAATTTTAAATATTTTTGTCTTTTTATAGTCATTTTGCCACACTAGTCTAGCGCAATCCTAACCAGTTATGAGTAGGGAGGGAAACTGTAGGTTTGATTGTTCATGGTTAGCACAGTTAGCAAAATCAAACAATACGGAGGGTTTAAAACGCTTTAAACATGCTCTTGTTTGATGATTTCGATCCAACAGGAACTACACAATATACTGATCACCATAATAGCATCCAATATAGCAAATCAAAAGGGACTGCTTGGAAGCAATACCTGTGGTGTTACCTGTGGTAACACCTAGACTTTACCTATTTTTGACAGGTTAAAGCTCACAAAAAGGAGGTGGGGACAGTGTGATAAAAGAAAAAGATCACAGTGGATACGGTTGTTGGAATACTCAGCAACAGTACCACCAGACATGTTTTTTTTCCACATGTAGCGCTGCCCCTGTCCTTGGAGACAGTCTCACCTGTTGCTGTGCACTTCTGGTCAGCTGGCTGAAAGAAGGGTTCAACACTTTCCTCTTGCTTGCAGTAAGGATTGAGTGAATCAGATGATTATTTTTTTGGAAACTAAAACACTGCCACCTATCATTCGTATTGAAATAATAATGAATGGAAGTCAATGTAGCAATAAAAGTTATTTTCTGGTCCGCTTTGTCTTACGTCCTGAATCACACGTGTTGTAATTCGATTTAAATGATAACTAACGATGTACGTTTGGACTGTGTTTTTCAAGTATTTGGAATTTATTTGATTGTAAAAAATCTAAATTAAAATGCCAACAAATCAGAACTCAGAAGTCGTATAAATGACGTCTTGTAGCTATCGCAAGCTAGCACTAGCTATTGCACGTAAAACGCTCACCAAGAACTTGTAGAGCTTCTCCTCCATACTGTTTCTCACGCCACCGACTGCTTTATCCCCGACATAGCTACTACTTTCCACATGGTCAGGTTTATAGTAGTTTTCTCCGTGTTTAATGCTCGTTTCTTCGTCCTGAAGGCTACGACCCTCGCTCTCCTTCTTCTGCAGTTGTAGTCCGCCAAACGTTTTACATAAAACCTAAAGTAACTTTTTCCACCGGTCAAAAATCAGCGTTTTCAGTGCATCAAAATTAGTCTTTAAAATTCACGGACATCATATGTGCTATCCACAGCGCATTTCTAACTCGATCAGAAAATAACTTTTATCGCTCCATTGACTCTCATTCATTTTTTTGGCAGTAGGGGACCCATGGACTGAAAGGAGAAGGAAGTGACGTATGGTGCGTTCAGACCGCAGGCTTTGTCAGCGTCAGTATCGTCAAGATTACATGTTAAGTCTATGGTTGAGGCTGTTGGAGGAGCGTCGCAGTCTCTGCGGCTCTTTGTGAGCTTTGGCTCCGTCAGCTTTTCACGCTTTTCCTGCATTTCAAGCTTCAAAGCACATAACGCTAGCAAAGCAGAAGTTTAGCTAGTTGAACTTTCGACGGTCTTAACACTCTTGATGCAGCACAGCAACCAATCATAGCGTCTCCCAGCAGCGACATTGCCCGACATCGACGCTGCCTAGCCAACCACTAGCCGCGAGTGTTTAAAACATCCAGCAGAGAAAGGCCCGCCAAAGAGCTTTGCGAGCTTCAGTTTAAAAATGTATTTTCTGTGTACATGCGTCGAACTAAACGCTTTATAAGCGTTGCCTGACGCTGACAAAGCTTGCGGTCTGAACGCACCTTTATGCTCTACATCTACGAGCCACGTGTCTGTTAGGCGGCTGACAGTCGGCTCTAACCGAGCAGAAAGTCCAACTTAATAACCCACTAATTCAAGATAGTAAAATTAATTAATCTGGAAAACTCACATCCCTTATAATTTTGGTGCAATGAGCACCTGATAATTTAATGACTATTAAATTTATGCTGCTATAACAGTATGGAGAAATAACAGAAACATAATGGCATTATTATACCTATAATACTTTGTCTGCAAAATGAATACATATTTGAGCGTCTTTTTTTAGATCACAGAAATACATTTTTGCTTTAAATCTTTGTACTAATGAAAGAATGCCATGATATTGGCATGTTTATACTGAAAGCTACCGTGAGACAACCTTCTCCAGACCTAGTTGGGGATATAAATATTTTTACTCATATTTTAAAAGCAGTGTTTCCCAACCCTAGTCCTCAATGCACACTGCCCTGCATACTTTAGATGGTTCCAAGCTTCCGTATATCTGATGTCGAATGATGGACGATTAAGATTGTTTTCCTGAACTGCAAATCATCTGAGTCAGGCTTGTTAAAGTAGGGAAAACATCCAGAACATGCAGGGAAGTGTGCCTTAAGGAGCAGGGTTGGGGAACAGAGCATCTCTTTTCACAGTAGTTTGATAAGTTCATTTTATAGGTGTGTCCTTTTTGATGATTTTTTATTATTATTATTGTCCCCTGACCTCGACTGGTAGGATTTGCGACTAAACTCCTACGGTTACCCCTTGACAATAGCATAGAAAAGTAGTTTTTTGTAATATGATCTCAGTTAAAAGAACAATGGAACAGCATTAATACATTACAGTCATGAAGAGTGTAACTTTAAAGAGATTGAAGAAATATAAACTTTGATGTGGCTTACGCAAGCTTATGAAGGTTAGTGGACATGTTTCTCAAGCTTTAAGCAAAACAATTGTAGTCAGCAAAAATAAATCCCTTCAGATGATTACGCAACAACTGTGACAAAGTAGGCAACCAAAATAACACATTAAAAACATTGTATGAAGTTTCATTTTCTGCACCATGTCTCCGCCACGCAGCTTACCGTTACTCACACATCTGAACAGTTGCCAGGGATTGTTTAGACGCTTAGAGCGGTGCAGCAGCACAGTCAAAAAATTTTCATTTTTATGATACTCAATAAGATGTAGTAGCGAGTTTGCTTAAAAGCCAAATGCTGTCAGGTTCTCTATTGAAGACTTCCTTGCATCCAGCCTTAATGTTGTCAACATTGAATCTCTTTCTTTCAGCGCACTGAAGGAAACACAAATGTTCCCCTCTCCTTTGATCTGCCTGCATATTCATTAACTGTAGTGATGTTCAGTTTATCAGAGCTTTGTAAGCAAAAAAGGCTGAAAAAAACCACACACAAAAACTCCCACAATAAGCACAAAACACTTTGACAAAAAAAGAGGTCAAAAACAATGTTTAGATTTAGTCAGAAGAGTTAGTGTAACATTTGGTTATCTAAACCTCTCAAAAGTATCTTTTTGTCTACTGTTGTGGATATTGCATTACACCACTTACCCCTAAATTATGCAAATCTTTGTTAGAAAAAAAAGTGCTAAACACGCCAGAATAACTACTGGACATTGCATAGTTGGGTTTGCTGTTACTCATTTGAGTTATTTCTGCTTCATTTGCTGTCAGATTCTAACCACACAGTCAATTTTGCAAGTTTCTCCGTAATGTTTCCACAACTCAGCAAGATTGTGCAGCAACCCTGCATTAGAGTGGCTTAAAACCAGGCCATGTTGTCACTTCAAATAACCACAAACTACGAGAAGCAACACAACAGCAATTAAGGTAAACACACAAAGACAGCAAGTTAGCTTCGCTGGCTAACGTTTCCTGGAGCTAATGACAATAGCTCCTTGGGCTCCGTCTACTCCCTGGAAAGAAGACGCTACACAAGGAGAGCTCAAACTGAGAGAACACCTCTAATAATGCACACGAACAGCGCTGTAGCGCTACGTGAGAAAACAACGCATAACAGAATGTCAGGTTGCGTGTTTTGCACGTACTCTAAGCCAACCTGTGTAAACGAGCCGGTCGTCTCCAGTCATTAGACGGCGCCTAGCCTTGCATTTCCAATCAGTGCTAGTCACTAGCCGCTAACATTTTTTGGTTCACGGTAACCAGCAACAGTAAGGGGCAAACAGCAGCTACCCAACAAGGATGCAAGCCCAGCGTTCCCAAACTATTTCCTCACGTTATTCATATTTTATTATTATTATTCACTGCCGTATATTAAATGTGGAAAAGAAGAAGCTGATGGAAGCTCACCGCACTTACCTTAAAGAGCTTGCTCTACAACATCTGTGATTTGTTTGATGAGAGACTGCAACAACAAACAATAGCAGCAGCAGCAGGGGCAATTAGCCAACGTTAGTTAGCCAAGTGTCGCCACTACAACAGTAGTAGTACAACAGCTGCAATGCCACCTGTGTGTCTTTTTCTTATGTAGCTGGAACTAAGCGAGCGGCTTTTGGTGTAATGCTGTCATAAATGATGGACTATGAGAATACAGAGGGAGTAATCGTTGCCGGGATGCTCAGACTGGTGTGTATGAGAGGTACTCAGCATGACAGCATCCTTCTTCATCTTGGGGTGAGAGCAGTTAGAGGAGGTGTGGGGGGGTCTTGGGAGTTCAACCGGTGAAATACCGCCATCCACCGGTCAAAGCTGAGAACAGCACGCTCTCTGGGAGTCCTTGAGGCTTCAACTCTATCTTCTACATCAGACCATCATTTCAGGAGCAGGGGGAAGCCAGCTGTTCTGTTATAGAGGCGCATTAATTCAGAAAATAAAACCGCAAACATTGCTGTTAGCTATTTAGCAATTCAGTTACCGTTGCTTTACATGCAATAGCTTTTAAATTGGTTTCCAAGATATTAACACATTTCCCCCAGGAAAAAAATACATTGATCTCTTAGTTATCCATTTCAGTAGCACCATAAAGCAGTACCTGTCTCAGCGTCTCTTTTCAACTGGAACCAACTGTATTTCCACATCCTGCATTACACAAAATGGACTCAAAACATTTAGCTCCTTTTACTGGGGCCACATGGGGGTATCCAAGCTTTCTGTGAGGGTGGACTTGGCCCACCCTGGAACCCCCCCGCTGATCCTGATCATTCTACACTGCTCATGGTGGCAGCATGTTGGAGCAGCTCTGTCATGTTATGTCTGAATTGTTGATTTTGTTGATGTTTTTTTTTTTGAATTTTTGGAAAATGATTCCCTTTGGTTTTGGATACTGTGCAGCTGGAAGGATTGTTGCTCTTACTTTTTTACTTCTGAGTGTTGTTGTAATCCAGAACTGTCCCAACAAGATATCGTTTTTTTGTTTTTTCACAATCAGGTGCTGCTGGATTGCATCTCAAACCCTTAAATAATACTTGAACTACAGAGGAACCAGATGATATGAAATGGAGGCTTCATGGATGCAGAGCAGGACATAAGAGCAGAGAGAAGTTAGAAGTGCAACCACCTTCTCGGGTAGATCATAGAGGGCAAAGATTACATCCACAACTCCACTGTCACTCTACCCGGCTTTTTAAAGCCTGTTTCAAAATACAATGCCGCTATCAGTGATTCATAAGTGCTCAGCCTGTGGCCGCAATTTGCAGCGATCAGGTGCTTTTCACAAAAAATTACACCATGTAGGGATAAAGAGGGGTGAGTGATGTCCAGCCTGTAGATGAGCAGGGCTGCATATAAACCCTGAGAATTAATAGTAAATATAGAAAAAAAGTTGGACATAACTTGTTTTTATCCTGATTGAGGTCTTGCTGACCAAGTCTTTTTGCGAGCTGCACCAAAAGATGGCTGTCCCTCACAGTCCCCGTTAACTTTTTAATATTCTGGTGTTCAGCTCTAAAGGCTAGAAGCTTCTGGACCTCTGCATCAATCCAGTTTGCCATCTTAGCTTATTCAGTTTACAAATGCTAAAGGAACTCCTCATATTTACTTGCATTTTACATACTGTTTCCGATCGGGGATCAGCACACATTCCACACATCATCATTAGATCACCCTCTGTTGCAGCAAATGCATGATCTTCATTCATAAGACCAGCGTTGCGGGAAGTTTGTAGTAATAAGCTTGACAGCACAAACGCCAGAACATTCCCGCAACGCCATGCTTTCATGGCACATTCGCGTGAAGTACATGTGAAGACGCACAGTGGCAGGAATATTAACCGCAATATGCCGGCAAGGTGTGTCTAATGAAAACACCTTAACCGTACAGTCAGAGATTTAAAGAGCAGTGGCAAAACCAAACAAGTCAGAGCAGAGCAGATGGCGCTGTTTCCCAACAACTGATGTCATCCAAAACATGTTACTGTGGAAGATCATCTCTGCTGCCCAGATATTGAGCTGTTAGCATATCATGAGATTGTCATAAAGTAACAGCGTCTTCAGTCAGAGGCTTCTTCAGATTTGTTACAGGATAGACTGCTCCTGGAGAGCTTTACCGTTCACAACAACTCTTTGAAACTACTTAGATTAAACAAATTATAACATCTAATTTATAAATAAGGGTAAATTAGATGTTATAATTTGTTGTCCCTTGGGATATATAAGGATTGGAAATGAATAAAAACCCAACACTTTACTATGGACTGACAATAAGCTCAATAGAATAGAATACAATACAATACAATAATTCCCTGTTAGCATCACAAATTATTTGGCATGTAAGGTAACTATAAAAAGATCAAGCAGAAGAAAATACCTTCATTAAAGAATACAATGATTTTGAATTATTTCCTCTTCCAATAGAAGCAACAACAAAAAAATCACAATAAATCTCTTAAATTTACATTTAAAACAGGTTTCACTTTATGTGAATGGGAGGCAAGTATATATGTATAGCCCCTTTCAGAAATAAGGATATTTAAAGGGATTTACATGATGAAAACATTGAAAAGGAATACATTGCTATAACATAATGGAGATAAGTACAGAAAAGCTGGACTACAGACTATACCGTGTGATGTTTCAGTCAATATAGTCATTCTAAAAAATTAACCAACAGCTTTGACTTAAAAGAAACGAGGGTATAGCTGTTAATAGGATCTTATTTGACATTTGTTTTTAAAGCTTTTTTTGCTGTTTCATTGTACTGATTATATCTATCATTAATCACATTGTTTGCTTGTGTCTCTGAAATCACCTTGTTTCAACTAGAGTACCTTGCAAGAGTGTCCATTTTGCTTTGCTACTCTCTCATTATGTGACATTGCAAGCTCCAACTTCATCGTATTTTATTGGGATTTTAAGCAATATGACCCAAACAGTCTGAAAAATTAACCAAAGTACCAAATTTGGGTGCCTTGGTTGCATTTTTGCGTTATTTTCATGCTAGTATACCCATTCACGATCTAACATTAATGTTCTGGCTGAAATAAGATTTGTGTCTTATAGCTTTTCAGTCCAGTGAAGCAGTGCTGTTGCAGAAAAAAAAACAGACTCTCAAAAACACAGAAGACTGAGTTCTTGAGGAAGAACTCTTTACACTTTCTTTTCTTTTTCTCTAAATCATTTAGACATTCACTGGGACATTGCAAATATTCTTACACGATGGTCTATGGTAGGGAAGCTATGACATTTAAATGCATTAAAGTGCATGCATTATAGGCAAGGCAAGGCAATCTTATTTCTGTTGCACACTTTCAAAACAAGGCAATTCAAGGTGTTTAACATGATTACAAATAAAAAATTGAAAATGACAACATATAAACAATAACAGAAAGCTTAAACAAATCAACTGTTAATATTAAAATACAAGAAAGCGTAAGCAATAAAACAATGGCAAAATAAAAATTGAGTAAGAGCAATAATGGGCTAAGTTACTCATAAGTTTAAATAGTTAGGCTTTTATTTTGTATTTAAAAGATTGTTATAGTGTTACCAATTATGCCCTTAGTGACCGTGGTTCCAACCCTTTACATTACTTCGGCATAATATAACTTTCAGACAGCTGGAGAAACTGAACTGGAACAAGGATGCAGGTCCAGATGGTGTCAGTCCTGAAGTCTTGTGCAGAACAGCTATGAGATTCTGCAGCACCTCTGCAACCTTAGCCTAACCCAGTAGAAGGTTCATGTGTTTTGGAAGACATCTCGTCTTGTTCCAGTGCCGAAGAAAAATCACAAATCAGTCTCAAATGACCGTAGACTTGTTGCCCTGGCATTCCACATTATGAAGATCTTGAAGAGACTGCTTTTGCCCCCCAGAGTAAGCAAGCAAGAAAATATCCGCAGCTTGCTTATCACCATGGAGTTAGCGTTGAAGATGCCATCATCCACCTGCTTCAACAAACCCACCGCTTTGTGGCATGGTGTGGAAACGATCATCTTACCTTGAATGTGAACAAAACAAAGGAGATGATTGTAGATTTCAGAAGAAACGGGGATAGGTCAAGCAATCTTTCCATCAAAGGAGTAGAAGTGGAGCCGTTTGAGTAGAAACACCTCGGAGATCAACTAGACAACAGACTGGAGACTAAGCTGTGAAGCGGTCTACAGGAAAGGACAGAGCAGACTGTACTCCATGGTCTTGATGAAGCTTAGATTCTTGAGGAAGGACCTCATCTCCTCAGCTATCATCTATTGGGGGTATTGGCATCAGAGCCTGGGACTTAAAAAAGCTAACCAACCTGATGAAGAAGGCTGGTTCTGTTCTTAGTGCAACTATCAAACTGGACATTATGAGACGACGCAGAGGCTCTTTTTCATGATACTATCCAACAGTTTTCAGTTTTGCTGCAACACAGATCGCTACAACAAAAACCTTCTTGCCCACAGCCATAATGATCTACAATAACTCCTTAAAAAATTAGTTTGAGCTACAACACTTAATTTCCCTCTAGGACCAATATAGTATTTTTAAATGAATGGAAATGAGTACAACCCTCCACAACAAATGTATGACAGTCAAATGGCCAAAAGCCCCAGAACTGCAGATTCAGTGATCATATGTAGGGAAGGGCTAATTAATGATTGCTCGAAACAGAGGAAGGAGGTACTGGAACAAAGCATAAGGCATCTATCCACAAAGGGGATGTAAGGAGGCTCTCCTCACCTCCAGTAACGTCACGAAACGAACAAACTCGTTTTAACCAAAAATGGACCAGATACAGGCAGGTATTCCTGCAGTTTGTCTAAATGAGAGTTCTGGTTTGTAAACAGGACATTTTATTTTCTACCTGCAGCACCTGTTATTTAGATGTCAAGTTAATTTACAGTAAACGGCAGGCTTAAGTAATTTGGGTTTCCAATACTGGAATTTGCAGTCTAAATATTAAAATCAAACTTTTCTAAAGACCACTTAGTTTTTTTTTTTTTTTTTTTTTAAATCAGTCATTTCTTGGATGCTACTCTACCCACGTCTGCCGAGGAGTGCATGTAAACTTCCAAACATGGACATTGGTAAACGAAAGATTTTCAATCTCTTGGATTAGCACAATAAACTCCATCGCCGGTTTTCTGACGTTATTGGAACCTGCATTTTCACCACGAGATGGCGCCAAATCCTTAACGACTGAGAACGTTTTCAAAGTTTATTCCCTTTGATTCTCATCTGCCCTGGCTCACTATTGTGCATTTAAGAAAAACAAAAAAAACGTAAATCCATGAAGATCGCGGTTTATAACGTAATTTGCAGCATTAGCTGACCCTCACTCACCTCCTGCTTGGTGTTGGCACGATGTCAAAAGTAAAAGTTTTGGTAAGGGTTAAACAATGTGGAAAGGCCTCCATATAAATGTGTGGCTTAAACCCAGCTGGCAACAGCCAGCAGAACAATGCCGCTCAGTGAATGGACCCTTATTTATCTTGGCAATGTTCTAGAAAGAGCTCCCATTGAGCCTTCAAATTCCTGCACCCAGGGGAGAGAAATTGAGTCCCACAACTCTGAGCTCAACTTTCTACCATACAGCTCAAACTTCCAGCACTGAGAGAAAATTGTTTATACAGGACAGCTTTAGTTTCCTGGTATTCTCCTTTAAGTGCATAACATTTTAATCATGATGCAAACCAGTTTCATGAGGACAAATAAAACTCAGACATTTTTGAAACTAGATTATTTATTACATATTTCTGCAGGGGCTTACAGCAACACAAGACCTCGTGAGAGGCAACACATTGCACACAGATCTCATCACTGCTTCAGGTAGTTTCCCTAGAGTTACAGTTGCTCAAATAATCAGAGGACCACAATCACTACGACTCACAGGAAGCTTAAACAAATCTCACACAACTACAGACAAAAAAACACAAGGACCAGCACTATTCAGGAGCTAAAGCATAGTTTGCAGATGAGCTCAGCCATGTGGCTGAACTGGACCGTGGCGCTGCTTCTCCACGCCACAGACTACAGACTTGGACCTTTGATTATAGAGTCATCTCTTCCATTTTCACTCCATATAGGGCAGGCAAACCTAGCGTGGCGTACATATGTGGGATTATTTATGAGCAATGAACACGCAGTGGTCCGAGGAAGTCAGCCCGGTTCAGATGGGGTGCCGGAAGTTCTTGCCGGCAAAACGGGCCTTGTCACCAAGCTCCTCTTCAATCCTGAGAGAGAAAGTTATTAGAGACTCTGAATGAAGCATAATTTTTATTTAGTACATTAGATATATTTTTTAAATAAATCGATTCGAGTTAGAATAGATTGTCACGGTCCGAGTCAAGTTGATACAGATACGAGTCAGTGCTATTAAAGTTTTCAGAGGTTATCTTAATTATATACAACAGTTCTGACCCAGTACTTTGATTGGACAAGAGACATTAAATGAGAGCTGTAAAGGCATTAATTGTGCGTTCACATCGCCCAAAACGGCAAGATTACATATTAGGTCTATGGTTGAGGCAGTCATTCTCTGCGGTGCTTTAGCCGTGGCATGCTTCAAACCGTAGACATGTCGTCTACGGCTTCAAACTAGTAAGTTTGAGAGTGTTTTTTCTGATGGCGACAAAGTGTGCGGTGTGAAAGTACCATAATGTTTGTGTCTGAAATGTTTGTGTTGCCTGGCAACAGCCTTGTCTCCCTTCCAGCGGGAACCATTTGTGTTGGCAGAGCTAAATAAACGATTAAAACAAATCTATTGTCGATTATTATCGTTTAAACAAAATTAGCTTCTACAACTGTTGTATAAAAGAGTCACACTTTGGGTTGTGCTGTGCAGAATATCAGCACTGCTGTGATTATCTGCAGCCTTGTGTCTATGACTAAATCACACCAGTCCTGATTTCAGCACAACCTCGAGTGTGATATTGCTTAAATAATTCAATGACACAATTTAGGAGAGTAAAAGTTCACCAGGGGAAACCCTTTCAGACAAGCCTTAGAATGGCTGTCTGGACTTTGTCTTCCTATTTTAGCTATAAAAAAAGGGTAAACCATGTTAAATAGATTTTTGGACTCGTGAATTAATTTCTGTTCTTTA
The DNA here is from genome assembly GCA_028564705.1 of Apricaphanius iberus. Taxonomy (NCBI): domain Eukaryota; kingdom Metazoa; phylum Chordata; class Actinopteri; order Cyprinodontiformes; family Aphaniidae; genus Apricaphanius; species Apricaphanius iberus. Next base: position 1,031,511 of record JAPXFQ010001412.1, read on the forward strand.
AGAAGCTGTGGGGAAGACTCACCTCAGGAGCTGGTTGTACTTGGCCAAACGCTCAGATCGGCAAGGTGCACCAGTCTTGATCTGCAAGAAGTTTACAGTCATCAGATCACAAATTATGATTTTTCTTTGCACTGTGTTAAAAGATTTCACAATGCTGCTAAAGGAGATTACCTGTCCAGTGCAGAGGCCGACTACGAGGTCAGCGATGAAGGTGTCCTCCGTCTCTCCAGAGCGGTGGCTCACCATCACCCCCCAGCCGTTGCTCTGGGCCAACTTGCAGCTATAACAAATTAAGAAATCTTTTCATCTGCTCAAATTGTATGTACTGGTTTGAATTTAGCCAATAGCTATGCAGCGTTATGGATACTCACGCCTGCAGGGACTCTGTGACGGAGCCGATCTGGTTGACCTTCAGCAGCAGGCAGTTGCAGGCTTTCTCAGCGACGCCCTTGGCGATACGTTTGGGGTTGGTGACCGTGAGATCGTCTCCAACCACCTGGATGCTGGTGCTGGCTGTGAATTTGCTCCATGCCTCCCAGTCATCCTGGTCAAAGGGATCCTCGATGGAAACAACTGACAGAACGGTGGACGTTAGGGTTAAGAGCTCACAGCATCATCTTCATTAGCAACATTTCCAATATTTGAGTTCTGCTGTATAACTCAAGAAAATCGGATATGATCTCTAAAGCTGTTTATTCCCTTATGAAGCAGGGACTGTTAAAAACTCACCTGGGTAATCCTTGACGAAGCTCTTGTAGAGGTCAGCCAGCTGGTCATGGGTGATGTAGCGGCTGGGGTCATCTGGAGACTTGAAGTCCAGGTCGTACTTTCCTCCCTTGTAGAACTCTGAGGCAGCCACATCCATACCGATGACGATCTTATCAGTGTAGCCGGCCTTGGCAATGGCGTTCTTCAGCAGCTCCAGAGCTGGTCACCAGCAAAAATACTTCAGTGAAAACTTTATTTGGATTTTAACCACAAAAAAAACAAAACAAAAAACGCTGTACAACAGTGCTGTGCCACAGAAGTACACAAGTTTAGTCACAAGTTGTTAGGCTAGCATTTCAGCTGAGGCTTTAGTTTTCAAATATCCCAGCCTTAAATCATGGTATTAAGCGATACTTTAGCAGTAGGCAACATGTGGTAGCGTTTCCCTTACCTTCTTTGTTCTCCAGGATGTTGGGGGCGAAGCCACCCTCGTCTCCTACATTGGTGGCATCCTTGCCGTATTTCTCCTTGATGACATTCTTCAGGTTGTGGTAGACCTCTGCACCGATCCGCATGGCGTCCTTGAAGCTGCTGGCTCCAACAGGCAAGATCATGAACTCCTGCATGGCCAGCTTGTTTCCTGCATGTGAGCCGCCGTTGATAACGTTGAAAGCCTGAAGCGGATCAGAAATGGATCAGCCTTCCTGTGTAATGACTTCTTGGATCAAACCATGTCTGGCCACAGGGGAATCTGTACTCTCAGGAAAGCTTTCAGTGGGTGATACTCACCGGCACGGGGAGGATGACTTCGGGGTTACCAGCCAGGTCAGCAATGTGGCGGTAGAGGGGGACACCCTTTTCTGCTGCACCAGCCTTGCACACAGCCAGGGAGACGCCCAGGATGGCATTAGCACCAAACTTAGCTGAAGGAAGACAGACAGCATTTCAAAATTAGCCTTAAAATACAAGTGTATCAAGACTACATTTAAAAATTGATATTCTTCAATATCTTGCATTGTGAAACAACCAAAGAAACCAATTTCAAGATTGAGTAGAAAATTTTAAATCCAAAAATATGTTAAATTTACACGAACTCAAGATTTGTTTAGGGAAAAATTTCAGTACATTGAAGTCTGAGCTCATGCACCATACAATATTGTTTATTCACTTTTTATACTTCTAATTAATCAACTTTGTTTTACAGCAGTTTTTAAATGTGTTATATAGATTAACTTTACTTTGAGACCTTTAAGCCGTTCATTGATAATGAACTGTACATTTCATGTTAACCTGAGAAAGGAAAAACTTCTGGTCTCATTGTTGTGAATCTCAAATTTCAGTTTGAAAACATTTTTTCAGTCGGGATATAGGAGTACAAACAAGAGCTAAACCCTGCATGCATATAAACAGGTTAGATTCGAGTTAGTTTAAATTAACCATTTATGTCATTTATACAAAAAATATAGTTTCATTCAATCCAGAATGAAATTTACACAGTAATTAGAGCTGTATTTTCCATCTGGTCTGTAGTACTCTACGAAAACTACCCAATTCCAAAAATACTAAATTAAAATTCATCTTGGAAACAGAAGTTTGCTCTTTTGCCTTTTGAATAAACTTAGAAAATTTAGTCAAAACACATACAAAAAAGGAGTTCATGGTTTTGCTGATCAGATTGTCAAATATAGTGGCTGTGCAATACTGCTGGAAATAACAATTTGAGTATGTAACAAGAAAATGTGGGCTTTAAAACTATTTTTTTAAATGCATCTTGCACAAAATTTTCCTCCTGGCATTCAAAAAAAAAAATCTACTTTTTTCATGTCAAAGATATCTGAGGCTGCCCGTTTCTGTTGTATGGATCATTTTATTTTGACATCTTAACACAGGTTTTGCAAACTTTATTTGTATTGACTATTGGAAAAAAAGACCACATTATTAATGAGGTCATCAGTACGCAAATCATGTGACATCTGGTGACTTCTGGCGACTATCTGGGTCAAATTCAGCCATTTATTGTGGCAGACAGTTGGCAATACTTATAAGTCACCCAACAAAGACATTTGATTGAACAGAAACACCTAGATCTAAAAAAAATAATAGTTATTTAACATGTCTTTTGTTGAGTAATTATGACTGCGTTAACAGGATAAGCTACAAACAGAAAATTCATATGGGCCAAAAAAAAAATGCATCCAATCATTAGTGCCTTTAAGTCCTCCAGTGGATCTTTTGACTCAGGAGAAACTGATACATTCCTCTCATTTTGTGCACATTATATATTTTTTTTTTCTCACCCCAAGACTATTTAATGCTGTTGCCATATTCCCCAGAGTTAGAAAAAGCATTTTGTGACCAGCCCAGTCATTTTCCTGCACCTTACATCATTGCTTTATGCACATGAAATGCTAGGTTTTCCCATTCACTTTTGTTTATGCGAAGCTAAAGCAACTGGAAAGAATGACTGTGCCGGTTACAAAACGCTTTACTACCAACTCTGGGGAAGATGGCAACAGATTTTATTTTACTTACAGGTGGAATATCACTGGTGTGATTTTTTATATTGACCAATGAGATTATAGCTAAACAGATGTAATGGGAATCCAAGGAGCTAATTGGAATTATGATTCTTGTCTAAAGCAATCCTTTATAACTCAGTTTTCACAACGCAAGTGAAGTGCATTCTTTTCAGGGTTTAGTTTAATATGTGCAGCCTGTGATACAAATTGTTAATTTATTACAACAGTGAGTTTTTCTTAGCATCTTACACTTGTTTTCTGTGCCATCCATGTCCAACATCAACTTGTCGATCTTCTCCTGCTCCACAACGCTCACATCCTGGATTCAAACAACAGGACAAGTTCAAATGGGTACAAAAAAAAAAACAAAAAAAACTGGTTTAGCTTGTTAGGAACTCACAACCAGCAATTCATGGTTATGTCTTACAATTTTACTGCAGCAACTGTAATAATGCAAGTTGTTTTAGTTAAGGGGTAATGGGTTACTTAACAGGATCATTTTACAAGGAAAAACTGTTAAATTGGTCATCAATGCCGCCAAATTATGTTCTGTTATAAAGGTTTTCAGTCAAACACAAATTAGTCAAACAATGAATGGTCCTACCTTGCTAACCAGTGCAGGTGCAATAGTTTTATTGATATGTTCAACAGCTTTAGAGACACCTGCAAGGGACAAGCAGACCATGACTGACAGACAGGAGAAGACCATGCAGTGTAGGCACTACAGATGAACACAGAGCATCCGACTTCATGTCAATGTATGAGTAAATTAATATAAAGTCCACTAATTTAGCCTTTTATTCCACAAAAAAAATCTGTGAACATCTGTTAGTGCCTGACGGACATTAGTTTCCAGTGGCAAACTCATTCTCCATGCTGCTGTGCAGTGCAAAGAGAGTCCCCCTCGTTTTCCACTCCATTTACCTGGTTACATAATGCAGGGGCCAAGAACTCATTTATATATTTTACAGCTCTTTTGACTCCTAGCAGGAGGAAAAGAAATGAGGAAGTTTAAAAGAAAAAAAATGAAGAAAGAAAGAGTTTATAAGAGTGTTGAAATGAGCTGAAAGGTTGCTAAAGGATGGAAGTGACCCGCGTTTAGGGAGAGACGGAGATTAATAGAGATGCTTTACCTTTGCCCATGTAGCGTGTTTTGTCATTGTCACGGAGCTCCAGAGCCTCATAGATGCCTGTGGAAGCACCGCTGGGAACTGCAGCCCTGAAGAGACCTAAACCACACAAGACGTTTGGTTTTACACACAGCCTCATGCATTAGAGATTTGACAGCAGCATTTAAATACAACTACACCAAGACAAGCTGCTCTTTAAATTACAATTCTTCAGTGCAAAACGAAACATTTAGTCTACAAACATTTTGTTCCCTTCGGTCAGAAGGCAATACATAAAACCTGTAGGAAGGAAGTTGAGCAGGCTGTGCTACACCACCAACTGAGCATGTGCAGCAAATCTGTGGCAGGATATCAAGTCCCACCCACACAGACTCCTTTTGGAGTCAAAAGTAAGTGAATGTGTATGTGTGTAGCATCATTCATTTTGCTCAGCGGAGCAGCAGATTTTGTACAGTGATGGGATTTAGTGCTTAGGACAAGGCGACACAGCCTCAGTCTAGCAAATCATCTGCAGCTAGAAATCAGCACTCAGCTTTACCAGTCAGACTATAAACCTACTGCTTTGCCAATCTGCCAAATCTGAGGGAAATCCTGTAAGAGGCTTCATCGATCCTAAAAATGCGTTTAGATTACCGAATGAAACGCGTTTTATGCAGATTGCTCTACAGGCTGATCATACAAATAGATCAGAGTGTAAATGTGATCTTTGGTTGCAGCTGATGCAAGTTGAGGTCTGTGCTGTCAAAACAGAGCTGCTGGACTTAAAAGGCAGCCTGTCAAACAACAAATAAAGGAGATTTACAGTACACAGAAGCTGTCAGGCAGCCTAAGCTGATGAATAGACAGCTGTAGAGTAGCTGGACGGTGTTTTTTAGGCCAGCAGCCAGTCCAACTCTTCCATGTCACTGATCATTCAGGTTGCTTCATTAACATTCTCAGGACATTTTAGAGGGTTGAGCAACTTCCTTTGTTTCTACCCAAAGAACAGAAATGACCCAATTCATTACAGAAAAAAATATGACCAAAAAATAAAAAGGCCATTAGTTGATTGAATATATTGAGCTAAACTTGAGCCAAATGCCAAATTTTATAGCTAAACTGAGCAAAGCAATTTATTAGTGTAGATTTCAAAATGTTTCATCAATCTGTCTTTTTTCAGCCGACATGTTCCGGTTTTCTTTTGAGGTCCGACCTGCTGATTCCAATTTTGAGGACAATACACACACACACACATATATACACACGCATTAGTTCTGATGTTAGTTTTTGGTCCAAGACAAAAATTAAAATCCCCATTTATACTTTTAAATATGCTTTTACGCAGAGTGAGCTCATTTAGATGAAAACAATGAGTTTCTAGAAATTATACCCGAAAACTACCAAACAGAGCCGTTTCAAGGAAAAATAACAGATCTCTAGCAGATTAATTGGTGCATCTCTAATCACAAATAAACTGAGGCCTCCATGAAGAGACCAACTGCACGGCCATAGAGTTCCTAAACCATTACAGTAACATAAGCTGCAGCAGCCATGTGGGGTTAAAGAAGCCATTTTCAAACATTCAGTGTATGTGAATATCCTGGGCCTACAGCTGGTGGCACCACCGCCTAAAGCACCAGCAAACAGTCCTCAGTTTATGTGCTACTTTTCAGGAATTCAATCCAAGTTATCAAATAATTGATGGATGTGTGAAATGATTGCACTTGCAATGGAATAGGTTCATGATATAATAAAACTGACTTTTCTTATAAGGACTTCATGAAAATCTACTCCTGTTTTTGTCAATTTGAATTCAACAGAAAGTGAAGGAATTACTGGATTATACACTTAGGCATTTAATCATATGCCAATGGCCTTTTTCTGATCATGCAAAATAAGCATGAATTAACACTTATTTGATTGATCAGAGCAGGTTATCAAAAATGATCTGATTGAGGCCTCTATCAGACTTTGTGCATCTTGCATCAATGTTTGATCACACAACAAATTAGTTGGATTTTATAATTTCCATACTTTACAACTCATGGACAAAGTGTTTAGACCAAAAAAGCCCAAAGTCACACCTCGAGGGCCTGTATCCTGTATCCCTGGTTAAACACACCTGAATAAAATTATTGTTCATCAGCAGAACCTATACAGAACTTTATAAAATGCGGAGGAGATAGTTTGACCGTTTGGATAATCTGAAGCAGCGATTAAGAGCAGACGACCCTTCGTTTAGACGTCCCTTCAGGTTGACGTTACAAAGCCGTAGTTGCAGAAAGCAGCCGCCACACAGTCGTTTCCCCCAGGCTCTCTCTGATGAACACTTAACAGTCGGTGTCCAGATACCATGCAGGTTTGCACTTGTTCAACTTCGTCTTCAAGACCATACCCCCTTCAGTTACTTTAGTTTTTATTTCAAAATCTCATAAATTAGCCTCATCAAATCTACAATACCCTGTGCTAAATGAGATAATTTAAAGAAAATTGACTTTGCCATCATCAATACCTTTGATTTAGTTTACAAAGTCTTAAGGCTAATGATTTGTTTGTAAATTAGACCCAGTTTAAGGACTATAGTTCCAGTTTAAAAGCCCAGGGAGCAACAAGAGGAATCTAAACAGATTTTTTTTTTAAGTATTATTCTGCATATTCTGCTTACACAACCAGTACGTTTGAGAAATATATGGTAATCCAATTCATATCTACACACACTAGAAATAAAGTTTCCAAAAACACCTTTAAAAAAAAAAAACACTAAAATAAGGACTAAACAGCTTGATGAAAGACGCAAATGCCAAACCAATCAAGACTGTTTGGATGTAAATACTCCCAGGAGGTAAAAACGAGCAACGTGGGGTTTATAGAAAAGCTTTATAAAGGGTAATGAAGGGAAAACGCTACCTTTCTTGGTGTACAGGTCAACTTCCACAGTGGGGTTGCCACGGGAGTCAAAAATCTCACGAGCGTGGATCTTCAGGATAGACATGATTCTTGATCTGTTTGAGAGCAAAAAATAAGAATAAAGAAATGCAAAAAGACTCAATACAATGCAGCCCTGAAGGAGACGGGCCACAGTGCCGTCTCAGTGAAGTAAATAATGACTTTGCAAAAACAAATTCTTTTGAGAAACACTGTAAAATTAAATTTGTCGTCAAGTAAAATGCTAAGGACTTTCCTTATTGATGTGAGCTGTATAAGCCGCCAGACTGATGCAGTCTCACTAGGATGGACGTTATGAAGTCAGAGGGGTGTGGCTTCCTGCAGTAGAATAATCTCTGCAGGTCCACTCAGTTTACTAAACATGCTGGATTGCACAGAAAAGTATTGCACCAATCTGGCAAAAGTGTTGCCCACTGCCAATAATTATGCAACGGTTTTAGACTGCAGTACGTAAAAGTAAATATGTCAAACAAAGGGAATGTGACCAGGCACAAATGAATTGTTTGGCCTCCTTTTGTTAAATGATATGGATTGCAGAGTTGAGTGGCGTCCTAATCTCTCCCAGTTTCAGCAGCAGAGGTCAGAGAGAGTTTTCAGTCAGGGCGTCTGGCAATGATGCCTGCAGCACTTCATTGATTAGAGCTCAATCTATGCAAACCGTTCCATATCCATACTCTGTAGAACCAATGGAAAAAAAAAAACAAAAAAAAACTCAACCTTAAAAGCCTGAGTGGACATTTGTAACAAGTACACTCAAATACATGAATGGAGAGGTTAAATTTAAGCCTACATATAAATCTGACTCTTTTCAGCAATAATACTTTTCTTCACATGCTTGAAATTAAAAATATTCAAAAGTCAACAACTCTGGCATAAATTTATCAGCTAAATTTGACCATTATAAAAGAATGGATTCTCATTTGATCTTCTAGATAGGTGGATATAAATGGAACCTTCTCAATCTAAACAATTATCCATACAAACACGCTACTAAAATATATATTGCACAGTTTCATCTGCTTTATTTTAGACCATTTTACTTCTAAACTTACCTTAAAAGCATTTGTATAGCACCATGTATTTTATAACACAAACTACATTTTCACACTAGAGGGTATACATTAGAGATGAACTAGTCAAGAGATTGGAATCTGATCATTTCCCCTTTACCAGCCTGTCAAACCTTACCGAAATGGTAGTTTTATATTTTTCGTATTGCTTAAATACAGCAAAATAAGAAATACTTACCAATTAAAATCTATTAATGCTTCGCCAACAGTATTTACTTCAAATGTTTCTATAGATTAAAAAAAACAAAAAAAACACAACAGAATTTTACTTTTGATTTTCTGATTCAAACTAGCAGTACTTTATTAAGAAACCTGCACCACATTTCTCTTGTATGCATTATGTTTAATATACAAATTAATTGGGATTGGTCAAAAATTTGACCAATAGGTAAAAGTTTTGGGGGAAAGAAAACTGCATTAAGTTTCCACTTTCGATAAAAGAAAACTAGTTTGTTAGATCTTTAAACAGGTATATGTCCTGACTTTATGTCTTCAAGATCTGCTTCAAGTCAGACTCATTCTTCTGCATATTTTAAAGTCCAGTTGATTACATTACTAAATTTAAAAACAGTATAATACCAACGAGGCCTCCTAAGCTTGCAATAATTTGAAAACCTTTACAGAATAAGCAAGACAGCTACCTCAGGAGAACAAAATGGCACCCATGGATAAACCAATAATTAGACACCTGATACTTCCTGATCAACTAGAGGATTGAGATAGTCTTAGTAAGATGCACGAACCCACCAAAAAAAGTATTTAATCGTACTAGAGGAGGTAAGTGTTAGATATCCATTTGTTTGAAAATGACACTGCCTGAAGCAGACACTGGAGCCTGTATGGGCTTGCTGCACACAGTAATTTTCCTTTTACACCGTCGACACACCTCCGCCCTGCTGCAGTCAACCAGAAGCCCAAATAGTGTGGCACCACCGTGTTCACCACACGTCCTCTTGTCGCCCAACAACTGGAATTACTCTCATAATTGGTTTTTATTTCATTTAAACAAAATGGAAAGGAGCGTCTGCTGCAAGGTGGACCCGCAACTCGACACCCCCTGTTCCGCTCCATACACTGCAGCTCTAAATGGAGAGAGATATCCCTACAGCTGACGGCCTGGTTTAAAAATAGACAGGCTCCTGCATCCGGCAAAATTTTAAACCCTGAATTGAATAGAAGGAGGGGGAAAGAAAGCTGCTCAGGCTGCGACAGCATCAGCTAACCCTTCAGATGTCAGCTAACCCAAGGACAAGCCTCTCAGGATGCCGTCGAGGATAAAAACCCATCATGTAGATTATTACGAGAAGAAAATGTGATAATATTAACAAATAACGTGTAAAAATAGACACACTAATTAACTAGAACCTGGTAAACCTTATACGTAGTAAGAATAAGTGGGAAAACACGGTCAAAATTACCTTTCCGGCCTAACTGTGTGCAAGGACGGTGCTGTCTCTCTCTCGTGCGTGCAGGAAGAGAAGGCGCTCGTGACACCGAGGGCTGGAAGATAAGTGGACGGAATCAGGAATGGCGCAACCTGATTGGCTGAGACTGAGTCACCACGCAGACCGGTGCGAGTGAGGAAGCACGTTCGTCGTCTGGGGCTGTACGGCAGGCCGTTGTAACATATAGTCGAGCTGCACTCCAACTAGTTCAGCATTTTAAGGAAATTGGAACTCTTCTTACAAATCCTGAAATATGATCAGTGTTTGGCAAGTTACAAAAAAATGTAATATATTTCACATTACCAGTTACCATGTAAAAAATGTAATGTTTGCATTACATATTACTGTCTTAAAAATGTAACTGAGTTACACTACTTTAAGTTACTTTTGGCAAAATATCTTAAATATCTAACACGACTTCTAACCGCCGTAACTTATCAATTTACATTTTACACAAGTGTCACACCACAAATACTGTATTTTTTAACACCATTTCATTAAATTTAAGTCTGTAGTTCCTTTGCATGCCTTCTATTTCGTGGTAATTCTTTTTAAATCTAATCAAAAGAAGGCGTTGAAAGTGCTCATCACAAAGATGGTTGACAAAGATCAGACTCCGATTTCTGAAGTCTTACAACAGATGGTTGGGAAAACAGTGTGAATAATGCCGCTGTTTAAATATACAGTCGATCTTTTCCTCACCCGTCCTTATTCTCTGATGTTTTAGTTTTGAGCAACAGGAAGTGGATGGTGGATCTTGTTCTATCCAACTTGATTTGGTCTGTTCCATTAGTTGGCCAGAAAACAATTTAAAATGCATTTGTAACTTGAGTTACTGAAATTGTAACTAGTAATATATTGCTGTATATTTTGTAAGTGATGCATTACATTACTAAGTTACTGAAAAAAGTAATCTATTCCTGTAACTCATTACTTTTGTAATTCATTACTCCCAACACCTTATATGATTAACTATTTTTTATAGACGAATTCCGCCCTAACATGAAGAGACAGGTAAGCGGTGGCAGTTTGACCTCTCAGGATTTATTTGAGGCCACCAAAAGTGGCCATAAAATCACCCTATTGTTTCCTCATAACATGCACAGTAGCATCAACGTCTGCTATATGACACAAATATCATTTCATTATGGTTAAAATTAGTGGCATTTTAAAACGGGGGTGTCATGGTGGCTTGTGGGTTGTTAACACTAAACTGAGGGTCCTGGATTTAAATCTGTGAGGTCCTTGGGCCAGAAGAAAAGCTTTTGTTTTTGGGCCAAATTTAGATTATTACCTTATAAAACATTGGACAACTTCTAAATATAAAGCTGAGCCCAAAATTATTAATACCCCTGGTAAATTTATGGAACACTAGGCCAGGGGTCTCTAACCCTGGTTCTGGAGCGCCAGATGCATTCCTCCTCCATCACAGCTGGATCAAATAATTGTACCATCAACCATGTAATGGGTTTTCCACCCCTGATGTGAGCTATCTTTGTTTGCCCATAGTAATTGTTGATGGAACATTACACAAGCATTTTCCAAAAGATAATAAGCCAATTCAAAAAGGGCATTATTATAGGGGAAAGAAATAACCTCATCAAGTAAGTCTTTAGATTCCTCCCAAATATTCTCTATCAGTTTCAACCAAGGACTCTTGTGGCTGATAATAGTAATGGGCCAGCTTTTTAACTTTTATTGTGTTTTTGAAGTCATCATAAAAATCAACGTAACAGTCTGTTTTTCTACTTAAAAATGTGTACCTCTTTCCACAATTGGAAACAAATTCTTACATTTTTAAGCATTTCTTTTTTTCCCATGTGTATTCAATTCATTTTATTTATATCACTGCACCAGTTTACAAAATGTTATCTCAACGCACTTTGCAACAACAACAAAAAAAAGCCCATCCAATCTTTACAGATTGTAAGAACCTGCATTCCAAGTTAACCCTAATTATCAAACAATACAGTCAAATTCAGGACAGTCGCTCGTATTGTGTCGTCAACATTACAGCAATGCTTCATACCAAGCATGAATGTAGAGACAGTGGAGAGGAAAAACTCTCTTTTAATAGGACAAAACTTCCAGCAGAATCTGGATCAGAGTGAATGACCTTCTGCGCTGGCTGAGCGCAGGTTTGAAAAAGACAAAGCATTCACACAAAAAAAAGTAACAGATGCACTGATCCATGTTAGAGAAAGGCTACTGGATGAAAGAGAACAGATTCAGTTTGTTGCATTGAAAGCTAATCCAATAGATTAGTTCAAGAGAAAGACGGGGCCTTAGAAGGAGAATGTTACGTTGGTTGCAGCAATAGCTAATGGCCCCCCTACAGAGCGCCAGACCATCAGCTCATATATATTTAACATATCAGATATATCTGTATTTTTTGGGGATATCTAATACGAAGCATGTGATTAATAATAATTGAATGTCGATATGGAGAATGCATGTGTCGACCACACCTAGATTCTCAAAAACGGTAAAGTAGTTGTTGATATCCAAAAGTCAAAAAATCACAAAAGAGGAATAGAACATTCCTCTTCCTTGAAATTGATAAATATGTCGAAGATATTTAAAAAATTGTGAATACAAACCTGAATGGCTGAACATAGTGTATTATATACTGCAATAGCTTGCCATACATTACTACTTGAAGGAAAAGAAGATGCGAATTTACTTGAAGCATCATCATCTAAAAGCATAGTATTGACACATAGAGGAGAGGTTTGATTTTAAACCAAACAGATGGTTTAGGAGAGTATAGTTTTTACTTGTTTTAACTCATAAATTCAAAAGTAGAGTACGCGGAAAGAAAGATGACGCAGAAATGAGTACGTGCAGAGAAGCAGGCAGGGATCTCCCGATGCAGTGTTTCGTTGTTGGTCACATGTTAAGATGTGGTCTCGTTTCCTGGCAGTGCGTTCCCTCTGCTCATTACAACCCTCACGAAATGAATGGAAATGCGGAAATGAATCATTTTACCCAGCGTGAGCCGTGTGCTCTCTGTAATCTTTTCCAATTTTCAGTGAATTTAACACATCTGACAAAAGGTGACTGTTAAGGCAAAGTGTATAACTTTTACATTTATATACATCTGTACATTTCAGAAAAACTCTGTTTTGCTTTTTCATAAAATACGCTCAGGAAATTGTATTCGTTATTCATGATGAGTAATGAGTGGGTCCCCCCCATCAAACTGTCTAGTCTCTGTACTACGGTGTTTCTGCAGCTGCGCAGTCCAAAGCGTGCAGCATCAATGGCAGTACTGACATCCTGCTGCAGTGACCTTGAGACTGCAATGTTTTAAAGTCAGACGCGCCCCCTGGTGCCAACAATTGTCACACACTCAACTGTTTCGAGCTGATTTATATATATATATATATATATATATATATATATATATATATTTATATATATATATAATATATATATATATATATATATATATATATATGTGCATCATAGACTGTATAAAACAATATGCATACGTTGAGCGCATACGTATGAGTACGGGGAGGTTCCTTAAATATATATATCTTATGTATATGTGGATACATATCATATATATATATGTGGATGGTGGATATCTTATATATATATATATATATATATATATATAAGATATAAAAATACTGGACGGCTTTATATACAAGTATTAAAAAATATGCAAGAAAGTAACGTCAGTTTGGGGTTTACAGAGTAAAAACATAAATAATGCACCCTGTGGACTAATATGTGTTTTTGACAACGTACAGTTGGTCAAAAGTATATTTTGGCAGGGTGTTGTAAGGATAACAAATGAGGACCAATGCTCCAGGGCAAAAACAGGATGTCTGAAGAAAATACTTTAATGCTGCTGAAGTTCTCAGAGGTGAAGCAGAAAACAGACTGCAGCAGTAAGAACCAGGGAGTTTCCTTAAAGATAGAGAAACACCTCATTATTGGCACAGTTTTTCCTTCATCAGCAGGTATAATACTATAAAGTAGTATAAAGTAAGAAGTTTCCCCATTTATAGCTTATCTATGCATCAATAAACAGCACACAAGCAAGTGTTATATACAAACATATATATATATATATATATATATATATATATATATATATATATATATTTGTGTATATATTTGTAGAATAATTCAATTATTTAAATTAATTTGGATTGTAACCCCCCCTCCCCCAACCCTGACATACATAATTTAAATCTGAAAAGTAATAAACTTGCAATAAGCAAATAAGAATACGCTTTGGAGGAAAGAGATGATGATCTGATAACTTGATGCAGATATGTTAAAGGATTAAATATAAAATATATTAAAGTATTATTCTATTCTATTCTATTCTATGTTGATCATAAACAAACAGGAAACAGGTGAGCAGCAGGTTGACTGGAGAAGCAGACACTACTGACCTCTGGTGGATGATTGAAGACACGACAGGACCTTAAAATCTCTGATTCTCATGGTTTGATTTTTATTCTTATTTTTTAACTGACTGTGTTTTATCTGTTTTTAATCTATATTCGTTTGCATAATTTTTTTTCTTTACACCTCTTTTTATTGATGGATTCTTCTGTTTTATTTGTTTTTAAATGTCATACTCTCACATAAATTTTATGTTTTATGCTTCAGTTACTAAAAGCATTTCTTTTAGTAATGATCTGTTTTAATTTTCTTATTTTTATCATGTATTTGGTTTCAGTACCACTAAATCATGTAAAGTGCCTTGAATTGCCTTGTGTTGAAAGTGTGCTATATAAATAAAATTGCCTTGCCTTATCTAAAATGCTCAAGAACTGAAAGCTGATGTAATCATTTTCTGCTGCTGTATTATTTTATCATGGCCTTTGTACATTAAAATGAGCAATAAATAGAAGGATGTGGATTTCCTGCAATCTATTTTTGTTTCCTTGTATTATGCAGTGGTGCTAAGGTCTCCTCACATAAGAAGGTTTTGAGTAAACTCTTGTGTATTTCATGTCTATTATGCATACACTTCATAAAAGGTTACTAGGTGTTGATATTTCCAGTTGATGATAAGCTACATGCTTAGTCCTAGCTAAGTCCTTAAAAAATGTAGGCTTTGACACTTATGTTTGCACATAGCCTCTACAGAGGGATCATTCTAAAGACTTATTTGTCCCTTTGAATTTTTTTATAGGATGTTTATCAAAACGCAAGTTTAGCAGAATGCTTTTCATACTCAAGAAGAGTAGTAGTTGATCATTTAAGTGTTTTACTTCCTTAACTGGGAAAATGAGCCCAATAAAAAATGCCCTGGATATTTACAAACTTTACTTTTTATGAATAAAATATGGGTCCTGTGCTGTCTGTGTTAGTTTAAGTTTAAATTACCTGTCACATTGCTGCTGTTGCCGCTGAATTTTCCCTCTGTGGGACAATAAGAGATTATTCTATTCTTATCACCCAGGAAAAATAGGATAATTCAAAGCAATTCTCTTAGACCACCTCACTGTAGCCCTTCTGTAAATGCTCCTCCCAATGCCTGAGGACATTCCCAACATTGTAATGACCATATCACAGCAGAACATTGCAAAAACCCAAAAGAAAACTTTTATTTAGGGTAAACAATGGATGTTTTTTTCTGTAGGCCCTAAAAGTTTGTGAGAATCCTACGACAACCCGATGCCTGAAGTTACAAAGTGACGAATTTGAAGAAATCCATCAGTTTTGACCAAAAACCTTGTGTGTGAGAGTGTTGAAAATTGAGAGACATTTTAGATTTCAACATCACAGTGAGTCCAATAACACATCCCGTTTAGCCAAAACAAGGATTTTATGAGTGGAAATTTCCAGTTCAGGGGTATTGCTGGGCCAGAGTCCAGAAGTAAATTATACAACACATCTCTGGGCACGAGGAGTCTTCGCAATCTGTTATATTTAGAGAACTTTTGCAACATGTTAATAGACTTTTACATAAGATGACTGAATGAAAAGTAAAAGATAAGGTGCTTCCACAAGGGTGTGCATACTTATGCAATCAGGTTATTGCCCCTTTCTTTTCTCTTGGCTTTGTATTTTTCATTTGAATTGCACAGAACCAAACTAAAAATCATAAGCAAAAAAAGTTTTTAAATTATTTGTAATAATCTCACTTTCTTACATCACAAAAGCCTGGTATGTTTCTCAAGACCTGCTGTATGTGTAGGCTTTCTTCTTGCATTGTTCCAACAGTGACCACAAAGGGAGGCTGCAGACCAGATAATCGCATAGTTTGTGCACCAGCATCTCCCGACTTGCACCATAGCAGTGTCAAACCCTGTCTTTCACAGCAACCTAACCCCTCAGAGACTTGAAAATGCCACAGTCACACACTCAGAGCAGCACTTAACCACTTAGATTGCAACAGACCTGTGGTTGATTGACAGCACAACCCCACAGCCAGCCCACAGATGTTCTTATACAGATAATCACCCAAATACACCCAAACAGCATGACTAAAGTACCTCTTCTTTAAACAAACATCTCATATATACACTTGTCAGTTATCACTGCATATAGCAGACTAAGCCAAATGCTGCGAATCCAATAGAATCAGCATGACAGACAAACAAATGTGAGCTTTTATTGTCAGTAATGATAATGTAGCAACGTTACAACAGTATGCACTGATGCAACTCCATGAAAGCTGTTACTGTTACATGAAACTCAAGCAAAATCTATCTTTTTGTGCAAATGCAAGCCTATAGCTGTCATGGAGATGTGTGAGCACTGCGGCTGCAGCTTTCCAGTAAACTAGACCGCAGCCTAAAGCACAATTAGTTGCACACTTGATCTTTTCTGGAAGTCTGACAATATTCTGTTTCTATTGTAATGGGTTATGAATAATTCATCAATGCTTTTAAGATCAGTTGCGAAGTTAAGGAATCATCATCAGCCCCAGGAAACAAAACAACCCTGATTCGCTCTTCCTGTAACAATAAACCCCTGACCTTACAAAGACTGCAAAGAATCTGGATCTGATTAACCTTTAAACAGCAAACAAACCAGGTTACCAGGTTAATCTAGGTTCCACAAGCAAACTAAAGATAAGAAAAATAAAACCATATTTAAACTCTAGCAAAAGTAAATTTAATCTGGTTTTCAATCTGTTTCTCATCTGCTCCATAAATGGAATGAGTTGGATATCCCATTTACAAAATGCCAACACTACCATTCGAGATCAAATGAATATTTTAACGCAAAATGGCATATCAAAAATGATGTCGATCTTATAACAATCATGCCATCGCCCTAATCTTTGGCTCCCTTCAAGGATTTCAGATTCGTTATCAGATTTAAATTGTGCATGAAATAAAAAATTATGAATTAAAAGATTTCTCAAAACTGAAATCTGCTATTGTTATGAATAATTTTGGGCCTAAGTGTAGGTACTAAGAAACACTGTGACTTAGGGTTAATATTAGAGGTATACTAACATCTCACTATATCGGCATTTGACTGGTCCCTCCACTTCGCAATGACTGCAAGATCTAGAGCAGTGCTTCTCAACCGGGGGTCTGCAAAGCCCTAGTGTTCTGTGGTGGTATTGTAGGGGGTCCTTGATAATAAAATATATATATTTTCAAAAGATCCTCTTACATTTAAAGATATAGATTATTATTTTATGCAGATTTGATAGAGACTTTTATCTACCTGAACTACAGAAGGTAACACAACCTTTTTCTATTTCACAAGTGTAATTCATTGTACAGGTGCTGGTCATAAAATTAGAGTATCAAGAAAATATAATTTTTTCAGTAATTGCATTAAAAAGGAAAACTTGTATATTAGATTAATTTATCACACACAGACTGATATATTATATATATTACAACCGATGATTAATTAAAGTCCCAAATTCAGTTTCTCAGAATATCAGAACATTGTGCAAATATTCAATATTGAAGACATACAGTAGATTTCACAAATATGTATGTAATAAAACAGATTTTTTTTTAAAGAAAATTCAGAAACATGCAACAACATAATGTTACATACAGATGTTACGGTTACATACTAACAAAATACTTTAAAACTTGTTTTATTACTATTTTTGAAAGTTACTGCATCGATTTGGTTTCCTAATGTTTAGAAACTGCGGCATATATATCATGTTTTATAACATTTTTCTGGAAACTGCCTAAATATGCCAAGAAGCTACTGCTGATTTATGTTTTGTGTTCTGTAAATTACAACTGAAAGCTCATATTAGCCTGAAAGAATGATAAAATACCACAAGCTGTTTGTGCTGTTTCTACAAGGGGATCCTCAGAATTGATGAAAAATATGCAAAAAGGTTGAGAACCACTGAACTAGAGGAAAAATTGAGCTAGTCATCCTCTCAGTCATGGGTAGTGGGGAGGCCTCATTCCCAGATTTGAATATTGGACATTTATTTATCAAGTGGATTTAGTGCAACTGCTTTTTAAAAATTATTTGTCATCGTCACCCTGTCACTTTGCCTGATTCCGATCCTGCTTTCTTGGCAAGAAGTTTTCTTTTTTTTTTTTTGTCAGACTGACCGGCTGTTTCAATATTATTAGACCAACTGCCTGATATCTGTGCATCTGTGAGGCAGCCCTCACGGTGATTCAAAGACCCATGTGCCAAGGTTCTCCTGTCCACCAGACAGAGGGACATAGTGGTTCCCCGATCCACTTGATCTGATGCGCTTCAAATCATATCTGAGGTGATATGATTTTTCTGCAGCTATAAAAGTGGATGAGTTTAGGTTCTCAGACTCCCTCTGTCATAATCCTAGGATGTTTGTGTCTTGATTATTTTCCTGTTATATCAGCTTAGTTCTTACCATATACCTTTCGGTCCCCTATATTCATCATTGCTCAATAGGCCTTTCATATTGGTTCATTCCTTTGTATTTAGTTTATTCTTGCATTTCAGTTGTTGTATATTTGAATTTAGTTACCTTAGATTGGTGTTAGTCTTTTCCAATTGGTTTATTTATGTCCTCTTTGGCTTCCCTCATGTGTATGAGTTTCCATGTTTTTTCTCACACTCAGTGTGTGTACATTCACTTCTAAATCAAACCATGGCAATAATTTAGCTAATACTTTAACCATAATGGGAGCCTTTATTCGAGTTTACATGTTCAGTCAATAAATTGAATTATTACATAAAATGCCCTTGACTCTGCGAAGGTAGGTCGCAACAGCCATGCTTTTGTGTTGGCATTCCTCCGGTTGGCCTATATAGCATCGCTCAAATAGTAAACAAAGGCTGGCGGCAGTGAAGCAGACAGAATAAAAGCAGGGTATGCACAATAAGCGAATAAATGGACGGCAAAAACGCTACAGCACAATTCATTTCTTAAGTTTTGTACTGTTTGATTGAGTTATACATGTTTCTTTTGGTGTGTTGTTGTCGTAGCAGTGTTTGCATGTGGTCTTGTGAGAATTAGTTAAGAAGATGAGAGGAAGACAACTGGTATCTTCACAAACAGTGATGCCTTTTTGCCTTAATAATGTCCTTGCTTTCTTCAAGACCCTTGTCAGTTACATTGGTTAGGATATGATCAAATTAGGTTTTGACTATTTCAATGACATCCTTATTTTCTTTAAATCTTGAGAATCATGTCAGATGTGTCACTATAGCCTTCTACAGAACATGCTTTGTATGATGACAGAAGAACATGAATTTCACCAGTTAAAAGTCTCTTTCCTGGAGTCTATTTGGTCTCTACAGAGTTTTAGGAGACCCTTAAAAATTGGGACTTTCTTTCAGATCTCTAAGATAGGCTATTATCATTGAATAACTAATTTGTTGCCCATTATCAAGAGAGTTTTCAGAGTTTGTTTCGGTTTGCCAAATGATCTCCTAATCTAAAGCCTCCTGGTGATTCCGTATATCCATCCTTTTTCAGTCTCTATCCATCAAAGTCCTTGGTCCCACTTGTCCATTTAATCACTGGTATCCCACTCTCATCTTCACAGTTGTAGACAGATTTTTCTAAAATTAGGCAGCTAGTTCTTTTCAAAAGATTACCTACATTTAAACAGTGAGTAAGATCTTGGTCTTGGATCGTTATAGTTTCTCTGACAGAAGCCCCATGTTTGCTTAATGCTTTTATGGAGAATTCAGCAGCCTTGTGGACATAGGCTTAAGTCTTTGCTCTTATTTGCTTTCACAGCTCAATGATCAAGCTTGACTTGCCAGTCAGGACATTGAAACAAAGCTCAAAAGCCTCTGTTCTAATCACACTTCATTTTGGTCCAAAACTTAATGCTCTGGTTTGAGTTCGTCCATAGTTTTCCTGCCTTGCAGCATTACTGGGGTGAGCCCTTTTCAGTGGTTATCGGCCTCTTTTGTTTTCCATTTAGGAGCTTGAGGTTGGAGTGCCATCTGCACACGCTTCACTGTCTATATGTCTGGTTAAGGGCACCATCAGGTCTTATTAAAACGTCTGCCGTTTAGTCCAAGTACGCCAAATGTCAGTCACCGTTCTCTGGCACCTGCTTATGCTGTGGATAAGATGGTTTGGCACTCTGTCAAGGATTTTGACAAATTATGAACTCCTCACTTTGTTGGATTGTTTCCAGGTGATACATTAAGCTATCCTTGTAATGCATGTTTGTGTCTTCCCTAACCTCTGCTTTCCTAATCTCAAAGATTAAACCTGCACAGACCTCATCTCCTTCCTAGTTCATTTCTTGCCCTCCAGTTTTTTTCTGTCTGGCACATTGTTAGCTCTCACCTTTGGGGGTCTCTTTTCAATAATGGGTGGATTGTAAAACATTCCTGCATTTCTGCTCATGACAAATTGAACCCTACTCCCACTATTAGTCCTCTGCAGTTGATCCTGGAGGGATGGGTAATGCTAGTGTTTAAGTCTGTTCTGTGTTTTCTGAGCCTGTCCTGAATGCAGCATCTCTCCAACCAACTCTTACTATGCTCATTGGTATATGAGAAGGTATATTGCATATATTGTATGTACTCATCCCAGCAATTATGCTGGGATAGCAATAATTGCTGGGATAGGCTCCAGCTGCCCCGTGACCCTGAATTGGATAAGCGGTTAAGAAGATGGATGGATGGATGGATGTATGTACTCATACATAATGAGTATTAGAATACATATATGCTAATTCACCCCCCTGTTTTCTTCAGCTGTCTGCCATTTTGTCATGGTGTTCCAGCCTGACATGAACATTCTGTCTCTGAAGAGTTGTCTCCTGCCTCTGCCTAACTCTCCTTTAGACCTGTCAATTTTGATTCTGCCTCTCTAGGTTTTGGTTTGTGGACTGTCAAACCTGTCTGCATTAAAGACCTCAGATCTGTCACCAGGAATATTATTTGGATCAGATGTTGGATATACAACCCTTGGTTTAAATGGTGTGCTCTGCTTGCACTCCATGATTGCCTCAGTTAGCTACTGGTTTAGCTCTCCTTTCAGAATCTTGTGAGAATCACAAATGCCTTGAGCACCCATTTAAAAAATAGTTATCTATGGCAACTTTGCAACCATTGTTTTGACCCATCTGTGTATCTCTAAAGACAACAATAGTTAGTTAGTTAGTTAGTTAGTTAGTTAGTTAGTTAGTTAGTTCGTTTGTTTACTTTATCAGAGACACACGCACATGGATCCATAGCAAAAAAAAGATATTAAAAAAATCAAAGTAAATTAATAAATGAATAAAAAAGATAATAAGAAATTTAAAAACATTTAAAACATCATCCACAGTGTTATACATTTACATAAAGGCTAATATGCCAGTGATGCCATAATTTTGAACCAAAAATCACTGAGCTTTGCACCGGATCAATTAGAGATTGAGTTATACTGTAATGTGTGTCCTTTAACAGGACACTGTGGATCAGTAGGTTGAGTAGTTGTCTTGCAATAATAGGTTCGATTCCAGCTTCCTCCAGTCACATGTCGTTGTGCTACTGGGCAAGGCACTTAACCCCAAATTACCTACCGATAATTGTATCGGTGTATGAATGTGTGTGCGTTTGTGAGTGCAAATGGGTGGAGGTGGCTCCAGTGTAAAGCGCTTTGAGTGGTCAACATGACTAGAAAAGCGCTATATAAATTTAGTTCATTTACCATTTAACCTACTGGTGCAGGTATGCATGAGAGTGCTCATTACAGCATGGTACTTGGGTACTGCAGCACTAATAAACATTTGACTTGCACAGCACCATCTTGGCAAATTAAGCATAAACCTAAGTCCATCATTGTATGCTACAATTGACTTCCCTATAGCTCCTCCACAGATGGGCAGTGTACATCGCAGTACAAAGAACTTTAAAGAGTCTAACCTTCACTGGACCAGTGCACATTCCAAACTTTCATCTCTATTAGCTTGTACATACAGTAAGCAACGCTGTGTATAGATGGACATGTTGAAACGTGTCGTCACGCACCCACGCTCCAACCCCCAGCTCTTCTCTGGAGGGCAGAAAGACGTATCTCCCCCACTGCCTACTGTTGTTAGCTGACACTGGTCAACACATCAGCGCTACATGGCGGTTAAGGAAAAATCTATCAGCATGGTTAATGTGCAGTGCTGTAAGCTGCAGAAATAGAAGAAAAAAGGACAGTAATAATATTTAATAAGTTTCCAGCTGACGAAATACGCCGCCGTCTATGGCTGAGTTAGAGTGGATGATCCATCCATCCAGTGATCCAGTCTGATGAACGAATCTGCTCATCTCCCACACTGGAGGTATGTTGATTATATATTTGTATGCCTTCTTTGCTTCTGCTGTGTAAAGTTGAGGCATGATGATCAAATAATGTAGAAATCTGTAAAATTAACTGGCAACGGTTATATCTGAGGAGTTTCTACCCACAGAGTTAACTCCAAGATAGAACATTTCTACTTTTTGTTTCTTTTGCACGGTGTTGCTTCCAGTAATCTCGGTTTTAAAAACAAAATATCCTTGTTGTTTGGCACAGATTCAGAGGAAATGTTCAAGAGTGAATGGAGCTGTGTGCTTTCAAAACATGGGCAATGCTTTTCTCTTAGCTGGAAATATTAGCTAGTAGAATTAATATCGTCAAGATACATCAAAGCTTAAAAATCACACCACTAGTTTTAGACAATACTTTACAAACAATGTGATTCTGACTGGAACAATGTAGGGGTGCCCAGATCCTGTCCTCGAGATCTACTATCCAACAACCTTAGACGCATCTCTTCCTCTACACAAAGGCAGGAAGTTGTCCACAAAGGATCTTGGGTAAACTCTGGTAACAATATCCAACTTCTATCTTAAATAATTCAACAGCATGTTGGACAAAGTTAATCCTAGACTTTATAATTCTGGCCAAATCACCTTTCATTCTGTTCACTTGAAGTAGATTATTCTTTGGTGTTCATCCTTTTCTGTGAGTCCTGTTTGTTAGTTTTTGGTCTCAACAATAACTCCAGATAATTTTTCTCCTTAGAGGACGTTTTTATATCTTGGATGTAAACAAATTACCATTCTTACAGCCTGCAAGCCTGATCTTTCTAAATGTTTACTAAAAGGATTCATGGGTTTTATTAATGTTGATTGATTTGATAGAACATGAGACGGATCTATGAACATATTTTAGTGTAATTTAGCATTAATTGATTACACACACAATGAAATCATTTGGGTTATAATGTTGTGCCTCTATACAAAATGTCTGCAAGCAAGAAACTAATGAGTTTTTTGCAGCACTCACCTCTGGTCACAGTTTCAGTGTCAAAGGGAAGTTGTGACAATTTGGTGTCAAATTTAAGTGTGAAAATGTGCTCAAGTGTAAATTCTGCTTATTCAGAGTCTTGTCAGCCCTTAGAGGAAAAACACAACAGGACTGTCTTATTTGTGGATGTATTTAGCTGGGCTGAACAGCTGAAACAGACAGGAAAGGCTGGTTTTCTACAAACCACTACAAAAATGTGACTCTAAAACAAATAATACTTTTGGTTTGTCTTTCAGAAAGTAACTCTTTTTCTGATCTAATGGCTTCAAACATCTGTCAAATGAGATATTTCCTCCGCAGTTATATCAATCTATTTATTGCTTATTAAATAAAAAAAGAAAAAGTGAATGTTTGGACAATAGCACTTACAACTTTAAAAAAAACAACCTGCCTTAAATTCATTTGACAATGAGTCTTGTAGTGCCGTGACAGAAGACAAAACTGGAGCAGTTTGGACTTCACAGGTACGGTAGTATTGAAATAGAAGTTGAAATTCTGGATTAATGTGATCTTTAATTCTCAAGAAAACAAAAGGCCTCTTTCAGGATGTGGTTCCTGGTAGCACTAACAACAAAATGACGTTTTACCAGAGATAAGCTGCTGAATCGCTGACAGACTGGCTGCAATGAGTAACTTTCAGGCATGAAATTGTGCTGCTGTGAAAGCAGGGCGTGCTGGGAAAGCGCAATGCATCTTCAAGCTCAGTGGACGTCTTTTAGGAGAGGTAAATAAAGCTGCTCTTCAGCTCCTGGTGGCTGGATCAACAATGCATTTTGTGCAAACATTGATGTGAAACCTGATGATGTTTTTGACACATAAGTGTAATTCCAAGAAACACAGCTTCCCTTCTCTTCTTCGAATTTGGATGGTTTTTGTTATAGGGTGAATTGCAACAATATAACGTGTAATAATATGTATAATACAGAAATAAACGAAAAAAAGAGAAGAGCACAGAAACACATCGTTTTCCTATGTTTCTTTCTGTTTATTTCTTGAAATGTTTTTGCCACATTACGCCTACAAACTTTAACATATTTTAATTGGGTTTTATGTGACAGCCCAGCATGAAGTAGTGCATTACATGACAATAAAGTGAAAAGTAACTTTTTATGAATAAAAATCGTATTGAATTTCTTGTAAAACTACCTTCTGCAAAAGTTGCAGCTGCGAATCATTTTGAGTTTGTCTCTAACTCTTTCAGTCTGAATTTTCTGCTTTTTTTTCTTTGCTAGTTCAAACTCACTTAGATTGGATGGAAAGCGTGGGTGAACAGCAATGTTCAAGTCTTGCCACATATTCTCGAATTAGATTTCAGGTTTGGACCGTGACTGGCCCATTACACTCTTCCTTTACTGGCATGTTTAGGATCATTGCGATGCTAGCACCTGCAATCCAGTGTTCAGCTTTGTTGAAACCTCCAGCTAGTTTTGTTCCAGGATTGATTTGGATTTGGGTTGGTTTATCTCAATGCATTACACTGCCATCACCAAGCATTGCCATCACCATGTTATTTTTTGGGTATGTAGACTTCAAGCTTAGGAAAGTGTTTGTTAGTTTAGTTATGGGCCAAAAATGTTTGTTTGGTTTCATCTAACTAGAGCAAATTTCTCCACATGTTTGTTGTGTTCCCTGCAGGGCTTTTTGCAAACTACAAATAGGACTTTGGTGACCTCTGAAAGCAGTTCTTTGAAGTGGATTTTATTAAAAGGTATAAGCATAAATGTGATTGAATCCAAATGCATACCAAACTTTTCAGATTTTTATTTGTAAAAATACGGAAAACTTCAGCTGCTCTTCAATAAAAGTACAGTTGTGCTCTTCTTGGTGTTCCCAATAAAGCATACTTAAGTGAAATGATTGTTATGTGACAAAATGGGGAAAAAGGTTAAGTGTTGGGAAAACTGTCGCATGGTTGAGGAGTGGATTTCAGGTCTGTGTATTGTTAACCTCATAAGCCCTGGGGTCTCTCTAAGTTCCTAGCTTGAATAGGACACAGAGTCTCATCTGTGGCACTGTAGGGTGGATCAGGTTTAAGAAGCATAAATTAATGACGAGTTGGAGTTATTTACCTTTATACTGAAAGAAATGAATCCATACGTTCAAATGCACTCCCTAAGCAGAAAAGAAAATGTGAAGATATGGGTGTAGAAAACAAGGAAGAGAGATGTTTTCAATTTTTGTTGAAAATTACAATACAAAAGGCCTTTACCTCTGAATTTAATAAAAACAACAGACATTTATAAAAGAAAAAGAAAGGCAACATTAGAACATAATTTAATTGATGATCTAAGAGTAAGGATAGTTTCCATGACAATTTCTTAAACCTGAAGACAGTATTTTAAGGTAACTCTGTTTTGGGCAAGAAAGGTTTGATACTTACTCTCAATTTCCGGATATTCTTATTCTTTAACATAAAAGCAGAAATCTGACTAAGCTTTTGTTTATTTCGTGCCTCTTTCCATTTTTGCCAAAACATTCCTGCAGCTTGATGAATGCGATTCCTGTCATATCCCCCCTCTGTGTTGGTTTTAAAATGACCAGTTTGCTTATGCTCTGGCTTCTTACAATAACCCCGATAACGTCTTAAAGATGTTAAAAACCGTCATTGTGCTCGTGGTGAAGATGAACCTGGTGATTTACTGGGGAAGATGAAAGCCACGGTTCCTGTTTAGTTAGACATTGAATAGCATCATGTCTGTGGCTTCTTAATGATCTCATTCTTTGTGCTTAGGACAGGTGTCTCCTTCACCCACAATGGTCTGGTATCCTGGTTTCCTTATTCAGGCTACATTTTAGTTTAATGTCTTCACCCAAATATTAAAAATCCACTGTTAATGAACTGCAGATAACACTTCATAAAATCTTGTTTTAATCCAGTTTGTCTATTGGATGATTTAACAGTTTAGTGTGGTTTACTCATCTGAAAGCCTTGCTTACTTCTGTTGACTTTGCAGCAGACCTTTTGTATAAGCCTGTGACTGATGTCCGGCAACTATAAAGAAAAAGAGAATCCTTAAAATATTTTATTTGTGCACTTCCAATAAAGTGATTATTAGCAAAACTGGTAATTATTTCTATGTTAAGGCAGTGGAAATGCTACTGGCAGCTGCTGAAAGTTAGGTGTAATCTAACTTAGTTACTTTTAAAATGAAGTAATTAGTAAAGTAACTAAATTACTTTTGGAAGGAGTAATCAGTAGTTAATAATCAGATTACTTTTTCAAAGTAACTGTGGCCACACTGACTACCTAAAGCTCCTCTATGGATAGCTTACACACAAAAGTTAGAAAAGGTGGAGGAACTGAAAAGACTTTAGGAGGGCTGACACAATGATTAACAAGGATTCTCACAACAATCTAATGGCTACGCTGACCAGCAAGAAGACTGTGGTGAAGCTGTGTTGAACAAAAGGAAGCAGTGGTAGACACCCCATTGCTGACCAACACTATGTAACAATGAAGCTCTGGAATGTGGTCCAGGAATCGCAATTAAAGAGGTACTTCGATCTCCAAGACTGACAGGGGCCATTTACATTTTATGGGCTCTCTGAAGAGGCATTAGCCTGACCCAGACTTTCAAGACTGAAAATGCATTTCTTGGATAGTCAAAGACTGAAAAGACTTTAGCTAGATAATATAGAGACTGAAAGGGTGTCAATTGGACCCTCAGAGTCTGAGAAACTAGCGTAGTCTGAGAATTAAGACTGTTGTTCAGGGAACATTAAAAAGATGGGTTCAATGGTTCACCTGCGGCTGAGAAGGAAGCACTCTTATATAGAGTCAAAAGTATTCATCATTAAGTCAACTGAAGACTGGGTAGGAGGTGTCAGTCGCAAACTATAGGCAGGAAAGGAGAAGCTGTTTGTACACTGCAATACTTTTGAAGATGCATCATCTGTTCAACCTGAAATTGAAAAAGATTTGTTGTCCAGATGTTCCAGATTGCACAAAAGGCATCAACTGGACCCAAAATGAGGTTAAAAGCATGGGCCAGAAGGAAGTTGAATATGAGACTGAAAAAAGCTCCTACTCCTAAACTAAAAAAAAAGAGGTTTTGGGACTAAGGAAGAGCTATTGGTCTGATACTCAAAGCCCAAAATAAATTATTGTCAAAATACTGAAAGACAAAAAAAGAGACACTGTCTAAATACCCCAAGACTGAAAAGGCACTGTGTTGCTGAGCTGTCCTTTAGCGACAGACTGCTACATCCTATGTGCATGATGGAACGCTACTGTGGGTCCATCCTCCCAGCAGCTCTCTATAACTCTCACTTCCTCCAACAAACCCAATAGATGGTTTACATCTCTACTGTATTTTGCATTATTTTCCTCAGCTCAAATAACGTTTATGCTCCTGTTATTTGCACATCTTTGCACAATTTTCACTTCTTGTAAATAATATGTTTATTTAATGCCCAAATACACATGCACATTCTGTAAATACTTTTAAATGATCCTGCTCAGTTGCACATTCCTCAACCCTGGATATACCATCTTTATTTTAAATACATGCACAGTAATTTCGTTTTGAAATTTTGTCCTGATTGTACATATTTTATTCTTAATTCTGTTGCTATATTTTTCTTATGAGAATCTAAATGCTTTAATTATATGCCAACTTTGCTGCCGTTCCTGCTGAGTTTCTCTTTGTGGGAGAAGAAAGGATTTTGCCTTTAGCCATAAGTCCACATGACATTTATAAGATAGATGACCATCTTAGGGTTAAAAAAAGCACAAAAACTGACTGGATAAGCATATTAATATATAAAAATATTGTTGAGCAGTTCAATAACATTTTTTATTCATTTTCCCATATTATGACATCCAGGCTGCAGAGGCCAACTGCACATTCAGGCACTGGCACAGAGAGAAGTCAGGTTGACAGGTTGGGCAATGTTAGACATGTTGCAACTGATGTAAAAGGTGATGTGCTGTATATTTCATTATTACATAGAATTAAATCATTTGATCTTGATCTTTTCTCTTTTTTCTCTCAGAATGAATCAGGTCTTCACCAACATAATGATATTGACATGACTATGCTTGTTCAGCTTCCTTTGCAGACTGGTACAAGTCTGTTAGACTTCTGCATCCTGTCACAGCTGTCAGAAACGGTAGAGGGTGCTTTGAAAATGAGACTCTTCCAGTAAAGAAAGGATATTAAAAAGTATAAAAATATTTTTTGTTGTGTAGTACAAGTCCATCCAGCCATAAACTAAATCTAAATTAACTTATCCTTGCAGGGTTGCAGAAAAAAATTAAAGTGACCAAACTAATGTTATTTATAAATTGCAGATGTTCTCAATAAAACATCCAATTTCTGTTACGTCCCATAATCATTTAGTGCAAGCCTGAATTACATTGCAACACGTTTCAGGTCAGAGTCAGCCTAAAAAGCCTTTTCCTGCCGGGAAACGCTCTGGGCGGTTTCAGCTCCCTTCAACACCGCCCATCTCCACAAGTTGGTTAAATGCAGAGAGCAAACCTCTGAAGGGTGTCAGTGTCCTGCGTGACGGATCCGGGACGCAGTGATGGAGATCCTCTCCGCGTTTGTCTCCGCCGCTCTTTTTTGCCTGGTCAATGCCGGAGCCCATACTGATATACACTGGACGTACAAAGGTGGGCTTCTTTTCCGCCTTAAATATTTTTATAATATTTCTTTACGTGGTTAAAGTTCACTATCCTGGTGCGTAAAACGCGCGTAAAACAGTGCTGGGTTATATTGTTTTCATGTATGGCAAACAAACAGTAAAGAAACAACACCTTTTCTTGTTTTTTTTTGTAAATGAAATCAGGTTTGTGCGGGAATCCGAGTTGTTGAACTGCTGCTGTTTCGTTGTCCTCCGTATTGTAAAAAATAACGTTTTGGAAAAAGCTGCCGCAACATCTGGAGTTTGTTAGAACAACCATCGGAACAAATTATACTAGTAGTTGGGTAGACAAGCTGCGTTTAACATTTCAGTGGAGAATAACCAACCATATAATGAACCGGAGGGATTTCCAGTTCAACAAGTTCTATGCGATCTTTTTAAACCCTTCTATAAACATAGGCGTAATGACCCCACATAAACAAGAAGAACGATGCAAATTAATATTTGGAGTTGTGGCATTCCCAGGGGCACGTCATTCAGTTTATATTTTTTTCCAATTTATGCACGACTGTGGATAAACGTTTGCCTATTTTTCACACAGAGGGAGCCTTGGACCAGATGCACTGGGCAACCAAATACCCAGCATGTGGAGGCAAGAAGCAATCACCAATTGACATTCAGCGGCGCAAAGTCACGTTCAATCCAGACATGTTACAGCTGGAACTGACCGGGTATGACGCTCAGAAGGGAAATTTCCGCATGACCAACAATGGACACACGGGTAAGAGCGATAGTAAAGAGCATGAATTAGTCATAATTAACTAGTGACCCATAAAGAAAACATATCACATACAAATACACACATACATACCTATTTATATGTTTAGACTTATTGTTCTGCTGGAAGTTAAACCTCTGCTGCAATCTCTGGTACAGTACTTTGCTG
This sequence comes from Apricaphanius iberus, assembly GCA_028564705.1. Taxonomy (NCBI): domain Eukaryota; kingdom Metazoa; phylum Chordata; class Actinopteri; order Cyprinodontiformes; family Aphaniidae; genus Apricaphanius; species Apricaphanius iberus. The sequence goes on from JAPXFQ010001412.1 coordinate 1,061,545, forward strand.
GTTGAAGTCTTACCTTAACAACAAACTTCTCTGTGTCAAAAGGCAATTTTTCATTAGAACAGACAGAAATCAAAAATTACATTTAAATTTGTCTTAACCCTAAATAAGTCCACTGAGCAGATCATGGATGAATGTGCCATAGTTTTCTCCAGCTGAACAGAATTGCAGCAATTACAGCAGAACTACAGCAATAATGTTCTGACCTAAATAGGAGTGATCAAGACTGAGCATAATACCTAAAATAATTTGGTTAGAAACCATTGATCATCAGGCTGGAAATCGAGGTGTAGTGATGGGCCATTTATTGAACTCCAAGTTCAATAAATGGAATAGTAAAGTTATCTGTAGAACATTTTTTGGATTAAATTACTATTTTTTAACAGGAGCTCAAAAAAACGCACCCCCCTTTATCTAATCAGATTGATTACTCTAACAGTGTCTTCACAGGTTTAAATAAAAAAGTCAATCATACAGCTGCAGCTGATCCAGAATGCTGCTACTCGCATCATCACTGGAACCAGGAAAGTGGAGCACATCACCCTAGTTCTAATGTCATTATACTGGCTCCCTATAGCTCAAAGACGAAACTGTAAAATAATTCACTAGTTTATAAATCACGTTCAGATGAAGCCACAGCTACGGCTTTCGCTGGAGCGGTTCGCAGCCGAGTGTGAAGCGGCTGGGATAAGGATCAGCTCCTCCAAATCCGAGACCATTGTCTTGAGCCGGAAAAGGGTAGGGTGCCTTCTTCGGGTCGGGGATGAGTTTCTTCCTCAAATGGAAGAGTTCAGGTATCTGGGGGTCTTGTTCACGAATGAGGGAAAAATGGAGCGTGAGATAGGCGGATTGGTAAGGCGTCTGCAGTTATGCGGCCGCTGTACCGGTCTGTCGTGGTAAAGAGAGAGCTGAGCCAAAAGGCAAAGCTCTCGATTTTCTGGTCGATCTATGTTCCTACCCTCATCTATGGTCACGAACTTTGGGTGGTGACCGAAACAACAGGATCACGGATACAGGCGGCTGAAATGAGTTTCCTCCGCAGGGTGGCTGGGCTCTCCCTTAGAGATAGGGTGAGAAGCTCGGTCATCCAGAGGGGGCTCAGAGTAGAGCCTCTGCTCCTCCACATCGAGAGGAGCCAGTTGAGGTGGCTCGGGCATCTGGTCAGGATGCCTCCTGGACGCCTCCCTGGTGAGGTGTTCCAGGCACGTCCCACCGGGAGGAGGCCCAGGGGAAGACCCAGGACTCGCTGGATGGACTATGTCTCCCGGCTGACCTGGGAACACCTCGGAATCCTCCCAAGGAGCTGGCCCAAGTGGCTGGTTAGAGGGAAGTCTGGGTCTCTTTGCTTAGGCTGCTGCCCCTGCGACCCGACCCCGAATAAAGCGGAAGAAGATGGATGGATGGATAGTTTATAAATCATTGAATGGCTTAGAACTAAAGTATGTTGAAGACTTGTTACAACTATATCAAACCCCGAGACCACTCAGGTGCTAATAACTCTAGTCTACTAATCATCCCTATAATCAAAACCAAACAAGGAGAGGCAGCTTTTGGTTTCTATGCTCCCTTTCTCTGGAACAAACTTCCAGACCACTGCAAAGCTGCTGAAACATTAAGTTCCTTTTAAGTCAAAGCTAAAAACTAATCTGTTTAGAGCTACCTTTAAATAAGTGATTAATAATAGCTGGCATGTCATATGTTTTATTTGTTTCAATGTGTTATTTGTTATGTGTCTCTAATGTTGTTTTTTATGCTTTTATTGTTGCTTTTCTTTTATTGCCATGTGGATTTGGCATGTTGAATTCCCTTGTATTTATGTGTGCAGTACAAATAAACCTGCCCTGGCTTGCATAAAGTCTTTTACAGCCTTTGAGAGGTCTTCTTCCACTATTTCCCAATATATATCCCCATCCATCTTCCCATAAACAACCAGAGAACCTTAGTGTCAGGAACTCCATCAATCAGCTGCTGTGTGTGAGCTGGGGGTTAAAATTGAACATGCAATCAAGCAATACATTTTTGAATCTTTTTCTTTTTTCTTTTGTTCTAGCAGTGCTGCCCCATTAAAAGGCTGACAGCCTGGGCTGTGAACCATATCATTCATATCAAAATCACCACCGCATCAACTGTTTGTTTCTGTAACTTTTTTGACAAAAAAATATAGATTATTACAGATAGTGGAAAAGGAAAAAAACTTCTTTATTAATGAATTTGATAGGAACATTTGGTAACCTCCCGATCTAGTAAATTACAGACACAATAATAAGTTTGTCTTCAGATTTATTTTATGTTGTCTTCAAATAAGTGTAGCCAAGCTTTTCTAGAAGGTAGGAAAACACAGTTGTAAACGTCTGAAATACAGCAGTTGTAGTGTAAAGTATTCATGATCGGTAATTCAATCTTTATGCTGCCATCAGTTCAAATCGACCTCCCTCCCTCCATGAAGATCACTAAGGGCCTCCCGGGAGAGTTCACAGCCGTCCAGATGCACCTGCACTGGGGTGGCTGGGACCAGGAGGAGAGCGGTGCGGAACACACTATAGATGGCGTCCGCTTCATGGCAGAGGTGGGCTTTGAAACCAGCGGTACAGGCCTTCATTTAATTTCTAAAAACTATTGTTCCCCAGTTGAAACATGATGTGTTCTTTGTTTCCACCTTCTCTTGCAGCTCCATGTTGTTCATTATAATTCTGACAAGTACAAGAGTTTCTCTGAGGCCAAAGATAAGCCAGACGGGTTGGCAGTGCTCGCTTTTGTCTATGATGTAAGTGAGCTTCAAACACCTCTTCTTCTGCATGTCTGCTGAGTATCTTAATCAGCTCAGAGAACCATTGGAGGAAGAAAATGAGCACTTGTTCTGTCGCAGGAGGTTTCAAAGACGTCTTTGTGCTTAAAATGATAAATAATAGTCAGCTAGCATTTGAAGTACGTCGTTTTTGCCATAATTTATTTTTAGGTATTTGGCTGCAGACCCACTTGTTGAAAGAGAGTTTGTATCCAGCAGACTGAGACAAGTCTGACCTTTGAGGCACTTCCTTCCCTGTCCTTTGAGGTCATTGCCTCTTTGACTGCAGCACAGACCAGTCTGTCTTTTTGGGAAAATAAAGTTTGGATAGAAATATAAAGGTTTGGGAAATTTGCATTTTTATTTACAAAAACGGGCATTGTTTCAATGAGAATTTATTTCACAGATAAAAGCAATAATTAAGGAACTTTGAAATGAGGTTTTGTTAAAAGGTTAAGGCAGTAGATATCTTAGTGGAAGACAGCTCTCACTGTGTCTTGATTTAGTATAAAACCAGATTAGTTAAAAGGCTGAAGCTCACAGTTCGTTTTATAGGCACCAAGACTTCAACAGCTTCAACTCAACTTTAAAACATCACAAAGGCCTATGAACCTTCAAGCTGTTGTCACGTTTGCCTTAGATAAGGTTTTTCCCAAAGAGCGTGACATGTCCAGTGGCATGATAAGTTAGGTGGGTGGGGCAAAGCAACCAAATTCTTCTGTGATACATACAATCTGACTTTGAACAATAAAATTGATTGCTATTTTATTTGATTAGTTTAATATTGATTCAATATTAAATAAGTCACATAAAATAGCACACATCCGAACCATATAAACACCATTTTATGTAAATGTAATTGAAGAATGAAACCCTTTTTATAGCCAACATGAAATTACAAATAAAGGGTCATTCACCAGTGTCGTTCTTCTTTTGCAGATCTTTCTTCTGGGCAAACGTTTCAATAAATGTACAATTAAACAACACAGTAATAATAATCCTCTTTAAATCTAACATTCTCTTTCAAAGTATTTGTATGATGATAAAATCCAATGGCTGGTGATGTCCCAAATGTGTAAAATCTAATTTTCATTCAAGAGGCAATGTGCTCAATTTTAATTTAATCCAAAAATCTACCTCATAATTTTTTTTTGTCTTGGTATCTAGAAAGGATAATAGATGGCTACACACTTCTATCAGAGTGAACGTTAATGTGACGTGTGTTATTCCAATATTTTAATACGATTAACGCTGCACAACTAACATTCACATTCGGCAACAGGGGGTGCATCACTTCCAGCTGTGATTTAAGATTGGGATCTCTTCTTCTTCTAATAAGTTTACAGCAGACTTCCTGCCAGAGGGCGCATTGCTGCCTTTCTCTGTGGAGGAAAGTAGCGGGGCCAAAGCATTTGTGCCTCACATTTCTACTGATCACACGTTGGACAGGTTTACTGGGATTTCATGTTCATCATCTGAACAAACGTTAAGGGGCAATCAATCGCTGCTTCAATAGTATTTAGCCTACTGAGCTTGTCAATATTCTAACAAAGACTTTGTGATCAAATGTTTACAACAGAACTTCTTGGTAACAGAATCAGTCTTTGAATAACATTACTCTACATAGAACAATCATGTTCTCCTAATTAATTTAACCATGCCTTTCATAGAGTTCCAAAGCGACATCTGGTGGGGTCGGGCCTCATCAGCCCCAAACGCAGAGAAGCCACCGCTCACATCTAAAGCATTAATGAGGATACTTTTATGGTTTTAAAATCGAATCTGTAAAAAAGTAAAGATTTTTACACTTTAAACAAGAGGCTAATTTTAATCAAACTGGACATTATTCATTTATATATAAATGTACAACTATACCAAGTATACAAAGCACCTCTGAGATGCTCTGAACTCACAGGTGAATAGTGCTAGCAATCCATTGCAAAACATTGGTGAAATGAAAGAGTTTTGTGACAAATAATCCCTTATTTAGAGGCTGCACTTGCCGTGCCCACACTAACTCCCATTCTATAGATTTGATATAAACTTCTCCTGAAGCATTCCAAGTGGCTCTAAACTTGTCTTGGCAAGTAAATGAACGTAATGTGTGCTAGAAATAAGGTCCATTTTGAAAAAAATCTAACTTCCCCTTTTAGGAAGACTGTCTTATTCTACTTTGGTCTTGGGTAAGGCAGCAAAATATAGCTTCCTGGACCAATTAATCTCAATTAAGATTAATGAAATACACCAATAGTAATAAAGTATTGCAATGGGAAACATGCTTTACAATTGTAACATTTGGTGGGTTTTCTTGCCACTACCAAGCTGTTTTTTTAAATGCCTAAATCTAAATCAATTGTTTGATTTAAAGTTGATCACTTAACATCAGTTTAACATTATTTTTTATTTCCAGGATGGACATTTTGAGAACACCTATTACAGTGATTTCATTTCAAACCTGGGGAAAATCAAGTATGCAGGTTAGTTTTCCCTGCATACATGAAAGCTTATTCATAGTATGCAATAAGCATGTAAACAGCAAAATCACCTTTCTGAAGGCTAAACAACATAGAGTCCCTATGACTTGACGTTGTGTTTCTCTGTCAGGTCAGTCAATGAACATATCCAACATCCACGTGCGCTCCATGCTCCCCGAAAACCTAAGCAACTTTTTCCGATATGAGGGCTCCCTCACCACTCCGCCCTGTTTTGAGAGCATCATCTGGACTGTGTTCGACACACCAATCACTCTGTCACACAACCAGGTATGATGGGGAACAAACACGAAGGTGCAAGATTTGACTAGACGAGCTGATATTGATTTCATTATTCTTGTTGCTGCACCCAGATCAGGAAACTGGAGAGCACGCTAATGGACATGTATAACAAGACTCTTTGGAATGATTACCGCATCGCTCAGCCACTCAATGACCGTGTTGTGGAATCATCTTTCCTGCCACGCCTTGGGAAAGGAAGTGCGTGATAATCAGTCTCTTTTTCTTCAGAATTTAAATGAATTTTCAGAAACAGTTTTTATTTCATTCATGTTTGTTGTTTTTTGCCTCCTCAGCATTCTGTCGCCAAGATGAAATCGAATCTAAACTCTTGAGGATCGAGGGTCTGATAACTTCCATTGGAAAGAATATGTATTCAGGTGCTTAAACATTTGGATATGAGTACATTAAATGCAAAGTCTCTCTTAACTTTTTAAGCTGTTATTTATTTATTTCTGTTTCATTAGGAGGACGCCCCAATTCAAGACCTTCCAAAAATGGTAAATGCTTTAAATCTACTATCCAGTACTGTATTTTTTCAGTAACAAAAATACCATCACAGCAAACACACATGAGGATAGCAAATTTTTGATTTTCAAATTATGAGTTTATGAAATACAAAGTTGTAAAAAAGTAAAAAAAATCAAAAAAACAGCAACAACCCTATGGCTACTTCTACTTTGTGTGTTGTTTACCTCACAAGATGTACAAGAATGGATCTGATTAGCTAGTGGAGAACATTTTCAAAGGTTTTAACAAATATTCTGAAGCATTTAAGTTGCACTTGAATTGAAAATGTTTGATTTCTATGATCCCTACACCAACTTTGTGGCCTGGTTTACACTGCAGGGTTTTTAGGCCGACTTTTGCCCAGATTCTCCCCTTCTGACACACCCTGATTATCGGGATGGCGCTTAAGGCCCGGTTCACACTGTAGTATTTTAAAATGGTTGCACAATTTCCAAACCTCGAGAGTCCAAACGCGGTGATAAAAGAAGTTGTAGATATGACAGTTTTGGTCCCTAAGTGTGTGCTGTGCAGTCACACAGAAATGACGAGACACCACAAATGAACAGATTTTACTCGCCATATCTCTAGCACAGACGGGAAATCTCACTTAAACTCACAAGATAAAATGTTACTTTTGAGTAAATAAACAAGGCAGCTGAGGAGGAGGCACTGGCAATACTTTGCAGAGTAGTTTTAAGCAAGGGATAATGCCCGACTAGGTGTCCATTATCAGAAAATTATGGATGATGCAGAGGCGTGAAGTGTCGGACGGTTGCTTCCACGAAGTCCATTATTTTCTGATAATGGACACCTTGAAGGGCATTATCCCGCTTATTCCACGGTCACTTACGAAATAAATAAATATTTAATCAATTAATAATACTTTATATGTTTTAGATGTTAAAATCGTGAGGGTTTTTTTATATGTCGAGCGTCCTATTTAATATCTCCCGTGTACAGGCATTGACAATCAACTTGGCCACAGCGATGAGTCAACTGGGAAATAATATTGATTCTTCATGCCATTTGAGCCAGTGCAACAATTCAGAACTGTCATCAGGCAATTGATGGGACGTTTTTCCTCGGTGTACATTATCACCTTTTAACGTACACCCTCCAGCCAATCAGAATCGAGTATTCACCTAAAAACCACTGCAAAGTAAATGCAAAATAAATGACCCAAAAAGAGCTGTTACATAATGGAGGGGAGACTAGCAGGAGCGGGGGCTTTCTAAACAAAGACATAGAGGTGAGTTATTGTTTTTTGTTTTTTTTCTCTCTGAAACGTATTTACACATTTTGCTCTGATTGATCCCTGTCTTCTATGCTTTTGTAGACTGCGGTCAAGTGAGCTGGCACTTGGTAATAATAATTATAGACTCTTCCAAGGAGTATCCTTGCCTCTTCCATCGCTTTCTGGTTAAGTTCACGTATTATTTAACACGCTGCATCCTCAGATGTCGTCACAACGTACCACACATGCTGTGATATCGGGCCAAGACAGTCTAACATGTTGAATAGCCCCGATTTGTGATCAGAACGGTCCTGACGTCCTTCCGAGCAGACCAGAGCGTTCTAAATACACAACACACAGCAGGAATATCTGTTAGGATTATTTTAAGAGTCATCTGGATAATCAGGACGTACTTTGGATTGCCATAGAGGGAGATTTGGGCATGAATTGGCTTGAAAATGCTGCAGTGTGAAACACGTGTTAGACAATCGAAGTGTCTACTTGCTTGAATGCATTCCACAAAAGCATAGAAAAAGTTCGTAACGATTTTTCCCAGTGAAAAAAACACCAAAAACCAGAAAAATCACCTCAATACCTTTGTACAGAAATATAGAGCTCCTGCTCCTGCTGTGTCCATTCCATTATCCAATGCTACAATTAAAAAATGTATCTTTTAAAACCAGTCTACAAACTATTAGCAACATCTCATCCTTTTACTCCTTTGACTTTAATTATGTTTTATATCATGTAGTTTGGTGAGATTTTCTGTCTGAGCTTGGCATGTTTGTGAGTAAAATTGGTTCATGTGTAACGTTTTGTCATTGCCGTGGGGCACACACTGACACTGTGATTTCTGAAATGCTTCTGACAATTTTTAAATCCTGCTTTAGCCTATAAACCAGATCTAACTGATATAAGTGTGCTTATACTCTTATCTGAATCATCCGTCTGGTTTTATTTCATATTTGTCCCATTTAAAGATGCTTAAAAGCCATGTTTTACTTGCAAAATCTTTTTGTTTATAAACGTTTTTAATTTCTCTGCATGCAATAATAATTATGACTATTTAACTGGACCCAAACAACTTCTGTCTTTCTAGCTGCCAAGTGATTATTATAATTTTCTTCACTTCACCCCCCTGGCATAGACTGGGATTACGGTGATTATAGGTTGTACCGTAGGTACATGCATGGCGGTGTCATATTTTCGGTTTGCATGGAACAGAGTGCAGACATAACCGGACAGAGTAAGTTCTCATTTTAATGACTTAATAAGGTCTTAGATGCAGTGGGAACCGGTCGAGGATTGCAACATGTAGGTGGCCAGGGTAATAGAAGAACCCAGCAACAATCAATGAAAACCCAGACCTTAAATACTGAAAAGAAGTGGATATGACAAAGCAAACTAGGTAAGGGGAAACAGCTGAGAATGTGAACAAACTAGCAGGCCAATTTCTGTCGGAAATATATGGCGGACTACGTTCTTAGAACCCTGTTCTTAGAGTTTACTTCTTGTAACTACCCTTTTCATGGGAACCTTTTCAGATTGTGTTCGCACAGGAGTCAGGGACTTTGATAGAGACTAATCTAAGAAAATCGAATGTTTTAAAAAAGTAAAAAAACTTTTGGTTTAACTTTTTCTAATTTTTCTGTTTGTTTTTTTAAATGAAGAGGCCTTAAGTAGCGGAAATCTAGCAAGGGGCTTATCTTATGAGTCCACCAAACACCTACATAATATGAGTTCTGATGGAACCACGAAAAGACCCTGCCTCAGAGTAGGAGCCAAAATGGTGATAGGAACTGAGGGCCGTGTCCCAAGTTAAATATTATTATTGGACATTTCTGTGAGGAAAAAAGCTGACAGAAACAAGTTGCTGGCTCGGTCCTCTCAACCTCTGTGTCTCCATACAAAATCTGGCCGTTTAATAAATTTGCTAAGATGTAGGCACATCACGATCATTTAGGCAGTTAGCAACGTCACTGATCAGTGCCAAAACAGGGCCAAAGCAGCAGAGAATAACAAGAGATCAACATTAGAAGAAGCAGGGATGGTTGCTGTGTTTCTGTTTTCTATGTTCTTATCTTTGCCATCAACTCGTCCAAGTTTACAAAGCCAGTTGTTTGGCGATGTCTGCTATAATTTCCGGCTGAGTTGCCACCAATCAGAAGGGCCTTTTCCTAGTATATATTCCAAAGCTGGTACTTGTTTAGATCCTGAAATGGCTGGACAAGTGGTCCTTTGGGGAGAAACATACATACCGAAGGCAAAATTACCCTGAAGTTTCAATAGTGGGATTTGTTTAATGACTGCGTATGCATTCACACCTCTGTAACTGGAGTGGCATCTACTTGTAGTATTTTTAACCTGCAGAGGAATGTTCAAAGATATCCTGCTACTGTTTAGCAGAATCAGTTACATCAGAAGTAGGAAATAAAAAAATATTTCTACAGAAAACATCATGTTTAGGACTAAAAACAAAACCATCTTAATCGAGTGTATCAAAGAAGCCGTATAGTTTTTGTAGAATTATTAAAAATCACCTTGATTGCTGAAATAATGAGATCTGATTATAACATGGTTATATTCACAAACTACTTTTATATGTGTTATTGCTTCTGGATTACTGAAATATGAAAAAAATGTAGTGTTGCAGCCATACCGAATACATTTAAACATAATTGAAGGACATAGACAGTAACATGCAAATAAAGAATAAAAAAATGATTCGGAATTACGTTTTTATTATCAAACTCAAGTTTTTCAGAGAATGATAAATATCCCAAGAAAAATACTTTGTGATAATGTTTTAAAAAATCAAAAACAACGCCTAGGTCTGTTGACTAATGTGATATCATTCCTACTAACACAAGTTTTATTTTCTTCTTTAGAGCGTGGGGACCTCTTTCCTCTGGTGCTCAACTTCAATGATAAAAACACTGAAATCTTTGCTCTGGCTCTACTCAATCACCCCATGGATCTGGATGCTTTCACTGTCTGCATGCATGTTCTTATCAAGGTTGAGGGGGTCCACACTGTCCTCTCCTATTCCAGTGGCGGCCGTGACAACGAGCTGATGGTCTCCATCATTGCGGAAACAAATTCGAGGGAGGTGGGCCTCTGGATCGGCAACGAGTTTATTAACATGCCGCACAGCTTCAAGACCCAAGACTGGACCAACTACTGCATCACCTGGTCGTCCCACTCGGGTGGGGTGGACCTATGGATCAATGGCATGGTGGGGGAGCAGAGGCACCTGCAAAGCAGCCACATAATCAGCCATGGGGGTACATTCATTTTGGGCAAAGACCAGGACGGATATCTGGGGATCTCCAACTCGGACGCCTTTGTTGGTAAGATGACGGATGTGAATGTGTGGGACTACGTGCTGACCACCGCAGAGATCCGAGACCAGCTTTCATGTGAAAGGAACAACACCGTGGTGGGAAATGTGTTGAGCTGGGGAAGCAGCAAACTTAGTATGTACGGGGGCGTGCAGCTGGATAACCAGTACAGATGCTCCTGATCTGTTCACAAATTTCTAATTATTCTGGTAAAATACGCAAACTTGAAACTTTCCATGTGAAGTATGAGAATTAACAGCGGAATCAACTGGCATTTGAAAGATAAACATCATATTTCACCATCATATGCAAACATGCAAACAAGCATGAAAATATATATATAAAATTGATATTTGCATCCAACAATGGAAATAACTCTTGATTCACTTTCGGTAGTCCATAGTTTCAATTGTGTGGCTTCAATAGCCTGTGGTTGAGGAAATAACCTGTGCATGTGACAGAGGAATGCATAGTTTATCTGGGGGCATGACCTCAATACCCCTGCAGCAATCAGTGTGCTACGTGCATGTGAGGAAAAGTAAAAAATTTTATGCATGGAATCTGGTTATTGTAATCAAAATAGTACTATACATTCATTTTTGTGTGCTGTAAAAAAACGAGGTTTGCCCTTTAAAATTCCAGTAATTTTCCTCAAATTCCCATGGAAAGTTTCCAACTTTGAATTTTGCAACCTTACTGCTGAAAACCGTCCTCTGTTTTCTGTTAGAATGAACGTACAGTATAAGGCTGCAAACCCCCCAAACGTCACAGCCTATGGTGTGAGCTTTTAAATTGTTTATGGTAACGAAGGATAAAATGCCTGTCAGTCTTGCAGATCCATATTCAAAATGTGTGCCACAGCTTCATCCATGTATTCATGCCTTCTCATCATAAATAAAGGCCTACATGACAAGATTTGGTTTGTTTAATGACTGCGTATGCATTCACACCTCTGTAACTGGAGTGGCATCTACTTGTAGTATGTTTAACCTGCAGAGGAATGTTCAAAGATATCCTGCTATAAACAAATAGCCTAAGTTAGAATCCATATACAGACAAAGAATGGAGTCTAAATTGAAGCCACTGAAGTCCTTCACTGCATACTGCAACCAATATTTCCTCTCCTCTGAATGTTCTCATTTATTTCCTTAGAAGGATGTATTTTTCTCTGGTCGTTCCAGGCTCTCTTTCCTATCTTTTAGAGGAAAATCTCCATCCCCAAGTTTGATCTGCGTTTTGTTCCTCTTGGCGAACATCTGGGAAACCTCCAGGAAGGTCTTGTTCTTAGTTTCGGGGACCACCATCCAGATGTAGATCAGCGTGACAAGGCAGACGACAGAAAAAATAATGAAGCTGTAGGGACCCAGACCTCTCTGAAAAGGGGGGAAAAAGGACAGGAAAAATAATCTGTTTGTCCTCAGGAGGATATGTTGTAAATACATCAAGAAGACACAGCTGGACATAAACAGAAAGCAAGGTGAGGTGAAGTAAGAGTAAGTTTCTACAACCTAAACACATTCCTCACTGCTTTTTCATGTTGTATGTTCAACCACCATGTTTATTAAAACAAAACAACTTGAGTCAGAACTGATAGCCGCTTGTTGTTTTCTTACTGAAAAGGCTCTAATCAGTACTGGTTTACAAATTTAAAGTTCCATTACACATCCAGAGCCAACCAATAAAAAAAAAAATATATTTTGGTAAATGAACGAATGTGAACAGATTTCTAGCTACAAACCTTAGTCATATCTTCTAAAATTTCCACACAACACCATCAGAAAGGTGTCTGATGAGTTGTATTTAGCAGGAAAATGAGTAAAAGAGATTGACTTTCACTTTTTGTCAGTTTACAACCACAAACGTAATGTATTTTATTGGGACTTTGCTGTATGTGAAAGACCAACACAAAGTAGTATTAATTGTGAATCATGATTAAACAAAAGGATATGCAGTTTTTGAAGTATGGCTTGGCTTGTTCTCCACATGTGGAGGCTGAATTTCTGCTTATTCTCCTTTGTAAAACAACACAAGTCCAGTGAAACTGCATGAAGTGCGTCTGTGAACATCTACTTGCAAATCTTGTCACAGATTCTCAGTTGATCCAGGTCTGGACTTTGACCTGGTCATCTAGGAGATGAATGAGCTTTGATCTGAACACTTCATCATAACCCTGTTGGAACATTTTAGGGTCATTGTCCTGCTGGAAAGTGAACCTTTTTCTTTTCTCCTTGCCATAGGTCAGGAAAAAAAAACTGTCTTAACCATCTATGTTTGAATCTAGCTGTTCTTACAGCTACTATTTAGGTTTGTAAGCCAAATAATTTCAGTTTGATGTCATCTAACGAGAGCGCCCCCTTCCACATGTATGCTGTGTCCCTTATATGCCTTAGCTGCTTTCTTTCTCAACTACTATTTATAAAGGCCAGATACAACTACGGGTTGCTACATCAACAGTCTCCCAGTCTCTGCAGCTCCTCCAAAGTATCTTGGTTGTTTCTCCGATCCAGTTCGGTTGGACGGTCATGTTTTAGTAGGTTTGCAGTTGTGTCATACCCTTTCCATTTTCACCTGTCTGCTGTGTTTCATGATCTTCATGATTCGGTTTGTTCCCTAAAGTTCTCTGACTGGGCTTAAAATAAAACCTAATGGACCATATTGTAAGTTTATAGCATTAGGTTAAATTATACATTTAAAGAGGACAGAATAAATATTATGTTGACTTGCTGATTTCATTTTAAACAAAAAGAAACAGTGGCTTTTAAAAAGATATTGACATGATACGCTTCTGCTGCTTCAGTGTAATGTGTTTAACCAACCTCCAAGAAGGGGAAAATGAGGCCAACAGTGAAGTTGGAGATCCAGTGGACAGAACCTCCAACCATGAAGGCAGCCGGCCGGGCCGACTGCCTGAACATCTCAGTGGTCACCACAGTTGGAATGGGACCTGCCGAGTAAACTTGGGGTTAACTGCGAACAGAACACCGCAGAGGAGGCTGACGTATTCCACAGCAGAACGCTGAATTTACAAAATATTTGATTACATGTCTGATGCAAACAGCGCTTCAGCTAATGGACGTTCCTGCTTAAGCAGAGTGTGAGTAAATAACCACAGGTGGGTCAGACTTACTCGGTCCGATGGCGTGTCCTATGACGTAGATGATGACACACGCGATACTGATGTAAGGCATCCATGACACGCTTTCCTGTGAGAAGAACCAAACAGTGAATGTTTTCATTAATCACATTATTAGAAAAAAAACAACATAAAGAACAACCTTTTTAAATGACATAAAAAGTCTAAAAGGAAGCAAAGTAATAAAGAAATGAGAGATTAATAAGCATTTACAGTGTGACAAAAAAGGATTTAGTCAGACACCAATTGTGCAAGTTCTCCCACTTAAAAAGATGAGACAGGCTTGTGATTTTCATCAAAAGTACACCTCAACTTTGAGAGACAAAATGAGAAAAAAAATCCAGAAAATCGCATGATCTGATTTATAAAGAATTTCTTTGAAAACTATGGTAAAAAATAGGTATTTGGTCAGTAATAAAAATTAATCTCAATACTTTGTTATATACCCTTTGTTGGCAATGACAGAGGTCAAACGTTTTCTGTAAGTCTTTACAGGGTTTTCACACACTGTTGTTGATGTTTTTGGCCCATTTTCCAATGCAGATCTCCTTCAGAACAATGATGATTTGGGGCTGTCGGTGGACAAGAAAAACTTTCAGCTCTCTCCAAAGATTTTCTTTGTGGTTGAGACCTGGAGACTAGGTCACTCCAGGTCCTTGAAATGCTTCTTACAAACCCGCTCCTTCATTACCCGGGCGGTGTGTTTGGGATCATTGTCCTGCTAAAATACCCTGCCACGTATTGGCTTCAATGTCCTTGCTGATGGAAGGAGATTTTCACTCAAAATGTCACAATACATGGCCCCATTCATTCTTTCCTTTACACGAATCAGTCGTCCTGGTCCCTTTACAGATCAACAGTCCCAAAGCATGATGTTTCCACCCCCATGCTTCATAGTAGCTCTGGTGTTCTTTGAAGGCAACTCAGAATTCTTTCTCCTCCAAACACAACAAGTAGAGTTTTTACCAAAGAGTTCTATTTTGGTTTCTTCTGACCTTATGACATTCTCCCAGTCCTCTTCTGGATCATCCAAAATGCTCTCTAGCAAACTACAGAAGGGCCTGGACATATACTGGCCTAAGCAGGGGGACACATCTGGCACTGCAGGATTTGAGTCCCTGTCAGTGTTGTGTGTTACTGATGGTAGAGATGAGATCTTGCGTGGAGCCCCAGATCGAGGGAGATAATCAGTGGTTTTGTATGTCTTCAATTTTCTAATAATTGCTCCCACCGTTGATTTCTTCACACCAAGCTGCTTACCTATTACAGATTCAGTCTTCCCAGCCTGGTGCAGGTCTACAATTTTGTTTCTGGTTTCCTTTGTTTGGAGTGTGACTGTTTGAGGTTATGGACAGGTGGCTTTTTTTACTGATAACACGTTCAAACATGTGCCATTAATACAGGTAAGGAGTGGAGGAGAGTGAAGACTCTTACAGAAGAAATTAGAGGTCTGTGAGAGTCAGAAATCTTGCTTTTTTGTAGATGACCAAATATTTATTCTCCACCATAGTTTTCAAATGAATACTCAAAACAAAATCAGACCATGTGATTTTCTAGATTTCTTCCTCTGATTTTGTCTCTCATAGTTGAAGTCTATGTATGATGAAAATCACAGGCCTCTCTAATGTTTTTAATTGGGATAACTTGCACAATTGGTGGCTAACTAAATACTTTTTTGCCCTACTGTATGTTCAGTCATTATCTACTGCTCTCACTACTATCCATCTGAATACAGTGGTTTCAGTGGGGACTGGGCTGTGGATCTATTGGTGAGACATTCTTGCCGGCATTTTGGTTTTGTCTTGGATTTTCAACAACTTCAGCAAACAGAGATGCAAGATCATCATTTTGTTCGTAGAATCAGGTGTGTACTGTACTAAACACTACAGAGCAGTTGCTGTTATTTATGCCTTGCATGTCAGCTCTTTCTCTGATTAAAACAGCTAAACAAAATGCATTGTTTGTGCTATTGCTCCGAGAGTGTTATATTCGTCTCCCACTTTTCTGTAATAGTGCATCTTTGTCAGTATCACTTACATTCTATATTTGCTTAGAAGTTAAAAGCATTAAAAACATATTAAAAAAAAGCATAATGAAAAGAGTGATAAAAGCAATACAAACTGGAATACAGAAGTTAGAACTATTTAAGAATGAAAAAATAAGAACAGAACATTCTGGTACATATCCGAACACTCCTAGCTCTTTAAAAGCCAGATGGAAAAGATATGCTTTCAGACCACATTTGACGATCGTCATGTCCATAATCTTACACAGGTGAGCTGTTAGTTTGTGTCAGTACTTTGGGGCCACCACGGCAAAGGAGCAATCGCACCACTGTCTGTATCTTGACTTTGGACCGTCTAAATAAAATAGACTAAGTTGAATGTTTAAAATATTTATTAAAAAACTTTACTCAGGCTATCTTTGTCTAATATTAGGTGTTTCAAATCTATCATCTAACATTTAAGTGTGACCAAAAATAAAAACAGAAGAAATCTTTAAAAAGCCCAGTAGAGGGCACCAGGGTGACAAATTAATTCTGAGTCACTCTGAAGCTCTCACAGAGTTTACCTGCAGGCTCAGGGCCACAGTCAGCAACACACAGGCCCCACAGCAGATCCCAAATCCCAAAAGCAGGAGCAGCCTTCGGCCTGATGACTCCACAATGAATACCTGTGAGAACAAACTTCCTGTTCAGAACTAAAGCTTTCAGCTGGCACAGACCAGACTGCAGATTACTTCTCCTCTACTATATTTATTTAGGTCATTTTTTTTCCAGGATACCTACAGCAGCTATGGTCATGAAGACGTTCACTGCACCTGTACCCACTGTAACGTACTGGACGTCCTGCTGATTAACTCCTGCAGATCCATAAATACTATCTGCATAATAGTAGATCTGTAGAAGAAATTAAAGAAAGTTACGGAATAAAAATTTTGCAAGATAAGGACGGTTTGAGTGTGGTTGGTACTGGAAAGTGGTTGAAAAAAAACAACATCATATGGTTGAAGGACAAAGAGAAGGATCCCTCACCGCATTGACCCCTGACAGCTGCTGGCCCATGTTCATTATAATGACGGAGATCAGCTGCCAGCGAAGGGACCGCTGGGACAGCAGGGAGAACACCGACAGACGGCCCTCGGCCCGCTCCGACTGGTCCTCTAGACGCATCTCTTCCATCTCTGCGTCCACGTCATCCCGACCACGCAGGCGCTGCATTGCTGAGAGGGACAAAACTCATGTAAAACACAGTTGGATTTAGTTTTAGTGCAGCCATGTAAAGTCCTGTGTTCTTACCCTTCCTGCTGTTCTTCTCGTCTCGCTTTTGGATGAGCATGTACCTGGGACTCTCTGGGAAGAAGGGCAGGAGAGCCAGCTCGATCACAGCGGGAATGGCGGTTAAGCCCAGCATGATGGTCCAACCTGGATCAGAAGACAGCCACAGGTTGCATGCTAAGGCTGCGCGTGCGGAATAAAACTATAGGAAACATTCATTTGGAGTTTTGAGCACTTGTGCTGTTGCCGAGTATGTTTCTGATGCCCATCACTTGTGCAGCTAGGATGCCAACAGTGATGAAAAGCTGTGGGACGATTCCAATGGCTCCTCTCAAGTTTTTGGGAGAGAGTTCTCCAAGATACATCGGCACCACGTTGGATGATAGACCTGCAAACATGGATCAAATAAAATATGTTCACTAGCCTGTTCTAAAGTGTCCTGCAAAAGTATTTAGAAACCTTTAATTATTTTACATTTATAAGGCATAACAAAGAAATTCACTGTGTGTTAAAGGTATTTTATGTGATAGACCAAAACAAAGTGGTGCATGATTGAGAAGTAGAAGAAAACCTATGCTTGGTTTTAATTTGTTTTTGCAAACAACAGATTGAAAAGTGTGGTGTGCATTTTTGTTCAGCCCCTGTGATCCCTAATTAAAAGCAAGTACATCCGCCTGCCTTCAAAAATCCCCTCATTTGTCACTTAAAGTCTGTCTTTGTGTAATTTAATCTCAGTATGAATCCAGACATTTTTTTGAAGACCACAAACGTTTGTTAGGAACCATTAGTGAAAAAACTATTTACAAAGACTAATGGTCCGTTCAGACCGCAAGCTTTGTGAGCGTTGGGTAATGCTCATAAAGCGAGTTAAGCCTAGTTTATGCTTCTCCGACCGCCAATTTGCACTCAGACGCAGACATATTGACGGAGCCGTTTTCTGTTTATAGTACTCTGCTCTTCCACTCCATTCTGTATTGTTTTTTCAGCATTGCTCGACCAGGACAGCAGGGGGTGCTACGTTTTTATGGCGTCTCTTCCTACTATCACACAGTGCCGCTGTTTTTTTCTAGGCTTGTGAACGCATTTCTTCCTCAAAGAGCAATGAACGACAAAAAGTAAGTTTTGATTAAGCTGTAAAGCTTTTTACTAGAAGTGAATACTCTAGAAACACATGGAAACAAAACACAGCAGCCGTTTTTTGTTTTCCTACACCTCCTTGTGTTCAAAATCGCCAAAGGAACAGATTAAATAAGTTATCCTTTCAATATAAAGCATATAGTGGCCAAACGCTGCATTAACTATTGACTACAGTGACCATAGAGCCCCGTTCTGGTGAAGAAATTGCTGACTGTTACTGAAACTGACCAATCAGATGCATACGCTCTCCGTCGACGGATAGTTAAAATTTGGGCCTCTACTCCGTGCGTCCTAGCGTAGGTGACGGAGAGCCCTTGTGTTGACAGATAATGGCGTTGCATCGATCTGTCGCCGTCAAAACGCAGAAGCATAAACTAGACTTAATTCGATGCATATAAACAGAAGATACATTTTTAAGCTGTAGCTTGCAAAGCTCGTAGGCGGGCCTTTCTCTTCTGGAGGTTTTAAACGATAGCGGATTGTGGTTGACTAGGCAGCGTCAACGTTGGGCAACGTCACTACAGTTAGTCACTCTGATTGGTTGCTATGCTCCGTCAAGAACGTTAGGACAGTCAAAATTTAAACTAGCTGAACTTCTGCGGTGCTAGCGTGGTGCGCTTTGAAGCTTGAAAAGCAGGAAAAGCTTAAAAAGTTGATGGAGCCAACGCTCACAAAGCGCCGCAGAGACTGCAACACTACTCCATCGGCCTCCACCGTAGACTTAACATGTAATCTTGATACTGCTGATGCTGACAAAGCCTGCGGTCTGAATGCACCATTAGGAACACAGTAGGAAGGTCAAGGATAAAGTAAAAGTCTGGTTAGATAAAAAAAACAAACATCCCAACTCATCATGGATCTCTGTTCCTTCCCTTTTCTGAAAAAAATGGAGCAAGTATGGCCTAGCAGACAATCTACCAAGTGAAGGCAATTTTATCTTTTTTTATCTTTTCACAAAAAGACAATTCAAAGTGCTGCACATCATTAGACGATATAATCAAGTAGCATTGCCCAAAACACAACATTAGAGACAGATAACATATGACATATTAAAACATATGTCATTCCAGCTATTACTCATCACTTACTCAAAGGCAGCTGTAAACAAATGAGCTTTTAGTTTTGATTTAAAGGAACTCAGGAACTTGTTTCCGCAGCTTTGCAGTCATCTGGGTTCCAGGTAAGGGGAGCATAGAAATCGAAAGCTTCCTTTC
This sequence comes from Apricaphanius iberus, assembly GCA_028564705.1. NCBI lineage: Eukaryota > Metazoa > Chordata > Actinopteri > Cyprinodontiformes > Aphaniidae > Apricaphanius > Apricaphanius iberus. The sequence goes on from JAPXFQ010001412.1 coordinate 1,080,944, forward strand.
CATGTTAGATTCTAATTCTGGGGATGATTAGTAGACTAGAGTTGGAGGACCTGAGTGGTCTGGGGGTTTGGTATGGTTGCGATTGATATGCAGTACAACATACTTTGGTGCATACAGCCATTTAATATTTTAAAAACTAGTTAAAGTATTTTTGAAGTCTATTCTCTGGGGTACAGGGAGCCAAAAGGACTTTAGAACTGGGGAGATGAACTCTACCCGAGCCGCACCTGTTGCAGATATCAAGCCAACTGAAAATAAATGGATGAATGAGATCTTCAAGATCCTGTTGCAACATTAGTCCTTTAATCTAAGAATTCTTCTTCTGGAATACATAGAAAGAATTATATTATTATTATTATTATTATTATTATTATTATTATTATTATTATTATTATTATTATTATTATTATCCCCAAATTTAGGATATGGCCTTTTTAAGTTGAGTGCTACCCGCTAATAAAACACACAAGGAAGTAGAAGAACCTTGTAGGAGCTGCAGAGATTCACTGCTCAGGTAGGAGAATAAACTGAAAAAAACACCACACCATCAGAAGATCTATTTGCAGTTTTGCCACAATTTGTGTAGAACTGTGTGTTTTTTTAACGCTACACCGCACTGCCCTGCATCTTTTAGATGTATCTCCCCTTCAGCACATCTGATTTCAATAGATGGCAGGTCAACAAGGTTTCACTGAACCGCACTCATCGGAATTAGGAGTGTTGAAGCAGGGAAACATCTAAAACATGCATGAAACTCTACAACATGAACATCACTCTACATACACCATTCAAATGGTGAAATAGGAGGTGACAGTATCATGCCATGGAGATGTTAGTATTAAGTAAAGGCTGATAAACTTGGTATTGATAATAACTGGGAAACATTTGAGACTGGGGCAGGTAAGCAACTCTAACATAAAGACACAACATTCAAGTAAACAGGTGGAAGCCTACACCAGTGTTACAAAGACTGGAAGCTGAATACAAATACACACCACACCTTTTAGAACTTATTTGTTAAAATAAACAAACCCAAAAGGAATAAGCTTTTTTCTTAGCATTTCCCAATTGTGCATTAGTTTGTGTAAAAAAAAAAAAAAATCACATTAAATCCAGAGAAACACATTGAAGTTTATGGTTGCTATGTAGGTGATATAACCCTAGGGAAGTTGCCACCTTCTCGCAGGTGACAAACTATGTCCAAGGAGTGCAAATACGTTTGGATTGCACTGTTAAACATATCTCAAATTAAAAATGTCTCACCTGCACATATCCCCACTATGAATCTGGCCACAATTATGATCTCATAAGACTTGGCGATCTCACTGACTCCCATCATGATCGCTGGGACGATGGAAAAGATGTTGTTGAAGAGGAGGGTGCCCTTCCTGTTGCAGGATTAAACTAGATTAAAGACAAAACTGCAGCTGACTACATAACTGTCCAGGTTGCTGTGTAGGAGTTTTTACCTGCCGAGCTTGTTAACGAGAGGAGCAACCATCAGAGATCCAAAGAAGCCTCCGAGTGGGTACATGGACACAGACAGAGACCACAGGAGAGTCAAGAGGTTCTCCCCCATTGGTTCTTCATAACGTTCCGTGTAGGTTTCATTATAAAACTTCTGCATGAACTGCAGAGAAGAGGACAAGGCTGAAAGTGCCTCTGATACAAGTCTTAGTATGAGTGATTGTTACCATAAAATAATAGTTACTGGTGCGGGAGAGTTGACCGCTGCCACATTATAACCATACTGGAAGGACGAACCAAATGCAGAGATAAGAGTAGCTAGAGCCAGAACGGTTGTTAGTCTCTAATGTGGGAGACATGAGGAAACCTCTTTTACCAACACAAACATGGTCCATAATTACTTAAACATAGTGACAGATCAGACCAAACACACCCTGAAGTCTAACTCACCTCTTTCCGCTCTTCATGCTTGTCCAGCTCCTTCCTCTCATCCATGGCTGTGATTAGACTTGTTGTCACATTCTGTAATCATGACTGCCTTTTGTTATTGCAGCTGCGCTCGCTCTGCAGCACCCTTTGGACATGGGATCAGAGAGCACGTTGAAGGTTTACAGCTTTATGTAATGGATCCAAGATATATTAATATGATTGCCTGGCATCAATGCAGATATGCATACAGTGCCTTGCAAAAGCACTCCCGTCACAATATGTAACATTACAAACCTACACAAAGTCTATAAATGTTAAGTGGAAGGGAAAGGATGTATTGACTGGGTATAGATGGCTGAGAACATCAATTTTCAAGATTTGCCACAGTGATAATTGGATGTAGACCTGAACTTTGCTTGGGAGTATGCACTTTTCTAAACCCTTCAATTATAGCTGGTTGTTTAGGTCCCTGTCCTGCTAGAAGAAGAATCTCTTCCCCAATCTGAAGTCCTCTGCAGCCTCTTGCAGCTTTCCTATCAGGATTGTCCAGTATTTAGATCCATCCATATCTCCATCAACTCTGACCAGCTAACTTGTCGGACAGGCCAGCAGGCCCTGCTCCTCCTGAAGAAAAGCATCCCCACAGAGCAATGCTGCCACCCCCATATTTCACCACTGGATGGTGTGCTGAGGGCGAGGTGCAGTACTAGTTTTCTTCCACAAATAGGTTTTTTCATGTAGGACAGAAAGTTGTGTTTTGGTTTCATGCCAAACAAATGGCTTTCTCTTTTTCTACAAAAGGACAATTCTGTGGAGTGCATAACTAACAGATCTGAGCTGTAGACCTCTGCAGCTACTCCAGAGTTACCATGGACATCTTGATACGTCTCATTGCCCAGCCTGTCTATTTTAACCAGTGGTCTCCAACCCTGGACATCAAGACCTGGTGTACTGTTGCATCCCAACTGCCAACCCAGCTGAATAAAAATGAATGGCTTGTTGCCAGATCTTGCCAAAGCTTGATGCTATGCTGAAGAGGAATTTTCAATCATTTGATTCAGCGTTGTTGGAGCAGTGATGCATCTAAAACCTGCAAGAAAAACTAGATCTCAAGTAGTGGGGTAACTGATTAACCAAACAGTACTCCTTTTTCTTCATGATGCTGTTTGTTCACTAATGTTCGACAAACTGAGTTAAAATCATCTAATTTCCTTCAGAAGTAACCTGATTAGTAAACTTCACCTGGTGGACAGACCTCTCTGCACAAATGGTTGTATACAAGATATTATCCAGGGGCATCAAAGTAAAAGGGGGTAAACACAAAAGCATGCCACACTTTTCAGATGTTTTACTATAAAAAATTGGAAACCCATGTAGTATTTCCTCCTATTTCACAATCATACCTAATTTCATTCACCAAAGATTGTTAATGAAACGTGATGAAGGCTTTGGTATTACACCACAGCTTTATCTAAGATTATGAAACCAATGAGGATGACTGCTGTCAATAAATGCAAAATAATGATAAGTCACCTTTACTGCTTTTATGAAAAAGTATTACAACATGACATATGATAAACAGCTGCCAAAAACTTTGTTCTTCTTCTCCTTGCTGTGTATTGGATACTTTTGATATCGTGCCACAATTAAGATGCCTGAAAGGCGTTTCATTTATGGGATCAATACTGCTGCCTGTTTCTTTGTCTGCTTGTTATGTGTGCAAGCTGTCATATGATTGTTGTCTCCAAAGCTAAACCTATAAGCCTGTACTAGGTCCATATTGTTGTTTGCTTTCAAAGCTGGATGTCATTTCAGGGGTTCAGGGGTGTCTTAGTGCAAAAAGCAATCATTACAAAACTAGATTTAATATCAGAGTGTAACTAAAGATAACAGTGTTAGTAGTTAACAAAGCAAACATCTCTGAAGAGGAAAACAAGTTGTTTATTTTGCACATAACCTCAAGAATCAGTGACAAGATAAATCTAGGGTGACTTTAACAGGATGAAGGAACATTGAGGATTGTGGGTTTGGAATCCTATAATCAATATAATTGGTTCCTGATAAAATTCAGATAAGTGTTTTTTTCTGAAAGCTCATCTTAAAGTTTGGAGAGATAAAAACATGAGGTTACCCACATTTAAAGCACCACTATTTTAACAGCTGCATCGAGAGATTCACATTTAACTATCTCTTGCTGCAGCTGTTAAAATAGTGGTGCTTGAAATGTGGGTAACCTCATGTTTTTATCTGTTCAACCTGTCACTGTGAACAAGTTTAAAATCATCACAGCAAGCCAAAGACAGCGCAGCTTCATTGCTGGTTTGGGACCATATTTATTACTTACTTAACAAGGCACACGATGTGTATGCAGACATGTACAAGCACAGTTCTGTTTTGTTATTGGTAATCAACTTGAAATATAGCAGCAAGCAGCCAGAAATATTAAATCCAGAGTGCAGATATTTGTTCCTGATGATGAGGTAAGACTACTGGGTTGAGAACAGAAAGTGTAAATATAGATACTAACCAAGCTTATATTCTGTGTTCATCCTTGTAAAAACTCAGGCTTTTGACCAGTGTGATCCAAAGACTCTTCAATGTGCTATCAGTTTCCGGATTACAAAATGCACAAAATGAATGTGGTATCCACGTCTGAGATGATGCTCAGATGCTTTCATGGGAATTTTTTTTAATACTGATTTAGTAACATGTAATCTGTGCATCGCTGAAGTTAAAATTGTGTGCCCATCTGCACCAAGTGGTCATGGGTGTGTATTGTATTGTCGTATGTATGGCGTAGTAAAAGTAGAGAAACCATCGCTAAACAGAGGAGGAGGCCTGAGACATCACCTATCTCCAATTTACAATGCTGCCCTTTCATCCCTCCCTAGGAAACTCAAACAAATTAGCCTCTAATAACAGAAACAACTGTGACTCCAATGACTGTCGTTATAACACAATAGGGCACTAACGAAGCCGAAACCTAACCTCCACCAATAGGCGGCACGCCAACGACCGTCGTTAAGACATGGAGCACAAAGGATCCAATGACATAATGATTCTTGTTCAAGAGGTTAAATAGCTGAGTCTCCACACCAGTTAGTTGGACCAGTCCCAGCCTGGTCAGCGGCGAGCATGAACTGATGAAGCCTCTTGGATAAGAGGTGAAACGTCTTCCAAGACAAATTACCAAGTCCAGTTGCGTTTGATTGAAATTTCCTTGAAATGACATACCACCTCTTTAGTATAAACGTTTTGTACAGGCAATGAAATTGATTTACAGGTAAAGCTGGAAGAATTAGATTATCATGAAAAAGTTCATTTATTTCAGTAATTCAGTTTAAAGGGCAAAACTATTATATGCTATACGCTCATTTCTTGCAAAGGGAGATATTTCACAGCCTTTATATGTGTTATAATTTTGATTATTATAGTTTAAAGCTTTATGAAAATCACAAATTCAAATCTCAGAAAATTAGAACCTTACATTAAATTAACAAAACAAAGATTTTAATTTGCCAGAAGTACCAAAACCTGGTTCAATGACCATGGGATTACTCTGCTTGATTGGTCAGCAAACTCACTTGACTCGAACCCTATAGAGAATCTATGGGACATTGCCGAGAGAAAGATAAGAGACTGAAAAATGCAGAAGAGTTGAAGGCCGCTATTGAAGCATCCTGGTCTTCCATAGCTTCTCAGCAGGGCCACAGGCTGATAGCATCCATGTTACACTGTCACAGACAGTGATTAATGCGAAAGGAGCCCAAACCAAGAACTGAGTATGCATTATTATACTTTTCAGAGGTCCCAGATTTCTCTGTTTAAAATATTTTTTTATTGATGTCATATAATATTCAAAATTTAGAATCTAAGGTTTTCATAAGCTGTGAGCCACAATCATCAAAGCTATAACAAATAAAGCTTGAAATATCCCACTTTGCATTTAATTAGTCTAAATCACGTATCAGTTTCACCTTTTGAGTTGAATTACTGAAATAAATGAACTTTTGTATGGTATTCAAATTTTGTGTGTTTCAACAATACATCAATCCTGAGTTACCTAATAAAATACAGACAAAAAATATTTTGGAGTGTGAATCAGAGTAATTTTGAAATATTCGTGAAAACCCTGTCCTGATACCTGCCTGTTTCTCCCAGCAATGGATCTCAGCCAGGTCTAATCTCTCCTTCCCTGTGAAGACCCTATTTCATCGTCGCTGCTGCTGGTCTCTGGACTTATGTCTCCTCCCTGACTCTGATTTTTCTATTGTGGCAATAAAGCTTTGTTTCATATATATGAGAGCAACAACTGAGCACAAGTTCTACAAAGAAATAAAATAGGACTGGCATGAACTATCTAGCAGAGAATGTAACATAATATTATCTGCATGCAACAGTGTAAGTCAACTTACCTCTCTGGAAAAACCTCTGCAAAGCTTGCTGCTTTTTGCTGGCCCTGGTTGGTTTGCTGAACAAGGAGCTGTCTGTGATCCTCCAATGCCTGTTAGCATCTGTGCACCCAAGGTGCGTTTAAAACAGCTCTGAAATATATGCCACAGCATATTAAACTGCAGTAACAGCTGAAAAACATACCCCACGTCCACTATTCCCATGACCCTGCCTCTCACCCAATGAAAGCTGGAGAAAGGCAACATCCCTTCTGTGACACTGCAAGCACAAGTGGGAATAGACAACAGGTGGATGGATAATAAAATTATGTTGAGAGGAATCTGGGAATCCACTACTTGTAATCAGATGACTTTACTATCAGTTTCTTCTTTCTCACTCACATCCTAATAATTTCCACCATATTTTTATTTAAGCGCTCTAGTTTGCAAGATTTTTTTACTTTTATTTTCAAATATTCCAAGAAGACATGTTCTGTTTTTCTTGTACTTTTGTGCATTCATTTTAATGCTATCCTGAGACTTGGGATTCCTTTAAGTAGCTGAAACATTTCCTTCAGATCTTTTAAAATATGATTTATTTATATATGCATTAATTTACAGCTCCCAGCAGAAACATTCATAACTCTTAATTAATTTTCCTCTTTGTCCTTAAATCATGCTTTAATTGTGTTTCAAGGTTCATGCTCTCTTCATTGAGCACATTGCTAGTTTCCCCTCAGTTTTCTTTGCTTAATAAATAAAATGTACTTCCTTGCATCAGTGCATCTCCTCTGCTGTCCTTATTGTAAGTTAATCATAAAGTTAACCAGTAGTTGATTTAAAAAAATAAAACAATGAACGTTTAACAGCTGCAGAGGGAAATATTCAGCAATGGTGTTCATGACTGCAGTGAACAGGTGGTGGAGCTAATGTGCAGGACAGCGTCACATGACATTAAGGAAGAGACAGAAGATGTCACATGTTTAGTACAAACAAATTTTACTGGGACTTTTGCTGCTTGCTGCTGGAATGTTAAGACACTGAAGTAACAATAAACCATAGTTATATCATTCTTCATGAGGCCTCTCTTAAAGGTGTTTTTAATATTCAGTTGAAATTATTACGTATTTATTGTGTTGAACAGTGAATTTGAGAATTGGCTCTATTGAAAAGAGAATCATCTAAATGAACAACTCATGTTGAATAATAAAAAAAAAATGACTGCCCTTTGGTGAGTGGTGACCACAGCTCAGACATAGACTGAAGCTAATAAATTAACCGGGCACAGAGCCTACAGAAAGGGGAGAGCACACATTTCTTCCTTAAGTTTTTCCACCAGTTTGCGGTGTTTCAATGTCAGCCTAATCACACCATGGATTGAATACCAGTTGAAACACACAGAGAGCGGGTACTCTGAGTGTTTTCGGCTGTCTACAAGGACAAATAATGACTGATTTACAGCTCCCAGCAGAAACATTCATAACTCTTGAATTTTAGTGAATATTATGTCACTTCAAACTGTAATGTTTTTAAATTAGGATTTTATGTGACAGGCAAACAAAAAGTTGTGCATAATTAGGAAATGTAAGGCGAAACATAGAAGGTTAAATGGAAAAGAAATTTCCACAACTAAAAATTCAAAATGTTTGGCAGACATTTGTACTTGAACTTTTTAGAAACTCCTCTGGTCAATTAAGACCAAAATAACTTTTTAACTTACTTACAAACTGACACTGCCAATTTCCACCCCACACTGAAACATGGAGGACATGGAAACATGGAAACAGTGGAGGCACCATAATGGTGTGGGTATGACTTCTTTCAGCAGGGACAGGGAAGCTGGTCAGGGTTAATGGAAGAACGGATGACGCTAAATAAAGGACCATTTGGAATAAATCTTGCTCTAGGCTGCAAAAAAAAAAAAAAAAACTTGAATGGTTTAGATCAAAGAAAATTAATGTGTTAGAATGGCCTAGTCAAAGTCTAAATGTAATCGTATGGAAACTCCATTGCAAGAGTCCTGCAGGAAATGTGCAAACCTGGGCGAGACATACCAAAAAAGATTTGCAATTGTCAGTGAAAAGAAAAGGAGTTACTTAAAGTTAGTTGCACTGGGTTTTATTTTAGGGGATCAGAATGAAGGGGCCTGAAACCAAATGCATGGCACACTTTAATTTTTTTTTATGTCTGAAGTTAAAACTATGAATAATTTTCATGCCACTTTACAATTATGCTCAACATAATGTTGGTCTATCACGTAAAATCCTCATAAAGTACATCAAGGTTTGTGGAAATAACATGTAGTATTACAGCGTAGGACGCACATTCACACACAGTCTGTTTACCCAGACTTACGGCCTACTCTGCTGTCATCAGTCTCATATTCCCGGCATGAGAGAATGAACTGTGCCCTCTGTCCCATTATTCCAAATAACAGTTCAGATAAAACTACTTATTTTAATGAGAACAGTGTAAACAGTGGAAATCAGAGAAACGTATGAGAACCAGATGTTTTATGCATGCTTTTAATGATGTCACATGTGTTCATTTTGATGCATAAAAACTGAATAAATGCACACATGCAGCAATTCATGATGTGTTTAAAGTAAAACAGAGGTTTTGTCGCCCTCCGCTATTTTATTCTTTTTTTTTTACCTTGTTAATCTGTACTGCTCCATTCTGTGTAGCAAACATATTTCCTGTAATCCTTGCCTACGCTGTGTCCTTCCGACATGTCATCTATAGGGTATGTTCCTGTGTTTTTCTTTTCTTTCTGAGATGATTGCGTCCTGAGGTGACACAAGGGTGGGGTTATTCACAAGCCTCCAACTTAAAGAAAGTCAACATTCACTGCAGTGATCATTTAGCGAGCTGTATTTACTCCATAAACAGTCATTTTGGTTATAGGTTAGGTCATTGCCATGGTCTGTGTGTGTTTCTTTAAGTTTATACCCTCCTCTCTGGTTTGTTGACATGCAGCCAACGGGAGCCTCAGCAGCAGGGGTCAAGGGAGACATCGAGATCCATGAGCGCAGCTCAGGTTGCAAAGAGGAAGGATGACATGTGATGATCGTTCATGCCTCTCCTGACCACAATGACAGTGATGATGAAGGTGAAACTGATGAGGCCTTTTGCAACTGATGCACTAAAATGTGTTGCAACTACCTGGTTACACAAGCGCTTTGAGTTTTACAGTAAATAATAGAAAAGCAGTGAAACCAAACCTGATATGAAACAAAAAGACAAGGCATCTTATTGAAATATGTTCATCTACAAAAATAATTCACAATATTTTGTTTTAAAAATTCAAATACATCAGCCTACATACTGATGAGAGTTTGACTTAAGTACAAACGGTAACAACAACCACAGCATCAACTTCTGCTTCGCTGTTTTGTGTCACATTTTCCAACAAATTATCACAAACTCTGTTTCTACGAGTTTTTATTTATTTATTTATTATTTCTTTACACTTCACAATAATTGGCATATTTGGCCATAACAATAAAAGCACAGGCCTCCACCAAGGCAGCTCAGTCACTCCCGCTCCCAGGTGGCAAATATGAGTAAAAGTTCTACTCTTAATTATGTTACATTTATTGGGGATGGAACAAACAATTTTCTTTTAAAACATTTGCTTGATCAAAGAAGGAACAAATCAGTTTACATTATCCACGGTCCTCTCTCATGCACTGTTTTCAGCCCACTTGTTTTCTATTAGGCTTCGGTCAGAGATGATCTAAGGCTGATTTTGTGCCTGCTGAATGCTTCTTTATTACCTCGTATGTTTTGTATCTTTATTTTTGCTAAACGACCAGACAAAGACTATCAGTTAACAGATACAGTATACAATGTTATTTTTATCTATAATTTATCAATAATTATCTCCTGTTATTTCAGTGTTTATTCTACACTTTCACAAGGAACCCAGAGCCTTTGAAAGAGAGCCAACCCCACAGCATCACAGATCCTTTGCCATGCACAACAGTGGAAATATATTTTTTCTCAGAGATTCATACTTTTTTGTGCCAAACCCAACTGAAGAATTTTTTGAAGAAAAGCTTAATCTGACCAAAGCACACAGTTCCATTTAAGCAGTTGTAAAAAAAAATATTGTCGCTTAATTAAATTTACAGAACTGGTGGAAAACAGACGAAATAAGGAACATTCTTCCTACCCGCACTAGCACATTTGCTTTTTACATAATTGAACCTTCAAATTAGTTGAAGGGAAAGTAGAATTTAGTAAACCCCAGGTTTATATTTGTGATGGTAGGAAAGGAAAAGTGTTTCCTGGCATGAGTCCCACAGTGATTTGTTATCAAGATATAGGAACTTCATGTTTCAATACTTTAGAAATTTGGCCTCCTCACGATCTTCTTGCTTACACTTTCCGCTGTTTAAATACATATTACTATTACTGACTGTAGATTTGAGCAGGCTTTGGTCAGTAACTAATTTTTGAAGTTGTTTCCTGACTCAACATCAGCAAACATTTGTCTCACTTGAATGTCATGTGCTCTTCCGTTTTTCCAAACTTCAAGAGCATAAAAAGACTATCATCTCAATAGAAAGTTGAGTCATCATCTCAATATCCTCAGGACCACGGGACATTTGAAAACACTGATCAAACTTTCTTATTTAGCAAAAAAAACACAATTATTTAAGTAACCTTTGGTAAATAATTTTTTCTCCTCTTAAAAAAATAACTCAAATTAAATGGTAATCTTAAAATATTTAGTCTTAAATTATTTCTCCACATCTGTACCAGGAATGCCAATAAGCATGGAAGACACTGTAAATTTAAAGAATCTATTTTGGGAGAAGCTTAAAATAAATAAATAACAATTCCTGATATCAAGTGGAAGAATTTTACACACATTGTTGTTATGATTATGATTGACATTTTATATGTTATCTAGCTGTAAGAAATAGTTAGGAATTTTGATATTTTAATCAGTGTGCAATATAAAAAATATGCTGAGAAACAAGAACAGAAATACAGTGAGACAAGCCTCAAACTCAATATTGTGCATAGTTTGTTCCTTTCTTGTTACAACCAGAAAAAAAGATAAAACCAAAAGAAAAAACAACAACAATCAACCAAACAAAGGACATCCTAAAATATTCAGCATCTTAAATCGGAGAGTTTGAAAACAGCTCATACAAAACAACACGAGGTGGTCTTCTAAGTTTACAAATGCTTACAATGAGTCAGTAAACTAGGACATGATGCAACATCTGCTGACATCACGTTAACATGAGAAGTACATGAGGTATTATATTCAGTTAATCCATGCTAAAAAAAAATACTAAACCACTGCACTGATATTAAATACATTTTACATCTCAACAGTTTTTCTGGTTGCCGAAAAATTTCAGTGAACAAAAACTAAGCACAAACCAGCATGGAAATAACAATACTGATCCTGCTGCAGGACTGGAATAAGACCTTTAAAAAAAGAGGAAACTTTATTTTTTTCTGAGTGGATCTACTGAAGTCATACAGACCACATTCGGAGTAATGCGAAAACCTTCCAGTCTGCGACACTAACAGGGAAAATATGTTTTGGTACATTACCTTCTTTTTTTGTCATTATATGGAGGTTCTGTTAACAAGCGAAGTTTACAGTATTTTCAGGAAAAAGTAAGCGAATAACATTTTTCTTTTTCCTTCTTTAGGCACAGTCAGCAGAACAAAACATCAAGACTTGATTGCTCAAGCGTTACTTCACAGCAGTAACAGTTTACAGTACATGATATAAAGAGGTGCTACAGTAAGCTGTCCTTTGGTGTAACAGAATCAAGAGACATATCAGAAGAAACATTAGTAAAACACCACTCTAAGGAGCCTTCAAGAGCTCAAATGTCATTGTACTTCAGGTAATATCAACCCATCACCCACAGTGCAAATCAGTAACCCAGGCGATGCATCTCCAGCCTCTGTAACTCATGCTTTAAGCAGGCTTCCTGCACGATTCCTTCACCTCAGCTGTTCAGTCCCGCTTCACTTAGCGTGAAGAGAGGTATCATCTGTCCGTCTGCACTCGACTGGTACCGTCCTCATCTCCCTCTCTCTGAGTGGACGAGTCCCGTCTCGTCTGGTGCCGCTGTGGGGTACCATCTGATGGCTGCGCCTCTGCCCGACATTTAGCGCAGCAGCAGCAGAGCACAGTGCAGAGGCGAGAGCGGATGGGCTGAGTAAAAAACACAAACATGACGCAGTTGGCGGCTCCCTGCGAGGTGTTCCCAATACCCTAAAGAAAAATAGTAGAGTCAGTTGACCGGCCAATAACATGACCTCATTTTCAAAATCTCGGGGTGGTAAAACATACCAGTATAGATCAAATAAGCCAATTAAGTAGAGTGACAGACGGTTCCATACATTGAATTAATTTCATTTGGATGTTTTTTATAAACTGATATCACCAAAATAAAAATGTTTCAATGAGGTTCAACAAGTCACAAAACAGTGACACACTTTATAACCATAGACAAGTTTATGGCGTAGCTTTGGGTGAATATTTGACTCCTGTTTAGGCACAAGTTAGTGCCAGTTAGTGAAGAATTTTGAACAGGGTTTAGGTCCAAAGTGTAGTCACATTAAGAGCACCAAGAATATTTAAATGCACCAAAATCAACACCTTCGAGCTGGACTGATTTGCAGTTAACCGCATGAGCAAGCCAAATGGATCCAGAGGAAAGACTTTATGATCAGAGGAGACAAAGACTGAGTTTTTAAAAATACAATTACAATGAGACTGCTAGAGGTAGGAGGGTACTGAAAAACTACCACTAAAAAAAAAACCTTTAATTTAACAGAAGCAAGTCATTGTGATATTCACCATCATTATTATATATTGGATGCTTCTGTGCATCTGATGGAGAACTACTATGAAATTCTTTATATTCACCACTAATTAAACAATTTGGATCCAACTAGAGCTTCCACCACAACTATGACCCCAAACACACGCATCAAAAGTGGCATGGAAATGGTGAAAGGGTTCAGGAATGACGCCGACCTCTACGCTATTGAGCAACGGTTTATCTTAAACTTGGTTAAGTGACATATCATCAAATATTAGTATGTTCAAGCATGTATGTATATTGCTCATTAGAAGAAAATCCCCAATAAATTCAGACTGAGGCTCTCAATTTTTGCTTTAAAAAGAAATAAATTGTTGCTCATTTCACCCAACGAAAAAAAAATGATTCAAATAAATTGATAACAATACCGCAATATATTTATGCTCTTGTCCTTGACGAGTGTGTGCACTCTTCTCCCCTCAACCGCATATCATCAGTAAGATCTAGAGAAGTAGTTTCTAACAGACACCGGTGGTTTATAGAGAAAAACTGCCTTATGATGGCGTGATGATTCAGAGGTTTAATCATATCCTCTCTTGACACTCACAAGTTTAACAGCGCATCAGCTAATGATAGCACACATAGACTTCCAAGCTGATGTGTCGTTTTCTTAATACACCAGACAACAAATGAAAATGACTACCTTTGAACAGACCCCATCTCTACTAAAAGCACACTTTAAACTCACATGTAGTGTGACCAGCACTGGGTTCTGTCTGACCGGAGAGTCAGCCAGCAGCAGGACGAAGCGCACCGTGCTCCAAATGCGCAGGATGATGAAAATAATGGGGATGAGAGTTAGCTTCACATCTGCCATGGACGAGAAAGACTGTGACTGAGGCCTGTTGGCCAAGATGGGACGGTACTCCGACAGGGCCACGTGCTGCATCAAACACAGGACACAGACGGACACAGAGGAACAGGAAACAAAGGCGAATGTAACATACAGTCAAGAACAATAGGTCATTTCTGATGAAAGCAAGAGCAGAAATGAGACAAATGCGATCCATGATTTTAAAAGATCAGTGTTGGAGTTAATTTGAATTTCCTAAACTTAAAGAATTACTGCAAATCTTAAAGGATAAACCCCAAAATACCCATAGTTATCAGTCTACTAATAAAAAGGTGGGCATGCATTTAAAAATGTATAGGAAAGGATACAGTGCCTATAAAAATATGATTTGCATTAATTATTACCCCTTTTGAGTCAGTATTTAGTCTATGTGCCTTTGGCTCAAACCACAGCACAGAGTCAGTATGGCTTGCTCTTCTGGACACTGCAATTTTACTCCTAGTTCTTCCAAGCAAAACGTTTCACGTTCTATCAGGTCACGTCTCTCAGTTAGTGAGGACGACCTGGTCTAGGCAGATTTACAAAAGCGCAATATTCCTTCCCATTACTGGATGACGGCTTTTAACAGAACTTCATGGGATGTTCATTACCTTAGAAATTTGTGTGTAACCATCTCCTGACTTATACCTTTCACAAACCTTTCTCTGATTTGCCCGAAGACGTCTTTTATCTTCATGTTGTAATGGTAGCCAAGAATACTAATTAATCAGTAAATGGACCTTCCAGACACTAAAGTGCAATAACTACAGACACACTCACTGCACTCAGGTGATCTCCATTCCTTTGACTGTGAGACTAATAGACTGACTGGACCAATGTTGAATTAGGTCAGACACTCTAAATGGGGTGGATGTTTATGTTAAACAATTTATTTAATAGTTATTATTTTGCTGAAATCAGTTTTCTCCAACGTTTTTTCAAATCAAAAAAGCCTAAATTTGTTGCTCATTATCGATTGGCAAAAGACATAAAAAAGGTAAAACATCCAAGGGGGTGAATACTTTTTATAGGCAATGCACATACAAAACCTGAAAGAATCATAACGGTAGCTGAAAAATTTCTGCATTCCTCTAAGACACAAAGTTTCTAAGTTTCAAAATGTTATAGAAGATAACATCAGAATCGGTTTCTATAATAAAATTTCACAATGACCCTTTGATGAAGTCAACCTACCATAATGGAAAAGTCTCTAAAACTATAGGCTTTGATAGAACTGATCTAATGATATTTATGATTGCATGTTTACTGGTTGTTTCTAGGATTTCTAAAAGTAGAATGGGAGGCAGATCTTTTAGTTATCAGGCTCCTCTCCTGTGGAACCAGCTCCCAGTTTTAGTCTGTGGGGCAGACACCTTGTCTATTTTTAAGATGTAGTGGACATTTTAGTGTTATGTTTAATCTGTATTTTATAATCAACTGTGACGCATGTTCATTTAGATGCTATAGTTTTTAGGTCACGGTGTTGTGATAAACAAAGATCAACTTCTGAGTCTCCATGGATTCTTCTGGAAGGATTCTTCTGATTATGCCAAAGTCCTCCTCGTCTAATCAAGGGTCAAGTCTCTAATTGTCACCCAGAAATGAGTGCTGTATAAATACAGTCAGATAGGCCAAGGATGATAGAAAGAAGAAAAGCTTGTTGCTGTTAGACTGAGACGGGTTAGTATTCTGCATACTGTGATGTATTACTGTCCTCCTGTATTGTTCAATCTTAATTAAAACCTCCAAATGCTAAGCGGAATCTCTCTCATCTTATTTAGAGTCTAAATTCCCATACATCAGTTCTTTTGTTCGTTTTTTTCCACCTTCCCTGTCTTCTCAGACCCCCAGACAATCGTGGCAGATGACTGCTTGTACTGAGCCAGGTTCTGCTGGAGGTTTCTTCCTGTTAAAAGGGAGTTTTTCCTCTCCACTGTCGCTACATGCTTGCTCAGTATGAGGGATCACTGAGGGATTGCTGTGGTTTCAGTCTGCACGTTCCAGGCACAACCTCACGTCAATGACTTAACGCAATCTGCCGAGATCCCTTACATAGAAAACGTTTAACTGATTCAAATTTTTGTATGATTACATTGAAATTACTTTTCTTGTAAAGGGCCTTGAGATTAGGGGTGAAGCCGAACCCGAATACGGTATTCTGAAAGGCACAAATAACATGTTTTTTTACAAATACTTATTCCTAACAAAAACTTTACAAGAAGAACAAGAAAAAATGTATATAAAAAAGCTGTGTTTTCTCATGAGACCGCAGTGCATGGGCCCTGGATGAGAAGAGGGTGACATTTTGAGGGAGAGGTAAAGAGGTGTCTGTCACATTTACTCCACACATCAACGGAAGGGCTTGGCTGAGTGAAATAAAGACTTAACTGCATCATTATTTTTGTTGAATAGAGTTTTGTACCTTAACTGGGCTCCGGAGGCAGTTTATAACTTTCAGGAGGTAGTGTTTGATGAAGAGATTATTCTATTTATATATATATATATTTTAAAATCAGAAGTGATCACACAGACTAGATGAGGAAGGGGCTGAGTGGAATCTGTCATTTTAGTGTGCAGTCGTTTATTTTAGACAGAAAATATTTTACGTCGGCGCACAGGCTGTAATAGGCGGCGGCTTCAAGCGCTGTATCAAAAACAACAGCAATTCAGTGAGGTTAACATCTTCTCCACCTGAGCAGGACCTGGCCGGCGGCGCTGTTTGGCTACAAATGCTCTGGTTTGGCAGCAGTTCTGTTGCTGCAGTAACAAACATACATGCTCCACGTTAGAGTCCAAGTATCGAATAACATCATAAAAAGTCACTTTTTTTGTCGCTAGTCTGAATTTTCTGAAAAATACTCGGTAGATGAGTCTAAACTATCGTGTTTCTTTAGTGCCAAAATCCGCACGCATAAAAACACTAATCAGTGAGCATAAAGATCACTCTCTGCTTGCTCGCAGTCTCTGTACACGCGCGCGCCGTCACTCTCTGCGCGCTCGGAGTCTCGCTACAAGCGCGCGCCGTCACTCTCTGCGCGTTCGCTGTCACTCTCCTGCGCTCGCTGTCTTACTCCATGCCTTCTGCTCGCTTGCCTTTGTTGACTTTTGGCACTTTGGGGGCGGGCTTTGCATTGACGGACTGCCAACCCTCCTCCTTTCTGATTGGCCACTACTGTCTCCAGGTCAGAGCCAATCCGAGGCAGAGTAGGGCGGGTCATCATCAGACAAAAAAGAGGTAAGTTGAGGAACAGACAGATATGCTCTGCTAGGCTATAACAGCAGTGGCTATGTTTCTAGTTACTATGAAAAATTGCTGACCCAGCACATAAAATTCTCATAACCTGCCGTTATAGTGGTCAGATCACAGTGAAGGAAATCTGGCAGTTTCCTGGGGGAATTTTTTTTTCCATGAAGCTATCATGGCTGAGCAAGTAAGTCTTACACAGTTAGCCTATCCCTCAGATTTTCTTTTGATATGATTTGATTTTATGACTGGACCAGTGGGGTAGTTTGATTTAAAAAATATTTTTTTTTGTCAGTGGTATGTTTATGAGTTTTACATAAGTTACCAAAGTAAACAGTGTTTGATTTTATACATTGTCACAGATGTTGTTTACCCTGGTTGCCATTGAAATTTGGTGACTAAAACCATATAGTGTCTAAAATATCAGTTTCCCACTGCTAAAGTGTCCAGCAGCCACAGAATGTCAAATAGGAGACAGGCTTTGTTCTCACCTCATACAAGCAGAGTCATCCCAAGCCCCCTGGACTGCAAAATTGTGGTTAAAAGTGGGCAGACGGTGTCTTCTAACTACAGCCCTGACACACTCATGATGGGGCTGTGCCAGATAAACTGGGATGTCTGGTAAAGCCTTACTTTACTTTAGTCTGGGTTGTTCACTGTAATGTAAATGTGTTCTTTTAAATCACATTAAAATCCTATTAATTAATTCTATTGATATTCTGTCATTAATTACAGTTCTACTAAATTGAAATTATACTTGCAATTATAATATTAACAATTAGACCCACATGATAGTCCTGCAGAGCTGATATGAAGTAAACATACAGAAGCGGGTTCAGGTGGGTTTACTCTTGTGTAAAGGAGCACAACTGCAGATGGGGGAAAGAGAATAAATCGTTCCACATTGCTGCATACATTCTATATTTAAATTTACAACTTTTTAATACATAAATGAAAAGTGGTAAAATGTTTTTTAAAATAGACAAACAAGGAAAGAAAAAATATTTATTTTGCTGCCGCCAACCGCAATGATGACCCGCCCTACTCTGCCTCGGATTGGCTCTGACCTGGAGACAGTAGTGGCCAATCAGAAAGGAGGAGGGTTGGCAGTCCGTCAATGCAAAGCCCGCCCCCAAAGTGCCAAAAGTCAACAAAGGCAAGCGAGCAGAAGGCATGGAGTAAGACAGCGAGCGCAGGAGAGTGACAGCGAACGCGCAGAGAGTGACGGCGCGCGCTTGTAGCGAGACTCCGAGCGCGCAGAGAGTGACGGCACGCGCGTGTACAGAGACTGCGAGCAAGCAGAGAGTGATCTTTATGCTCACTGATTATGGTTTTTATGCGTGCGGATTTTGGCACTAAAGAAACACCATACTAAACTCTTGCTAAATATAGCTACACAGTTGTGTTAGCAGCACTTACCTGCTCTGTCACATGAATGTGTGTAGTCACGTGACTCAATGCAAGGCTCATTTCTTAAAGGAGCAGGAGCACCACTAAACTAAAACACATCTTGTCATTTTTTTTTACATACCGAATTTACCGGCATGGGCAAAATGACGTCGGTAACATTCATAAATTTCAGTATCCGTAAATTTTCGGTATACCAGCCCTATACCGCAGTATAGAACGTTTCACCCGCGGACCGCTTCTACGGATCTACTGACTAAGTTTTGATTTACAGTGCGATAGATTGGCTGGCTCCTTGCTAATAGCCAGCAGCCATTAAGCCGCAAGCGCAGAGAGTGCGACACAGGGCAAATATCTGAAAAGTTACGGAGCGTCTCTTTAAAACAAGGCTTGTGTAATTGTGGGAGTTATTTAGGTACTTTTAAGTCAATCTGTCTTTTGCATAATGAAGAGGCATAGATATCAAACATCTAACAACATCTGCTATGCATAATCATGTGCATCTAAAACATCTTCTCCTGGTAGTGCTGGCCCCCCTCACAAACATCAATCCCTCCACAATCACTAAATCATCATAAGAGCCATGTTCTGCCCCTACTGGATGAAGTAATGGCTTTTGTGCTCATTGTTCTTTTCACTGACATTCTTTGTTATATTATCATTGCTGGAAACAAGCAAAAAAAAATTCAACCAACTAAAAACCATCAACCAATATTGCATCTTCACAATTATTAAAATGGATACCATATCAGAAATCGGAAATACCATAAGTCAGAAGTGTAATGAAAAACAAAAGGATTTTTATGCCTATTTGGAATTCTACTCATACAAATATACATACAAATACCGGCTACTTTGAACACCCCTACTTGAGATGACATCTGTTGTGAATTTGTGCTATATAAATAAACTGAATTGAATTGAATGACAGCACTCATGAATATTCATATAGATTTTATGACAGATTATTTAAAGTCTGACATTGGAGGGATACTGCTCACTGCTCTATTAGAGCCAATGGTTCTGTCCATCAATTGGATGAAGCTGGTCTTGTTCACTTAAATTTCTGTTTAGACAGATATTTTAAATTACAACTAAAAGTCCAAATTTACTTTGTGATCAATGTTTCTCCTTGAATCAGGTGTGCTACTTATTTTCAAAGTCAAATGTCCAAAGTTCTTGATTGATGCTTTGAATTCAACTATAAATACAATTGTTCAAAAGGAATTTTGTACGAAGTTAAACGAGTGAATCAGAAAAATACTAAAAATCTGTAACATGATAAAATGATAGTAGATCCATTGATAATGTTATAATAGCTGCTGAAACCCACTAAATCCTGCTGTATTTATTTAAGATAGACATGAAAAGTGGATAGCGCTTCCATCTTAGGTCCAGAAAGTAATCAAATAAAACTTTGTTCCGTTCAAACAGTAAAACGTGTGTAAACATTCGCAGATGGATGAGACCCTCACCGCTTTGTGGATATGCCTCTTGATCAAGATGTAGAGCACAGGGAGAGTGAGGTAGGCCAGAAACTCCCAGATCTTTCCAGTCAGCAGCATCCACAGGACCCGATCTGGAGCGTGGATCCGGACCCAGCACCAGCCCACAGACACTTCCGATGCATCGTAGCCGATCTTGTTGAGGCACACGGCGGTGACGGTGATGACCAGAGGAACACCCCAGCTAGAGGACAAAAGCAAACTTGAATTGGAGGTTCAGCGTTAGTTACATCAAAGGTCTCTTTCATGAATCCTTGGTGGGTGTAAGATCCAACAAATTACAATGTCGTTGGGTAGACACAGAACCCAATGGGTGCTGGAGATCACCAGCTCTCATTGGGCAAGATGCGTACATCCTGGACAGTATTTTTTGTCTATCTGCAATTTTATATATATATATATATATATATATATATATATATATATATATATATATATATATGTGTATTTGTGTCTTGTGCGTTCAAACCAGCTTGCTTTTTTTCAGTAAAGTGTCTTTGGGCAGAGTATGTGAAATTATGCATTATTATTATTATTAGAGCATCCAGATATTTTATTCTGTAAGGAGTACCTATACTTCATTACAACATTACTAATTAAAAAGTAAAAAGTGCGCAGCAGTAAAGCAGCGCCTAAAAGTGTATGTCTTCTAAATAAAATAAATAAATAAAATAAACTTAACTAAAAGTAATTAGTACCCATCTCTTGTTGCAACAAGTCAAAAGGTTTGAGGGGTGTAAATACTTTTGCATCACTCATATCAATTTGTTAATTGAAGAATAAGAAAAACAAATATAGCCTAATATAGTTATGAAAAAAAACAAAACAAAAACAAGTTAGACTGGGTAAGTTTAGACCCGCTTCTAAGAGGAAACAGTTTGCTGGAGAAGTTCCACTTTAAGACAATATATTAGTCTTTACCCCCTTCCTAATGTGACACAAATTAAAATCCTATTAAATTGTAACGGAGGCAGAAATTAAGTCGGCAGTTTATGATGATTTTAATTTTTTTTTTTGCAGCTTCCCATTAACTTCCCAACATGCCTCTGGCTACGCTCGGTGTCTGCCACTTTTTAACGCGAGCTAGTCTGCTTCACAGCGACTTTCTTTCCTACCTGACCAGGTGAAAGAACAGCACCAGGCTGTCTGCGACCCTTTGGCTCGACCTGACGATGAAGACGTACAGGTACACGGCGATGGACACGGTCCAGAAGAAACTGCTGGTGTTCGCGAAAGTGGATATGGCTCCCTGAGCGACGCACTCGGGCGAGTCGGTGCGGAAAACGCTCCAGACTCCGAAGGCGTAGGAGACGGCCGACAGCCAGTCGGTCACCGAGAGGAACACCAGCAGCCTCCGCGGGGTGGTCCTCAAGTCCGTCCAGATAATGTGTGTGAGGATGATCAGAGAGGAGCCCAGGAAGGACAGAGCGCAGGTACACAACACCACCACCTGCTCGGACAAATACAACTCCGTCTGATTCCCGCTGGCCATCGTTTACAGTGAAAACCGGCTGCTATATGACTCTTCTGGGAGCAGTAGCAGCAGATTTGTGCTACTTGTTATCATGATTTCCCTCAAAGGCAGGCAAATTTAAAAACTCCGAGTCTAGACGAGGCAAACAAAACTTTTTTTCCCCTTTTTTTTTTTTTACCCGGCGTTTTAAGCCCTCCCTCCCCGCCTACTGTTTGCACCAACCGGAACCCAAAGCAGAAGTCAGTCAGCTGGTAAAGGAAAGAAACAGGTTTATTTTTGTACTTAGATTATTATTTTTTTCTTCTCAGCAAGCGTAACAGCTGTTGTGTCAGCGTGTGACACATGGTATGGATGTTCAAACATAGATTTTTAAACTGGTGGACCCACAAATTAAGAAAGAATTAACAAAAATGTAGTAGTAATTAAAAATCATACCATTCTAACCCCAAAATTCAGTTCACTGTTTCGCAGTGGCGCCACCAAGGGGGGCCTCAGGGGCAGCGGTCAGGGGCGACTGTGGCTCAGTAGGTTGAGTAGTTGTCTTCTATTCCAGCTTCCTCCATTCACATGTCGTTGTGCAACTGGGCAAGGCATTTAACCCCAACTTGCCTACCAATAATTGTGTCGGTGTATGAATGTGCGCGCATTTGTGAATGTGCTCCAGTGTAAAGCGATTTGAGTGGTCAACATGACTAGAAAAGCGATATTTAAATTAAGTCTATTTACCATTTATATCTATGCATAAGTAATTTTTCTGCCCATTATTATGAATGCCCTTCACTCAGTAAGTCAACACTATTATAACAGCAACAGTTAGTAGAAAAATCGTGGCATACTCAGATTTAAAAGTGCAACTGAGTAGAATAATTTAAAAACAAAATACTTACAGAATGCGCATTTGAAAAAACCTTGAATGTATAATTTACAAGAAGTTAAAATAATATAAACTGTGAAAAGCAAATATGCAAATAGCAGCAGCAGAGTTGTTAAACTGAGTCAAACAGTGTAAATTACTGCAGGAACATCTGCTTCTTGATGTCTTTTTCTTTTTGTAAGTTATTGTTGGTTTTTTGAAAAATACCTATATCTTGTAATAAATTGAGACTTTTTTAATCCATATGCTTATTAGGTCATTATGTTAAAATTGTTTCATATTTTGCAGCACACAGGCTGTTCAAGATAATGGGTGGGCTCATTTTATTTAGTTTAAAACGCTTCATTACCCAATACAATTACAAAACTGAACATGAATATAATTTATTTTAGAAGTCCAGCCGCCTGCTCCTTTAAGGAAAATCTCTACTGGAGACGTGTGACCCCCACCTCGTGGTGGAAACAAGCCGTCATCCACTTCCTGCACTTAAACAAGATCAAGTCTCATTGGTTAGTTATATTTAACTTGTCCTAAAATTAGACCTAATTGATTTAAGCTCTGTTAGTTATTGCTGTCTAATTTTGTTGACAACCATCTTAATAAGGTTTGTTACATTTAACCCTCAGTCTGAATTAGGTTTTTTCTTTAATCGATTTTAATCTAGTTATAATTTCTAAAAAAGGTCAGTGATGAAAACTATGACAAAATTATTCCTCAAAAGTAGTGAAATCCCAATAATTAAATTCCTGAAATGGCTATTCGTTTTGATATACCACCCGAAAAGTGGAGGTGGTCCCCATCTGGTCTTCTGTTTGAAAGCTTTCTGGAGACACCCCTACAAAGTTTTCTATTATAAATTAAGTTATTGTGATAGTTTTTATCTTTATGGTTATAATAAGAAACATGTACCTTTCCTGGTGTCTTAAGTTTCTCAAAAAAAGGCAGTTGTTTAAAAATAACTAATAGCCAAATAGGATTAACAGGATGAGCTAAAATAAATAGTACCCTCATCGAAAGCTTTGTCAGTTTTAAGGTTCCATCCATCCATTTTCTTTACCGCTTAATCCTTAATGGGTCACGGGGGTGCTGGTGCCTATCTCCAGCTGTCAATGGGCGAGAGGCGGGGTACACCCTGGACAGGTTGCCAGTCCATCACAGGGCAGGACAAACAGGACAAACAACCATGCACACACTCACACCTAAGGACAATTTGGTGACATCAATTAACCTGACATTCATGTTTTTGGACTGTGGGAGGAAGCCGGAGTACCCGGAGGGAACCCACGCATGCGCAGGGAGAACATGCAAACTCCATGCAGAATGGACCTGGGCCAGGATATGAACCCACAACCTTCTTGCTGCAAGGCAACAGTGCTAACCACTGTGCCACCGTGCAGCCCTCAGTTTTAAGGTTTTAATGTATAAATGATAACAAATGAAAAGTAAAAAAAACACATATCACTGATCCCGCCATTTCATTATTATTGAACTGAAATGAATCCAGAATGGAAAAGTTTATAACCTCAGAAAACACAAGATAAAAATAAAAAAAATGTGCAAAACCCTAGAATGTAAGGAGGGTCTTCTTTCTTTCCCCTATAATTGTAAATAAAAATAGATGTTCCGTCTCATAGAAAAAAACAACTGGTTGTTTTATTACATGGTGTAGGAAATGTTTTTATTTTGCACAACATTGTCTATCCCTTGCTATCAGAGGCGTAACGTACAGTCAGGCAAACCAGGCAATTGCTTGGGGCCTCTACCCAAGACATGGACCCCCAGAGTGCCAAACCAAGTTGGCACCATCAGTCACTGTTACTGTGCCGTGTGGTAGGGTGCCCAATGAATTTGGCCTATCCTGGAGGTCCCCCTGTCAATCCTGCCCCTCCCACACCTGCCTAACCTGTCACCGAGGCTGAGCTACTCATGTTTAAACAGGTGTTATGCCTGCTGAAAACTGCATTTCCTACCACGGGAACCTGCATTGTTCAAAAATCACTGAGAACGATGAAAACACAGATTAAAATATCAGCAACACGGCAGCTTTTAAATACATTTGTAATATCATCATACTTCTTATGCATGTACGTCCATAAAACGTAGCATTTTTGCAGATGAATGTAAAAAATGTAAGTATTCCTAAGTTTTCCGCTGCTTATGGGTCACGTTCTCTGCTTTTTTTTTCTTTTACTAACAGCATGATAGTGTAAGCGTTTTATAACATCTAAAGTTTTTAAACTAGCAATTAAAGGCTGATATGGATGTAAATGGGACAAAATGTAAGTAAGAAAACGTTCTTTTGACTGTTAATGGCAGATCGCACAATTATGTTATCACTGGGTTTAAAAACTGAAAAATAGCCCTCATAGATTATGTAGAAACATTGTATGCTAAGTGTCTGTTATGGAAGAAAAGAAAATCATCTTTTGTTCTTCTTTGTTATTGATAATCACTATGTTGACGCAGTATTTCAATTATCAATAAAGTACTAAAAACCCTCCTACCTTTTTGTTTGTATCTGTATACCCCTCTTCATAAACCCTAAACAGATGCCAATTTTTGAATTCACCCTATAATGTACCACCTCTTTCATCCCTAAAATAGCATTTGGTAGGTGGTAAAATAATGGCATTTTCATGTAATACAGAAACAACCAAATCACCAATTAATAACCATTGCCATGCAGAAGTAGGAAATAAATAATGTTTAGCACGTACAGTATGCATGATCATAGAAAGTAGATGTGGTGTGTTGCTGGTTGTGCTGCATAACTGAATACTTGCTGTTGGGTTAAATGCCAGTTTGAGGGGAAGACTCGCCTCTGGACCAACAAACCTATGACTTTTTCTGCCTCGTTTGTTTTTTTCCTAGTTGCAAATCATTGGGTAAGGTTACGTGAGTATTCAGTATATCAGTATTCAGTTTCAGGTCTTTTTTAAATTTGTGAAAGCATACAAAATTTTCACTTTCATCAGAAGCTTTTGTTTTAAGTGTAATAACCGTTTTTATAATGTTATAGGACGATTTGTATGTATTGGATTAATATTTTTTATCTACAAGTTACATGTTATGAGGGCAAGTAATTATGTGTGCAAAGTTTTAAGAGTGCCGGCCAAGTGATATTATCATTTGAAAGTAAAGAAATGAGGGAGCACTATGCATACATTTTGTATAGTTTTGTATAGTATAGTTTGTGAGGCTTGTTTCGTGTTATCTAAAGTTAAATTGAAAGTCCTTGTTATATCCTTTTTATTAATTCATGCTCTACATCTCCAGCCCCTCCAACTCCATGCAGGAAATGCACTATTTGAGATGCTGCTTTCAGGCAATCACCTCAGAGATCTGCAAACAGAAATATCAAGACACAAAAACAATTAACTACAACATAACCTAGTATTTAAATCTGTCCAATATTCCTATATGCCCTCTGTTTTGTACAAATAACAGAGATAGCCCTTATGGGTTGAAATAAAAACCTGTATGTCTGTATCTATGTGAAGTGTTAACTACCGTTGATGTTGTGCTATGAGACTCAATTGACGAGAGATTACTCTGTTTTTCTTGAGTATGCTCAGACCCTTCTTAAATGGCAAGAAGACTCTTAGCCTTCATGTATTTTATGAGGTAGAAGGTGTTTACATTAGTTTCTGCTCTAGGTAAGCATTAGCTGATGTTAAAAGTGAGAATCAATAGGGTGATTAGGACGGCTGGTTTTGACCACTTAAAGAAAAGGGCTGCATTTAAAAAGTGCTTTGCAACTTAAAGGGGCTATATCATGCTATTTTACAGTTTTCAATGTCTGGGATAGAAATATATATGATAAAATGTTACTGTTGGTGTAATATAGTATTAATTTGTCCTGAAATTTAAATTGTATCCTGGATTTATTGTTGGACCGGAAAGTAATCTGTAAACTGTGAAATATTGGTTCTCTATAATCCAACCTCCTGCCCTCCCCTCACTTTAAGTGCTGTGCCGCTTTGACTTTTTTGAGCAGCGATTAAACAGGGCCCATTCAGACTTTAGATTGAGCCCAAACCACTGCAGCTGAGTCCAGCAAGCAATCTTTATGTAAAAAAGGTGTGGGTGTTGTTTGCATCCGTTTACTTAACATTCGGAGATGCTACAGATCAATTAATTAACCACACAATGCAGTTATAAGCAGCTTGATAAATGGCTAACACACATTAGTAAGTAGCTACTTACTTCTCCGTCCATCGGGCGTCTTTGTTGTTGGAAGTGATCCAGCTTCTGTTCTTTAGGAATGTAGAATAAAGTCCCGTAATCCGTGCAGCCAAACAGGCGGTGCGGACATCTCTAGCACTTCCCAGTGTTCACACACTGACGTAAAATATGTCAGTATGTGAACTAAGTCGTTTTCCGGGAGATGGTGGTGCAGCTGCTCAGAGAGCAGGATTCAGGAGGAATGCACACACGTGTGAATTAAGCCAAAAACCACCCTGGCTGGGTTTTTTTTAATGAGAATGTTGCACTACCAGTTGGCTGAAAACTCCAAAAACGTAACTTTACATGATATAGGCCCTTTAAAGGTGGTCCAGCACACGTTTTTAACAGCCCTAAAAGGTAATTTGCTCAGTGACTGATGATGCCTTTGCGCTGTCCTTGCACTGGCCTGATTGACCATAGACTGATACAGCAGGAAAGAGTGTACCAAATGTTTTAATCAGTCAGTATATTCCTGTGGGGAAAACTTATTATTCCACAAATAAAGTTATATTTTATAAAGTGGAATATTAGAGGAAATAAGTCTTGAACGCAGGAAGGAAAATAAGATACAAAAGGCATTTAAAGGCAAGAAACCAGTGAAAATGTATCAGTATTTAGAAAACAGTGCTTCCCCCTTTGCAAATTATTATGTGTAAATTTACTCCTAATTAATTAATCAAGGAGTTTCTCATTAACAAGGTGTCATACAAAACGCATCTCATAATTGGTGAACGCAAATAGCTCTTAAGAACTTAACAGTATGACATATTTTTTTTAAACTTGTGAAGTGAGCACTGATAATGAAAAGAACAGGTTCACCATCAGCCACTCACAACCAGCTACTGCTCAGAGGATTTTTGACAAATACAGTTTTTCTGTGAAAATAATAAGTAATGCACTCAGCCACCATGAGCTCTATCAACACTCACTGCACAAAACTCCACAGTTGAAGAAAGATTGAAGGGTGTTTGTTAAAAGTTTGGACATTTGGACAAACCAGTGAAATATAGTTTGGTTAGATGGGACCAAAGTGAATTCTTTAAATTGCTCAAACAGTGTTTGGTACAGAAGAATGGAGACATTTACACCGAAATTCCTGACAGCAGTGAGAAGACACAACGAGGTTGGACTTTTCAGATATGATCCCATTGAAGACCTGAAGATGGGCTGTTAGGAAGAATAGTTCAAAATCCCACCTGAGCAATACATACTACTTGTTAGTATTAACCAAAAAGTTTTTTTGATAGGGCTGTTCAGAACTTAGTCCCAGTGTCCTTATGCTTTATTACATATAACTTGATTTATAGACTAATTTGTATTTATCGCTTTGTAGTTTTAGATATCTTAGATTGCTGCCAAGATCTGCTGTGAATGTCAACTGTTCCATGAGTTATATATTTATTGAGAAAAAAAAGCTGATCTGGTGAATACAGTATGTTGTAGATCCAGTGTAATCTGTGTCTCAGATGGCTTTTTGTGCTATAAATGTAGCCTGTTTAAATATGTTTTGATGGAGATGGTCTAGTTTTATGGTTCTTTGAATTAGTAGTAAAAACTTTCACCTCATTGGAATTTGATAAACCTTTGAATACATTTCGATCTAATAATTATAGCAGAAAATAGTAAATAGTCTGAAGTAATATAGTGCTTTTCTAGTTATGCTGACCAGTCAAAGAGCTGTACAGTGAAGCAACACTCATTCATACACCAATTGGTAGGTAAATTAGGGTTAAGTGCCTTGCCCATATCAACATATGACAGGCAGAACTTGCAATCTGACCTACAACCCTCAGATCACAAGTCAACTAGTCCACCCAACAAGCTACAGTTGCCCCACAGCAGCATCTTTATTTCTAAATGATCCACGTCAGACTAAAGAGATTTATTTTGGTGTTGATGATATATAGCAGGCAATACTCAAGGCAAAGTTTATTCATTCAATCCTCATTTTACTTTTAAAACCTTTTCACATTATTTCTATCTATGACACCAAGCGTTATATATAGTGTATATAGGCTTTAGATTTTTTTTAATGCTGCAGTTCACATCTAATGAAAAATGATTTAACAATTGCCTAACCTGGAGTTCATAATATTCATTTCATGAAAATGAAAAACTGTAACTTTAGCTGTAGTTTGTGTACAACCGTAGAATTCCCTCAACAAAAAAAGTGAATAAAGTAATTTCAACTGAATTAAAACTGCACCATTCATGGGCATCCTTGGCTCTAAAATAAAATGTCCTCTTATCAAGCAGCTTGCAGGGCCCCTATAATAAAATGACGACTCGTAGCCTCTTAGATTAATGAGAGACGTCTGGTCTTCTTTGTGTCCAGCAGCTGTTAATTATTTCTTGGCCTTGTTTTTTTTTCTTAAGCTTTTATTGAGCTAAATTTTAAGGAGCCTTAAAGCCAGCGAAGCAGTGACCTTGTGGGTGAGCCGGCGTTTACAGCTTCTGCTGAGGAAAAACTGCAACCCCCTCCACCCCCTCCCTGGGTTGCAGCAGTGCAGTGAAACATGGAGCTTTTTTCTTTTTTTTTTCAGCAACCCTAACACCTGCATTAGAGTCAGAATCGCATATATGCAGCACTGACGTGTTCTTCATGCACGTTTGGCTCATTCTTTATGCAAAAACAAAGCATCAGAAGAACAAGATAGATTCAGCTGTAATTACTGAGTGAGTCTTTGAATTGATGTGCACCTGGTTCATTTGCACTCATTAAGTCTGCTTTGTTATCCAGGAAGCATCTGCTTTTCAGGGGCATTGGTGCTTTTACTCGCCACAAAGTGGTTCACACAAAGCACTTAAAAAAAAACAAAAAACAAATGAGGCCTAATCATAAATCAGTTCTTATGAAACTTTTATTTGCACCCTGTTTCACAATTAAAATATCCTACATGTTCTCTCGGCAGCAGCTAATACATTTATTAAATTGACCATTTAAATTGTAGTTGCTTACAAAGTGCACTTTGTAACCAAATGCACTTGGAACTGAAAAAGTGAGTGTAGTACTATGAAGCCATGCAAATATTTCTTTTAACACACACCAAAAAGATTAATGTATGTTTAACAAATTGGTGCACAAAACCATGCAGAGAAGGCGCTTTCAGTCACAAGATGGCAGCAAAAGAACATGGAGCTACAGCTGAGAGTTCAGCGGTTTGACGCTTTCATCCAAATGTAAATGTTGGTAACAAAAAGGCCATGCTCTCTTTCGAACTATTTTTATCTTGTTCCCATTTCAAACTCACAGCCCGGGTCTGTTTCAGTTTGCTCTGCCGTGAAAATCTTTGTTCCTCTTTGCAACTCGTGATGATCATTGATCTCAGGGCTTCTCAATTGCGAAGAATTTCTGCGGCAGTATACTTGCTGATTGCTTCGTTCTCACTCCTCACAACAACCAGCTAAGACACTGCCAGAGAAACACCCACAGCAGCCGCAGCCTACCGTCCTTCCGCCCGTCCGCCTGCTCCCTCTCAGCGGGGGACTTGGCTGGATGTAGCTGCACAGTTTAGCCTCTTCTGTCTGGTGCTGCTAGCGTTTACATCTTAGTTTCCCAGCTTTTTGGTTGTTGGGATGCTTTGCCAATCACTAGAGGACCTGCAGAATAAAAGATGTTGAGAAGAAAACGGTTGACTGAGAATAGTTTTAGAAAACAAACTTATTTTGAATGGATGTATTTTTGTCTCATGTAGAGAAAAAAAAATACAAGTGGATGGGAGTGTTTGCTCCCTCCCCAGTAACCCATAGCTTGTTTCTGAATAGATACTTCATATCCCTCCAGCCTTTTTCTGCAGCATCACTTGAAGTTTGCATAACCTGGGCAAACACAAACACCCGTGAACTAACAATAGATCTGTCATGACTCATGATTTTGCAACAAAACCTCGGTCTGATATAGCTCTCACCTAGTTGTGTGTCTATCTGTTCAGTCGAGTACTATATAACCCCGTTGTGTGTTGATATACCTAAGGAACAACAACTAAACCCCCCATCGCCCTTGCTATCAGTCGTGCCCGCTCACTGCAGAGTTATTTTAGGCCTGCTGACCGCTGCGGTCTCCGTGTGGGATCTGCTTCTCTGACAGGACAATGGGAATACTGGAGACTGCCGTTGCAGCTGGTGACAAATGGAGTAGAGAGACTTCTCAGTACTTGTATTTAGACTCTGCAGTAGAGATTTTGTCATCTGTCCACTGCGGGTTTTACAAAATTTATGACAGGTTTGGTTGTGTAACTGGGAATTCCAGACCTTGATTTGTGCTTTTAGGCGATGGTTCTTATCTGATGTAAAAAAGTTTTGATGAAAGCATTTTGCAACAAAAAACTCGCGCAAGAAATTTTCTGAGGTATTTTTTCTGTCAGAAGAAGTCCTCTTATGTCCGCAGAGAGGCTCCTCTTGACCTGCTTTCTTATGCCAAACAGCTGCATCCGTGTCCCTTTGTGTCTTTGTCTGGAGGCCAGACGCCGCCTCCGCTGAGCACATGATGACAGGAATTCCTTCCTGCTCATGCTGTGATGTAATCCCTAATACGGGGATGAGGAATGCCAATGAAAACACAGCAGTGCTCCGTAAATGAATGAAAGGCTGCCACTCTGCTTCAGACAGACAAGGGGCTGCAACAGGAACATCACAGAGCCTCGACTCATTAAGAAAGAAGGGTTGTGAAGATTACGTCTGCAAATGTTATTTTGAGCGGGGAACTAAAGCTGTGATGAAAACAAAAAAGCTGAGGTGGATTGTCATTTGTTCATTCAAAACTTTTAAAAATATTTTTGAAAGAGAACTCCATCAGATTTCTGGTTTTATCTGTAACAAAATCTAGTTTAAAAGTCTAGTATATTGTAGTTTATTAATTCAGAACATATTCAATTTAACATTTGAAAATAATTAATTAATTCAACTACTTATGATAACATTCTTTGATTCATTTTCTTTTATAATTTAGAATAGTATAATAATCCTATAAACATCCCACGAGGGGAATTATTTGTTGAATCACGGTTATTTTTAATATTGACAAATAAATTAGGGTTATGTTTGATAAAAAAAGGAGTGGGAAATCTCACGATTCATTTCAGATTTCCTGATTAAAAAAACCAACAAATAAAGTCATAGCATTTAATATTCAGCACTACACTATTTTATATTTTATTTTATTGATCTATGACATACAGTGAGCTTAAAATGTTTTTCGTACCCCATGTAGATGTAAGAGGTTCGCTTGTCTCAAAAGATTATAAAACAATGTAAAAGAAGTATCAAATTTGAAGAAAATTATCTTTTTTATTTAGATGTTATGGAATAAAGTACGCAAAACATTTATATTTATACTTGTAAAAAAACTTTACCGGAATTACAGCAATTAAACACACACCAGCATTTTGCATTATTCCATCACCCTAATCTTTTGCTCCCTCCCCAAAAATGTAATCAGATTTAAGTCAGGAATCAGGTTGGGTTCCTCCGAAACATTATTACTAATATTACTTCCAGAAGCATGCTGGTAAAGCTAAAAGCTTGCCTTAAACCTGAACGTATCAGGGTTATTAATAATTCTGGATGTAACTGCACAGAGTTGTGAAAAGAAGTAAACCATACATTTGATGCTTTTTTCCTAAAACATGACAAAGTGATTACGGAAATATATTTTTTCAGAGTAACTGTAGGCAAATTTCTCTGGGATTTACTCTCATCAGTGTACATCAGTGTCGTTCCTCAAAATATGATAAAAGATATTCTTCCAATGATGATGATGATGATGATATGTAACAGATTTTGAAAGAGTGACATTGTTTTGACCTTCCAAACATAGCACCGGATATTTTGGGGGATCTTTTGTCTTTTGTTTATATATATATATCCATCCATCCATCCATACATACATACATATATATATATATATATATATATATATATTAGGGATGTGTATTTGCAAGAATCTGACGATACGATATGTATCACAACACAGAGGGAACGATATGATATATCACAATACAATGTGTGATATGTTGGGATATTCACCATTGAATTTAACTGTAGAAAACCCCTTAACAACATCCTAAACTCTCCAATCTGTTTTATCCATAACTCATCCAGTTTTATTACTAATTCTAGTTTATCCACTGGAATGAAGGAGGTAAAAAAGCCACCAAATACCAGTCCTTTCTTTCAATTTTACTGCCAAAATGATTGTGGTGTCAGAATTTCATTGAAATTCTAAAAAAAAAATTGATTTTGGATCTTGAATATCAATATAATATTGTGATATAAAATATCGCGATATATTGGCGTATCGATATTTTCTTACATCCCTAATATATATATTTGTAGTTCTTTAATTTGGATGACCTTTAAACATAGATTTTCCTGAATTAGTTTGGTATCGTACATTAGGCTTTGACTCAGTATTTGGCCACAGCTGGTGAAACTTCAAAGTTGGTTTTATCTATTTAACATAATCTATTGGTTACTTTTTTTCTGCTGCTATCCTAATATGAAGTCATGTCATTTTATTTGAAAATGCGCTGAGTTTTCTTTGTGTGTCTGGGTTTATTCTTTATTCCTCTTTATGATTTATCAAGGAGATAGATCATCTCAATCATTCATCAGAATGTTTTTTCCCCACATATGAATATTTACGTGCAAATAGGGATTTTATTTATAGCATAAGACATTTTCTTGTTGTTAAACTGTTTTGTAAATGTTTAAAATGATCACTATGAAAGGATATTATCACAAGGCACTTGGTTCGGGGACTCTGCTGTTTCAGCAGCAGCAGCAGCAGCACTTCTCAAGAAGTCCACACTTATGTGATCTATCCAACCTACAGGCAACATTTCCTTTTAGGAGCAAAAAAAAACACACAAAAAAACGTCTCTGCACTGAAACAAACTAACACACTCTCACACTAACCCAAATCAAGGCTCACGTAGAGCTGAGCCTGATGGATCCCGCTGCTGTCAGGCCTCAAAATGTGTCAGCTAAAAAGCCCTATCAGCAGCCCCGTGTATTTCATTCCTCATCTCTGGCAACCCTCGTTTCTCTGCGCTCCTGGTTGTTCCACTGTCAGCTCACAATGCACTGCAGTCATGCTCCACTGGCTTGGTCCCACTCCGCTCCCATAATCATCTTATGGCTAGCAGTGCTGCTAGTGTTTATTGTACAGGGAGGTTTCTTAATGGTGGGGCTTTTAATTTATTAATTAGAGGCTCGAGGATCTTCAATTCAGCATAATCAGAGCTAATAAAAAACTACTTATGAGCTGTAAAAAAACATTTTTTTGGAAATAAAGGTGTGACCTTCTCATGTTAAAATCTTTTCATTATGATAAGAAAATTAAAATGCAAATTTATTACATTACCTGCTTTAATGTAAAACAAACCCCACACAACTGTTATTACGGCTGCTTGCTATTGTAACATATTGATTGATTATTTTTGTGTTATTATGCATTTTGATATCTAGAAGTTGGCCACGATTTTTTTAATGAACAAACCCTAAAATTTGTGTTAATTCTTTAGTGCTTATCATACAGATAATTTTTTTGTTGTTGCCGTTATACCTATTAGGCGATTAATAAATTAATTTGTCAGGTAGTGAGTCTGCAGTCGCCTGCTTGTTAGACTCACCACCACTCTTATATAGTGTTAATAGTGTTAGTTAGTGTTAGTTACCCTAAGATGCATTTCCAAATCTTTTTTGCGACAAGAAATATTAGCAAACAGCTGAATATTTCCTAGGTGAGGAGATTTGTGGACTTTTGAATCATTTCTGTGGTTGCTGACTGAATTTTCAGGATGGTAGAAATTTGGGAAACTGTAAACTTTTCTTTTATTAAAGCGAACATCAGAGAGCCTTTTTTTGGACCTTCATTAATTTGTTCATTTCTATGTTAT
The DNA here is from genome assembly GCA_028564705.1 of Apricaphanius iberus. NCBI lineage: Eukaryota > Metazoa > Chordata > Actinopteri > Cyprinodontiformes > Aphaniidae > Apricaphanius > Apricaphanius iberus. Next base: position 1,115,561 of record JAPXFQ010001412.1, read on the forward strand.
TTCCTTAAAATATTGCTTGATTAATTTATTGCTTACCAAGTAAAAAGAAAAATAATTCATTCAAAAAACTGCATTTTTAATAGGAAAAAATTAATTAAAATCTGGCACTCAACTTCTTTCAACTTTACCACTTTATACTGGTAACCAGTCTATGCCTAGGTGTGAATAAATTTTCAACGGGTTAGTGGCAAACACGCAGTCGTTATGGAAGGGTCATGTAAAACACACAGGTCACTGTGCGCCGGAGAGTCACCCCCCGATTTGTATTTGAGTTTTCATAGGCTTCTTTGTGATTTTAATGTTTGGTTTATCAATAACATGTGATCGCGTATGAGTGACAACGTGGAAAGCCTGTTCCAGATTTATCAGCATCTCTGCGTACACTCTACTGTAATCTTGCGGAAATACTCCTGAGAGTGAGAGCACTTTGAATGTGCTGTCACACCTTGGTAGAAGCTGTACGGTACTTGAAGGAAAGTCTTCCTGTTATTGGTCCTGGCTTCATAGAATGGATGCTGCTCATAATGGGTTTTACTTTAGTTTATAATCCACACAGATGTTATTATTGCCAGTTTGTAATTTTTGTAGCTGTTTCCAACATTTTACACAACACTGAAAACTGTCAGTTTTAAATTAAGCTTATAATAGTTACATTTAGGCCAACTCACATATTTGATTTAGCTTATCTGAGGGCCTTGAGTCAGTTTTTTGACTTCCCTATGCTATAACATCTGACTTATTCCACTATTGACTGCCTCTGTATCCAGTAACAGTTAAGCAAGTTTTTTTATATAAGCCCTAACATTAAAGTCAGCGGCGATTATTCACACTCACCAGGGAGTTTGGCAGCGGCGTAACTCCTCCATCCAGCCAGATCTCCAAGGTCACTTCACACAAGGTACTAGCTGACCACCAGCTTCTCCTCTTGCTCCCTCTGCTTCTCTCTCTCCCTCTCAATGTCTGCTTCACCCAGACACACAACAAGTCAAGGCATGTTCCAACACGCCACCAGCAGTCGAACCCAGTCCATGAGCCTAGACCACAGAGGGGGAGGAGCGGAGGATCAGAGAAGGGGGAAGCCCAGAAAGAACCCAGCATGACTCAGCCTCCTTCACAGAGATAGCTTAGCTTTCACTTTAAAACACTTCAACACATGATTTGGTTACTGATCGAGCTGATGACGTGACGTAGGATATAGGCAGCTTTAATGAACAGGGCTGACTTGTATTATATTTATGTTATGAGTAAAAAGTGCTGTTGGCGTTTTGGAACGGTCACACTTTTAGGTTTATAGTCAGATGTTAACAATGTGTATATTTCCCTGGTTTTGGAAAGTTATCATTCTAAAACTATACTCCCTATCATGCTGTTTCTGTGGTTTAAATCCTTTTAGTGAGACGCTAAAGGAAGCATTGGAGTGTTTTACCCTACCTGTAGCTGAACACTGCTATTCAGCTGACTGAAAAAAAAAGGCTGCAACTCTTTTTTCTTGCTTACAAGAAATACAAATTAATCTGTTTGGACATATTTCTAATCTCATTATAAAGAGAATTAATCTTGGTGAGTTTTAAAACTGAAGTAGGGAAAGAGAGACATGTCTGTTAACCCAAGCAGATAGGCTGACTGCTGAACCAGCTAAATATGTCTTAAATATGTGCAGCAGTGTGATTAATTTTTGGCTTCACTGTAGATAAGATCATTATTAAGTCAATGTTAGTTAATTTTTAGAAAACGCAGAGATCTTAAATTTAACTTACAGACATCTTGCTTGCTAATATCAGCTAGCTAATACTTGCTTGTTACACTATAAAGAGCAGAAGCGTAAGAAGGTATATTGTGCAAAAAAACCTTCAAAACTACTGTTTTTAAATTTTACCATGAATCTGTCAAAATTGCAATTAATGTTATTGATATCAGTGTAATACTCAAAATTTTAATTACAATTAGCAACTATAGATATAATTTTTGTTAGATCCCCATGCACTTTTTATTTATTTAAAAAAGGTTATCATATACATATTCTTCAAAATCTAATACCTTTACTTAGGGATGCAACGATACCTTTTTTCAAACCGACACGATGCCAATACTTGGATATGAGTACTTGCCGATACCGAGTACCAATGGCAATACCTCTACCACAAACACACACAAAAACGAATTGGAAGACGGTTTTATTTTCTACTCTGCTTGTTACAACAAATGATGGTAAATTAGATAAAAATAGAAAATATTGATAAAAATGAACACAAAACCAAAATTACAAGTGAAACATAAACATTTTTTATGAAATTATTGCAGAGTTTCCAAATTTTAAATATTGGTTTATGGCATCTGTTAACTAACGGATAGCCATATGAGTACATTAGAAAGGTATTGGCCCCGATACCAGTATTGTATCGGTGCATTCCTAACTTAACTGAGCATTAAAATCTCACTTTTTATTGGTTGAAGCTGAATGCATAACATATACAATTCAAAATCCAAAAGATCATACTTTTAACTTTAGTTCTATCTGCAGTGGTCCTGTTTTATCTTCACCAGAAGCTGTAATTGGGCACCAGCACAGCATTCTAATGAAAGTTGCTGATTCATCAGTTGATATTATACAGTATCCCTTGGTAGGTCACATCAATTACAGATGAAGCCCATCAGTATGAATTATAAAAGTGAAAAACTAAGGGAATGCATCAGCAAAGATTTGAAATCCCTATGAAATATTAATGCTGATATTTGATGTTGGATCTGAATTTAAAAGCAATTTCGCTAACGTAGCGATGAACGGGTCCTCTGTCACTTGGATCAGAGAGTAAAATTTGTGTCCAAATATGTACTGCATGCTGTTCAGCTGCTCATACACTGAACCGCGCTAAATGTGCCAGATCATCAGCCTCCATGAGTTCTAATTATGTTGAGTAGCTTGGGTTTTTATCTATTAGAGGAGGGGTGATGCCAGTTCATCACTGCTGTTAGTGCAAGTTGATCACTAGGCAGATTCCAGCTTCAGTTGCAGAAGCCAGCTCAGCAAAACTCACCTGCCACAATATGGTCTGAGTTTGGCTGCCTGAGCGTCTCTTAAAGCAGCGTATTGTACATCAGCGGCGTCGCTCTCCGCTGCGTCCCGTCAACAGGCTGATGACCTTATCAACGAGAGAGCAAAGTCACCACACAGAGGCAACGCAAAGTGCTTTGAGCTCGTCTCTGTCCTGCTGCAGGCGACTAAACAGGAACTCTGGGAAAAGAGAAAAACAAGGGAAATTGCCTGGATATGGTGGTGTTAATTTATTGACAGCCATGATGTAGCACTGCAATCCCAGGGTATATTTTTTGTTGTTGTTAAAAGTGCAAACTGAGTTTTAATTTATGCAAGCATTAACTTTCTATTTACACAAGAGTGAAATATGGACATCCACTGAACGAGGCCACTCAGAGGAAATTATGTTCTGTTGTGCAAAATTCAAACCCATGCATAAAACCTGAATTTATCGCCTGTCCTACATGGGACTGCAGTGAGACCTCACTTTTATTTCTGTCAGTCAGAGTTCTTGGTAATGGGGGTGGGAGGGTGGGGGGGTGGGGGGCGGGGGTGCAGAGGAACCCCTAGCCCAGCAAGTTAAAAGCTTGCTGCATTGATTACATCATCAGAACAGGAGTGCTGGAATGGGACAATGCACCATCGGGGGTTGAAGGAGGGAGGGTGGGTGGGAGTCAGTGGGGGGGGTGGGGGGTGGGGGTGGGGGGGGTCTTAATCTGTTTCTTTGTGTTCTGTCTCTAAACTCTGTATACTCTAAGCAAGACGGCCCGCGCCGCCTCAATTTGACCATGGATGTGTCACGTGAGCGAAGGACTCTGACGACTTACTGACTGTTGTGTAATGGTGTGCATCTCCGTATTCGTGTGTGTGTGTGTGTGTGTGTGCTGCTGTGGGCCAGCACTGCAGAAGTACAGCTGTAGCAGGACACTGCAGAATCTGTGTTCTGCTGCCTGCTCACTGGCTCTTGCTCTCTTCTCTCTGTTCTCTCTCAGGCGAATTGCTCAAGGAGGATGGTGAACACTTGTGCTGCATAGTTTTTTAGTGTGTGTGTGGGGGGGAGAAATTAAATGGGGATGGGGGGGATCACAGAGGTGCAAAGCGTGCCAGTGAGGCGTTTTGTTAGCCAACTGTAAATGCAAGCAACAATACAGTAAGGGAAACTGGAGATCAAGAGAAAAAGGGGTGGAGGGAAGGAGAGACCTTTGGGAGGTAGGGGAGGGGAGTGAGGGGGGGGGGGGGGGTTCGGCATAACAGAGGTGCATGAAACATCAGGTGAGTGCGGCAGTTTCCTGCGCTGGCAGTGCAGCATTCACCCCAGTGAGCTGGTGTGCAGGAGAACTGCAGATGTTCCCGGCTAATGTGAGGTTCAGAACGTAGCGCAGCGCTTTATTACTCTCTGCTTTAAGTTCTTCTACAGAAAGAAATCTAAAAAGTTAAATCTAAAAACCATGTAGTCTTAGCCCATTTACCTAAAGTGAACTCACTGCTGACCCAAGCGTATAGTAAACTACCGTCGCTGGTTTCAAAACGTTACATTACTGACGAACATAGGCCCAATCAATTTTTCCCTACCCCCTTTTTTTTTTTAAGTCTCATTTTGTACAGAAAAAGGAAAAAAATTGCAGAATTTGCAACCATGACTTTATAAATATCTGAGAAACTGCTGCAGTAAATTAGAAAGTGCATTAGTATTTCAACTAAGAATAATCCTCTCACTTCCTTCTGTATCCAGAAACCGCAAACTTTCTCTTAATCAGTGAGACCATGATAAATTCCTCCATAAAATATCTAACATCCTCATATAGGACATCAGAGGAGTCATATTAGCACAACTTCATGATTGCACCACAGCGTACCTGTCCCACAAAGGCCACTGTGGCCTCATTTTCATTTTCCCACTCACTACCTAGAACCCGGTCATTGTTGCAGATCTTCCTCACACATTTCAAGCACTTTAATTAAATAAAAATTATTGTGTTAAATGTAAATACAAAGCTAGCAGAGAAAAAAAAATAGAAAAATCGAACCAGCAAAGTCAGCAAAGATCAAACTCTCCACTAGGGGAGGGAACTCTTTGCATCCCGGTAAGTTTTCATTGCCCTTGTGAGAAATGGAGTCCTATCAAGCAGCCGCTATCTGACACGCCGGGCGCTATTTCCAGCCAGTACTATGTGTTAAACATGGATGAGGGAGCAGTGGAGCCTGACCGCTAGCTGAGTGGCTCTGTCTGGCTGGTGGCTGACTGCAAGTGATGAGGCAGAAGCAGCCTGGAGCCTCAGCACTGCAGGCATGCACAACGACCTGCTTCTATCAACTCATGTAAGGTTGATTCAAGGAATATGCTATGGAAATACCTAAGAAGGTGAACATGCGAGGTAAAGCGGACAAGAGCAGGATGGAATATTTACCTACAGAAGAGTCTGACACTGCATCACACTGGAGGAGGAGAGGATGAAAACTTCTCTTCACTCTCTGCGATCCTCTTGGTCACTGGTGATGTGCTTTCATGGCGCGGCAAAGTTGACTGCAGCACTGCCTCCTCAACAGAATGACATTGTTGGCACTCTCTCTCTCTCTCCCATTACTCCTCCTCCTTTCTCCGGTGCACGGTTGTTCCCCCTCCTCTTCTTTGCACGCTCACTGGCAGCACAAACTGCACAGCTCAGCAGTGTTCCCCCACTGCCGCAGCAGATCCTGCATGAGCTCTGCGTATCTGAAGGGGATGGGACTTTTAAAGGGGAATGCAACCTCCAGGGTCAGTCGGTGTGCACATCTCCTCTCCTCAGCATCCCTCCTCCTTTTCCATCTTCCCACAAGAATAATCAGTGTCAAGGACTCCTCAGAACAGAGAGACCCCTCAGAGCAAACGTAACTCACCATCCACTCACTCTCAATTTAACACCACAGCAAAAGATGTTTTGAGGTTTGAGGATGATCAGAAGCCCAAGAGTAGCTGTGTCTCATATTTATACCATTTGTTTTTGTTTTATTATTATTAATTTCATAGAAGGTATGAAAAGTATTGTTTTATGTATTTATAGAATACATAAAACAATACTTAGAAAAAAACTGAGTGGTCTTATAGTTTTCAAAGGTCTTTGAAGTCTATTAAATTTCCTTTCAAATTTTTTGGGATGTTTCAGAACAAGAATTTCAGAAAATATGATGTTAACCAACTGATTCTCCTAAAATACTTTACTGTACTCCAAGGATGAACTATGAATCATATTTTAATTACATATACCGATGTCACAAAACTATGCAGTTTCCCCCAGGTTCTGTGGCAGTCATGCAACCCTGCAAACATGTGCGCAAACAGTCACCTTAAATCCTGTTTTAAGTTTAACAGTTCTCTGAGGTACGGTGCAACATTCCATTCAGTAGAGCAAAATGTCCTTAATCTGCAACTACCTACATTTCAATACCCATGATGCAATGTTCTACTGGTGCCATTCTGCAGTGCGCTAGAAGCAGAAGTATCTTGACCAACCAAATTTGTCTTGTATAGATTACAGTGAGAGTGAGATCATCCATCATTTAGTCGGGCATCACTTTTTCCCCCATGATGTTTTTTCTATATAGAAGATCTTTTTTAGTGGTTCAATTCCCAGCTTTCAAGTGATGATATGTGGTATCTCCATTAGATACCTTCTGTGTTTTACCCATTAGCGTCTTGGCTGTTTTCCTTCAGCAGTGCAGTGCTCTCTGCTTCTCACTGCAGGAGGTTTCTCTTTTTTCACAACTTCATTGTGCCTTGACCCTCAGGTAAAATGCCTTGAGGCTCTATTTCCAAGAAATAAAAAATAATAGCTTAATTTATCTCGTTAACCCAGATCGCATCTAGTCTAAGTTTATGCTAATCTCTTTCCAGCTCATTAAAGTTGTATATTATACAAAGGCTTTCCCCCTATTAGCTTGCAGCCTCACTCTTGTGAGATATAGCATTGGTGTTGCAGATTATTGAATCAGCAAAACTCCCACAATGTATTGTTGGGGATTCAGCTTCACAAGGCTTTTCACCTCAATCGATGCTCATATGGCATGTTGTTGAAAATGTGCTATATGAATACATTTGCCTTGCATTGCCTTGCCATAGGAATCTGCACTTATGCTGATTAGCATAAGTCACAGAGAAGGGATGCTATGAAAAATACAAAAATATAGTATAATTATGTGAAAATTCTTTAGCTATCGATATTTTGCTGAAAATAAGTTAAACATGTTAATCAGATGCTTTAGCATTATAGTGTAGTGCCAGTAACACTTTTGTAGCATGCGTTTCATTATAATTATTGTAGTTACAGTAGTTATAGCAATTGTAGAACTAGTAGTTTAGGCAAGACAAGTTTATTTGTAGAGCACAATTCATACACAAGGCAATTCAAAGTGCTTCACAGTTGCATACATTAAGAAAACAGACAAGAAGAAAAAAGCATCAACTTAAAAAAATAATTAATTACAATAAAAAGCAAGACTGCAGATAAAAGACTTTCAATTGTCATATGCACGGGTAAAAAGTACTGTTTTCAGCCTGGATTTAAACATTGTTAGAGTTGAGGCTTGTCTCACATCCTCATGAAGACTGTTCTATATTTTAGCTGCCTGAAACTGAAATGCAGCCTCACTGTGTTTATTGTTGACTCTTGGAACCACCAGGAGACCCATCCCTGAAGTTCTCAGGGCCCGAGATGGTTCATATGTCTAACATGTCAGAGATGTACTTTGATGCCAAACCATGAAAAGACTTGTACACAAGCAGAACTTTTTAAATTCTGTTCTCTGAGCGACAGGAAGCCAGGCAGAGACCGGAGCACTGGACTAATATGGTCGTATTTCCTGGTTCTTGTCAGGACTCAAGCAGCAGCGTTCTGTATGTACTGCAGCTGTCTAAAAGCTCGCTTAGAGAGGCTATTGAACAAGCCGTTACAGTAGTCTAACCTGCTGGAGACAAATGCATGGATAAGTCTGTCTAAGTCTGGTTTCGACACTATTCCTTTGATCTTAGCAATGTTTTTCAGATGGTAAAAAGCTGTTGATAATGCTTTGATGTAGCTGTTTAAGTTCAGTTCCGAGTCCATGATTACCCCAAGATTTCTAACCTGATTTTTTAGTGGAGGTAATATTTTATCATTTTACTCAGTCATATTTAATTCCTCATTTCACACCCTTATTGTATTCTCTACTACATTATTTGTCTTAAGGGCCAAATACCATCATATATTAGAGCCAGAAAATCTAAAACTCTTGAAAGTATGAGTTGCTCTTTTACTTTCAAAACAGAAAAGTCACTTTAAAATCAGCCTTTTTTTTTACTTTCTGCATAACGGCCAATTTTGCACTACCATGTACACTACAGCGTATGGATGATGGTGTAGTGTATGTATGTATATTTTTTGGAAATATCTAAGAGAAATGACGGGCCAGGTTGTTTACTTGTCTCAGTGGCTCGGTGGTAGAGTCGTTGGCTTGTGGCCCAGAAATTGTGGGTTCAATTCCTGCTTTGGCATTCTGTAATTCTGCCCCAGGGCAGCTGTGGCTACAAATGTAGCTAGCTTCCGCCAGTAAGTGAGAGTGAATGAATAATGGAATTATAAAGTTCTTTGAGGAGAGGATCTCCCGAAAAGCGCTATATAAATGCAAACCATTGATATCTCATTGATATGTGTTTATATCAATTTTGATATAAACACAAGTTGTGCAAGAAACGTGGGTAATCTTTGTTGAAGTTAAATCGTACAGTTGATTTTTCTCCTCAACAAAGAAAAGCTAAGTTTGCAACACATTTTTCCTTAATCAAATCAAACTTTTTAAAGCGCTTTTCAAACTACTTAGCTTCTCAGTGCTTTACAGATTAAAATTACCCTACAAACCCCACCCTTCCCAAGTGCAAAATAAAAACATAATCACAGCTGTAACCCTGAATGACGAGGAGACGGCTGCCAGAGGATTGCAGACACAGCGACGGTTCACATGGTAAAAGCATTTCTCAAAGATAAAAGAGCTCAAGACCCTTAAGACACTTAAAAACAGTTAAACTAACCTGAAAATTGATCCTAAAACATGCGGGGATGCCAATGCAGTGATTCTAAGACTGGTGTAATGTGCTCTCACCTCCTGGTCTTCGTCATGACACGAGTTGCTCAATTTTGTAAAAGCTGTAAACTTGAGGTAGTGTTTTTGGGAAGACAAGAAAGCAGATCATTACAGTAATCGATTCTATTGGTGATAAAAGCATGCATTAGTGTCTCCGTTTTGGCCTGAAAGAGAACGGGGAGGATTGGCAATGTTCTATAGGTGATCAAAACCTATTTTAGTAACGTTTTTAATGTGAGGGATAAAAGTCAGCTCAGAGTCAAAATTCACACCCAAGTTCTTGACTTGTACAGAAGGCTAAAAGACAGTGATCATAGTTTTGGTAAAAGTTTCTTTAATATTATCTTCAGTGTAAGAGGACATTACTGTAGTATATTTATACCCTCTGGAGTAAAACATGAACTGTTAATATGGAGAACAGTGCGACTAGCAGAATGATTACACATGATTCGCTACTGTAATGTTTTCCAATGACAATTAATTTGAGAAATGTCAAGGCTGACGGCTCTGCAGATGAGAGAAGAATGCTAGTCTGAACTGGAGTAGAAATTGCGTCAGAGATATAAATCCAGAGAGAAAGACAGGCTCAAAGCTTCTTCATACTCTCCTGACATCCTTCCCCTTGCTGGTCAAGCTAGCACCAAAATCATTATATTGTGTGGTCAAAATTGAGCTGGAGCCTTTGCTATTATTATTTATGTCATATGTGTCCATTTTGATTGGCATTTATGCCCAATTTTTGTGTTCAAAATCGAACTTCACAACTCTGGTAATTTTAGAGACGGTGATCATTTTTTTAAAAATTTGGACTATTACGTTTTCACTGTGGGAAGTATTAAGAAGGAGTCCAACAATTTCAGCACATTAAAATACCTAATACAAAACTGCCTAATTTCAGTCTACACCCTACACTGAGATAGTTTTACAACATAGTCACACATGGTTTTGTTAGTAATTTAGTTTTAAAATGAAAAAAATATATATCATGCATATTACATATCATGCAGTCAAGTTGATATCCATCTAAATATACAATCAGCTGCTGCTGCTTCTGCAGAGTCTTGCCCACACCACGCTCAGTAATGACATCCCTTGTAATGAATAAGCCATGAGGAGAGGCTCTTTTACACATCCTATTAGATTACTTTGCTATGCTTTACCTGACTGATGTCACCTAAACACACCTGGTTCTCTTCTTGACTTAATGTTACTTATTATTAGCACACCAAAGGTTGCCAGTAATAAATTAAGTGATGAAAATGATGGCTTAGTGTATACACATTGGAGCAGAATCCTTTATGTGTGCTTCTTTGTATCTGAAATAAATTAGAACATGGTATTCTCATGAGGCTCGTTTAACAGAAAATTGCCTTTTGCAAATAACCTTTAAGCAGATGTTAAACATACTTTTCTTTGAGCCCACATTCTGTATAAAAATGCTTTGGTATGGTCTTTGATGTTGGGCTAATGTAATATTAAAATCTTTAGGTTTGTTTTCATTAGCTGTAGGCAAATCCCTGTGTATACAGAAATAAAGGCTTGAAAACATCCATATTTGTAATTAATCAATAAAAAGAGTGTCACTAAATGAACTGAGTTACTGAAATAAAATAAATGTTCCACAATATTGAAATTTATATATTTTTTTTACATCACCGAATCTGATCCTCTTTCGGGCTTGCTCATGATCCAAATAAAAGTTTAAGAGAACCACCCAGTCAGTCAAAATCTCTGATTCCTATATGGGGAGCCTAATTCACGCCCTTCTACTTCCAGTCCATGGGTCCCCAAATGCCAAAAAAAATGAATGAGAGTCAAAGGAGCGATTAAAGTTATTTTCGGATCCAGTTTGAAGTGCGCCATGGATCGATCATATGATGTCCGTGAATTTTAAAAACAAATTTTAATGCAGAGAAAACGCTGATTTTCGACCGCAGGTAAAAGTTACTTTAGGTTTTGTGTAAAAACGCTTAGCGGACTAAAGGAAAGTAGCAGCTATGTTGGGGGTAAAGCAGTCGGTGGAGTGAGAGCCAGCATGGAGGAGAAGCTCTACAAGCTCTAGGTGAAGGTTTTACGTGCTATAGCTTTAGTGCTAACTCCTAAAATTACGTCATATATGCGACTTCTGATTTGTAGGCATTTTAAATGCGATTTTTTACAATCAAATAAATCCCAAATTACTGGACAAACACAGTCGAAACGTACATCGTTAGTTATCATTTAAATCGAAGTACAACATACGTGTGATTCAAGACGTACTTCGAACTTTTATCGCTCCATTGACTTCCATTCATTATTTTTTCGGTTTGGGGACCCCTGGGCCGACCGGAAAGGGAGGAGACTTAGGCTCCCGATTTATCAAAAATACATTCTCAAGGAGACCCAAGAACTATGAGTGTATATAAAAGGACATTTTTACTTGCCTCCATAAGCAAGGAGCTGTCCCGTAGATGTTACAGAGACAACTAAAGAAATGCAGTTTACGCATCACATTTTATAACAGATGAATGGCCTTCTACTCCTCCCACACTTTTCTCCGCTTCTTCGTGGGACAAACAGGTTTTATGATCGCAATCTCCTGCTAATCCGGGGAACACATGTCCTCACCCAAGCACCCCAGAACAACTCCAGTCTTTACAGATCAATAAAGTTCTACTTAGGATATTCATTCAAAGTACAAAGACTAAATAAATGATAAAATGCAATACTTGTATTTACAATTCTTCCTACACTAACTTGGTGAAGAGAAAAGCCTAACTTAAACTGGGAACAGTCTTTTGACACTTGGTGTCGTGGCATGAACTGTGACAAGATCTATCTAAGGAATTAAAGGTTATCTGTCATCCATGGACTTTTCTTGACAGATACAGATAATGGAGTTCATTCCAACCATTGGCTTGAGGGTTAATGTGCGTCTTTTTTCCTCTCTCCTTGTGTTTCGCTCTTCTTTTTTTTGTGTTATTCACAGCTCATTCCTCAGCTCCATTGATCTGGGAAAAGATAATAGATACATTGATTCACAAGCTCAGCAGCTTGCTTGGTTTAATCATCGGTTCAGACTAATTCTGCTTAGTCCTCAGTCAAGATGAAAATTGCTTGGACTGACAATTGACGTCCGTTGGAAACTGTGCATTCAAAAGTTATTGGGAGGTTAATCTGTTTCTTCAGTATGGAAAAGGTTGTTTTCTTGCTGGTTTTTTTTAATGTTTCTTGTCATGGAAAAAATATTATTAAAAAAATTCCCTATAAAGTTAATGATAGACACTGTTTAGTTAAAAAATAAATACATTGTTTAAATGGTAATTTTAAAGCAATTTCCAAAATGAGTTACAAAAAACATCAAAAGTTAAGATAAGGTGAGATTGATAAAACCATGGATAAATCAATACAAATATGAAAATCAGATGTTAAAGCTGAGAACAGGCATAGTGGCTTACAGATGGATTGAGCTCCTCATGCAGCCGTCCAGGGTTTGATTCCCAACCGTGAGGGCCATGCCGTATATACAGTGGGCCCCCGTCTAGTCACGTATTCTTCTGTAGAATGTGATTACCTGTTATTCATGGAAAATATGCATATTCACAGAGCTTGACGTATCACATACCTAAAATATTCAAAACAAGAGTGCAGCTTATAAAGCTGGTATATTTAGGTGCAACGCTACTCCAAATGCTTTTAGCTGGGGTTTGCACAACAGCCAAACCCGGAGTGACTCAATTAAATTTAGCTTCTAGTTTTCGTTATTTTGTTCGTTTTCGTTAACGATAATAACCTTGATCTTAAACATCACACCAAAAAGTAATTACAATCTTCATTTATGTAAATATATACATATAAGTTTAAAAAGGAACTTCAGGAGATGCAAAACCTAAAAACACTCAGAGCTGTAGAGTATCCAGTTCAGCACTTGGTTCGCCATAATTCAAAGTATCTCACAATGTTTTTGTGAGGCCCTTAGGTCTTTGATAGAAAACATTAGCAAACAGCATCATAAAGACCAAGGTACAAAGTAGGGTTAGGTTATAAACAATATCTCAAGCTTAATGTGTAAGAAACCGCAAAGAGGCAAAAGTGCAGAACTTCCATTACATGACTCTTCGAACTAACAGTAGTTTCACACCGCACTTTTCACATTTTTATTATATTGTGCCAAAATGTTCTGCTGGAGCAAATTAATATTGCACACTGAACAACTCTTTGCTTTTTCAGTCGTGGGGCTCATAGGAATGCTGTTCACTCTGAACACACTCTTGATTCCTGTGATTTTGTTACCTCCACCGAGGAGGATATATTTCCGCCAGGGTTAGTTTGTCTATCTTTCTGTCAGTTAGTTAGCAACATAACTCAAAACTTTGGCGGTGGATTTTGATGAAATGTTCAGGAAATGTCTGCAAAGGGACCTGAAATAAATTATTAGAATTTGGTGGTGATGGAAATCATTTTGTGGATCCAGGAACTTTTTAGAGTATTCTTAATCATTGGCAGATGGGTCTTTTTTCAGCACATGTGCATGTAGCTATTGAGATAGATATTGATATAGATTTAAAAAAAGCCTCTTTAATATCTGTCCTTATTTAACATTAAGTGGAGATTTTAGTTAAGTTAAGTTATCCGTCTGTCTCCCAGCAGGAAGGTCCTACATTCACATCTTTTCATGTGTTTGTTGGGAATTCTATGCTGAAGTGGGATTTCTCCAGTTTCTTCTTGCCATCCAAAAACCTGGATACCTTTATAATTAGTGTATTGGTATTGACTGACAATTTGCAAAGGTGTCCACCTTTGTTGTTTTTGATTTTTTACTTTTTTTAAATCAATGATAGCAAAGGATAATCCATGCTGCAATCCGTGGCTAAATTAAGGAGCTAAAGGATTATATGCATGAGATTCATGAGTTTTGTTTCTTGTTCTTCCGTAATAAGTGACTGCTTTTGTGGAAGCAACGTTAATTTTCTCTCTCAAGTATTCTGGAGCCGATGCAGTGGTTTCCTCTACACAATTGAGCCCATTTATACTGCAGCGTTGCTCGAGGGCTTGAAGATTACAGCTGTTTGATATTGATTTTAGCCTGGTCTCTTTGGTGCAGGCATGCATTCTCTAACCCTTTTAATGAAATTATTACTTGGAAATGATAAAATCTCCACATTCCTTTTAATTTTAATGCTTTAAGTGTTTTTAAGTGGTTCATATTTCACGACACATATTGGTGAACTCATCCTGAACCTATTCTAGATTTTGTTTTTACAGTTGTACCTAAACATCTTTTTTTAGGTTTTCTGATAAAATGCTGAATAACCAGATATTTGCAACAAACCAATTACACACAGAAAAAAAAAACCAACAGCTGAATACAACCAGTACTACATGGGTTTTATAGAAATTAACACAAAATTCTATGCTTTCATGACAATTTCAATTCAATTCAGTTTATTTATATAGCGCCATTTCACAACAGATGTCATCTCAAGGCACTTTACAAAAAGAGTTATTACAATACAATGTTAAGTGTAGAAATTACAGAACCACAGAAGATTGCGTCGTGGAATTCTCAGCAATCCCTCATACTGAGCAAGCATGCAGCGACAGTGGGAAGGAAAAACTCCCTTTTAACAGGAAGAAACCTCCGGCAGAACCAGGCTCAGCACAAGCGGTTATCTGCCGCGACCGTCTGTGGCTTGGAGAATACATAACAGAGACACAGAAAGAGCAATAGAACTGATGCAGAAGTTTGTTGCAGGACGTGGAGAATTTTCCGTCACTGCAATGCCATCTTAGTCAGGGTCGTCAAGCAGGGCTAATCCGGAGCACCTACTATAATAGAAAACAGGTTAGTGCTTGAATTGACAGCACATCATGCAGTTGGGGAGAAGTAGGAGAGAAAGTAGGAACAGACCCTAATAATGTCCTCCAACAGCCTAGCCTAAAGCAGCATAGCTACTAACATTAACCTGTCTCCTAGCTACTAGGAGACCTGGCTACCAACACTCTGTCTGAGTCCTCCTGACCCGTGGACGGTGTAGGGCCGGTAACGGCCCCCGTCATGCCGGGGTCTTCTCGGAGTCGGGTTGTTTGAGAATGCAGCTCAAAGTGGGTGGTAAACTCCATCTAAGGCTAAATACCGGCACGAGACCGATAGTCGACAACTATCTTAAGGAAAAATAGACAGAACTGAGAGGACAGAGTTGAAGAGGGCGAGAAACGTTTAAGAGATAAACGGGTGGGGTCCGCACAGTCTGCCCGGGGGATTCAACCCGGCAGGTAATGGGCGGCCGCACTGTGCGGGAGGATCCCATTGAGGGACCCCTCTCCGGCGCTGGCTGGCCCCTGTGGGGCACATTTCTTCCGCGGCGGTAAGCCGCGACCGGCTCCGGATCTTTACCTGGCTTACATTAATCTATCTCTACCTAGCTACTCTACCTCTTCCTATCTCTTCCTAACTTTTGACACTCTGCCTGACTACTAACATTAACCTGTCTCTTCCTATCTACCTGTCTGACCTGACTCTAACTACCTATAAACATATCTCTAACTGTAAGCTTTGTCAAAGAGGAAAGTTTTTAGCCTAGTTTTAAAGATAGACAAATTGTCTGCTTCACGAACCAACCCTGGGAGCCGGTTCCATAGGAGGGGAGCCTGATAGCTGAAAGATCTGCCACCCATTCTACTTTTAGAAATCCTAGGAACTACCAGTAAACCTGCAGTCTGAGAGCGAAGGTCTCTGTTAGGAACATATGGAACAATCAGGTCTCTTATGTATGATGGAGCTAGATTATTAAGGGCTTTATATGTCAGAAGGAGGATCTTGAATTCTATTCTAGATTTTACTGGGAGCCAGTGAAGAGAAGCTAAAACAGGGGAAATGTGATCTCTTCTTTTAATATTCATCAGAATCCTAGCAGCAGCATTTTGAACTAACTGTAGACTTTTAATTGTATTCTGTGGACTACCTGATAATAGACAGTTACAGTAATCCAGCCTTGAAGTAACAAATGCATGGACTAGTTTTTCAGCATCAGTCCTGGACAGGATGGTTCTAATTTTTGCAATATTCCTAAGGTGAAAAAAGGAAATCCTACAGACTTCTTTAATGTGAGTTCTAAATGACATATCTTGGTCAAAAATGACACCGAGGTTTTTTGCTTTATTACTGGAGGCTAATTTAATGCCGTCCAGGTGAAGGGGCTGACTAAGTAGTTTCTTTTTCAGAGCTTCTGGTCCAAAGACGACAACTTCTGTTTTATCAGAATTTAGAAGCAAGAAGTTTAGAGTCATCCAAGTTTTTATGTCTTCCAGACATGCCTGTAGTCTACCTAACTGATTGGATTCATCAGGATTTATGGATAGATATAGCTGTGTATCATCTGCGTAACTATGGAATTTTATCCCATGCTGCCTAATTATTTTACCAATAGGAAGCATATATATAGTAAAGAGAATCGGCCCAAGCACTGAACCCTGTGGTACTCCGCAAGTAACTATTGAGGTTGAGGAAGATCTATTGTTTACCTGAACAAACTGAAATCTGTTAGACAAATAAGATTTAAACCAACCTAGTGCTGTTCCTATTATACCGACACTTTGAAGCCTTTCTATGAGAATATTGTGGTCAACAGTGTCAAAGGCAGCACTGAGATCTAACAGGACCAGAATGGTCACCAGTCCATTGTCTGAGGCTATGAGAATATCATTAGTAACCTTCACCAGAGCTGTTTCAGTGCTGTGATGAGCTCTAAAGCCTGACTGAAACTTCTCAAACAGCTCATTATTGTTTAAATGCTCACATATCTGGTGTGCAACTATTTTCTCAAGAATTTTAGATAAGAAGGGAAGATTAGATATCGGTCTATAGTTAATTAAGTCGTTTTGATCAAGAGAGGGTTTCTTAAGTAGAGGTTTAATTACAGCAATCTTAAACTCCTGTGGTACATATCCATTGACTAAGGATAGATTCATTATATTTAAAATTGGAGCAGCGATCAGAGGGAAAACTTCTTTTAAGAGTTTAGTTGGGATTGGGTCTAAAACGCAAGTTGAAGGTTTAGATGAAGCTAATAATTTTAGTACATCACAAAGTTCGGCTGCATTAAAGCAGTTTAAGCATATATTAGGTTCCACCATTTTTGAGGCTGCCTCATTAACTAAGGAGGAAGCAAGCATATTGGGAAGGTTCCCAATTATCTTATTCTTTATGGAGTCTATTTTATTTATAAAGAATTGCATGAAGTCGTCACTGCTTAGAGCTTGGGGAATGGTTGGCTCGATAGAGCTATGATCCTGTGTGAGTTTGGCAACTGTATTAAAAAGAAACCTAGGATTATTTTTATTCTCCTCGATTAAAGATGAATAATATGCTGTTCTAGCTGTGTGAAGGCTCTTTTTATATAGCAATAAACTATTTTTCCATATTAAAAAGGAATCATGTAAATGCGTGGAGCGCCATTTTCTCTCTAGTTTTCTAACATTCTGCTTTAGGGTACGTAGCTCTAAATTAAACCAGGGATGACAATGACCCTATCCATATCACAAAAGGTTCTGATAATTCATAAGGGAAATATTTGCTCCAGACACCATCTGGGTACACCTGGACTAGGGCTGGGTGAAATGGCCTAAAATAAATGTCACATAATAATTTGCATTTAACAAGATACATGACATACACTCACTAGCCACTTTATTAGGTGCACCTGTACAACTGCTCATTAATGCAAATTTCTAAGCAGCCAATAACATGGTGGCAATTAAATGCATTTAAGCATGTCAACATGGTCAAGATGATCTGCTGCAGTTCAAACCAAATGGGGAAGAAAGGTGATTTAAGTGACTTTGAACGTGGCATGCTTGTTGGTGCCAAACAGGCTGGTCTGAGTATTTTAGAAACTGGTGATCTACTGAGATTTTCACATAAAACCATCTCTAGGGTTGATAAAGAATGGTCCGAAAAGGGGAAAATATCCAGTGAGCGGCAGTTCTGTGGGTGAAAATTCCTTGTTGATGCCAGAGGTCAGAGGAGAATACCCAGATTGGTTCAAGCTGATAGAAAGGCAACAGTAACTAAAATAACCCCTCGTTAAAACCAAGGTATGCAGAAGAGCATCTCTGAACGCGCAACACATTGAAATTTGAGGCAGATGGGCTACAGCAGCAGAAGACCATACCGGGTGCCACTCCTGTCGGCTAAGAACAGGAAACTGAGGCTGCAATTCACACAGGGTCCCCAAAATTGGACAATAGAAGATTGTAAAAATGTTGCCTGGTCTGATGAGTCTCGATTTCTGCTGCAACATTCGGATGGTAGGGTCAACAACACGAAAGCATGGATCCATCCTGGCTTGCATTAATGGTTCAGGCTGATGGTGTAGTAGTTTGGGGGACCTTTGGGCCCCTTTGTACCAGTTGATCATCCTTACCATGCCAATGCCTTCCTGAGTATTGTTGCTGACCATGTCCGTCCCTTTATGAGCTTAGTTTACCCATCGTCTGATGGCCACTTCCACTTGGAAAATGTGCCATGTCATAAAGCTTGAATGATCTCAGACTGTTTTCTTAAACATGACAATGAACTCCCTGTACTCAGAGGGCCTCCACAGTCTCGAGATCTCAATCCAATAGAGCAAGGTATACCTAATAAAGTGACCAGTGATTGTTTATCACAATATTCAAGCTTCTTGCTTCATCTCTATAATACTGTTCAACCCCCTTGTGCAGGTGTGAAGGGACTCCAGAAAACCTTCAACAAGACTGAGTTTCAGCAGACGCTTTCACTTTCCACAGCATGGTACATCCTTAACACTAAGGGGCTGTAGTCCAAGACATACTCCTCTACTGACCCAATGGCACAAGAGCAGTCAGCTCCAATTTCTTCAGTCCTATTTAAATAAGCCAAAGAGGTTTTCAGATGTAGAGTGATTACTCAAACTTGCTACTTTTTGGCCATATGGCTCAGTGGTATGTCTGGAAAGAGAATAATGAAACATAAGCCGAAAAAAAACCAAAAAAAAACACCATGCCTGCAGTAAAGCATAGTAGTGTCTGTGATTCCTGGCCGGGGGTTGATTATCTTCATCTGGCACTGGCAACTTGCAGTATGTGTAGAACTAAATAGATTTCATCAAGTACCAAGAAATCATGGAAAAAAATGTAAGTATAAACAGAAACAAAATAGAAGTAATTATTTTTTGACCTAAGGAGGAACGATACAGAGTCAGCACACAGCTTCAGCTAATACAACTAAAAATGACTCATCAGGCCCGTAATCTAGGTGTAATAATGGACTCAGACCTGAACCTCCAGGGTCACATAAAGGCAATAAATAGGTAAGCCTTCGATCACCTGAAGGACATTTCTAGGATTAAAGGACTGATATCACAGAAGGACCTTGAAAAACTGATCCATGCGTTTATCTTTAGTTGGATTGATTACTGCAACAGCGTCCTCACAGGTCTACCTAAAAAGATCAATCAGACAGCTGCAGCTGATCCAGAACGCTGCTGCTTGTGTTCTCACTAGAACTAGTAAAGTAGAACACATCACCCCAGTTCTAAAGTCCTTACACTTGCTCCCTGTAGCTCAGAGAATTGACTTTAAAATACTCCTACTGGTTTATAAATCACTGAATGGTTTACCACCAAAGTACGCTGAAGATATGCTGTCACTATATCAACCCAACAGACCACTCAGCTCCTCCAAATCTAGCTTACTAAACATTCCTAGAATTAGAACTAAACAAGGAGAGGCAGCTTTCAGCTTCTATTCTCCACAAATCTGGAACAAACTTCGAGAAGAATGCAAAAACGCTGAATCGTTAGGCTCTTTTAAATCAAAGATTAAAACTCTACTATTCAGAGCTGCCTTTGAGCCCTAAATTGCGCTTTCTGATCACTATTTGATTCTCGTGGTTTAACTTTTATTCTTATTTTTTATTTCCTTTTTAACTGATTGTGTTTTATGTGTTTTTAATCTATATTAATTGCATACATTTGTTCCTTACATCATCTTTTCTTATTGATTGATTGTGTCTATCTGTTAAAACTATATGTTTTTGTTTTTCTAATCATGCTTTTGTGATGATGTATTTGGTATCAGTATCACTGAATCATGTAAAGCACAGTCAAACAAAAATTGCCTTGCCTTAATTCGGTCTGTGAGAAAGCTGAAGCTTGGCACCACTGGAGGTTCATTCAGGACAATGATCCCAACCATATCTCAAACCACAGAAACCATCTTGAAAGATACCAGAATAGCTATTATTGGCACCTACCTTTACCTCTATTGAAAATATTTGGTAGGATTTGCATTATGTAGACTGGTAAACATTTTTAAGAATGAAAGTATTTATTTCTGGACGAATGGAAGCACAACCAGAAGCTGGGATCTGGCATTTAATTACATTAAATACAGGTGACTTTTCAAGTTATTGTATTTATTTTCTTGTGTGTTTAACACAACCCAGAAGAGGTACTTGGATGGGATGATGGGATCCTGACTTTGCATAGCAAGATCTCTATTTCTCTACACCAGTGATTTTTTGTTGTTGAACCCATTTTTAAAACCTGAACAGATTCCTCATAGGGTGAAGGGGAGTTGAAAAGAGGCCCGTAGTAGCACCCAGATCCCAAAGAAAGGACTATACTCACAGATTCACATTTGAACTGGACGTAGAGTTCAGTGAACTGGTGTATCCCTGCATCACTCAGAGTGATATTAAACGTCCTGCTCTCCAGACAAACATGAAAGATATGAACTTTGGGGTATCATCCTCCTTCAGGGTGAGATGGATGGTAGTGAAGGAGTGGTGGCTGAATATCCTGACAGCTGGCAGCTCTGTTGTAGTGACTGAGCAGCTGCCTGCTTCTTTAGCATCGTCTAACACACAGATCAGTCTTATCACCTCTGTGTGGATGTGGATCGAGCCATCACAGGACTTAAGTTAAATGTTTTAAAGCATCCTTTAGACTTTTATTTTTATTAAAACTAAAATACAGTCCTGAAACTTTTATTTTATCTGTATTTTCCCTCAGCACTTTACCTACTTAAGATTAACTCAGGTAAATTTCTCTCGTGCTCTCCGTCAGTGCATAATCAAAAAAACAAAACCAATTTAACAGAAAATATTTGAGCCAATTCTTTATTCTCTTATTTGTGTACTGCTAAGCTGCTGAACTGCTTGTGTTAATCCTTTTTTACTGCTGCATTGTGTTCAGGTTGCTTCTTGGAGGTGTACCGCATATCCTCAACGGCAGCTTGTGTCATTTGTCAAAGTGTGCTGACTCCTGGCCTACATTCACTGCTGCCATATGTTACAGTCAAAAGCAGATAGAGCACACAGGGGCAAACATATATAATGCCCAGGCTTCTCTAGAGTGGCTTGTTGATGCCTGTGTCTTAATGTGAAGGTATTCAGCTGCTGCACTATCTCTACAGGGGTGGGATTCCTGGCTCATGCACGGCTCTCAACAAAAACCAAAATACCTAATAAAGTGGCCAGCTGATCTGATATGCATTAAGAGGTAAAGTGGCAGAATAAAAAAAAACATCTGCCGCTTTTTATACTGCCTTTCAAACTGCCTATTTTTTATTAATTTGGTACTGTTTTACTTGTATAGTGCTACGATCTCTTCCTACAGATTTCTTCTGTTTTTTATTTTCTTTTGTCCCGTTCTTCAGATCATCAAACACATTATAATATCAGTCAGGGATATTTCATTAATTACAAAAATAATTGTTCAAACCCCAGTATATCTGATGTAAAGCTAAAGCAGTGTTTAAAAACAAAAGTACTTCATGCATATTGGTGGTAGTGCCGATGGTCTAAGCTGCTTTGCTACTTCAAGACCCTAGAAGACTTGCCATGATTAAAAGAGTCATGAATTCAGCTCACTACCTAAAAATGCTGAGGAACCCATTAGCTTTTGATCTTTACTGTATAAGCTGTTCAAAGCTTACCAGCAAGCCCTCTAAATGGGTCAGAAGACCCAAAATAAAGATTATAGAGAGGCCTGGTCACAGTCCGGATTTAAAGGGGAAGTTTTTTTTTTTTCAATCTGGACCTTATTTATAGGATCCATTAACAAGTTTGGAGCTGCTTGGAATCCTTGAGAAGAAGTGTATATCCAGCCGCGATCAGCGTATATCCATATAATGGGAGTCGTCTAAACAAGGCATTATCTGCCCCAAAACTCCTTTTTTCAACCAATTGTTTGTTATTTAGCATTAGCACTACTCCCCTCAGAGTTCAGGGCATCTTGGAAATGCTTCTTTGTTCTCTTCCGGAGTGATTTAGAGGCTCATAACCCAACCGATTCCAATTTACACTAACCGGTAATTTCATTGACGTTGCAGCAGTCCACCATTACAGCTGCAGTCTAAGCAGGATGCGAAAAGGAAGCCGTGGAACCTGAAGTTAGTCCACTTGATCATGTTTTTTGCTGCAATTTGAAAACACGCAAACGATGTTAATGTCTGCCGTAGCAAGTTCTGTCTAGCTGACTGCCATAGAGCACAGAGTGACATTGGATTAAGCACGGCAGTGAAGTCATTGAAATCCCATGTTAATGTAGTTGCATTATAAGCCTCTGAATTACCCTGGAAAAGAACAAGAAAGCACTTCTGAGATGCTCTAAACTCTGAGGGGAGTAGTGCTAATGATTAATAACAAAACATTGGTTAAATGAAGGTGTTTTGGGGCAAATATTGCCTTATTACAGGGGGCACTTTGCCTGCCCCCACTACTCCCATTATATGGATGTACGCTGATCACGCCTTGATTTAAACTTCTTTCGAAGGATTCGAAGTGGCTCAAAACTTGTCTGGGTGGGTAAATGAATGTAATTCATGCAAAAAATAAGGTATTAAAAAACCCATTTCCCCTTTAATTCTGGCTGACATGCTGTGGCATAGACTCAAAAACCTTTCATTGTGGCTGTATTAAAACAGTTCTGCAAAGAAAAGTTGGCCATTTTCTACAATGATCCGAAAAACTAATTACTTGTTACTGTAAAAGCTTGATGGTGCTTGCCAAGGCTTGTTTGGCTTAGGGAAAAATTACTTTTCTAATAAGGATAGTGTTTTTTTTCTCTTATTAATTTGGTTTGTTTCAAAACTCCTTTTGCTTTTGCTCTTTGTCTCATTTTAAAATGTTTGTAATGATTTGAAACTTTTCAAAGTGAAATTAACCAATATAATGGCTTACCTCAAACAGAAATTGTCTACCAGGCTGCACAGTAGTAAGGTTGGTAACACTATTGAAGTATTGAGAGAAGGTCCTGGGTTCAAAATCCAGTCGGGGTCTTTCTGCCTGGAGTTGGCATATTCTCCCCGGGTAAATGAACTGAACTTATGTAGTGCTTTTCTAGTCATACTGACCGCTCAAAGTAAGTTACACTGGAGCCACATTTACTCATTCACACTCGCAAATAGCTACTCTACCTACCAAGCTACAGTCACTCCTACTCAGACATCCTTCCACACTCCAAAAGCATGCTCCGGTTAAGTGGTCTCTCCAAATTATCCTTAGTTTTGTCTGTGTGTGTGGTTGCTTTTCCTATCTGTCTCTTTGTTGCCCTGTGATGGACCAGCGAGCTGTCCATCACACCTCTCTCCCGATGGACTATTAGAGACAGGCAGCAGCCCCCCACTCCACAATCAGATTCACACATGGCCCTTTTAAACTGTTTATCGTTTAGCCAGTTGCTGAGGCAAACTGAATGGCTAACATTTTCTGTATGTAGAGCTGACTGTTTCTTATTAATGTTGGACAACCCTGAGCGTCCTCTTAATGGGACTATCCTATGACAACAGAGTGATTTCAGTCAGAGGCTTCAACAGTTTTACTGTAAGACAGACTTCTACTGTAGTGGAGGAAACACTGAGCTGTCTATAGAGGTACTGGTTCAGACTGGGATCACTCTGGGAGAACCTCCCAGAGCTCCACTTAAAGCCATTCAGAGTATGAGAAGATATGACTTGGAGAAAAGGCTGTAATATTTCTTCTGTTATTTATCATTTCCACAAAGCTGCTGATACAGGTTTGGGATATATAAATGTGAGGAGGAAGATGGATGTATGTGTGATCTCATATGAACAATAATTAATGCAGCGAAGGTAGAAATAACCAAAATGTATGTGGATATCAGAAGTTGTGTTAAACATCACATAAATAAAATGTAATATAGAATTAGTAATCAAATGTCACAATTTACCATTTTCCAATAAGTAGAACACTCAGCAGATAAAACTGTCCAGTTAATCAATGTAAACAGTAGCAATGAATGCTCTTATTGTGAAGTATCGGTGTGTACACATTTAATACCGCTAATCAGTTAGCACTAATTTAGGTCCGAAAAACATCTCTTTAATTGAATAATGCACATTTTTAACGCAGCGGTAACTCACTATGAAATGTACTGAAGCTATACGCTGAGCCAACATGTAAAATTAACATTAATAGCCTACGGCACTTTTATTCTCTCGTTTTACTGCTGATTGAACTTGAAATTTGGCTGATGATCAAGTCAGAGCTATTTTACCTCAAGATCCTTCTGCAATGTTGTTTTCTCAAACTGTATTGTTTTGAGTGATATAACTGAATTATTATTTTTCTATTTCTGCATTTTGCGTCTCTTTTCGTTCATCTTCAACTCCCACAGTTTAACCTATCAGTCGCACTGTATGACTGATGTCTTTGACGTTGGCTTAATATCACCCCCAAAGCAGGAGGGGGGGGCGATATGTAAACCTCTCCCCCTCAGGGTGTCCCACATTGTCGGACTGTTTTATTAAGGAGGAGCTGCTGTGCATGTACAACTTTAACAAGATTCTATATGCAAAGATTTTTGCGCCCTAGGCAGAAATACGTGCTCAATCAGACATCGATGAGAGAGCACTGTACATATGTCTAAATTTAAATAAAAGTCTTATCATGTGTGCTGTTTTGTACTGAGGAGACTGTGTGGCTCATGCTGCGTTTTAAAGATTCAGGAGAATAGAGGGAGGAAAACAATACGTATGTATTAGGTGTCTGTTTTTTGTACTCTTTCCCTAAGGCAATAATGTAATATCACCAGACTTACTGAAAAAATGTCAAGTGACGTAATAATACATCGAGAATGTTACACTTTATAATAATCATTTTAGAACGTAATATTTTATCTGTGTGAAATATCAAAATGAGTCAAGACAATGCAGAAAGGGACACAGCTAAAATAAAATTGCCTAGTCAAATTAGAGAGGCACCAGCCGGACTTTTTCTGCTTGTCAGTGGGTCAACACTTCCGTTTTTTCTTTCTTTTCCTTTTTTATTTGAATGCACCAAATCTAAGGGCTACATTGTAACTCAAATGACTGTGTGGACACACCTCGAAACCAGGCTTGGAATATATTAAGCTTTTGAAAAAGCCTCCTCCAAACCCTGAACTCAACACCAGTCAGAATTATGCCAGAAGCCTTATAAAGACTACAAAAGGTATCTGGCTCTGCTCAAACTTATAAAGTGACCAAAGCAAATATACGCAGGAGTAAAGGTACATATATTAGATTATGGGGATCGTTTTGGCCCTGTGCGAAGAACAGAAAACCCATGATAAATTTAAACTTGTGCACTTAATGTTTTTTATGAATAACTAAAAGTGTATAAACAGTCCACCCTGAAAAAAAGTGAAGTAAAATCTTAAAGGCCCAAAATGAACATTTTCCCATAATGCATGTATATAACATTAATTGCTGATCCAAAGTGCAAATGCCATCCTGCGGGTTTGAGAATGACCAACGCATCAGACTGGTCAACTCCTGCCACATCAAGCAACAGAAACAGTTTACATGACTGCTGTGATGTGACATTATTTAAAACTATTAGGTTAGATTTATTTTTAAAATCTTACCTTTTCACTTTAAAGACTGTTAGAGCTATTTGCATGAATGAGTAAGAAATATTTCTGATCAGAGTTGTCATTTGTTTATGGTAAGACTCCTCCGCACATGGCCCAGTGAGGCGCCTCATCCACCTGGGACCCCTCCTGGTTGGATGAGGTGTGCCGTTCCACTGCTGATTGCCTCTCCGTGTTTCAGCAGCAATGCACCATTCAAGTATGCGGGCAACTTGACAAATGAGCAGCGATCTGAGCAGTGGGGGGATGCTTGTACTGCACCACATCCTGTCCCGTCCACATCCCCCTGCCCTGCAGTGGTTCACCTCCCTTAACAGATGCGCTTTTTTTCTTCTCTAAACCAGCAAAAGCACCAATGTAAGTCACATTAGAAGAATATGTGCTTGGTACATGCCTGCTGACACATGTAGAGAGAGTGAAGGAACATGAGATTGCACAGTTTTCTTTTTTTGTTGCAAAATATCCCTTTATTAAACATTCCAGACTGATTATGATGTGAAATGTATTGCATTAAAAATATATTAACACTATATTCATGTTCAAGTATTTAAAATCATTTTATCATATTACACAACCCCGTACAAAAAAGTCAGTTTAAATGATTTTTTCCAACTTTGATTTTACATTTTATTACAATATAGATTAAAACACAGCTAATATTTTAGGAGGAATTATATAAAAATAGCAAATGTCCAATATGGTTCCTTATGCGTGGAGACCCTTAAGCTAGCATTTAGTGTTCACATCTGCCATCAACTCCTTCTGGATTTTCCAAAACATTTGTTCTTTTCCATCTTTTGACTAACGTTTTAGTTTGCCAAGATAAAGGGGGAAAGGCAGAATAGCCAAATACTCTCCTCCAGTAAGAGTAGAACTACTTTAGGGTGTACTGAAGTAAAAGCAAGAAGTAGTTATCCAACAATGACTAAGGTAAGAGTAAAAAAAAAGGTTTTTGATTAACCACCAACTTGAGTTCTGATTAACTGATCAGAACATCTGACTAAATATTTCCAAATTGTTGTCATCAGGCAATATTCATATTTTAAAGACTAAAATTTAGAAAATATACAAATAACGAGATTACAAAAGAGGCAGAATAGTCATTTTTCCGACAAATTCACTCAACCAGAAACATATAAAAGCCATATTAACAGTACTACTGATCCCATTTACTTCCAGGAAATGAGATCAGGGCATTGTGATGGCCACTCCCAAACATTGTCTGTGTCGTCTTTGATCAAACTGCTTCATAACTAACTAACATTAGTGTATGCTTTGGATCTTTGTTCACTGGAATTTCCATTTCATCCCAAGCTTCAACTTCATAGCACCCCCCACAACTTTGGTTTTAGCTTCATCAGACCCAAGGACATTTCTCCAAGGGTTAAGATATTAGTTCTTGACTGCATTTGCTTATTACAAAATGTATTTTTTATGCATATTACTTTTAGAATTTTGGCTTTGGTCTCTTTGAATGGCATTTAACTCCATATTGGTAAAAGAATTGTTTCACTGATGATAGTGATGCTCTTTCACCAGCTTCACCCAGCACATTCACCAGGTCTTTTACTTTTGTTATGGTGTCAATTTACACATTTTGCACAAAAACACATCCATCTTTTGGTAACAAAACTCCACTCCTTGACCTGATGGCTTGACATTCCAGTGGTGTTTATACTTGTGAACAATTGTTTGAACAGATGAAAGTGACACTGCAGGCGTCTGAATATTGTTAGCAAAGATAACCCAGACTTATGCAGCTCCACATTTCCCCTCGTGATGTCGTGGCTGATTTCTTTTGACTCTCCCATCGTGTCTCACAAGGTCGGCAGTTTGTTTCTTGTGTTGCCTTAAAATTGTATCCAGAGGTTTTCCTCCAGCTAACATACATGTTGTGAATGAGGAACTTATAAGACTTGCCTATCTCAGTTTTTGCCTATTTATTAAAGACAGTATGCTTAGACAGTGTCTGCTATTTTCAAGAAAGTAAAGAAAAATCTGGTAAAAAAAAAACTCTGAATTATTCTGGAATTTAGCAAACAGACATAATTTGGTCATCCCAACCTACATTAAATACGGAAAATCAGCCAGAAAAAGACAATGGGGGGGGGGGGGGGTGTCTGTATTTTCATACTGTGTCTGGAAAAATTTGGTTTCAGCTGTGTATATCTCAGTAAAGTGAAGACAATAATCGATATGGCACCTGGCAGACATTCCAAAATAAATGAAATTATTTCCAAAGAACTGACTTAAACTTTACAGTTCTAAAGGATAGTTTATGCACAGAAACACTACTGCATTTCACCAACACTAATACCCTGGGGTTATTTATCTTCACATGGAACCAAGGTTAGTATTATGAAATTGTGCGCTAATGGAAATACCTGCCAGTTTGACTGACTGCTAAACTGTGATGTACAGTATAGTTATCACATTGAAGGGACCAAATGTTTTAGAAATATTTTTTTCCCTAGTTTTCCATTGAATTTCAAAGCACAAAAACCCCTAGTTTCCCTGGGGTGTTCACACTCCATGTGAGACTTTGAATGCTTTAATTTTGGACCATTAACAAAATAAGTTGAGCTGGAAGATTGGGAAATATTTTTATTGCCTGGTGGCCAATTTTTCTATGCTAAAACAGGAAAGCTACTTGTATCAAGCTTTGTTTTTTTTGTAATTTTTATTACTCATTTACTCAAAGTAATAATTAATTCAAATTTGTTATTACTTTTACGTGTTCAGTCTTGTGACAGCAGTTCTATAAACCTGAAATTAAGTATGCTGAAGTGCAAAAAAATGTTTATAGATCTTTCAGTAATACTTGATACTAATAATGTAAAGCCATACATTATAAAATAAACATACTCAATGGGCTTTCAAAGTACTACACGTAAAAGTCCATCCAGAAAAGAAATGAAAGATTTTCTAATTCATGCCCACTGTGCTAAGAAAGGACAAAGATTATTTTATTGCTGAGTAAGGATTTCTCTTTTGCAGAGCAGGGTTGTGGAGGTCTTGTATTGCAAGCGATACTCTGAAACATAAGATGCCTTCTCACCTATAGCATCAGTCTATTTAAGTGTTCCAGTTGAATCAAACAGTTGGAGACTAAACAAAATGTACAGAAGCATGTTACGATATTTGCATAAAGAAGCACCACTGGTGATGGTTGCATCCGCTTCTACGCTTTAAAGTCAGATCATGAAGTACCAAGCAGCTGAACTAGTTCTGCAGCTCCATCACTACATTGGCTGCAAATTGCATCCACCCACCGGTCCTCCTTAGAAACTGCAGCGGGGAGCAAGTGAGCAGCAGTGTCTGACGCAGCATGCGATCATTCACCTTGACTGCGTGCGTTGCTCGAACTTGCCTCCGTTGCAGCTGTCAATGCATACCTCCGCTCACCCCCACCAGCCGAGGCCTCCATCCCCTCTGGAGGCAGCACACTCTGCCAGCCGTGGAGTGGGACGTACTATCGATCCTGCTGAACTGATGGTTTCTAAAAGGGAGCCAGTAAGCATGTCTTCTTGCCCCTCCTCCACTGTGGAACGGCCCTGAGATATCAACAAGCTCAGCACATTGCACCATCTCTGCATGGGAAAATGGGATTTTAACCAGGAGATGAGCTGAGTGGAAGGTAATTCAAGTCGTCAAGCTATGTTCCTCACAGAGGATGTAAATTGAGCCAAGTTACCTTCAGAAGCCTCACAAACTGGAAAAAATAAGGTCATATTTAAAGGTTGCTCTTATTCCAGTACCTAACATGGAGAATTCAAATGACGCATTTAAAAATAAGCATGAGGATTGAGTGAAAAGCTGGGAAATTGGGAAACTCATTTATGAGGCTTTCAGTCCTTGATCAGAACAAGTGTGTGTGCGCCAGCTCTGCTTTGGGAAGAATACATTTCCTGAATGTGTTCATAGGCTGCATGGCCCTCAGACAGGAAGAGGTGTGTGCCTCAGAGAAGCCGCTAGGTGGCAACAGAGTACTCATATTCCACAAAACTCACCTGAATTTTGCTGCATTTGGTTTGACTCACAAATGTCTCCAGGTTTGAACATTCGCAGTCATTTAACTGAATCATTTATGTTGGTTACTGTTATAGCTGATGATTATATATATAAGAGCAATGATACCTGTAATGCTTTTCCTATAAATGAAGCCTCTTGGAACAGAGTTTCTGCTTGTTAAGATATGAGTCTAAAGGATTGCAATTGACTGTGCTGACTGTCCAGAACAGGAAGGTTATGTACTAGGTGGCTCCTTCTGTTCAGATAGGTAGGTAATTAGGTTTTACAAGCTGTGGGAGCTCAAGTCATTAGGGTTTTGCTGAGAAAAACAAAACCTTCTTTTATTTTGTGAAAACACAATTTTAAGTAGGTGTTTGCATCACATCTTGTATTATTAAATGTCCTCAGTGCAGTAAAAGTTGCCAGGAAGGCAAGGAGCTGAAGCAGGATGAAGCAGTATGGAAGCATATTTTTGATCTAAAGGAAAATCAGAATTAAGTTTTTAGAAAAAACTCTCTTTTACAGACTCAGTTTTAGTGATAGTGGGTTTTTTTATATTAAAGAAAAAAGTTTACTTAAAATATGATTTTTAAATAATTCTCAGTTCATCCATCCCTTTGAAGTTGTTCAATCTTGTTAGGTTCTGAAGTATTTAGTTGTGTTCGTCTTACTAGAAATCAGTCAGTGGCTAAAACTCATCCAACTCTGCTCTAGTTGGAAGAAGCTGGGGAATTCAATGGGAGGCATAGACACCAAAGCAGGTTTCAGCTACTCCCGTCAAATTATTGGTATGGATTAGCATCTAGGGCTGAAACGATAGCAAGCAGATTCCTGAGCGGCGGATTTGGAAGATGTGGAGTTCAATTTGTGGCGGTATTTTAAAAGTCTAAAAAAAAATGCAGCAGTTTGGGGCCAGTAGGGCAGGAACTACACAACAAAACTACTTCTGTATAGTCCATCTTCTCAACTACATGGAGATATAGTGGTAATATTTAAAAATCTCCTTTTTGGCTATTCATGAAACAAAATGCCAACCAATAGACCAGGGATCACCAACTTGGTTATTAATATTTGCGAGTAAGTAACGTGATCAGTTATTATTCTTTTCATATAACTAAAGATAAACCATACAACTATGTAGTGGACAGGTAGCCCTTCGTATTACTAAGCACCCTCTAGGTAGCTCTCCGTATCAAAATGTTTGGTGACCCCTGCAATAGACGAAACACTACGGCAAAAAAGAATGACGATGTACTGGTTTGTTATTTGTTTTTGTTTTTTTCTTTAAATCTTTCCTTTTTCAAGAAAGTCCAAAATCTGATAATTGTCTTTTTTTATATAAAATGCTGTGAAATAGTATTTCTCCCTTACAAATTTCTTTTTACACAGATTATCAATCCAACTTTAATATCAGACCATGATAACCAAAATAAATATAAAAATCAAATTTCAAATGAGGATTTATTATGTTAAATCATAAATCAACAAGATATATCTCCAGTTAAATGAGGAATTAGCGTGAGTAATTACATTTTTTTTCCATTGTCATGCCTGTCAGAATTGTAGAAGGAATACATGATTTAAATACAACCTATCTGATAATATAAAGAAGGATAAACGTTTTTAAAGAAAACAACAGATTTTAGAGAAACTTGCTAAGAGATGAAAAAGCCAATGCCATCTATTAGTCCGCAAATGTTACAAGTACTTTCCCAGACTTGTGGACTATTGTCCACAGTGATATGTATACACAGGAAGAGAATGTACCTCCTTCTGCAACTCAAAAAGTACAAGCTTCCACAGGAGCTGTTTGTCATCGTCCACACTACCAAAAATCATATTGTCCTGTGTTCAATGTGTCCATCATGAGGGGTTTGGCTTATCCACGAAATAGGACATGAGATTATCTATCTATCTGTCTATCTATCTACAGCAAAGGGGAA
Source organism: Apricaphanius iberus (assembly GCA_028564705.1). Lineage (NCBI taxonomy): Eukaryota > Metazoa > Chordata > Actinopteri > Cyprinodontiformes > Aphaniidae > Apricaphanius > Apricaphanius iberus. The sequence continues at coordinate 1,147,519 of JAPXFQ010001412.1, forward strand.
TCGAAATGGTTCGTGTGCACACATTTGGTAAATAAAGCTGATTTTGATCAAAACGTGATTTAATGAAGATGAAAATGCCACTCGCAATATGGCGGCGCCCCGCATTTCCATTTCCGCCTTCCCCCGTGGGTCGAATATGCACTCATTTTTTACTGCAGATCGTCACGGGGGAGGTCCTAATCTGCTGGTGCAGCTGGGAGCATTTTACCACGTGATTCGAGCGATGTCAGACCAGTCATCACCATTTCATCTAATTCATGTCGGGGGTTCAAATGTTAAAAGGTGAAACAGAAAGGAGAACTACGATGAAGTAGACGAAGAACCCCGACCCCGGTTCTCTCAGCTAATCACCGAATCGCAACTCAAACAAGGTCAGTTGTTGCTGTGTTCTTTTAAGCTGCTGACAAAGCGTCTGTTTTTGCTTTTAGTGTTCCTCTCTTCACATTCAAAACACATATTTGGTGTCGGTGGAGGAGGGGGGGCAAACAACATGGCCTTTAATGATCCACCGTCCCCAAACGTTCACCATAGCGACGTTAAATATCCTAGTTCTGCCTTTGTAGCCTGTTTGTAACATTAGCCACGTAATGCTAACCACAGCAGGTTTTTGTCACAATCTTCTTGTTTGTGTACGTGTAAAATTGCGGGTCTTGTTTAGCTAAACTATTAAAAAAGATACGAGTTTCTGAATTAAGGGTTCCTAATGTTTGTGTTTGCGTGCGTGGGAAGCTCGTCGAGCAACGAGCGCTGGAGTAGGGAATTAGCTTGCGTTAACATCGGCTAGCATGGCAAACTCAGCGGGTACTAGGCCCGCGATGGTAGCTTACCTTCTCCTACTTTTTATTAGTACGTTTCAACAACAAAAACCCCAAAAAACAACAACCTGGGACATCTTAATATATACAGCATTTCATAGTCTTAAGTTAGTCATCTACAGCAGGTAGTACTGACGAAGACTTAACTAGCATCTGCTAGCTTTTTGGTTTAGAGGCGAATATCCTACTTTGTTTAAACACGAAGAGTCCTTGTTTACAGAATTAAAGTTAACCATGTCCAGGAAGACCTTAGTGGTATTCCAGACACTGCATCGCTGTGTTTTCTGTGACCAAATGAGAAAGGCAACTCTCTGAAGGTAACGAATCTAATGTTTTAAAGGGAGAAGGTGATAGAAAAATGAAAATAAGCTAAACAAACCGCCCTCATACCGTTGAATCTACAGCATCTTATCAGGAAAATCAGTGTAGTCTTTGATGCGAGCTGTACTGAGGGCTTGCTATAAACATCCCCAAACTTACACAAAGGGAAGTATCTGTGTGCCACAGTAGTAAACTGGTGGGGGGCGAATGGGGGGAGGGCCTGGTACACTGAAATACAAAATTAAGTCATATTTGTTGTCTGATTAAAAAAAAATACAAATCTTATTTTCTTTAGTCTTATCTAGGTAAATAGATTGTGTCCTGAAAGTTATATAGCATGCACAGGCCTTGTTCTTCTAACTGATAAAAGGATGATGACTTTGTTAAACTTTCCCCCACATCTGCCAATCTGCCTAATTTAAACATGGCACAGTCTAAATTGAGCCTTACATCCAAAACAAGTGTCTCCTTGGCTCGGCTAATTCAACGAGTCCTTCCTCTTGCATTGTAATCAACTCTAAACCAAACCAGGGGCCCAGGAACCCCAGTCACCAAGCCCGGCCTGGCTTTTAGCCTGTGAACCAAAGCGTGCCGCAAGCCAACTTTTACTGCTTGCAGTGCTTATATTTTTAATAGATAACAATTTAAGGAGCGGGGAGATGTTTTTTTTTATGGTCTCAGTTTAAGTATTTTTGCAAGGTGGGGGATAATATAGTCCTTACTGTAGAGTTGTGAAAATGAACATGTTTAATCCATTGTGAATGCTGGACAGCTAGTGAAAAGGAGACGGTTTACATTTAAATGCAGGCCACCCGTTGCCTGCTTTTTCTTCCCTCCTGTTTTCCGATCAGTGAGGAGACGTGACCCATTTAAACGGTTGTTTACTTGCATTAGAAGAAGAGCCAAGGCGGTGCTCAATGAACTCTTGTCTACAATTTAATTAGGACCGGCCTTCCCTGCAGCATGCTTTTCCACATTACAAAATCCTCCATACTGTGGCCCTGCTGTACAGTCGGGCACAGATTGACCACCGACAGGTACCACAGTCAGGTACCCGCAGAAAAATGCCCCGAGTACTCCTCTGTCCGTCTGTCGATATACATCTACCCTATATATATATGTTTTTATATGTATGACCTTTTCCTAAAATGTAGATACACCACGTTTTGATAAAACTCAACACCTTTTTAATACCATAGTGCCCTGTTACGTCTGGTATACGGTGGATAAATTAAATGTTTTTTTGTTTTTCCAGAAAGAGTGTTTGCTCTATAATTAATGTTTACAAAGCCACCTCTCGTTTTTGTAGTGGTTTCGCTTTCGTTTTAGCGGGACAAAAAGGTAACCAATAATCCCTTCTTGGTGATGCTGCTAGCAATGTATTTCAGTTTTGAATATTTTACATTGACGTACTTGTCAATCTACAACCTCGAAGTCCTTGTCAGTTCACCTTATCAAATCAAATTCAATTTTTGTGACACCAGGTCCTGAATCTTCCTGGGATGCTGCGTCAAGTATTGTCCGGGGCTATTTGATTAGTCGAGGTAAATTTCATTACGTTGCAAGTTCTTCTAGTTTATTAAGAGAAGCTAGAGAACTCACATGATTGCGGATGAATAATCAAATAAGCTTTGTGTTGTTTTTGACTCATATTTGTGCTCCCTGATATAAAATAACCACAAGGCTCCACAGATGAGGATCTTGTTGTAAATTCACACAAAATATCCAAATATACTACAACGTGGGAGCAACCAATTTTTGTTTGTAAATTTAATTTAAAAAACGATGCCAGTGTAATTTTTACTTTTTGATAAAGGCGTTGGATAGAAAAAAGTAGTCTAAAACAATAGAACTCATAAATATGGCTGATCTAAAATATTTGGAATGTTTACATTTTAAAATGTTGAACTTTATTGAGAATAATCCTATAGTATGTAATGTTTTGTCGTACATTCTGGATAACTAATTGGAACCGATGAATAATGCTTAAACTCAGGAGTGTTTGTCTAGAGCTGCACAATTGTGATGCTATAAAACTGTCCTCCCAGCCCCAATTCTATAAAACAGAGTTGGGCCTGTCGGCGCTTGCTGTGTACATTACATGGCTTCAGTCTCTTCTTTATAAAGATTGTGTTCAGGTCAGCTGGAAAACCTGATTAATGTTTAAAGTTTAAACAGCCTCCTCCGTTTGGGTAATAAATCAGTCTGTTATAGTTAATCTCGGCCTCGCAGACGTTAGACTGTTGTGCAACAGAAACTTGTTGATCTCGTTCCTCTGGGTTGCCTCCGTGTCGCGGTGAGCTGATAAAAGGGGAACAACAATGCCAAACGGCCCACGGTTTTGGATGAAACAGAGAAAGTTGTGCGTAGATGCTACACGATGACGGTTCACCTTCTACGGTTTTGTTCAGGTTGTACAATAGCAGACACTCATTTCCTGGGTGTGTGTTTCTCAGGATATCTCGGGGAAACCGTTGTGCTAACATGTTTTTCCGTCTCTCCAAGAATCACATGAGAACAAAGGCACTTATAAGGCCACTTTGCAGCCCTGCAGCTCCTCGGTTGGTGCCCACTTTTGAAATGTGCACAAAATTCGGTTTAAACATTTACTGTCTCGTTAAATGTGCACATTTCCACAAAAAAGTTTGTACTTTTTGCTCAGTATGTTGGTTTGAATTGCATGACAGAATGGATAGCATTTGTTGTGCCTTGTTTTTAAAGTAACAAAATTGATCCTGGTCTAATTGAGCTTGCCTGTGAGCAGCTGTTCACACCTGGCCATAAAATCCACCCTTTGTGATCAGATCTTCATGTGCAAATAAAGACGCACCCACGTCACTGAGTGAGTCGTCACCTGAACGATCAACAGATCCACTAATGTTGCTGAAACATTAGAAACAGTGTTGTTCAGACATCAGCTCGGATATGTTTCACCCAATTACAGTTTTCTATCAGGTAAAAGAAAAAGGAAAGATGTGAGGCACTTCAAAGTAAACAAGTCCTGTATTAAAAGGGACATGCTGATGTGTTTTGGTGGCATCGGCATGACCCTTTTTAAAATAAAGGACTTGTCTCATCTGCAAATTCATAAACTTTAAAGGGGCATAATTGAGACTGAGACAACAAGCATGTTTCATTTCACTGAGCAGCATCAGCTTTAAGAGACGTTAACCAGTTAATTAGCACTGCAGTACACATTCACAGACTTATCGACAGACCATTATTAATTTACACATCCACCGCATCATAAATGTGACTGGATATTCCACATTCAGAGAGATTTTGTGCATTGCACGACCTATTTCAAAATGCAGTGACTTCAGCTGAAATCGGCAACAAACAGAAAAATTCACGGACAACATTCTGATAGCCACTGATCTATAAACATCCTGTAGAAACATCCTTTCATGTAGAGCTGAAACAACTAATCGAATATTAAAATGGTTGACTGCTAATTTAGTAATCGATTAGTTGCTTTAACTCCTTAAGCCCTAGGATCTCTCAGTTGGGGGACTTTGTGATTCAAACCAAGCACTACAAGGCTACCAAAACTATTTTTACCAACTACAATCACAACTCTGATGCCACATAAATAACTATTTGCAGACAAACTCACATAAAATCATATTTTCGTCAACTCAGCCGCCACATTTCAGGCTTTAATGCAACAATCCTTTGTGCTACGCACTTAACAACCACTCAAATGAAAGCAGACGCCCAGCCGATTCCAAAAAAGCCTCCAGTAACCAGCTAATGGCTTTAATAGTGAACAGAGAGTGTCAAAAGAATTGAGGTTAAAACCTCTGTAGCTCAAGTCAAGTGGTTACAAGAGTGATTCCTTTCATATTGCAAAACTACTACCGATATTTATTTTTGTATCAGTAAAAGTGACTTTCTTTAGGCAGTTCTGTGCACATAACTACAGTCAAAACCCCACTAACACAAACATCCATTTTGAAATGGGTTTTCACAACGCCCTTTGCATTAAGATAATTTTATAAATTAAATTTTATAACTAAACTGTAGACCTACATTAAATCCCATTTTCTCATTTATTGGTATTGTCTTAAATCAGCAGTGGTAAAAATATTAAAATGAACAATTTTGACAGTATTGTCAGTTTTAGGGATTTTGAAGCACTATGCGGGTAGCTATTTTAGCTTATAGCACTGGTGATGGAGGATTCCTGGTTTTGTAGCACAGACAAAAAGTTATACCTTCAACAAAGTATGGATGCAACGGGACACGGTAAGGTACCGGACCGTTCGGTACGCCCTGCACGGGACAATCCGTCCTCCTGTACCGCAGGACTTCGGTACTGCCATTGATTTTGTGCTGGTAATTAGTTACCGTCGAACCGACGTTACCAAACTGCGCCGCGCTCCCTGACACAGGTGCATCAACCAGCTCGCTGTTCCCCGCTCCAGCAGCTGGCTGGCATAGACACAAAATGTCCTCTCCACCATCACGGAGCACAGTGAGGAGCAAAACAATGTACACAGGTCGGTTGCGCTTTTTACGGAAATCAGCCCTGGTGTGAGGCGCTGCTCAAATTTCTCCCGACTTGATCGCTTTTTGCCCAGACGGGCTCCAGCATTCAGGGGCGCCGGGTTACGCTGTGATCATCTCCTCTTTGCGGTGCCCCGGAGCGCAAAGCAAAGAGAAGATGTGCTGCGCACACAAATGCCCTTTGAGCAGCGGCCACACGAAAAATATTTATCCGCCACCTGTGTCAGTGTGATCAGATGCGCTCTTGTTTAAAGAACCTGTAAAATACAGAAAACATTCTGTTACTGCGGCCCTGTGTGTGAACCATAATCCCAGAGAGATGTACAGCTTGTTTATGTTGTATTCTCACAGCTTTCACCTGCCCACATCTGTAATTTTGGGCAGGTTAAGTTAACTGTGACATTCTACTTTTGTTCCCAAAAAAATAAAATAGATGTATTGGTATTAAAAAAAGCGGTCTCTTTCTGCACAAAACTTGTGCCGAACTGTACCGTGGTACGGACGTACCGTGCGCTGCCTGTACCGTTGCACCCCTACAACATTCTTTTGCAATCTCTTAAAACCTTGTCTTCAAGAGGTATTACATTGCTGCTGGATATCCAAGACCTTTCTCAACAAAATTTCTGGCTCTATAAAAGAAATGTTATGTAAAGAGAAAATTAATAAAAATTGTTTTTTAGTACATTGTAAAAAAATAAATGGGGCACATTTGCACCAAAACATTGCTTGACAGATGCCATTAAGAAAGTTTTTTTGTTATAAGTTTTAAAAGTGCTATGTTGTTGAACTCTTCATATATTTCTAATGTTCCTTGAACGCACCACAGATGTGCTTGTACATCTGCAGATTTCTTTTTAAATTAATTTTAAACAGAAAGCAACCTGGCTTGTGTGTGAAATCAACTGAGACTGGTTTATAATTGATCAGTCGATGTAGTGTGAGCATTCACAGATCATTCCCCTTCTGAGCGCCTGCAAGCACAGTCCAGATGCAGAGCTCACGGGGTCTCTAATCTGCAGGGAACATTGATGAGAGAGTTTCACAGAAAGTAGCTAAGGGTGGTCAGGGGAATGGAGCCTTTGAGATGGCCGGAATGTGTACAGTTTGAACTGGCTTTTACGGTTTAGAAAAAGGATAAAACAAAAGACAAGCAGCTTGTAAAACTGCCACACAAGTGCTGTAAATAAAAATTGTTTATTTGCAGAGGCCTTTTTTTGCTGCAATGTATGTCTCATTGTACATCCCCGGTTAATTAAAATGGTAACAATAGATCAAAATTCGTATATTTAAAAAATTGACAGTAATTACCCTTTTCGACTAGGCTCGCTTTCGTCCCAAACGGGGCGGGTCAGTGCGGCCGACAACAGGGTGGTTGTTTCCATGTTTCCATTAACATCTCAGAAGCACGGTAGTGGACGAGGACATGGTTAGTTTAACAAAACTCCAGCAAAAAGGGGGCATCATGTCCAGAGGCTCACAACAACTTCTCCGTCCTGTCACACGCAGACTTTCACCACTCCAACCCTCGTGTGGAAGGCGAGAACAGCCCCTATCGCAGCTCCATTCGTCTTGGCGGCCTGATAAAAATCTGTGATCACTCAGTTTTCTGATGTCTTAGATTGCAAAGCTGTGTAGATTCTCCCAATCACCTTTCGGCTTCAGCTTTATCAAAACCACAAACCCTCCCTAATTGCTATAAAACAGTTTAATTTTTATATGGAGCTACTTAAAGCAAAAAAAAAAAAAAAAACATTCTGACACTTTGACTATTTCCAATTTTATGGAGAACGTTTCTGATTTTGGTGTTACTGTTATTACATTCTGCAACATCACTTCGAACAAACAACTCTAGGGCAATCAGCAGCTACCGCTGCTAGGTTGGAGTGAGGGGAATATCATTGCCCGACCAATCTATTGGTGGGTGTGTTGGGTCACCTTGGCACGCTTCGGACCAAGGCAAAGGTAGTCCAAAAAAAAGGGGTTGGACCGTACACAGGTAATGGAAACACGGCAGAACCGTTCATAAGCTACCCGTTCCAGACCGTACTCACCCTAGTGGAAAAGGGGCTAAAGTGATGCAATAAATGTTTTCCCTTGTGCTAGGTGTAGATGCAGCCATGCTCCAACACACCTGAATAAAAGCCTGAATTACCTCCTTGGCATGTCAGCAAGTTTTATAAAGGCCTGATAAACTACCATTTATGTGATTCAGGTGTTGGAGCAGGGAAATACCTAAAAGCTGTGGGTTGGCCTCCCTGGTGGAGGACTGGAGCTTCTGAGCCCTGGTCTACAGCCAAGTTCAGACTGTTGTTTAGAAGAATGTTACAAGCTAAGGATTACTTTTATTTCCATTATCTTTTTGATTTGGTTTCAAAATAGTAAAGCCCATGTATAAATGACCGCTCACAGTAGGAGGGTTTGAAACATGCATTAAATGTTGGTAACGGCTTTTTAAACAATTGATTGCTCCTGATCAGTGATGCCGGTAACGCGTTACTTAGTAGCGCGTTACTCCTAATATGACCACTTTTTTAGTAACGACTAATCTAACGCGTTTCTTTTTTCATGCAGGTAATCAGATTAAAATTACTTGTTCAAGCCACTGTGAGTTACTATTTTTGTCATTTTCTTGAGCAAAAAGATATATTAGGTACATGGCGGCATTAGTATTAAGAAAACAAGTATCAATAGCGGTAAATATGATCCTACCTTCTACTGCTGCCGAAACAGCTGATAATCTCCTTTGCGGGTGCCATGTTTGTTTTGGCCTGAATCTGAGTTCTGTACTCTGTAGGCCTACTCTGCCCCCTAGTGGAACTCTCCATTTGTACATGCAGTGAGAGAGCAAGTATGTCCCCAAGACACAGCTTATTCCTTTATAGTTGCTGGTGTCAATGTGAGGTTAAAAAACAAGTATATATCCGTTCTTACTGTTAAAATGCACTTCAAATAAAGTGATTATATGTAAAAGTGGTTATTGTGTTTATGTTGAGGCAGTTCGGAGTGTTATTGGGAGCTGCAGAAAGTAACTAACAAAGTAACTTGTAATCTAACTTAGTTACTTTTAAAATAAAGTAATAAGTAAAGTAACTAAGTTACTTTTGGAAGGAGTAACCACTAGTCAGTAATCATATTACTTTTTCAAAGTAACTGTGTCAGCACTGCTCCTGATGCTCACAAAAAAAAATGACGTTTTGCTTTCATCTCTCACCTGTCCAGACTGGACTTTCCCGCCTCGACTTGGTGGTCGGCATCAGACCCAGCACAGCCAACTGGCATCCCAGGCTGCAGGAGAACGGCGGAGGAGAGGCTCTGAGGCCGAATACTCCCCCCATTAGTCCTTGAGGCGGGGGGAGGAGGAGGAGGAGGAGGAGGAAGAGGTGGGGAGCGAGGAGCTGCTACACCCACCTGGAGCATGGGGCAGAAAGTCCCCGGTGGCATTAAAACTATTGACATGCGGGATCCGGCGTTCAGTCCCCTGACATTGGAGTTGCAGGCCCTGAGTCACACCAAGCCGTCTCGACTGGACCTCCTGCTGGACATGCCACCTGCCAGCCTGGACACCCAGATCCAGCATTCGTGGAACAGCGACGACCGCTCCCTCAATGTCTTTGTGAAGGACGACAACAAGCTGGTGTTCCACCGGCACCCGGTGGCGCAGAGCACGGACGCCATCCGGGGATGCGTCGGCTACACGCGGGGACTACACGTGTGGGAGATCAACTGGGCCATGCGCCAGAGGGGCACACACGCGGTGGTCGGCGTGGCGACGAGCGACGCGCCGCTGCATTCTGTGGGCTACACGGCTTTGGTGGGAAGCAACTCTGAATCCTGGGGCTGGGACCTGTGCAGAAGCAAGCTCTACCACGACGGCAAGAACCTCCCAGGAAAGACGTACCCGGCCTTCCTGGAGCCAGAGGACACCTTCATTATACCAGACTCCCTGCTGGTGGTCTTGGACATGGATGAGGGCACCCTGGGTTACATAGTGGATGGACATTATCTGGGCGTGGCTTTTAGAGGACTCAAAGGCAAGAAGCTGTACCCCGTAGTGAGCGCCGTGTGGGGACACTGTGAAATAAGAATCCGGTACATAAATGGGCTTGATCGTAAGTATAACGTTTGAATGTTTGATCTTATGTTGCCACGAGTGTGGTGTGTAGAAGTTTTACAAGCAGATGACTTTGATTTTATGCTTTAAACGAAGGCCCAGCAGTTCACGACTAAACAGATTCCTCAAAGCACAGCAGGATCGTTTGTAAACCTTTTTCTGTTCTGGCTATAATTCAAAATGAGCTGCACAGCGTTTCCAGGTTTGATCAGATGCATTTTTTTCCCTGGTGTTCTCACTGATTCACTATTTCGTCATGTTGGGGATTTTTGTCCTTATAAAGGACTTTCCACTGGAAAGGTGGATCAAGGAAACTGCCTGCTTTGTCACCAACTGTATTGTGGCTCAGGTAGTTTGTTAGTGAGCCTAAAACATCTATACAACCACATTATGTGACCTGATTCTAACTTTTTTTTGTAATTTCCAGACCATGAAACATAGCTTTGGCAGCTGGATTTACAAAAAATAACATTATTGGTTCACTACTTGTTCATGAAAATCACTTTTTCACTCAAGGCGGTTTTCTGATCACCCAGCCATTTGTAAGAATTTGTTCCTGGTCCCATTGCAGACATATCCGGAAAATGAAATCAAAATCTTACCTTTTTGAGGTATGTTGTTAACTAACAAACCCTTGCAGAAACGACCCAAACTACAAATGGAAAAATTCTAGGGCTGGGTTTTAGGAATTTCACAATTCGGTTTCGATTCTTGAGTTTTTGACTCTTTTCTTTGATTCAATATTGATTTATTAGCTTTCATATTGATTCAATAATAAGTAAATACACAAGTAATTAACTGAGTATATTTTTAAACGTGTGCAGTAGTACCAGCGTTCCCCCAGCATGTTTCCTGTCGTGGCTTATTTAGCAGAATGAACTGTACAGTATTGCCCACTGGTGCTGCCGGTGGACTAATCGATTCATAGGATTTGATGAATCAATTTTGAATTGAGAAAAAATAATTGGAATGCATTGATGCATGGGTTATTTTTACCCGGCCCTAGATTAATCAAATTTTGCCTAGTTTTTGTTGTGGAAATACTAATGCAAATCAGACTGTGTACCACCCATCTGTCTCAAGTGCTTTGTGCTCATTAGATTTTTATGTTAGACTCCGATCCCTTGACCTAGTTCTGCCCGGCGCACATAATCTCTTATTCACAAAAGCGATCTTCATTTTGAAGAGACGGTTTGTCTTGTGGCTGCAGAGCTGATCCCAGGCCCTAAAATGGAGGCCCTTTTCAAACGTATAACATGTTGGGTTGTAAAAGTACAGCTCCAACACAGGCCTGAATCTGATATAAACACACGCACTCTTGGCTGCAGTTAGATTCTTCCTCCTTCTCCTCATCAGGACAATTGTTAGCCAAGCTTTCATCTGGCAGCTTGACTGATGTATCCTACACAAAGTTTGCAGCTGGAAAATCTTCTTGCTTCCTGGATAGATTTAGCGACTGGCGCCGAACCTTGGGACATGATTTGCCTGTGCACAGCCTACCCCTGCATGGGTGCACACAGCATCCCACTAATACGACACGGGGTTTACCAACTTTATGGCTGTGCGAGATTTCACCTTGAACTGTTCGTGTTACTGTTGAATTATATAGTTTTTATAAGTTAAAATTCTTAAAGCATGTCAAATTACTAAAACCTAATTTACATTATATCTAAGCACTAAAGGTTACATAAGTTTAGATTTTCTGAGTTTTTGTACATTTTTGACTATCCATTTACAAGCTACTGCGATGGACTTGCGACCAGGGTTAATTTATAAGCTAACTGCTTCAAACGGTCCTGATTTCATTTGCAAGCAGGCATGGGTCTGTGTGTTAATAAGAGTATAAACGCAATGGCTTCACAGGAGCATAACATATACAGTATGATCTGTATTTTAATGAAACCATTAATTCTGCTGCGGCTAAAATGACTGCGCTATAACGTTATAACACTTGAGATTTAGTTTTTCATACACAGATTGCAGCAAAAACGGACAAACAGTCAAAAAGTACTTCATAAGTACTTGTTGCACATCTACATACTCTGTGCACAATCATTTGTGGAACTTTTTTACTTTTTTTTGTGTTTATCAGGTAATGGAGTGCAGAATTATCATAAGACTAAAATGTTTACCAGTGTAATTTCAAAATCTGTAGATGACCATCTCTGACATGTGACCAAAATGTGTGGGAACGCTGTTTATCTGAGCAGATGGAGCCTGTAGTTGGATGCTGGCCCCATTCTGATCATCTGAATTTTTCCTTTGTTGTGACGAATTGGTGAAGGCCTCTTCTTCTACCTGCTCATAGTTTTGTATATATATATATAATATATATGTTACAGAGCAACTAAACGCCAGCTCTGCAAACTAAACCTGTTTCTCACCCCTTTTTCTCTTTTGCCCCACCCCCAGCTGAACCTCTTTCGCTGATGGACCTATGTAGGCGCTCGGTGAGGGTGGCGTTAGGAAGAGACCGGCTGAGTGAAATCCACAGACTTCCCCTGCCAGCCTCTCTCAAGAACTACCTGCTCTACCAATGACGAAGATGACTGACGACACACATTCAGCACTCCCTTGTTTCTCTCTGGGATCGTCCTTGGGTTCAACCCGTTTGGCAGCATTACTGAAGCCTCCAGGACTAATATAGGCACCTTCGTGACTCAGCAAGTACGCTTCTGTCAGTTGCAAAACTCCTATAGAGTTTCTTATCCTGTTTTTATGACTCTTTTCAATTGTGATCTTTAACTTTGTAAATTCAGGAATCACTTGAGTACTATGCACACACTGATCTGACTGATGCCCTGACAGTCACCATTCCGGTGATCCACTTCTAGCTTGTAGGTTAATGTGGCATCTGCTGTGAGCTCCAAACCTTTTTTTTTTCTTCCCAGTTATGCATTCCTGACTTGTAGCCTTAGAAATTTAAATGAAATTGTGCTGAGACGACACTGAGGTGACGGACACTGAGCCGAAAAGGTCAACACATAGTGCACTGCTGTTATCTGACCACAAGATGGCAGTACACTTGCATCAGTCTCAAATAAAGCGTAAAGATTGTGGGTTTTAGAAATGGTTTTTAAATATATTTGCTGTTCACAGGGCAGAGATGGTGACCGTTTTACAGAGGGAACCTGGTGCACTGTGACTAAGCTGAAGAACAGCACAGACCACTCACAGCGCTCAGGTTCCTCTGTAACACGTTGCAGGAATATCAGCGTCATTCTACAGAAAGATAATGTCACTGTGATTATTTGTAGCATGCAACTGCAGGAAACTTCTCAACAAACTTGTTTTAACTCTCTTTTTTTTTTTTTTTTGGGTCACTCCTTGTTTTATCAGTGCAGTAGTTTATGACCACCTGCTGGTGAGGCCCAAGAGCGTTTTTAAACTCAGTATATCCATGTTTAAGCACTGGTTTGCACATATTAAAACAAATAATAGAGGAAAGCAAAGTGTAAATCTTGGCTGACTCTTGAGTCCCACCAGCAGAAAACTGAGAACCATTATGTCTTGCTTGTCTAAGACTTTTAAAGATTGGGGTCAGGGGATTTTGGAAGCTGGCTTTGTAGGTGCCTGCCTCGATAAACTTTGGTTTTAAAGCACCATGTTGACGGAAAGCGACAATCTACAATGTGTTGCACAAATGTCATGAAAGTAGGTCAGATTGCCAACAGTTTGTCAAATGCCATATCATAAACTTGTCTGTTTTTAAATGTGTGTAAGTGGTACACGTTACTTTTTCCTTGCTTGCTTCCCCTTGATTTGTATTACTTGGTGTAAATTTGTTTATCTATTAAAGATTATTTCACATTACCTGTGGTGTTCATTCGTGTGCTAAATCAGACTCTTCATTATGTCCGATCACACTTTTCTGTTAAATGCATTTACAGCAATTTATGATATTCAGTTATGTGGGATGTGGTTAACGTTGAGCTGCTTTGAGATGCTTTTGTAAATTTGTCTTGGCACTGTTTAATTACAGATTTAAGTTTAGCTTAGCATGGCTACTTTACTATTGACATGTAAAGTGTTTTTGGGTGGGCCCTGCTAGTTACAACTTACTAGTTTCTTAATTTATCTCTTTGACTGGCCTGATTAAGTGAAATGTTTGCTGGCAAATTAAATGCCAGGAAGAAAAGCTGAGGTGTAATAACGATGTCGACATTAAGACTAGGGTTTGTATGTTGTACCGTCATGTTTTCTGCAGAGTTGGAACGAGTTCTACCTGAAGGGCTCTACATTATCCGACTCCTCATGCAAGGTGTGTTTTCACTCTTACTGCCCTATTCGCTGTCCCCACCTCATTTACTTTAATGAAAGAAACTAGATTAGGACTGGACAATAGAGGAAAAGGCACACTGATGAAAAGAAAAGTCATTGATCGGTTTAAATAACTACAAATTGCCATGCTGGCCATTCAATGCTATTAAGTGAACAAATTTTAGGACACAAAACTGAAGTCTTTTATTTTTTTTATACCATAGTGTTCAAGAAAATATAAATCAAGTGGCATCAGTAAATACTGGATTGTTACTAAAAAATGTTAAATATTTTAGTTAATGTCAGCTGTAGGTATACATCTTGATGTTTTAAGTTTTAGAACACTGCTATATTAATAGCTCAGAACTTTAGTTTATTAGCAAAATCAAGCCAATAAAGGAGATTCTGTTTCAATACAGTTGTGGGGACTAATCTAACAAGTTACTCACACATAACAGAGCAAATGGTGCTTCAAAGTAAAACTAAAAATCAGAATATCATGCAAACTGCACATTTTTACATCAGCGAAAATTAATCCATCCACTTTTTTGCTAAATGTTTTTCTTTCTTTAAAAACACATAAATTTGTGGCTCTTTATGAATGAGCACATTTTACTCTAGTAGGCACTTAAAAATGTTAACATTTGTGGCTCTAAATAAGTTTTACTTTGCTGGATTAAGCACAAAACAGCTCTTTGGATGGTAAAGGTTGCAGACCACTGAAGTGGACCATCAGTTTGTAAAGAGCTAGATATTTAATTGTTGCCCCCCACTGAGTGACTCTGAGACACAGAAATTAAAAATGGAAAGGATTCTTTATAATTTTTCTTTTTTTTTTTAAAGCATTACCTGATACACCTCAGGTTTGGAGTACTTTAAAAAAATGATCAGATAGGACAAGGTTATGTGGAAGTACTGTCATTTCCTCACTATGGCATTACAAGGTCTAAAGTGTGATGACTGGAGTTGGTGAGCCCCTGAACATTTTCAGTAGAGCCAATTGAGTATATGATAGCATATTTTAGCACTTTCAGTGTCATGAATATTGAAATCCCCCACTGTGGTGACCTCATCAGTGTGACTGTAGTATTAAGCTACTCAAAAGGTTATAATGAACAAATAAAAGTGAAGTGAAACTTTTTCATTGAAATATTTGACTTTTTTTCTACAAACACACGTCTATTGATCGATATATATTGTTATTGAGCTGCTGTCATTCAGTCCTACTGATAATGTCAAAGAAAATATGGATGTCTAAATGTAATTATGCAACATTTTATGTGTGGAAAGCGGTTTGATTATAAAGTACTTCAAACATAACGGTTTTCATCAAATAAGGCTAAGTGTATGATTTTTTATATCCATATTCCTAACACCTTTACCCCTTGAACCAAAAGCACTTTCATAAAATTGTTGTCTCCAATGGCATGCTTGTGTTCTGCCCTCTCATGGCGGATCTAGGTAGTACATGTCGCAAATATTTTTCTATTGTAGACAGAAATATAGTTTTTATGGCGTACAAACGCCATTTGTGGAGCTGCTGTATTAAGTCCAGTGTATCGGGGAATCCATTGTTTTAGTGTAGTGGTGTTCTAGATTTACTTAGTACTATGTGGAAACAAAGATTTGTTGATAAAGATATAAAGGCAAACAATTGTTTTTGGGTCATTCATTAAAAATAAATATAAAAATACCACAATAGAAAGAACATCCAAATATTTATTTTGACCTTCCATATTGCTAAATATATTTTAGATACTTTAAAAATGCAGGAAAGCAATGTAAGCTAAGTTTTGATTAATTTTTGTTAAAAGGGTACATTTTTTTCTTTTACATTTTTTTTTTACATTTTCCGACATATGTTTTGTTTCCAGCTTTTATCAAATAACACATTATTTTTGATGAGTTGCATAAGATGAAAGTTTAGACCAGATATTTCCCTGAAATAGAGAAACAGAATAAGACCAGTACAGGAATGAATACACAGCAAAAAAACACTATTTCATTAGATGTTTTTTTTTTGTTATAGGAAATATAAGTTAATCAATGATACAAGCCATACTGTTGCTCTCCATGATGCCTCCTGCATCAGGTTTCAGATATACTTTTTTGAGGAAGCTGTGGGAAGAAAATAAATGTTATTTTAAAACCTAGTGTCCATCTTTCTTCCCTCTGCAGCATAGTTAAAAATTCAGTTTGGTTAGATCTGCATGCAAAATTGGGGCTGTCTCTCTTAAGCACCGGTAGCTAAATCACTTTCCTGGAAAGTTAAAATAACCAAACGCAGAATGCAAAGACTGTTAGGAAAGTGGATCATTTGATGCCAAACTATCTGTCCAAAAGTAGCATGGAGCCGTATGACTGTCAGTGAGATATGTTGCCTCAGTTTATGGTAGAAGGGAGCTCTGCTGGGTGCCAAAGTAGGTCATGGGCCTGGAGAAATGACTGTTATGTAACTATAGATGGTGCATTATCTCCGTTTTTCAATGGGCTTGCTCTTTTGGAGGCTCATACACACATAGAAATTGCATAATTTTAAAATATACTAATTTTTATCAATTAGATCTTTCACACTGTAAACCATGAAAACTATGAGTTGTACAAGGGACCAAACATTCACACAGCTTATTAAAAGCACTTCCTATTGTTCTATTACTTTGGAGCATTCATTTTTAAAGATGTTTTTGTTACCATCTAAAATTTTGCAAGAGTTGCTTCCATAAAGACAAGAGAGAATGTTTTATAAATTCGATTTAATTTTGTTTTTTTGTGGCAACCATTGAGGAATCTGAAATCTCAGCCACTTTGGAAATGTCTATTCGAGGCTGCAGGATAGGAGGCTCCTAGTGATTAATGAACTACAGATTCAGGAAGAGCAAAATGGATTTTGTCCTGGGTGCTAGACAACAAACCAGATCTTTATACTGGTTGAGCAGCGGACAGGGTCATGGACGTTTTTTTTTTTTTTTTGGTCCACATGATGTTAGCGGAGCTGGCTTACTGTCAAAGTGCAGGACGGATGTTGGAGTCCTTCACGCCAACATCCGTCCCTTCTCCCTGATCCCGTCTGTTGTATAGTCAAAGAAGCTTGGGGTCTCATCTTTGTTTTGCAGATGATATGGTTCTGTTTGTATCTTCAGGCCATGACCATCAGCTTAGTTTGGAGCGCTTAACGGACCAGTGTTAAGCGACAGGGATGAGAGTCTGAAGTTATGGTTCTTAACTGCAAAAAAGGTGGACCGCTCCCTCCAGGTCAGTGGTCGAAGTCTACCCCAGACAGGCAGTGAGATTTAGTTTCTTTGTCTCTAGTTCACTGGGGATAGAAAATGTAAGAGAGATACGAATGATCCCAGACAGAAATGGGTGAAATGAGCTTCTTCCCCTGGGGTGGAGGACTCGGTCTTATTTAATAGGGGGAGCTCTATCATTAGAGATGCTCAGAGGAGAGATGCTGCTTCTCATGTTGAAACGAATCAAGTTTGGGAATCTGACCAGCTTCTGGGTTTCCCTGTTGGATCTGTGACCTGTGCAACATTATCACAATGATGATGATGGAGGAGGGTGAAGGGTCAAGAAATTAGTGGCAGTTTTTGAACTAGACTAGAGTACAATAGAATAGAATAGAATTATCCTTTATTGTCCCACAGAAGGATAATGAATCTGTAACAGTAGCAATGTGACAGGTAATAGCATTTAGATTCACACAAGAAGAATTGAAAAAATATTTCAAATAACAGAAATAAGAATAGTATGTGTATATTAAGGACAAAAATGACAAAACCAAGGTCCATATTAGAAAATAAGCGGCAAAAATGTTAATTAAGTGAGTCAAACTGTGTAAATTACTGCGGGGATGTAAACATTATTAAGTTTGGTGGGAGCACTTCTGGTTGTAGAGTCTGACAGCTGCAGGGAGGAAGGACCTGCAAAAACACTCCTTCATCCTAGGATGCACCAGTCTCTCACTGAGGGAGCTCTGAAGCTCAGCGACATAATTAATGCATTGGTGGGAGACGTTGTCCATCACTAAACCATCACACAACTACTAGATGGATTGTTCAGTAAGATATTTAGCATGTCAAAAAGTTGCATCCATTGGTTAAATTGTATAATTAAATGCAAGGAGCAGTCAAAAGTGGAGGAATTTCACAGTTTATGTTCCATCGTCGTGTTCTGTATGTGGAACAGACTTTAATCAATGCATTTGTTAATCTTTTTGCGTAAGGCTCAGAATTAGGAAAAGCAGCTGAAGAGAAATATCTAAAGCAGATACATAGAGCAGTGCCATAGGGAACTGGGTGTAGATGAGAAACTGACATTAAGGAAACTGTGCATTTAATGTCTGTTCACTTGATGTCAGAATTTCTAAAACTTGAAAACCCATGACACTCATTATACTCACAAAATGTGTCCGTGGTAATTTCATAACTGTAGCTAATGTCAAGCTTATCACATGTTTGGCCCAATTTCTGTCTATGCTGACAGAAACTGGTCAGGCTTCCTTAAGTAAACATGTGAAACATACAAGAAGAAGACGTCACCTCCTGCGCTCGCCTCTGTCGAATCACAAAGCAGCCTGAGCACACACCCCTGAGCTGTAGCATATATTCAGCGGAATCAGAGCTACGGGCCTCTTTAACGTGACCCATCAGAGACATTAATACTGAAGTAGAGCAGCTGTATCTCATGCCATTTACACATGCTTAAATTAGACCCGTTGGCATGACTGTGAAAAAGTACACCTGACGTTACATAATATAAGACCCTACACTGCTGGTCCTAATAAAAGAATAAACAGAATCCAGAGCTACTTTAGCGAACAACACGATTTATGTTATCAATGTAAACAACCTGCTAACAGCCAATGAAAACAATGTTATAATTTGAAACAGCTCAACATGCAAATGCTCCTGGTTTGACGAGATGTTTTGGAACAATAGCATGGATATTGTTGTGAAAAAACAGTGAAGGTGTTATCAAGCTGACTCCATATCTCTCCTATCAGGAAATATACTTCAGCAGGTGAATACTTTCTGGGTTTTTTACTGCATGCACTGAAGGAGAAAATGGACAGTGATGTAAAATGTTATGCAGACATAAACATGCAATATTTCATCATCATGTTGAGTGTTCAAGTGGATTTCCTGTCATAAAAGAGGCTGGTTGTTTTCTATTTTTTTCTTCTCTCCCTCTTTCCAGAGTAATTCCAGGTAAACAGTGGAAGATATATAAAAGCTTTTATGTCAGCAATAAGTAAGGGTACAAGATAAGCTTTACAGTTCAGAATGTACTGCATGTTGTCCTTGTAGCATATGTTATTCCTCAGGACAGGGATGTTGTTGCAAGTACATTTGCATTAAAGCACATCTTTATATCTACATATGAAAATGACCTAGAGTTAGTTTCAGTACAGAATCTTCCCATATGGCATCAGTCATGGTTTGGGGGTACATTAGTGCACATAACATGAGTAATCCATCTGTAATGATACCATCTCGGCTCAATGGAATCTAATGGAAGAAATAGCTTATATCAGCAAGCTGTTGCTATGGAGTAGTCTTCATGCATATAAAATCAGTGTAGCAGCAGCATTGTTTGATGATGAAGAAGTGCAGGATAAGTACAAGAAACATTAGAAGCTGAGAAATAGTCTATGGTGTATATATCTGCACAAGTTATCTCACTTTATAGACCCATTATTTCCTTTTTAAAACACTAAACAGCCACACTGACTCACAGATTGAGAGCAACATGGAGTTTAGTGTATTGCAGACACACAAGAAATGTGGAGGGCCAAAAGTGCTACTTCTGCTACTTTTAAACAGCATTGCATGTTATAATAGGAAAGTAATAAATTTGTGAAATACTTACATAGAAAATTACTTAAACTGTATTTGAACTTTTTGTATATATTCAGAGTATTTTATAATTTCAAACTGATTTTTAGACCAATCATCTTGATTGAGAAGGCTGAATAATAATAATAATAATAATAATAATAATAATAATAATAATAGACTGCATTAATAACAATTACCTGACAGTTTGACTTTTAAAAGTTAATGGTAAGATTTAAGTTTACGTTTTTAAGAAAGATCTGTCATAAAAAAATAAATAAAAAAACTATAGACAACCCAGAGCTTCATGAGATTGCTTCACAACAGGAGTGTTATTGGTTGGAGACTTCCTAGATTTGCTGTAGTACAGACTGCTACAGGAGATCCTTCCTGCTCACCTCTATCAGCATCTACAGCAACTCTGTGAAGAACCTTGGATAAGTTGAGTTACACCAACTTTTAATTTCCCTCTGGGATCAGTAAAGTATTTTTAAACTGAACTGAATTGAAATAACTTACAGAGACCAAAAAGAATAAGAAAAACCTACGTCAAGGAATAAAATTACCTTTCTTTAGACCTTATGTTATATCTCTCCTGAGTAAAATCAATTTTAAGATGGCTGTTCAAACACGGCATGGTGTAACTCATTACTACACTTGTTGCACATTTTTATTGGCTTATTGTTCTCATGGTTGCCTCTATATAAGAGTTAAGCATAACAACACATACCCTGGTTCGTATTGTGTCTGTTTTATTTAGTTCTGGTGCCGTTGAAGGTCATCAGCGCAAAGTCTTGCCTGGGTTTTTCTTGTTGTTAACTTTGTTGGTGCTTGTTGGTAATTGTGCAACCCGTTTGAAAAAGGCCAAGGAGACACGATGAGGAGCACATCCGTCTACGTCAGAGCTGACACCCCCGTCCGCTGTCTTACGTAAATGGGACTGAACTGGGAGCATATGCGGGTGTACGCTCTGCGCTGACAGATCATCCAACAAGCCGGGGATAGGGTTAGATCTTTATACGGTGTATGGACTAGACACGGGGACATTCATGACCTGCTGTACACCAGTATCTTAACACTCATCCTCTCTCTGCGGCTTAACGCGGTTTCTAATTGTACCCCATTAAGAGCATGCTGGCTAATTGAACAAACGGGAATTATGACACAGAAGGACACTCTGCTGCATCTATTTGCCGGAGGGTAAGTCAATTCAAGGTTTTTAAAACTTCAAATGTGTGAATATTATTTTAAACATTCTTCTTGATGGTATCCTATATGTTTTTGATGTTTTATACTTTCATATTATTGTGTTAAATCCTAGCTAGCTCCTGTTAGCAAAGCGCAGCCTCCGGCGTGCTGCCGTCTTTTTTTGTCTTTGTCCATTTTTTAAATTTAATTCGGCGACTGACGGAATTTTTATGGATATTAAAAGGTGAAAATGCGGGTAAGGTGTGTGGGAAAGCGTCGCAAGTTAGTTTTATGTGTTTATTAAGGTCTTGGTAGACAATGACCGGCCGGCGAAATCTCTCCATGCGGAAGCTTTACCCATCTTCTGCCGCTAACCGGTTGAGATGCGTCAGCTAGGTTCTCGATCAATGACAGCCTCATTTTAACGATTTAATGTCGGTGGAAGGCTCGAGCTGTTTAACGTGGTCATAACAACGTGGTTTAGTCGACTTATTCGCTACCCGCTTGTCCTTGTGGCTGGATTTAGCGCGGTCTCTCGCAGTTAGCACTTAGCATCAACATGTCCTTCACCGGTTTATGTAATCGGCAGCAACCTCTCCTCTGAGAGGACGGTGCCAGCAGACCGCGAAACGCTGTGTTTGCGTTTCAAAACTGCACATTAACAGACCAACAAGCAGCTTCGATTGCATAATGACTATCACTGTTAAAGGAGTTATTACGTTAATGCTGACTTGTTGGCATCTGCGTCATTTATTTTAACCACCGGTTGTTCCATCGCTGTGCCTCAGATGTTTCATATTATTTTATGTCCGCGAATGAAAACTGCAGTGAAATCAGACTTTTTTTGTGTAATAGAAAGATACTGTATGTAAATTGAAATAAATGATCAAAAGACTGACTCTTTCACTGTAGCTGAACGGAGATGACTGGTTAGTATGTCAGTTTTTAGAATAGGAATGTTGACTGCACTTGAAGCCTTTTCATATTAATTGTGGCTGTAAAGCTTTATAATACAGGCAAGCATTTAGTTAGAATATAAGAAAGGACACTTTGTTTCAAGTTTTTTTATTTTAATTTTTAAAAATACCCTAAATATAAATGATTCTGTTTTGTTTTATTTATATTATTAAATATTTTTTCTCAGAGGAAGAGGAAAAGAAAGAACGTGATTTCTCACCAGTATACCACTGCAGTCCTGTTTTCTTGCTGCCACTGAGCGATAAATTGTCCACACCAGAAAGCAACATATTTTTCACTGCTCATAATTTGAGCTCTTGTTTTCTTTATCTGGTGTTACCCTCTGACTGCGAACAATCTTGTCACAAAGATACCATAGTCACTAAAGTTGTACCTTCATGCGGATGTCCTAAGAGACTGATTGCTGACCCTAGAAAAACATGATGAAATCTATTCCATATAGGCTTTTCGTTTGAGCAGACAGTAGTGTAGACTTGGAGGTAATAATACTTTGTTTATAGCTGCAGTAGGTGTGCTTTGAGCTTCACATCCCAGCATGGTAGCCAGAGGAGACGGCATTACTGGTTAACCAACGAATACCAGGTCGTTGTACTATGTTACCCTATAAGGAGCAAGACGGCGAAGCAGCCTATGGTTACAATGGCTTAAAAAGTTCGCCTGAAATCTTTGTTTTTACTTAAGCTTGTGAGAAAAGAGCAATAAAAATCCTCTAGATAACAATAGTATTACTTCATTAGTCAATCCGTTTCATTTGAAGTTCTTTTCAAAATTAGTACAGTTAGATAATGTTATATATTTTTGTTTTAAGTTTTGTTTTGTTTTTTTTTTTTAACCACAGGAATTTGATTCCTGCCTACTGTAGTGTAGTCTGGATGTGAAGGACACACAACCATAAAACTTTGCTTTATAAATGTTTGGTCTTCATGCAAACCTTGACGCTGTTTGTTTGAAAAACCTTTGGGTACTTAAATGTTTTCATTTGATGCCCAGATGTTGTTGTTCTGACTCACCTCTCCAGCTGCTCACACAGCGGTGTCCCTATTTCGTTAATTGTTCCTTGCCGTAACAACTCTACCTACCTGCTTGTGTTTGGTATTCGTTAGAATTGGCGTGTGGAAATGGGTACGGTCTGGTTTCTGGCATCTGGCATCAAGGAATTTTAATTGGATGTCAAAAAGCGTGTGCTGGTGACTAAAGGTTAGGCCGTTGTGTAGAGTTGCCGTTTTTTGTACTTGTGTTATTTTATGAAGACCAAAACATCAGAAAAGAGATAGTAATCCACTCAGTAAGCACTTAACTATTTCTAAATTTTACTTGTATATATTCTATACTTTTGCTTAAGTCTACGTATAAGCAATAATAAATATTAGTAGTAAGAAAACAGCTTAATTCTATTTTTCAAAATATCATTTTATGTAAAACCACAAATGATTACTACTTGTATAGGAACCTAAACCAGTAAAATGTAGTAAGTAAATTCTCCTTAAATGATGACTAACCAATCAAATTGGATGACAGGTAATCAGTGACTTGATAATTTGGTCAAGTTTTATTTTTTGCAGGATATTTGACTTTGTCCTTCAGACAAGACACAGCACAGAAGCTTAGTTTAATCTGCTCTAGACTGCTAAGCTTGTTGCTGGTGAGGTTACATCCTTTAAAGATATCTTTAAAGATGTTCTGGTGAGCTTTATTAGCCACTCGAATAGTTTTTGTGAACATTCTGCACTGAAACGGCATTTCCTCAGGGGGAAAAAATGGTCTCCTTTATAATGTGCGATTAGGATGTCTTGAGTTGGAAGAACTGTGTCTGCCAGATGTGCTGCTTGAATGATTTCCTCTGTGGCACGAAGAAACTGCCTCTGACCATAGTTGTTCACTGTTGCCTGTAGCTCTCCAGCTGTGTTTTTATGGAAAAACTCTCCTCAATGAAAGCTAATGAGTTACATCCAGTAGCAACAGATCGTTCCATGGCTGCATGCGTGTTTCTATGTATATCAAAGCCCAGTGTTTGAGATTTTAATGCTCGCGGTTGATCTTTCAGATGCAGTGGCACGGTGGGAGCCATCGTCACCTGTCCACTGGAGGTGTTGAAGACGCGGCTGCAGTCATCTGGCCTCACCCTCAGGCCCGTTTTCCAGGTTCAGCTGGGGACCCTCAGCGGTGCCGGGGTTATCCGACCCGGGACGGTTACACCTGGGCTGCTGCAGGTGCTGCGGTAAGACGTCTGCTTGTGGTGGTGCTGTACAACGCAGTAGGCAGGTGTTTCATTTTTCCATCTGTAAACAGAGGGACAATGTGCTGCCTCCCAGCAGCGGGTGCATTCTTGTGTTAATTGTTGTTTGGAAATAATTTGGAATATAAATGTAAAAATAATAATATTACAGTTATTTCAAAAGTATAGACATCTAATTTAATTTCTTGAATTCTAGGGGGTACATTCAGAAGCCCATTACTTTTATGCTCTCATAAATCAAAGAGCTTTAATCGCATCTTACATAAAGTGAGGATTAAGTACATGGTGTCCCGCTCCTGTTTAATGGATTTAACCCGATGTTTGTTCCAGTGCGAACTCCATCATGTGGCCTCACGATTTGGCTAAAACTAATTTTTGTGCCGTCTGTGGAAGTGCTCCGTTCTCACATCTGCAGAGATTGGTTGCGAAGAAAATAGACTCTTACCCAGTTGGCTGAGTAGGAATGAGGGAGGGTCCTGGTCACACTGGGTCAGTGTTATATTACACTGGGACAACTAGAACTGGTCTAGACTGGCGCCGGCTGCTTCTGCAGGCTGTAAATATTAGAGATAAACTTTTAGAACTGCCAAACACAAATTAAAGTCCAGCAAGTGTATACATTTATTGAGCTGATATGTTTAATTTAGTTGTTTTTGTATTTTCTGTCTAATTTATAAAGATCAAATTAAACCTAGATTCCTTCAGCCACTAATGAAGCCCTTTGAAACCATTCAGTTCTCCAGATTTTAATTATTTCCCCTTTTTCTTATTTTCTGTGTTTTGAGATGCGGCTACATTGTCCTGAAAAAAATGTATATACAAAGGAAACAAATTCATTTAATTTGTCTCTACACTTAAAGCATAACACTGGACATTATCCTAAAACATGAGCAGTTATGTTTTTCTTTGCATTTATTTTGCTTCTGTTAATATTTTTTCAAATCTGTCGTTGTATTGACTTGATTATGTACATGTCCGGGAGAAATGAAATTAAATCTGCATATTTCTGCAGCCACTGATGGAGCTCTTTAATTTTTTTTAAATTTAGAAATGTGATGTTAAAAAAAAGAATAAAAAAAGCATACAACAGTATTTGCTTCCAAAAAATGGGGAAGAAGACAGACGCCATGAAAGGATTGATAACAAATTGATTTTATTGGGCTCCTGCATTGAAACATTGACATTGAACATTGCTGTGACCTAAAAAGTGGTCAGTTGGCATTGTTTGAGAAGAGGCGTCAGGTGTCAGTGACAGAAAGGAGTGGAGTTCATGAACCGTGCATGATTAACGTAGTGTGCATTACAGAGACACTCCCCCCCCCGGATCAGATCCTGGCACAGCCCAGCAGACTGTCGCTAGACTGGTCACTTCCCGCAAAGAGTTAAAACCCTGCTGTGAGGATATGTCTGACGTGACTCGCTGGACACCAACCGGGGCACTAAGTTCAGAGCAGGATCCAGTGAGCCGAGCTGATGTAACTAGGAGGGCGATTGCAGCGGAGACTAATCAAATTAAAGCACAATGAATTGCCTTTCCTTATCACATTCATTCCAATTTTAATGTGACCAAAAACCTGAACAAAACTTTATTAATGTCATTGTGTTAAATGCAAAGATGGGTGGTAACTAGTTACATTTACTTGAGTAGCTTTTTGGGTAAATATTTTTAAAAGTAGTTTAGCTATGCTAGACTTCTTACTTTTGAATAATTTTACTATGAAGTATGGCTACTCTTACCTGAATAAAGTTTCTGGACTCTCCACCAAGTGTGAGTAAATTCACTGAATGTAGAAAAAACATATTTATAACCAAAAATAAACCAGACACAAACACAGCTTTAGCTTGTTAAAGGAGACGACCTGTTTCTACACAAGCTTTGTTTTTCTGATGTAATCTTCTATATGTTCAGCCTGTCTAATTTTGAGGTCAAGTTATTATATTAATCACCACAAATTGACACTGGAAATACCTTTTACTTTGTTCTATAAATATTTATTAATATTCTACTGTAAGTATTGAAAAATTATTTAGAGCAGTCTTTCGTCTGCTTAAAACTTCACAATAGGTAGTAATGTTTTTTATTAGCATAATTTTTCATTTTAGTCTTTCAAATATCAATATTTGTCCATAGCTTTATATTTTTGTTGGTCTGACATAATTTAAAAAATATTAGATCCGTTGTTACTCAGTACTCTTGTCTTTTTACCAAATACCTTTTTTAAATGTTCTCAAGTAATTTTTATGATGGTTACTTTTTACTTTTCCTTGAGTAAAAATATGCTGAAGTAGCGATACTCTTACTCTTAGCGCTACAATTTTTGGCTACACTGTACACCTCTGGTTAAATGTCTTTGCGTTGTTTGTTACAGATCTATTCTTGAAAAAGAGGGACCGAGTTCTCTTTTTCGAGGGCTGGGGCCAAATCTTGTGGGCGTTGCCCCGTCAAGGTATGGCAGATTCACAGTGCACACTTCTCTTTTCAAACACGGCAGCCTGCCGGTTTAGCAGAAAATCCCACATTCAAATGGTGCGATGCATTCAAAAACAACAAACAAGGCACATGCAAGACAGAGCATCAAACTCTGGGCTTTTTAACTTTGACTCTCTGGAGTATAACACTGAATCTAAGGGCCAAGTGAGAAAACACAAGGCTGCTAATTTTTAACTTTGTTAATAGCTAAAAAAAAGCCCAACCCAACCATGTTACATAAACAGGAAGCCGTTGTCATGGCAGCGCCTTCCGAGTCCCATACAGCTGATGACTTTGCTTGTGATGCCGCTGTCGACATGAGTAGGCTGTTTTTCATAAAGCTAGAATGCGAGCTGCAGGATGGCAAACACAGCACTTGAAATAGGTGGTAATTAATCTGCAGCTAAGCTTTTGACTGGAGAACACACTGTGACGCATCAACTTTACCTTTATTCTATTTTTAGAGTCAACAAAGTTCTGTACTTTGGCCTGTTTCCTAATTATTGATAACCTTGTTGCACCAAATGGTTATGATTCGTGTGGCATTAAATGTCGATTGGACTTTGACACCAAAAAGGAGTTATGCATGACTTATAAGTTTGACTGTGGTTAAAAAGTAGCCACAGCATTATTAGCCGCTGCTGTTATGCAGCCCAGCTTTAACTGCCTTCTATGTAGATCATCACAGTGGCTATCTCTGGCCTGACCCGTGCTTATTCAGCTCGTTCTGTTTCAGTGACCGTCTGTTCCAGAAGCAGAACAGAGAAAGCTGGCACTAGGAAAGAGATTCCTCTACATACGGTGTCAAAACGTCACACAAACCTTTAGGATTTTCGTTTTTCTTTCTTAACGTTTCACTTCCACATTCACACTGAGGGGAAGAAGGCACCCTTACTGTAAAACAGTGAGCTAATCTGTGGCTGCTTCTGATTAGAGTCCTTATCAGCGTTTCTCTCTTTTAGGGCCATTTACTTCGCTGCATATTCAAAATCAAAGGAGATGTTCAACGGGCTGTTTGTCCCCAACAGTGGACTGGTGCACATGTCCTCAGCGGGGACTGCAGGTGA
This sequence comes from Apricaphanius iberus, assembly GCA_028564705.1. Taxonomy (NCBI): domain Eukaryota; kingdom Metazoa; phylum Chordata; class Actinopteri; order Cyprinodontiformes; family Aphaniidae; genus Apricaphanius; species Apricaphanius iberus. Next base: position 1,175,311 of record JAPXFQ010001412.1, read on the forward strand.
GGAGCCAGTGTGTTTCTAATTGATAAACCACAAAGAAATGTTATGCAATTCAGTGCACACAGCTCTTCTTGAACAGAAACTGTTAACCTAAACATCTGTAATTTCACTTTCACCGAATGCCTTTCTTGCTTTTTCAACGTAATTACGTGATAAGCTGAATTGTTTCCTACGTTGTGCCTTAAGATTAAACTTTAAATGTGGCTCGTTTTCAGCTTTCGTCACCAATTCTCTGATGAACCCCATCTGGATGGTCAAGACAAGGATGCAGCTGGAGAAAAAGTACGTTCTACTCTCAACTTTTGTTTTTTACACAGATAGGAGTTTTTTTATAGGTCTTGGTAAAACGCCTTTTTAGGCTGTCGGCAGGTGGTAAAGTCCAATTGACCTTCAGCTGAAAGCGTTTAGAGGGGCGTACCCAGATCACACCATCCCACAGCTCTTCAGTGCGTGAGGCTGAGCTTGTGACCTGCCTTTATAAATACACACCGCTGACGCACTGTCCGTCCTTCCATTTGGCTTTATTTACATATCCAATTTAGGAGCAGTAGTAAGGTCACAGAAAACAAGTCTGCTCACACCGTCCACCAACCTGCTGCACAGGCTTGGAAATGTATCCTCCCCATTGGGACTTTTTATTTTTTATTAATAAAAGTTTTTTTATTGGCAGATCTGTGCAGGATAAATTAGATTATGTGAGCAACAGGAACCCAGCTAGGAATTGATCTAAAAATAAGAGACGCAATGAATTGCTCTTGCTTCCTTATGTAGGACAAGAGAGGAAATCACTTAAAAAGAAAGTTGTTTTCTCGTACCTCCAATGCTTTATTGATGATAATCTTGACATTTAAAGCAGATTGTCTGGAACCCCCTGAAACTTGATGAGTATATGAAAATATTAAATAAATAAATGGTATGGATGTTCAAAAGCATCATCTCAAAGGCTTTACATCAAGAGTAAAAGGACTGTAAATACATTGCATGCCTATTGATTGAAGGTTTCTACCAATCTGTTTCCAAAAGATGATTTAAATAAAGCCCCTTCCATTTGGGCTTAAACTTTATTGGTTAGTTCCTGGTAAACTATCCAGCCAGTCTTGCCTTAGTGTTTTTACAAAAGTTTTATAATTTGCAGCAAGTTTCAGATAGTTTCATATTTTTGTATCGAATTTAAGTTTAAAAAAAGATGTCTCATTAAGTAGATGCAGCAACCAGGCTGATACCCAAACTGTTGGTATCTGACCACCTAGTCTTGGCCGTTTTGATTGTATTTATTATTATCATAAGGACTTCCACACATTAGAGTGAAACATATGCACATGTTTCTTGAACAAAAGTTGTGTTGGATCCAGTAGAAAATAAAACACAGATCTTCATTTACTGAGTGAGTTGATGAATGAAACAAAGATAAATCCTTCAGAACAGGCGCTACGATATGCATGTTCAAGATGTGCTACTAAATAGAAATGGTCAGGATTTGCCTTCCAACAAAAACCTAGCTGTACTCACAACCGATAGACGATGTATTCATGAACCAAACTGCGACACATGCCTTGCCCTCGTCACAGAAGAGGAAGCTGGACTCTAAATCACAACCTTCAGCATTGCAAAACTGTATCACCCTTCTCACTGAGGCAGTCACACTACATAAATGATAAATGCATGACGAGGCAGCCTTTTCCCCCTAAACTGTTAAAGAAACACCTATTCACAACCACAAATTACTTGTTGTCCTCGAACGTCCTCCTTGAGCTATTTATTGGTCGATGTTGCCTGTTCCATCTCTTACTTCATGGAAAATAAGACCACTAGACGCCACATGCGACCTTTGGTCACTAATGATCCGTACTGGTTTGACTTTCAGAGCCAGAGGAGAGAAGAAGATGAATGCGCTCCAGTGCGCTCGCTACGTTTACAGGACGGAGGGGATCAGGGGTTTCTACCGTGGCCTGACTGCGTCCTACGCCGGCATCTCAGAAACCATGATTTGCTTCCTCATCTATGAGACGCTGAAGAAGCACCTCGCCAAGAGCCAGTTCGCCTCACCGAATGGAGACAACGAGAAAAGAGCATCAGACTTCCTGCGGCTGATGATGGCAGCAGCTTTTTCGAAGGGCTGCGCATCCTGCATAGCTTACCCACATGGTAAATATCATCCATACGCAGCTCTAACAAAACCCTGATGTTTTTCTGTTTGTCTGATTCTTCATGCATTGTGTCTAAACAGAGGTCATCAGGACAAGGCTGCGAGAAGAAGGCAGCAAGTACAAGTACTTCTTCCAGACGGGGAGGCTAATAGCTGTGGAGGAAGGCTACGCAGCTTTTTACAGAGGACTCATTCCACAGCTAATCAGACAAATCCCCAATACGGCCATCGTCCTGTCCACCTATGAACTCATTATCCACCTGCTGGGAGATTCCAAGTGACGTATTGTTTGAAAGCTGTGACTTTCCTCATACTATGGATTCTTGACGATTTAACCAAGAGACACTTGGCGACAGACTGAAGGAAACATAGCACGTACATATTGTCAAAGTGGTCCTGCACAAGACCACTGTGAAGAAACGGTAGCAGATTGTACTGTCATCCAAAGAGTTGTACACATTATTTAATTCAGAGCTTGTTAGTTTATCAAGACATGACCTCGGTACTGAAACTGCATACCTAAGGAAGAAGGTCGTGTTCTTGGAGGTCTACTTTTAAGTTAACTAAATTATTTTTGTTTTGTAATTTTGAGGATATTTTGTTTATCACTGTATCATAATGAATGACGTGGGAAAGTTGACGCGATTGGTTATAGATATCATTCAGGAAGAGTTGAAATGCAAAAGGTGTTCATTGTTTAGTAGTGGTAACAAAGGCTACTTAAAGATTTCGGTTTTACAATCGGTTTGAAGTTGATGCTTGAGCCATTAAGAGATTTATCGTATTTTTCCATAAATGCACAACTCTACAGATGTATCTGTGTGTTTTTCTTTTTCGAAGAGGTTCATATTTTGGAGCCTCACCTGATAGGAGTATCAAACACTATCACTTGACATTTAGATATTTAATGTTAAGAGGCCCTTTCTTTGCCTAAGAAGGATCATAAACCAGGCTGCTAATGAAACAAGGGCTATAGTGCAATACAATAAAAAAAAACTCAAGGCAAGTACAGTTTTAAGATATTTTTCTCTGCCATAATTAATTTACTTTGTCATATTTTTCTCAACCGTCTATATTTTCTCTTATTGCTCCCCTGAAATGCATTTTCAGCTGCTTCACGATAAATGTAATGGCAAAGCAGTTTTTTTCTCCATAATTTAACTGGGAAATCGAAGCTCCATAGCTTGACCAAACATATTTAATTCTGATTGTTTGGCTTACAGCAAAATAAAACCAGTCAAATTCTCAGTAAATAATGGGTACAGTTTTTGCAGCAGTGATAAATTATGATCCTTGACAGTTGTCCAGGAGACACTGTACACAAGGAAAGTAAGCCGTGACAGGTAACTGCTAAAGAAACTATTCAAAGTGCTGCATCTAAGCATATTAATGGAAAGTTGAGTGGAAGGAATTATAGGGGTATATATTTTTATATATATATATATATATATATATACATGAAGCAGCAGGACTAACTGAAGTCCTGAGATCATTTTCCACAAGCACATCCAGAGTCAAAGAACTGACAGTAAATCTATAAAAGTGAATATATCAATTTATTAGGAAATTAAGGTTCTGACAGAATCTGCTTTTCAGAGAACCTGAATTTGGAGTTTTCATTAGTTTTAAGCAGTAATGATCAAAATTAACTAAAAAAATACTTCAGAAACAGTTAAGTTTCTCAAGTAGTTTGTAGTGAGTTTGACTGTTAACTAATTTTAAATAACGTACAGCAGTGACTATTAAGTAGTAAGTTGGAGCAAAAAGGCCAACTAAACTTTTTTTTGATAACAAAAAAAGAGCTGAAATTACCATCCTAATTGAACTATGACTGTAAAGGTTAGTTTGCCAGCAGTTAGTCATAATAAATGCTTTTCCATTCAACTCCATGAAGCTGGCCAAGGCTGTTTTTCAGAAAAGAAATGGCTTCCATATCTATAAACCTGTTCCCACAGGGCTCAAGGCCTCTTTGGCTCTATTGTTTGGGCTTTGGCTAGTCTTCTCTACAACAGTAAGCTGATGGGAAATAGAAAAATGCCTTCTGAAGCATTTCCTATTCACTTGCTGTGTAAAACCCCCACGATGACCCAGACATGAATCAGCAGAACACGTCCTCTTCCTTCTGTTTTTGGTTGATTTACCCACAGCGTCCGTCTCCTCCAGCCGGTTGGAACCGCCTCGTGGTCAGTGGGAGGACTGTGGTAGGAGCCGTCATGAGGAGACTTGTTACCACAAGTAGACATACACGCACAGTACAACTCCAATAGGTCAGCTAATAAATAGGATTTTCACTGATTAATCATCAGAACATTTGCTGGGTTTACCTCTGATTCAATGAACAAGTTCGGAATGTCAAACATTTAGTTTAGGAATATATTGTAGGGGCAAATGTTCCAAATTAAAAGAATATTTGTTTTAAATGAAGACACTGGTTACAATTATTGTCCCCCCTCAAATAAATGGAGCTGAAAGTATTTCTTCCTAATTTCTTCTTTTACTTTTTACCTTATAAACTGATCAGCCTTTCTGGGAACACATGATAGGCAAGGCAGTTTTATTTGTATAGCACACTTTCAACACAAGGCAACTCAAGGGGCTTTATATCATTAAAATTAGACGAAAATAGAGCATAAATAACTGAAGATTGAAATACAAGAAAGCATTTAAAATAAAACCCCAGTCAAGACAATAATTTGTATGAAAATAAAGTAAAAAAGCAATAATAGGATCAGTTACTCATAAGTGAGTCTAAATAGGTACGTTTTAACTTTAGACTTAAAAAGAGTTTAGAGTCTTTGCAGTTTTGCATTCTCCTGGTAGTTTGTTCTAGATTTGGGGAGAATAGAAACTAAAAGCTGCTTCTCCATGTTTGGTTCTGGTTCTAGGGACGGTCAGTAAACTAGAGTTGAAGGACCTGATTGATCTGGAAGGTTTGTACCACGATAGCAGATGGTTAATGTACTCTGGTGCTAACCCATTCAATAATTTATAAACTAATAAAACCACTTTGAAGTCTATTCTCTGAGCTACATGGAGCCAGTGTAGTGACTTTAGACTGGGGTGATGTGTTCTATTTTCTTGGTTCTAGTGAAAACACGAGCAGCAGCTTTCTGGATACTGTGAAGATACTGTTACAGTCATCAAGGTGGCTAAAGATAAATGCATGGATGAGTTTTTCTAGGTATTTTTGTGTCATCAGTCCTTTAATCCTGGAAATGTTCTTCAGGTGAAAGAAAGCTGATCTTATTATCTTTATGTGACCCTGGAGTTTCACGTCTGAGTCCATCATTACACCTAGATTTCTGGCCTGGTTGGTAGTTTCTACTTGGACCAGTTTAAGTTGATTATGTATTCGATCTTTTTGAGGTCCAAAGAAAAGTACTATCTCATATGATACATAACTTATGTTTCTCTGGGGTATAAATATGGTATAAATGATAGCCAATACCCATATTTCACACACAGTATGGAGGATTTGAATGGCGAAAACCATAAAAAAACTATATCCCTTCTAAAAAAAAGTGCTTTACAAGTTGAAATACATGCTTATGCTCAATTTAAACACAACAAATTCAGTAACAAACAGTTACAGTGCAAATGTAGCACATTACAGTTAAGCAGATACATTTTTGCTGTGTGTTAATTTCAGCAGTGGTCTTGCTAAGGAAGATTGTCCACCATCTACTGATAAGCATAAGCTCATTCAAACCACTGAGCTTTTGTTTTTACCAGCACATTTTATCTGATTGTAAGGAAATGTTAATGCAAGTCAGAGTTCCAGTTTGAATATAAGACAATTTGTGGAGGTAACTAAAAATTATGGTGATGGCAAGGAGGCCATCCAACCTCAAAGACTAGGAGCTCAGTGCCACCATGGGCCATAATGCCATAATTGATAAAGGCATTAATCTTTTTTGACACACCTTTTTTTGATAAAAATCTGGAAAAATGACTATTTTTTGGTTCTGCTACTTTTATGTTAATGTATTGCATTTTAATTTCTTCCTCTCTTGTCCTTTTTACTTGTTAGTCTGGCACTAGGTAGACCCCTCATCATCCTTAGAGCTGATAGACACCTTAGTTTACCAGGAGCATGCAAGGGGAACAAGACAGACAGATATAAAGGTGCAGAAAAAAACAACAGCATTCTGTTCTATGAACCTAAATGCAATGGAACCATGTACCTTAATCAGATGAGAGTGAAAATGAGCTTTTCTGCAACAAGCACTGTAAGTCGCACTGTTGTAAAAAAAAAATGTCTTGAGAGTTAAAAGTGAAGGCAACTAGACGCTTTACCTCTTATCCAGAAGGCTTCTTCAGTTCTGAAACTTAGCTAGGTAGTATCACGGTTAAAAGATGTAATCAGGAATGTTTGCACTAATAGAGAATTACAGATCACTAACAAATTGTTTGATATCAACTAACAAGGTGATCACCTGAAACCCTGGATCTACCCTCTATTTAGCTCCCTGAAGGGATGATAGGCACTAATGATCCTAACGGGTCCCCAACAAGTCCTCTGTTCAGGGTTGGTGATAACATAAGAGGTCCAGTTGCCTTCATCTTTTACTCCCAAGACTACTATGTCCTGGATAACTGAGAATCTACATCAGCCATGATAAATATTTGGAACAACAGAAACGCCCACTGTTAGGTATGGTGGAGGGTGTGCAATGCTCTGGGCCTATTTCCTTTCAAGAGAGGAAGGTTTCATAAATACCAGAGAATTTTAAATTTAAGTCTGTGTGAAACAAATAGGATAATAATCTAAAACAGCACTGTGAAACAAATTTTAATTTTGGGCCACATCAAGCTGATTAATATTATCCTTAAAGGGTTGGTTGTTGCAGAAAGTATTCATAAAACTATAACAAACTGTCAAAATCAGCGTCCGCATTCCAAAAGTATGTCTTAAACTCAAATAATACTGGACACCTTCACATAATAATGGGATTTAGGATTGTTCAAATGAACACTGATTTTATTTTACTGATAAAACTGTATTGGGATGCACAAATCTGACCGTCGGATTTGGCCCCCGGGTCTTGAGTTGACACGTGTGGTCTAAAACAAATTGCCAGATCAACATATTAATATTTCTTTATATACAAAATCAACCTTCTTTCACAATTACCTCAGACCCCAAACGCAAATCCTCTAGGAAAATGACAGATGTTACAGGACTCATATATAGTATATATAATATATATAAAACATATACAGCAGGGTTGCCTCTTGTAAAACATCTTTTTTAAACAATTATTTCCTAACTCCAAAGAATATATTTCAAGTAGAGGTTGGATTTGTGTACATTTTCAGTGGGAAATTTGGGTTGTGACATAAAGATGTATAATTTAAAGCGTTTAACTCATCATTCCTAGGAGGTGCGGACAACTTTTTTATATTTGTTTGTCTTTATCACTTCATCCCTTAAGACGTGTTGGATAAAGCAAGCTGAAAATCTGTTAACACATAAGAAAATGGGAAAAGTTGTTGATGCTGGGTAGAAGCAGCTCATTCATCAATATACATTCAATCATATATAAATGTAACTAATTCAGGTACAAGTTCTAGGATTTTGTTTATTTTATGTTTTTTTTTTTGGGTGGGGGGGTGGGGGGTAAATGGTTCTATCTAGTGACTCCAACTTTCTGGTTGGAGGGTAAAAATAATATTTACTTTAAATTTATCCCAACAGACCTTGAAAATTTAGATCGAGATGCTAAACCTTTCCTGCTTCTCTATAGATTAGCATACCTTTGTTACAGCTATTAATATTGTAACCTATAAAAATAAACACATTTAAAGAGATTTAATTTTTTACACAAGGATGTTTAATCATTTACGTCCTTAAAATAGCGACAAAAAAATTATCAAAATAATCTGTGCTGAATGTAGGTAAATGTTTGCTCTGATGAACAAACACACTGCTAATGTTGACGAGCAGTAACATTGATCAAAAACAGGACTACATCGTATAAATGTTAGATTTTTCACATCACAGAGTGGTGAAAACTAGGTAAGCTTATAATTACACATTTCTAAACAGTGTTTTAAACATGAGCCTGCCAGCAGTTCTGTAGGTGCTTATTACTCACTATGGGGAGTTGCATTTTAGCAGCCGTGAGAAGAACACACCCTGTTTTATACAGCAGTTAGATCCCTGACGAGGACAGGTTGTTCTGTTTTTGTTTATGCTTAATGAATTATATGTAGTGGTGCAGTTGGTAGCACTGTTGCCTCACAGCAAAAAGGTCCTTGGTTCAAATCCTGGCCTGGGATGTTTCTGCATGGAGCTTGCATGTTCTCCCTATACATGTATGGGTTTCCTCTGGGTACTCCGGCTTCCTACTACCATCCAAAAAACATGTATGATAACTGACTGGGGCGACCATGGATGAGGTCGGAGAGATCGGTGGCGCCTTCAGCTGTGTGTACAATGTGGCTCACCACCACCAGTGTGTGAAAGTGTGGTTGAATGACTGAATGAAGTGTAAAGCGCTTTGTGGTCTTCTGACTGAAAAAAGTGCTATGCTAATGCAGGCCAGTTACTTAATTGATCTTTCTTGGTATAAGTCTCTTGGTTTGGTTTCTTGGTTTGTATGGTGTGTCTGTGCATCCCTGCGACCTGTCCAGGGTATGCCCCCCTCCAGGGATAAGTGACATAGATAAAGCAAGGTAGGATGTTTTTCCACATATTCTCCATGGGATTCAGGTCTGGGCTTTGACTGGTCCATTCCAATCAGGAGTGGGTAGCTTTTACTTTAACTCAGTCAAAAGTACTTAAATAACTTTTTGGGGGGAAAAAGAAACAAAAAGAAATACATACTTTTACTCGTAGTGTATATATATATATATATATATATATATATTATATATATATATATATTATATATATATATATATATTATATATATATATTATATATATATATATATATATATATATATAATTTGAAGACACACCCTTTAGTGCCGAGCCTCCGGAAGCTGCGGCTTGTGGTGACCTCTGTCAGTCGCAGGAAAGAGAGCTCCCTCCGCTGCTGGGATGTATAGGAGACCACTGCGGCTCGGAGCTAGCACAGCTACAGATGTGTGAAACTACAAGAAACCCCCTCCATTGATTAAATATATATAAAAAACATTATTGAAAAACAATATTCAGCTGGATAATGTCTCCAAAGTTGCTGGAGCCGCGCTTTGTGAATCGCTTTGTGTTGGTGACCGTTGGTTAGCCTTTAGCTCCTCTCCCCGCCGTGTCCTTTGTTGCTTCCTGTTTGCGGATGTTTTTCAGCATCTGTCAGCGGCTCCATCACCAGGACAACACTCGGACGTCTGATGGGAGGCTGAGGGAACAATGCTGAGATTCCTCCGTGTCATTTTAGCAGGTGAAACAATAGCAGTTTGCCTCATCTTGTTGGCTAGTTAGCACAGTGCGGCATTTTTTTCATGTTGTTATGCAACGTGATTACCAGCCAGCATTGGGGTTTTGTTGTTAAACAAATCAAGACAGGAGGCTTAAAAGAGTATGGCATTGTTAAAACGTAATTAATATTTTACTGATAGATATCACTGCAGTGGCTCCAGAGCTACAGGTTGCAGAGCCTTTATATAGCAGAGGAGAACTTTGATTGTATTTCAATATGGCTGAAGCTAAATTATTTTTAAAGTAAAACTGTGAAGGTAAAACATTGATGGTGATCAGCAGCATCTCCCCAGTGACTCTGCAAGGACAAGCAGATATAGACAATAGATGGAGGAAGTCAATCATATATACATATATTTAGAATAAGTTACAGTTTGAGTGCACTGCAGTGAAGCTGAAGACATCCAAACTCCTAAATTAATGTCAAATCAATAGCTTTGTAAGCCAGAGTATGCATGTGGCGACAGTGGAAAGGAACATCTCCTTTTTAAGCAGAAAGGTACTCCACTGGAACCTGGCTCAGTGTGAGCAGCCATCTACATTCGTATTAATACTGTTCAAGTGTCTTTACACACAATAGGAATCCTGGACCTCCATGTTTCCAGTTTGACCTACGGCAGAGCTTTGATGTTGAAATAAACTCGCCCACTTTCAAACAGACTTGACACCTAGAAAAAGTTTGAAACTCTAAGGATGACCCTGGTCCTAGAACACTAAAGATGCTACAGCCACTATAAGAAACTTCAACAATCTTTATCTAAATACCTACAGATGTTTTCTACTACTTTCTTACAAAGATGTGACTCTGTAACAGTTTAATTACTTTTTTTTCCCTCATAGGCCTGTTGGGTGTTCTGTGCGATGGAGTAGGAGCTTTTGGTTTTGGGACGTATGGTGAGTCAGGGTTAGCTGCCAATAGACTTGCGTCCGCTTTCCTTTGTGGCAGCTCATGTCTCTAAGTGAATTTTCTCTGATCCACAGGTGGGGTGAGAGTAGTGAACGGAGATCACCACTGTTCCGGTCGAGTCGAAGTTAACCTTTACGAGAATTGGGGGACTATTTGTGACCATGACTGGAATATCCGGGCAGCTAGTGTGGTGTGCACGGAGCTGGGTTGCGGCTTCGCTGAATCTGCTTCTCGTGGGGACGAGTTTGGCCCAGGCGGTGGAGTGATTGCTTTGCGCTCCGTCCATTGCAAAGGCAATGAACCCAGCTTGATCCACTGTGATGCCTTCATTAACAGAAACTCCATTTGCACCCATCAGAATGATGCTGGTGTGAAATGCTCAGGTGAGACCCTAGTGTGTTGTTAATGTGTATACACAATAAAAGACAGGCCTACTGTAGCTCTTTAATTTTTGATTTAAAAAGAAGAACCAAATGTTTACATGCAATGTGTAAAAAGGCTTGTAACCACCTTTCCCCTCACTGCCTGACATCAAATCAGACTAAACATTTCCTGTTTTAGCTCCGTTAGGATTACCATGATAATTTATTTTTGCTAGAGAGTATAATAATGAGTGAATTTATTGAGTTTTTTCAACTTTCTTTACTTTATATATCTTTCTTTAATTATTTGGTAAATTATATTTAAAAGTCAACGACTTCAGTCAAGCTTTGTGCCCAACTATTCACAAGCTTCTGACGATAGTTTGCTGGAATGTTGGCTGATTCCTCCTGACAGAACTGGTGTAACTTTTAGGCTTTGCCAACAAATTTCCTTAAAAAAAAAAAAAGTATTAGAGAACCACAGAAGATTGCGTCGTGTAATTCTCAGCAGTCCCTCACACTGAGCAAGAATGAAGCGACAGTGGAAAGGAAAAACTCCCTTTTAACAGGAAGAAAGCTCCGGCAGAACCAGGCTCAATTTATTGAAGTTCAGTCCAGCATGCAGCAAATCATCCACTCATGATGCTGCCACCCTGGTACATTTGCAAACGGTCATCTAGCTTTTTATGTTGCTTTTGGAGAAATGTCTTCTTCTTCTCTGTGTGCCCTATAAGCCTAGGTTAGTAAAGAACTTATTTCAGTGAGGATAATGACCCTCTTACAAGCTTTAGCAAACATCTTCACAAGTATCTTTTTGTTCTGTGGAATGTTGGGAGTTTTAGTTTACCCTGATTAATTGCCAGGCGGTGATGATTAGAGCCAGAATGTGTATTTTTATACAGAGAATGTAAACATCTGGTTTTACCTACATGATAATAAATCTGTAATTGTTTTCATGTCAGGTACTCTAATGGAGCCTAGGCTCTCAGTGCTCCCGCCTCATCTTGTATTCTCTGCCGGGGAGTCTGTTCACTTTTACTGCAACATTCAACCACGGGACCGCATCAGCAATGTCCACCTCTATAAGCACGGAGTCGATACGCCACTGGTCACACAGAGTGCCGACCCGACCCAGATCGGAGTGAGCCTGGTCTTGTCTGACGTAGAAACATTCCAGCAAGGCAGCTACAGCTGCCAGTACAGCATAAAGGGCGGTTTCCCTCCCCACCTGATCACATCACCACTCAGCCATCCTGTTAATATAACTGTGGGTAAGTATTGATGTCTGTTGTACTGATGCACGTATTTTCATCAGTATTTACCGTTTTTTAAAATATACAAATTCGAAAAGAAGCTTGCATTTGTGGTCACGCACCTTTATCCTGATACCCCTAAATATAAAATCCTGTGCAACCGTTTTGCTTTCATGTTGCACAATTAGAAAACAGGGTCCAACTGTGTTAAATTTAACATCAGCATAAATACAGATGATCTGTGAAGACAGGAGAGATTTGCTTGTGAACAAGGAAACCACTAGAGTTAATGAGGATAAAACTGTGGAGAAGTTTAAAGCTGTGCTGGGGAAACGATCGCCGCAGTTTTGAACATCTCAGATTGAGCCATAAATGGAAAGGGTAGGACTCATACGAGTGGCTGTCCACCTGCAGGTTTGGACTTCAAAATAAGACTGTCGATAATAAAAGCATCGAAGTGGCTCATTCTGGGGGAGCTGCATAGATCAACCGCTCAGGTGGTCTGTCAACAAGATAACTGTTAGTTGTTAGCTTCAAAAATGTGGTCTTAAGTCAGAAGAAATAAGAAGACTGATATGCAGTTGGCCGGCAATCATAAGGATCACATGAAATGTAATAAAGCTGTATGTGGCAGCAAACTAGCAGTATGTATCACCTTTATGTGAAACATGGAGGTGGCAGCATCATGCTGTGTAGACATGTTTTTCGTTTTTCTTTTCAGCAGCAATATGGAAGCAGGTCAGATTTGATAGGAAAAGAGTTAGATAAAGGCCAATCCTGGGATCGGTCAGAGGTTAGACTACAACTCTTTAACAAAGCATTCAGTTTTAGCAGGCCAAGACATGTTTTTTTTTTTTTTTGCTCAGTAGAGATAAATACTTTCACAGGACCTTGTGTGGTATTTTGTCATGCAGTTTAGCGTCCCGTTTGTGTGAGAGACCATTTAGATTTGTAACGAAACTACTCCTGTTTTAAAGAAAGTTTTTGCCTTAATTGTCTTCCTTTCTGTTTTACTTCTCATCATCTTTTTGTTTTATTGTCAGTCGACCTCTTGACCCCCCATCACTGGTACAACACCTCCTCTGAGGCTCCCACCGGCTCCGTCATCAAAGGTGAGAGTTTTAATATCACATGCTCCACCCCACGGCAGTACCCCGGTGCTTCCTTCCAGCTCCGCCTGGTCCGCTCCAACGGCACGGTCCGCCAGTCACTCCCAGCCGTCTCCCAGTCGGTCACCTTCACCTTCGCCAACGCCCAGCGCTCCAACGAGGGATACTATTACTGCCTGTATCGGGTCCAGCTGGGCGGACGTACGTTCGTCTCCAGGGAAAGCCAGCCTCTACCCATAGCCATCAAAGGTAAGGCCGTGTTGAATGTAAAGATGTTCTGAATGAAACTTAGAATTGACTCTTCCCACTTTCAGATCCTGACCCACTACTGAGCCCCATGGTGATCAGCTGGCTAGTGTCTGGGGTGACGTTTGTCATAGCTATCATTATCATTTTTACCGTGGCGAAGGTAGTGTGCAACAAGGAGAAGAAACCGTCTGAATTAGAGCGGGAGACCAGAACCTGTGAGTTGATTTCTCTTCTAAAGAAATGAAAAAATGTGTAGAAATTCTCCCGTGTGCGCATTTAGAGTGAAGGGTGTTCTTTCTCTTTACAGGTGTGGACAACACATATGTTGCCTTATCAGTTAACAAGCTATGATGCAGTCTGCAGGTAACAGATACTTGTGAATATGTTTTGGAAATGTTTACCAATTAGAAATCAGTTCATGTGTGGATTTTGTGTCTCATTTACATTTTTTAACTACCTGGTATTGCTCAAATATTTTTTAAAATATTTTGTTTAACACCGGAAGCATGAATCTAAAACATATTTAGCACGGTCCCTGAGTGAAAAAGGCTAAATTTCTCCAATGATAGCTACTGGTCCGCTTTGAGCAGGATAATACTAAGTATTGGATGTGACTATAGGAGGTAGTCCTGCATGTTGTCCATTTTAGTGCTGACCTCCTGCGATTGTGGTTGTGATCCGTGTTTCTTGTAATATGACTGCAGCTTACCTATAATAATGAGTTTCATAGGCAAATTGTGGATCCAGTAATGATTTATTTGTATGTCTGTTGAAGGAGAAAAATATATTTAACAACAGCCATACTAAGATTCTCAGTGGATCTGTTTTTTTTTTTATTTGTATTGCTGCTGTTTAGAAAAGTCCCAAAACTTTTGAAATGTTCTTTGATTTAATGCAATTAAACTGGTCTATCTTTAGTGGACTACAAATAATACAGTAAATAAATACATAATTGTAAAGTAGAAGTAAAATCTGATATAGAGGTGCAAATAAAATCAAGTGCAGCCGGTTGGTTTAGGAAGTCTCGTGATTAGTAAATAGTCCTTCTGTCTATAATTTAACTTCAGTATAATCCGTGAGGGCCTCAGGTTTGTTGGAGAACATTAGAGAACAAACAGCATCATGAAGACCATTGTAGACCGCTAAAAGGTTAGATAGAAAGATGTGGAAAAGTTTAAAGGAGGGTTATTTCCTGTTTTGAACATCTAACAAAGCATTTTAAATGAGAATAGTTCAGCCAAACTGCCAACGAAGACAAGGATATCCACCCAAACCAACCAGCTGGAAATGGCGACTTAAGTTTAAGGTAGTTTGTAAAAAAGAATGTCCAATATGTGTGTCTGTAGATGTGCTAAAGAACTAGAAACACAACCCAAAATAAATACAGCTGTAATTTAGGTTAAAGGTAATTCTAGAGAGTATTAATTCAGCAGTTGGCTGACAAAATGTGGACAAACTCAATAGGTATGAATACGTTTTCATGGCACCGGTTAATTTTTTTCACCAGGTAATTGTGCTAATTAGATTCATTCAATTCATTTTCTGTCCGTATTTTATCAGATTTAAATATGTGGACATCAAGAGGGCTCAAACAATCTCCAAGCACATTCAAACTGCAGGAGACGGAAGCTACTAGATGCTCGCTGCTCACCACCTGCTGGCGACTGCTGGAACCAGTTTAACACAGTCTGTATGAGACAGACTTAATTCAGCACTTCCATGCGGATGCAGTATTAGAATCTACTGGCATTTTACTCTTACTGGAAAACAACGAAGATCGATATTCGACACTGTGTCATATATAGCGTGCAAACTGATATCCACTTTGGAGCGGCAGTTCTACATATGGTTCTACGTTCATGTTAAAACCAGTTGTAAGATGTACTCTGAGCCGGCATTTGTCTCTATCTCAGATAGAAACCTTAAACTGGGGAAGCTGTGAAGTGAGTTTGTGTTCTATATGGAGTTCAGCAACTTTGTACCAGCTTAACCAGCCACACTAATAACAGACTCTGCTAGATAATTAGATACCTGACCTCAGAACAATGATCCTTAAAGGATTAGAAGCTGTAAAGACTAACACTATGCATCTTCATCCTAGTATTTTTTTTTTTTTTTTTTGTATAATGCAATTGTTTTTGTAAATAGAAGCTTTAGTTGATTAAAACGCTGAAGTTAAGAGTTTTGTTTTGGACAATCTAAACATGTTGCTAATGGTACCTTTCTTTGGAGCAAAAAAATCTTTTTAGACACCTTGCAGTAGGCTACGTGGTTCTTTTATTTTTGTATACGTTGTTTAACTCTGGTTCCTAAATAAATGACTTGAAACTCAAAATGGTTACATATACAAGCTCTTTATTATATTTAAGTATGAAAATCAAGTACAAAACAATTTACAAACTGAATGTGTGGACAATGTAGTACAAAAGTGCTGCACCTCTGAGCAAAGAATAAACTTGGAGCACTACAGCTTGTCTTAAGCAAATTGATTCAGATTCATGGTTTGGCCATTTTTAAAGTATTTAACACTACATGCAATGTCAGTATTGGTAATAAAACACAGAGGCACTTGAATTTTAAAAGTGTCAGAAATTTGCATGAATGGTTGTCAGAAGGAAGGAAAAGTGAGTACTGTGAACAAAAATATAAACTGAACAGATCAAAACTCTGTACGAGACGCTTAAAGTCTGTTTATCAAAAATTTAGTAAAATGTTTTGCTGCACAGAATTAAACTGCAAACACATTCAGTGGGAACTTCAGAGGTTATTCAGATGTAATCCACCGAATTTTATAACTAAGCAGTAATATTTTTTAGAACGGGAGAGGACTGAAATTACAATTTAGATCACACAACTATAAAATGTTAAAAATCCAATCCAGCTGCTATCCGCATTCGACAAGAAACTTTTTCGGTTTGTTTAATGTTGGATTCAAAGAGGTGTTGTAGTGAAACTTGGTGAACGAGAAAAAAACAAAAAAGAAAGGAAGCTCCATTTGAATCCAATGAGTTTTCAGGGTGTAGCATAACTTTCCCCCCACTATTTTGGCATTATTTTTTTGTTAAAAAATAATAAAAATTGTGCTATCTGTTGTGTGCATGCATGTTTTTATTCTCGAGTTAAGACTGAAATACTTTTAGAAGTTGTTAAAGGGTGGATGGATCATTTATACGATAAAAGCCTAGAATTCAGAGGTTGCACTTTTTTTTTTTTTTACCACGACTGCAGGCAGTTGCGAACAACCAACAAGAAAAAAAGTGAAAGCACAAATATAGCATGAACCACGTTTTCAGCAAAGTTTAAAATTCCCAGAATAAATCCACCCATTTTAACTGTAAGATAAAGTAACCCATCCCTGGACGTCAAATCAAGACAAATAAAATCACACTATTCCTTTGATAGATTCGTTTGTCTCCATACTGGAGAAGACGAAGTAAAGGAAGGCTGCCAGAGCCAGGAAGAAGACAAACTGAAGCCACAGAGGGATCAGACGCGTCGACTTCTGTGCCTTTGTTTTCTCCGGTTCCGACTTCATGGGCGTCGGTTTTGAGTAGGAGTTCCTGTAGGTGGACGGTGTGTCGTACATGTAGGGCCTAAAAACAACAAGTCATACATGTAAGGTTCCAGCTGACAGTCGTTTGTTGACTTGTATCTCAAGAGCTACCATGAGTTTATTGCATAAAAAAAAAAAAAAAAAGTCGGTCTGACGCTGTTAAATTACCTGAAATTACTATTTATTTAATGTGTGTAAATGATCAGTCAAATTTAAATTTGGATTATTCATTATGGTGACATCTGGATTAGAGTTGAGAGTCCATAGCAAGTCATGAAACCACAACTTTGGTAGCATGGTATCATCTCCAAAAAATGTAATAAAGCAAATGGTTTCTGGCAGCATCTTATTATTTTTTTAAATCATAAATGTAATAAAGTAGGACTACTCAAACAACACTATTATATATTCTTAAGGCATTTGGAATCAGCTGATAACTGGGATCCTGAACGCTAAAAGCACCGTGGACGCTTACCAGGTTGTCGTGTTAACAACACTCTTCAGTGTGGACAACGTTGCCAAATGAATAAGACTCAAAGTTAGCTGATTTTTATATTAGTGAGATGTGCACACACACACACAAAAACTACTTCAGAGGAATCACTACTTAAAAGGAAACTAGTTTTTACGATGTCTTCAAACATGTCAGCGGTTCTTTTAGCCTGCGGGAGAGCAAGACTTTGGGAAGATAACATGAAGGTTTAACTGAGAACAGCATTTTCAATCCATAGTGTGCAGGGTTCCAACGCAATCTTGAATTTGTGAAACTCACCTTCATTTTTGTGTATAGATTAGTATGGTAAAAACAATAACCAAGCAATTTCCCTTTCTTCCATTTTATAAAGACATTTTTATTAAGGATTAATAAAATGTGTAGTTTTAAATCAATTCATATTAAATTAAGTTTTTGTTTTTATTTGCCAAGTCACATGTTGATTTTTACATTTTACCCATCTGTGTTTTTTTTGTTTTTTTTAACTAAAACACACAAACCAATAAAATTGTCATTTACTACAACTTCGGTTTCTAGTGAGGCCTGGAATTTAGATAGCAAAAATATCAAGCAAATGACATAAAAATTATATATTTTTTAAAATCTTTTTTTAGACAAAGTACACAACCTATGTTTGAAGAATCTGCATTTAGTCAAGAAGATTCATTCCATGAAATGGAGCTGATTCGAAAAAAGCAGTAGCGTTATTTCACAGTCTGAAAACCGGAAGCTACTTTCAGTGCAGCGTCTCATTTTTTGTGGAATGGATAGATAATAAGACTCAGCTACTATTCAAGCAGATTAAAAGTTAATACGTTGAAGTAGAGTCCGACCGATATGGGTTTTTTAAAAGGCCGATACGATAAAAAATTAGGTCGCAGATGGCCAATATCTAAAGCCGATTATTAACGCCAATATCCAAAGCAGATATATATACTTTTTAGCAGCACACTGATAGTGAAAGACAACTTAACACTCAATATGTGCAATATCAATTGAAAAGTCAATAAAACTCTTTAAATATTTATTGAACTTCAAATATAAGGCATTGTAAAAACAAACTCAAAGCGGTAACCTGAGTGCAAATAGTTTCAGAACAATAGAAAAAACAGATTTAAGGCTAAAATATGAGTGAGCTGAGCCACAGTGGCTCTGATTGTATGGGAGGTCCTTCAGTCAAGTAGTGGCTGCAACTGTCCACACAGATCCCTATTTTTTTTTTTTTTTTTAAATCGGCTTTTCAAAAACAGATGGCCGATATAGAAAAACTGTCATATATCGGCCTCTACTTTGAAGTCAAATGTCTTGGATTTTGTATGAAAAGTACAGAAAGAAATCTAAAACTTTTAAACATGGGAAAAGTCTAAATTTAAATTTTTAAGGATCACTGATTATGAAACCTAGATTTGGAAAGCTCCAGCTGCCTTAAGGAAATCTCCAACTCGGTTTAAAACGCCACATTCTTCAGGATCTACACATGGAGACTAGAAGATGTTCAAGGTACGGCTGGGCAATTAGTCAAATTTGAATCAAAATCGCAATATTAAAAAAGCTTGATTGCGATAATTGCGTGGTGTGTTTTAATCGTTATGCCAACTCACAAATCCAGTTGAAGCACTGCCATGTTGTAAAGCTAACTGGCAATCAAGTTGCAGAAAAAAAAGCATGCGGTACTTAAAAGCAGCGGGCCCATGCTGGTAGGTAAAAAGAAAGTGTCGTGTCAAGAGTGTACAGCTGTTGAAGAATTTTGAAGGAAAATAGACAACAGGGAAGATAATAAAGATGACCAAATTGTTGGCAATGACCACAGAAGAGAACACGATAATGCCATCGTGAGCTCAGTGGTTTGGAAATGGTTTGTATATTGAAAAGAGGACCGCAGCCGGACTAAATCGATCTGTAAAATCTGCCAATGGACCCTTTCAACAAAGCTAGGTAATACAATTTATCTGTTTAATCACCTAAAGTCCTATCATCCCTCTGATTACAAAGAGACGCACACAGTTTTGATGTGATGTTCTTAGCAATAAAACAGTAGCAAAACCCATGCTCTGTGTGTGACATCAATAGTGAAGGCTATATTTAATTTTCATTATTATTTTTTTTGTTAAAAAAAAAAAATCAAATCAAAAATGGAGATTGTTCAATATAGTGAAAGTGATCAGGATTATTTTATTTTCATAATCATCCAGCCCTAGTTCCAGGGAAGGTTAAGATGTGAACTTGTAAGCATTTGAGTGAGTAAAACCCTGACCACTTTTACACGCACCGTGTGACGTCACCTCTGCTTTCAATATAAAGAAATGATGATTGCTCTGTAAAGGAATATTTCTTATGCAAGTACGGTAAACTCTGTCTCTCCATGTTTTGGCTAAACGTGTTTGCTTTTTGTTGCTTTTATGCATGTGCATGAATGGGAGACAGGATGGGTGGGTGAGTGGGTGGGGGGTGTCTAGTTGTGGTGATGTTTTTATTTTGGGAAGGGACTTTTTTTTTAAATGTTGGTCTTACAATTTCTAAAGAGAAATCAAAATCGAATAAAACTGGTAGGATTCTAATTTATCTGTTTTATCAGCTATGTTTAGACGGGCCAGCAGGTTCTTACCGCATTCATTTTGTTTATGGAATAAAATACATACATTTATTATCAGACTTTTTAGCTCATTACTTTGAAAAAAACAACAACAATGCCCTGTATTAAAAATGCCCGCTTGTTTTAATATTACCAGACTTTGGCTAGAGATTATTGTCATTTAAAGTGATTCTACCTTCACATGTTATCTTGGGAAACAAGTCAACCTCTCCCCCACAGGAAGCTAGTTTAGAAACAAACTGTTAAATAATTGTGGTAAAGAACGAGGTTAAATACATATCAGCATATTTTAGAATAAAAATGCTTAAAGAAGTGCATCCAAATAGCACAAAGTACAAAATGACTTCACGGTTTTTATTGACTTTTTTTTTAATTCTCTTCAGAATTACTGTTAAAGTACTGAAAGAATACAACTGTGGTTTACAGAAGGAAAACACCCTACACTTTGAATTATAACAGCCGAGGTCAGTACAGCGTTTTTCACAAACATACTTACTCATCAACCAAATCCTTTCCTCTATATTCAGGCCTTGAACTTGAGTAGTTTGAGTACGAAGTCCTGCAGACAGTAATAGAAAAGTGAGTAGATGTATATATATATATATAAATAAAATAATGTGAATAATCTGAATATAACTTACTCATGTCCGTATTCCCCCTCATTCCATTGTTGTCTGGATCTCATATAGGACCCACTATAGCAACAAGACAGATTGGTTTGTAATTGCTAATCCAGTATAGTTAGGTAAATAGGGTAAGAAATAAAACTGAGAAACTGACCTGTCTTCAGAGACCTCAGTTCTAGTCTGAAAGAAGTAGGAAAGAGACAGCCAATATTGTAATTTAATATCGTGGTGGGAAAACAGCACGCCTACGCTAAAAACAATTTTCACTCTTAAGCTACATGCAGAGCTGTTGTTTAAGGTGGCTCCGATTTAAAATGAAAAAGGAAAATAGAAATAGCATTGATGACTTTTAGTTGAGCAAATATATTCGTTTGGCTCTAGAGAGAATGGCAGAGGAATGAAACCAACTTTATAAGTAATCTGTGCCACAAACACCTGAACAGGTGGGAGAGATACTTACTGGTGTCCGGTAAACATAGGTGACTTCCTCCTCTGTAAGAAAACACAAACATCTCCTTAAATATAATCTTTTTCTGCTCCTGTCCATAATTCCCTTTAGTATAGATATATTTTTGTGATAGGAATGTGTTTTAGCTAAGAACAACAATCTAAGGAAGGAATGAACAAACAAACATGGATGTAGTGGAACATAATTAAGGCTCTTGGGTGTATAATCTGAGCATATTTAAAACAATAAGACCTAATATTGATACCACTAAATTTATGACTTTCAAGTTGACCCCCTCTAGTTTCCGGTACTGTGCAGCTGTGGAAATATTTTTGCTTTTACATTGTTACTTTAGGACAGTAGTTAGGATGGGTTACCTTGGCGACAAGGTATGGTTCTTACAACTGGGAGACACTAATTTGATAAGACAAAGCATAACTATCCATTTAGATAGCTAACTTTCCCCCTGTACCATATTGACAGTCATGAAAAACTATAAAAACATAAAAAAAAGTCCTTACAAAACAGAGAAAACATTTAAAATGGGCAGACTAACTGAATATTGGATGTAGGGATGCACCGATACTGGTTTCAGGGCCGATACCGTTTCGGTTAAAGTTAACCGATACCATGAACCAATACTGAAAATGTGGAAACTGGATCTGCAACAATGAATCGATAAAATCAATAAAATTTGATGATAAAAAGCGTCGGCAACTAAATTTGTCATCGATTCGTTGTTTGGCATGATTACGGGGTCTAATTTGGTTGGCAGTCGCACAACTTTTTTCCCCCGTGTAACCTTAATTTAACAGTCAACGCGAGCAACTTTGTTGTGTTTCTAATAGCTCAGGTCACTTTTAAGCAGTAAAAATACCTATTTTTTAGGGATGCACCGAAAATTCGGCCACAGAAAATTTTTCGGCCGAAAGACCTAAATCACCGAAACAAAACAGCCGAAATTTATTAATTTAATTTATATTGTGCATTGTTGTTATGTCAGTGCTAAATAAATATCTTCATAGTTTTGTAACTGATTTATTGCAATGCCTTTATTTTAGTGAGGTTAGTAAACATCATAGCCATAAATTCTATAGTTCTAATAATTAACAATCATTTCTTTCGGTGTTTCGGCCTTAGTTTTCTTCATTTTCGGTTTCGGCCAAGAGTTGTCATTTCGGTGCATCCCTACTATTTTTATTTTGGAAATATGGCACATTTGTCCTTACAGCACTTTGATGAAGCATAGCTATTTAAAACTATTTTTCATTTATTATTTATTTAATATTTCAACAGCTGTAAGAAGTTTGAGGTGATAGCATGTTCTTTTGCTAGTTATTGAACTGTTTTCTAATAATATTCTGTGGTTAAATAAAGTGAAGGAGAGAAAAAAACGTTTCCATAGCACTTTTGAAAATTTCCCCCACTAATCCGATTCATCGATGATCCAAATAATCGTTTGTTGCAGCCCTAGTGGGCTTGAAATTGTACTTTTTATGTCAATTTTATTTATATACAGTACAGACCAAAACTTTGGACAGACCTACTCATTCAATGCATTCTACATTGTAGATTCTCAATTAAGGGCATCAAAACTATGAATTAACACATGATGTATGGAATTACTGTATGTACTTTAACAAAAAGGCTAAAATAACTGAATACATGTTATATTTTAAATTCCTCAAAGTAGCCGCCCTCTGCTCTGATTACTGCTTTGCATTCTCTTGATCTTCCAGAGGTAGTCACCTGAAATGGTTTTCCAACTGTCTTGAAGGAGTTCCCAGAGATACTTAGTACTTGTTGGCCCTTTTGCCTTCACTCTGCAGTTCAGCTCACCCCAAATCATCTCGATTGGGTTCAGGTCCGGTGACTTTGGAGGCCAGGTTATTTCACACTTTTTTGTAAAAGTACTACATAATTCCATATGTGTTCATTCATAGTTTTGATGCCTTCAGAGAATCTACAATGTAAATATTCATGAAAATAAAGAAAACACTGAATGAGAAGGTGGGTCCAAACTTTTGTTCTCTACTGTATTTTTTTTTTTTTCAAATTTACCATCATTTGCTGTAACAAGCAGAGAAGAAAATAGACCCGGTCTTCCAAATGATTGCATTTTTGTGTGTGATAGATGTATTGGCATTGATACTAGGTTCCAGTAAGTACTCAGACCCAAAGTATTGTAATCATATCGGTTTGAAAAAAGTGATATTGTTGCATCTCTAGTCCCGTTTTCTCACGGCACACGGTTTATGTCATTCAGTACTGTTTGGATCGGTATCGGATCGGCTGATTATGAACCTCCGATATCTGTATCGGAAACAAAAAAAGTGGATCAGTGCATCCCTAGTTGGATGAAGGAATGCTTGTATTTATTCCTCCGGCATATGGTCTCAAAAGCTTATAATACCTAAGTTTATGACCCCAAATCCCAGTGGAGCTGTGAAGGAGGCTAAATGGATGCAGAGCGAGAGAGAAGTTCAAACCATCTCTTCCATAGATCAAAATGGGCAAGGATCTTATCTTTGACACAAACATCTCTGCTCAACTTTCTAACCAGGTGGACTGAAAGAGATATAAAGATAGCAAAAGCAAACGAGACCGATTAGCAGAGCTTGCCAACAATTGGTGTCATCCAGAACATGATACTGTGGCATATCGTAGTCTCTCATGGGACTGTCATACGGCAGCAGTCTTCAGTCAGAGGGCTCCTCAGAGTTGTTGCAAGACGGACTGCTATAACAGATCCCTCCTGCACGCAGCATCACCATCTAAAACAGCTCTTTGAAGATACCTGAGTGATATGATTTACTCATCAGGAGCAGGACTGATTTTTAAAAGCGGGCCTTGGCCATAGGAATTCCCCCCAACTATGCAACAAGTACCAAGGAAAACCTATGAAAAGAGTATTGAATTACTCAACGTTAACCTTGTAAAACCAAAATATACCTAAAACTAAGTCTAGTTTTTAAAGGAGTCTAAAAATGAATGTTTACCCTCCTCTCTGTAGAAGGTTTTGTCAGATGAGGGTTTCGTTTTCTTCCCCTTGGCCATGGCTTCCTTCAGCTTCTTCACATACAGATTCTTGGTGGAGTCTGAGTAGAAACAAAAAAAATCACATTAGGAATGACGAACACCCTACAAATCAAACCAAATACTTCCTAGGTAGAAACTTCACACAGACGGACGGGACAAGTGGGCCTGTTGAGATTCATTGGCGGTCAATTCACTCACCGACCACAGGTCCATGTTTGATACCGTACTCATCCAGCAGGTCGCTGATTTCCTGCGAAGACTTATCATTCAGCGAAGCCATTTTCTACTTATTTTGTACGGTTTCCCTCTTTGGTTCTGCTTGGGGTTAGTGTAGTTTCTGTTGGCATAAAAAGAGACCCAGAAGGACTCCTCCTACACATTGGAGTTCGATTTCAATGCCGGATAGCCGCGGCCATGTTCTGTAAGGTTCAGATTTCTATCGCCGCCCTACCATAGTTAACAGCATACCAAAAACAAGCGCATCTTCCGT